>CM026392.1:41296875-41331378 GCA_014843695.1 Archivesica marissinica | reverse complement strand
GGATTACCAGTCCAGCGTGTTACCACTGGACTACAGATCCACCTAAATAGTGTCCACACGTTGGTTGTTTTATATGCCTGTTGTATAACAACGAGGCGAGTCTCTCGTTTATAGTCCCATCTGAAAGATTTGATATTGAGAGGGTCAGGGTATCACTTTTAGATGGTGTTTATTTTAAACGTTTTAGAAAACTTAGTCGCCCAAATGCATTTATGCGATGGCGACTTTTAAATATGGGGGTGGGGGTTGAGATGTCTTGTTAATATATACCTCCATTCTCTAACCCCTACATCGTTATTTATAGTAGATGAGTATTGCTATGGCAACACTTGTTGTCATAGCTTTTCTTGTTTAGATGTAATTTTTAAGATCCCAGTACACGGGGGCATATAGGGGGGGGGGGGGTATTAGTTTTGGGTACACATATCACACATTGTACAACCTCCTATGGAATTAGTTTTATGTAAATATTTTTAGGGGCAACCCATGATAGTTTAGTTTAGTGATACTTACATATGTTAAAAAAGTTGACCAAACATCATAGTAGGCTGATACCTCTAATGGTTTGTCTTTTGTGATACGTGAAATTCTCTGTCTTGTTGACATTTTCCATAACTATGGAAGATATTTTACTACCAGTTATATATCTGTATGACTGGTAGTAACTATATGTACTTGGGATCAATCAACTAAATATCTTAGTACAGATACATATTAAGATAGTCCATGAATTTTAATCTTCATAGCAACTTCGATACTGCTGTGCACAGGGTTAACGGGCACCTGCCATATCTCTTTCTCGTTCGCGCGAACGTAAAATTCTCAATTGCTTATTTACACTTGCAGGGGTCAGTCAGTGCACATTCCTGAGCACTGGTTCTTATTTGCTCAGGGGCACCTGCTATTTTTCACACCGATTTTTAATTTATTAGTACAACCCTCAATTGGGCAACGCAGTCTATATGTTGCATGTTTGACTATGTGATATTAGGCATCTTGGGATATATGAAGGACACACTTATGAGCTGTTGATACTCTTCTGACAGACAGAATGAGTGTCCATCTACCTTCTTCCTTCTTGCTATCTTATTTAATCTATCTCTCTACCTTATGCAACCCATTATAAATCACCTACTCTAAATACATGTTGGTGATGGGGTATGCTGATATAAAATATACCACAAGATCCCTAATTAAGGTCAAACTTGTCTCTATATTATTTATCTGCTGTTATGGTTAAACTAGTTATTCTCTTATTTTTTGGATCAATCAGAGTTCCATGCATCCATCCCATTTGGTTCACTCCTAATTTCGTGTTCATTTTGTTTAGGAAACATATTTCAAAAATCTAGTGTGTGTCCTTGTTATTTTCTACACTGGTTTGAATGCTAATTAGAAACAAATATTTGCACGGTTTTTAAACACACCAAGGACATACGGTATAAATCGGCTATGGAGCGGGCTGACAGGCGGTGTGCTGGGCAGCCTGTGTCTAAATCTCCTTAGGCCTAGTAATTGCACCGGATAATCTATTCACCCGGTCTACCTCCGACCCCCGTTGGTACACAATTGTGTGCGAGCGGGAGTGGGAGATATGAAAACCGAACACTCTCTGAGATAAATGCAACCCACATAGCCCTCTAAACATCATAGCATTGTAATTTTAATAGTTTATTAACTATCTATCTATCTTCCGCTAATGTCGAATCCCTCGCCGGTCTTTGATCTTTGAATCATCTTAGATAATTTAGTCGCCCAAATGCATTTATCCGGTGGCGACTTTAAATAAAATTATTTATGTACGCAAGTTATATTCTTTAATCACCGTGAAAAGCAGCAATGCGGTGTTTTAATGTGTTGCTTCAGTTATGCAAACTGTTTAATTAATTACGCCGCTTTAGGATATATCAAAGACATTTTTACTGCATTAAGGTACACATATATTTAGCTTCAGAGCGCACTAGAATACACCATTTAAATTCTGGTTTTCAAAAATGCCGGGGGATCCCCCGTACCACCACCAAGAGGGGCAAACCCCTTCCCACACATACCCATTTCGCCGACCCAATATTCAAATCGTTCATAACGGGCCTGAATTAACAAATAAATATAGTAAATATTTCGTATAGAGTACGTGTTAATAAATGACTGAATTCAATGGAGAATGTATTAACGTACACGGAATAGAAATATATGATATATGGATATATGTATTGTGAGCAACATATATTATGTATAACAGGTTATATATCATTATTTTCCAAGAAAAATAATAATTTGCAAATTGACAACGCTTGTTATTATATCTTTGTATATTTACGTATTGTAAAATTATATCTACAGTTATAAGTACTATTCATAAATAATGGAAATATTACTCAAGATACTAGTTCCAATACTAGTTAGTTAAACTGCATCGAAAGGAAAATGCCAACATGTTGGATAACTCAAAACAATTCTACAGAAAGATTTAAAATATGGACAACTGTTAATTTTAAATATTGAGATTCAATTATTTATTTTAATATGCCAACCTTTCCGAAAGAAAGCAGAAGGTTAACATATTAATTGGTTTACAGCAATAAAGATGAATATACCATAATTATTGTTAAGCAACGAGTCCTAAGTTTTAATCTAACCGGAGTTTGTTTATATATGTGTGTGTCGTCTGCTATTATTTTCGCGCCTAAGTTATCAAGTCTCTTTTAGTGCGTAAATGACTTGAATTTGTGTGCCTGGTGTAAAGTTACCGGGACAGAGTTGCATGTGGTCAATTATGTAAGATAACGAACTGATGTGTTTGATGGTTTGTTAGTAATATTAGATAACATCAAAGATATTTAGGCGCCGTTATTTCTAAGATTTCGGTTTGATATATATAAGAAACGGAATTTCTTTACTAATCGCAGATTCGATCCCCCGTCAAACGGGACTTAAATCCGAGGTCTCGTGTCGGTGCTGTACACCATGCACATACAAGAACCAGTCTGAGAGAACTTTGAAATTGGTAATATGTCTGTATCATTACAATATCCACCAACAATCTAAAATGACTAATCTCTTCACCGAACCCCGCAAGTCACGCCTTTTCTTGCGAGGACCGCTGCCCAACACTGTGAATTCGCACTTATATAGCCGTATATTCGAGAACGCATGTCAGCTGCACATCATTAGTGCGCATGGATAAATGTATACGTACATAGAAGGAAATGCATTAGCAAGTGGACAATATCTACTTGTTCTAGTTCCGTGTGAGAGGGAGGATAAATGTATACGTACATAGAAGGAAATGCATTAGCAAGTGGACAATATCTACTTGTACCAGTTCCGTGTGAGAGGGAGGATAAATGTATACGTACATAGAAGGAAATGCATTAGCAAGTGGACAATATCTACTTGTACCAGTTCCGTGTGAGAGGGAGGATAAATGTATACGTACATAGAAGGAAATGCATTAGCAAGTGGACAATATCTACTTGTTCTAGTTCCGTGTGAGAGGGAGGATGGAATGTATACGTACATAGAAGGAAATGCATTAGCAAGTGGACAATATATACTTGTTCTAGTTCCGTGTGAGAGGGAGGATAAATGTATACGTACATAGAAGGAAATGCATTAGCAAGTGGACAATATCTACTTGTTCTAGTTCCGTGTGAGAGGGAGGATGGAATGTATACGTACATAGAAGGAAATGCATTAGCAAGTGGACAATATATACTTGTTCTAGTTCCGTGTGAGAGGGAGGATAAATGTATACGTACATAGAAGGAAATGCATTAGCAAGTGGACAATATCTACTTGTTCTAGTTCCGTGTGAGAGGGAGGATGGAATGTATACGTACATAGAAGGAAATGCATTAGCAAGTGGACAATATCTACTTGTTCTAGTTCCGTGTGAGAGGGAGGATGGAATGAAGTTATACAATATGTGTTCCTTATCCGTAGTCAAACGAGTTTCGTCCAATAAACAAATTATATACATTTTGATTATCATGTGTACTTCCTTATACTCTAGCATGTTAATTAACTAAATTATAGCAACCCTGTGTATTATTACAACCCTGTATATTATAGCAACATTGTATAGTATAATAACCCTGTATATTATAGCAACCCAGTGTAATATAGCAACCCTGTATATTATAACAACCTGTATATTATAGCAACCCTGCTGTATATTATAGCAACCCTGTATATTATAGCAGTAAGCATATATATTAACGGCAACCCTGTATATTATAGCAACCCTGTATATTATAGCAACCCTGTATATTATAGCAGCACTCATATATATTAACGGCAACCATGTATATTATAGCAACTAGCAACCCTGTATATTATAGCAGCACTCATATATATTAACGGCAACCCTGTATATTATAGCAACCCTGTATAGCATAGCAACCCAGTATATTATAGCAACCCGGTATAGCATAGCAACCCAGTATATTATAGCAACCCCGTATATTATAGCAACCATGTACAGCATATCAACCCTGCATATCATAGCAACCAAGTATATTATTGCAACCATGTATGCTATAGCAACTACATATATCATTACAACCCTATATATTATAGCAACCCTGTATATTTTTTGCAACGCTGTATACCAAAGCAACCATGTATATCATAGCATCCCTGTATATTATACCAACCCTGTATATTATAGCAACCCTGTAAATTACAGCAACCCTGTATATTATAGCAACCATGAATATTATAGCAACCCTGTATATTATAGCAACCCTGTAGATTATAGCAACCCTGTATATTATAGCAAACCTGTATATTATAGCAACCATGTATATTATAGCAACCCCGTAAAACATAACATCAATGTATATTATAGCAACCCTGTATATCATAACAACCCTGTTTATTATAACACTGTATATTATAGCAACCCTGCATATTATAGCAACCCTGTCTATTATAGCAACCCTGTATATTATAAACCTGTATATTATAGCAACCCTCTATAGTATAGCAACAATGTATTTCATAGCAACCCTGTATGTCATAGCAGCCCTGTATATTATAGCAACCCTCTATAGTATAGCAACCCTGTATATCATAACAACCCTGTATATTATATCAACCCTGTATATTATAGCAACCCTGTATATTATAACACTGTATATCATAGCAACCCTATGCATCTTAACAACCCTGTATATCATACCAAACCCTGTATATTATAACAACCCTGTATATTATAACAACCCTGTATATTATAACAACCCTGTATATTATAGCAACTCTGTATAATATAGTAACCCTGTATATTATAGCAACCCCGTATATCATAACAAACCTGTATATCATAACAACTTTGTATATCATAGCAACCATGTATATTATAGCAACCTTGTATATCATAGCAACCCTGTATACTATAGCAACCCTGCATATCATAAGAACCATATATATCATAGCAAGCCTGTATATCATAGCAAACCATGTATAGCATAGTTACCCTGTATATCATAGCAAACCATGTATAGTATAGCAAACCATGTATATTATAACAACCCTGTATAGTATAACACCCCTGTATATCATAACAATTATGTATAGTATAGCAACCCTGTATATCATAGCAACCATATATAGTATAGCAAACATGTATATCATAGCAACCATATATATTATAGCAACCCTGTATATCATAGCAACCATATATATTATAGCAACCCTGTATATCATAGCAACCATATATATTATAGCAACCCTGTATATTATAGCAACCCTGTATATTATAGCAACCCTGTATATCATAGCAACCCTGTATATCATAGAAACCCTCTATATTTTAGCAAACCCTGTATATTATAGCAACCCTGTATAATTTAGCAACCCCCATAACAACCATGTATAGTATGGCAACCCTGTATATCATAGCAACCCTGTATAGTATAGCAACCCCGTATATCATAACAACCCTGCATATTATAGAAACCCTATATTATAGCAACTCTGTATATCACAGCAACCTTGTATAGCATAGCAACCCTGCATATCATAGCAACCCTGTATATTATAGCAACCCTGCAAATTATAGCAACCTGTATGTTATGGCAACCCTGTATATTATAGTAACCCTGTATATTATAGCAACCCTGTATATTATAGCAACACTGTATATTATAGCAACCCTGTATATTATAGCAACCCAGTATATTATAGCAACCCTTTATATTATAGCAACACTGTATATTATAGCAACCCTGTATAATATAGCAACACTGTATATTATAGAAACACTGTATATTATAGCAACCCTGTATATTATAGCAAACCCTGTATATTATAGCAACCCTGTATATTATAGCAAACCCTGTATATTATAGCAAACCCTGTATATTATAGCAACCCTGTAAATTATAGCAACCCTGTATATTACATGTAATGGATATAGACAAGTATGGGTTGAGATATGTGTTTGTGAGGGGATATCAATAACATTATCACTGTGTATGAACCTTGACACGAGGATTCCTAATCTGCTTTTATTATTAACCCTTAATCTGCCAACCACGTCTGATCAGGCTCTATGCTGTTTGCTATTCGGACAGTGGAACTAAAACACGTATTTGAAATAGCAAATAGCAGATATCCTGATCAGACATAACACCGCGGCTGATCTGGATCTATGCTGTTTACACATTTCGTCCAAGTTATTCGGCAGGTTTATGGTTAATGTAAACAGCTAACATAAATAGAGCCAGTGATAATTTATGTGGATATTGTCGCAAACCTCTCTTTCTTCCTATGGTTACTGTCCGATATAAATGCTCTCACCAGGGTCTATCCTATGGTAGACTCGCTGTAGTTGTCTAGGGGTTTCTCTACGGTCCTTCAATAATTTATAACTCAACACAGTCTATCATTTTCCTTTGTATAATATAATTTACACCAATCTCCATTATTTTATATCTATACATGTATCATATATTCGTGATATCTCGTATCTTATTATTCGCCTCACTATTTCAATGTGTTCATAATAGTCCTATGACTATATTAATTTCCTTCATTTATCAAACTCTTCCAAGAGATATATTAGCCAAAACAACCGTTTCTTACAAGGCCAAATTATATTCCGTTCACGTATTTAATACGACTTTAATATTTAAGAGTTAATACTTCTTTAAATGTTAATTTTTCTAACTATCATAGAAACAGTTTATATTCTATAAGTGAGTTACATCATTTCCTTAATGCCTCCATGGCTGGATAAAATACACTAATTTCTTCATCATTTCTCATTTCTTAAATAGCAGAATTAACATCTAGAACAGAAATAACGGCACCAAACATCTGTGATGTTATACAATAATATTACATGTTTCTCTGTCATCAAGAAAGCGGCGATTATCTTACATAACTGACCACCTGTACTTGGTAGTGACAAAATATATGTTGTTCCCGCGCAAACAGAGAACTGATAATGTAGGCGCGAAAATAATAGCAGACGATTATACATATTACATAAAGATCATAATCTTACATGGTTAACAATGTGTCATGTATATAAATAAATAAATGTATTTATATAATACATTTCTATTTATATATGACAATAATTTATTCGTGCAAGTATATGTTTGTTTTTTCTATCCTTTGCACAATATATACCATGTGCAATGCATACATACATACACATATATAGACAGTATGTAAGTACATTATGTGAGTTTTAATTGCCCTAAATAGAGAATATTAGGTTAGTGACTTACACATTTTAATTTATTAGGTGAGTTGGAGAAAATAAACAAGGCATGACTCTGCCATTTTCATACCAGCAATATTAATGTAAAACATGCTAAAAGTGATGTACGCACATTAATCTCATAGCTGGTGTGATTTGCTAAGGAGAATTGGATCTACCAAGAGAGTATATTGAACAAAGATTAACCTACCAGTCAACATAAGATTATATATTGTTCAAAAATGTTCACAATTACTTTAAACATGTTAAAAAGTATGTATTTCATTATTGCAAAAGTTTGGTAAAACTGGTTTTGTAACAACTACAATATAAGCTAGCAACATTGTTAGAATTTGCGACAGTCAGACATACTATATAAACACTGATATAATTATATAAATATAATATTAAATAGTTTACCTGTAAAGGTTATCAGATATAGTAGGAATATGTTTATATACAACACACTATACAATCTGCTAAGACCACAATCATCCGCCATTCTCCAGCATGTAGTATAACAATGCACACCACAATATAAATATGGATCATTCATTCAAACCGATTCAGGAAGTAAAATAAACCTTTTACTGGAGTCATGACATCCACTTAGGCGAGAACATATATTTATCTTTCTGGTCGCCATGTTTATTTGATTTATGTTCGAGCTGACGAAGTAGGTCTGCCCATACGAAGGCACGTTAAGAGACAGGCCGAAGTACGCTCGCCCATTAAGGAGTGGTTCGACTTGTACCCCTCGCGTCATATAGTTATATGCTTGATAGAGGCGATGGATACAAACAGCGTGGTTTGGGCAGTTTATCTAATTAACAGTCTTTGAGATGAGACTCTGGAATGGGTATATGTCTGTATCATTGCACTATCCTGAACAAATCTAAAATGACTAATATCCTCAGGAGGCGTCGCTCATATGTGCAACCGGTAGCGACGATAAATAAACGTAAAACACACATCTAACTGTTAAATGCCTCTATTGGTAGGGTCTACATCAAAATCAAAAGATCCTCTTGGTTTATATATATACCATGTTAAGATTGTGCTATCCTATGTTGGGTTGCCCTTGTATGTCACTCATATATCCAATGTTTGGCTTCTGTAACAGTATGGACCGACAAAGCTATATCACACTGCTCAATCAAACTCAATCAACACTCAGTACAATATTTACAGGTTTAATTACAATAATATGATGAATTATTTGTATGAATGATGATGATAATAATAATATAATACAATGTATATTCAAGTTCTAAGATCTTGCTCTTAAACAGTTCCTCTCTCAGTCTATTCAATCGCTGCAATACTTGCTAACTGTCTATTGTGAACGTTCGCGTATACACAACGCTCATGTGACGTAATCACACTTAAACCGTCTGATGCCTAGTTAAATAAACTAAATATAGATTCACATATCTATGTTTGTCTCGATGATTACAATCTTTGACGACGATGTACCCGTTCTGGTTCCCAGTATATTGTTTGCTTCCTTGAGCTATCTCAAGTAGACCAAGAACATAGTAGTGAGGGTTGTGGTGAAACACGCCGTGAGAAACAAATTCTCTCCACTCCAGGGGATATACCACGTCCGGGAAAAACAGTAAACTCGGCTCCGGGAACTCTATGTCCGGGCAAAACAACAAATACGTTCCGGGCAATGTCCTTCCGGTAACGATACAATCTCATTCCACGCCGGGATGTCGTGATAGCACAGGTGCGAAAGGTCCTGAGTTCGAGCCCCACTGGAGCCGTTACGAGTGTGCAAGGCAAGGCATTTAAATTCCACATTGCCTCTTCTCTCTCCCTCGTGGCGATGGATTCCAGAGGTCCCGAGAGTGATTTATATAAGTTGAAATAACTTGTTTCGCAATCGAGCTAAAACAAATTGGTATAAACTATAAACTAAGTATATCATACATCCAGTGTTTGGTTCACTGTGTATGTCACTCATACATCCAATGTTGGGTTCCCTTGTATGTCACTCATACATCCACTGTTGTGGTTCCCTTGTATGTCACTCTTACATCCACTGTTTGGGTTCCATTGTATGTCACGCATACATCCAATGTTGGATTCACCTTGCAAGTCTATCATACATCCAGTGTTTGGTTCACCTTGTATGTTACTCATACATCCAATGTTTGGGTTCCCTTGTGTGTCACTCATACTTCCAATGTTTGGGTTCCCTTGTACGTCACACATGCATCCAATGTTGGGGTTCCCTTGTATGTCACTCATACATCCAATGTTAGGTTTCCCTTGTATGTCACTCATTCATCCAATGTTGGGTTTCCTTGTATGTCACTCATGCATCCAATGTTGTGTTTCCCTTGTATGTCACTCATACATCCAATGTTGGGTTTCCCTTGTATGTCACTCTTACATCCAATGTTGGGGTTCACTTGTATGTCACTCATACATCCAATGTTGGGGTTCCCTTGTATGTCACTTATATATCCAATGTTGGGTTCCCTTGTATGCCACTCATACATCCAATGTTGGGGTTCACTTGCATGTCACTCTTACATCCAATGTTGGGGTTCCCTTGTATGTCATTCATATATCCAAGGTTGGGTTCCCTTGTATGCCACTCATATATCCAATGTTGATTTCCCTTGTATGTCACTCATGCATCCAATGTTGTGTTTCCCTTGTATGTCACTCATACATCCAATGTTGGGGTTCACTTGTATGTCACTCATACATCCAATGTTGGACCTCCTTTGTATGTCACTCATATATCTAATGTTGGGGTTCCTTGTATGTCACTCATACATCCAATGTTGTGTTTCCTGTGTATGTCACTCATACATCCACTGTTTGGGTTCCCTTGTGTGTCACTCATACTTCCAATGTTTGTGTTCCCTTGTACGTCACTCATGCATCCAATGTTTGCTTTCCCTTGTATGTCACTCATACATCCAATATTGTGTTCAACTTGTATGTCACTCATACATCCAATGTTATGATCACCTTGTATGTCACTCAAACATCCATTGTTGGGTGCCCTTGTTTGCCACTCATTCACACAATGTTGGATGTCCCTTGTATGTCATTCATACATCCAATGTTTGGGTTCACCTTGTATGTGACTCATATATCCAATGTTGGGTGCCCTTTATGTCACTCATACACACATTGTTGGATGCCCCTTGTATGTCACTCATACATCCAATGTTGTTTTTCCCTTGTATGTCACTCATACATATGTTGGGGTCCCTTGCATGTCACTCATACATCCTATGTTGGGGTTCCCTAGTATGTCAGTGCACATGTGATGTATAATTCTCTTCACATTATTGCTATATTTCCAAGAGGTTGTGAAGCTAGATAAAAAAGAGGGGCTTGCCTAGTATACAGTTACAGCGAGCAATTATGTGTGAAGTATTAATTTAAGGACTATATCAGCTAAGTAGGGGACAAGGTTAACGGAAATGGAACAATGGAACGTCCGCAAGGGCAACGGGTATAACAACCGTCCACAAGGGCACCAGATATAACAACCGACCGTCCACAAGGGCATCGGGTATAACAATCGACCGTCCACAAGGGCACCGGGTATAACAATCGACCTTCCTCAAGGGCACCGGGTATAACAATCGACCGTCCACAAGGCCACCGGGTATAACAACCGACCGTCCACAAGGCCACCGAGTATAACAACCGACCTTCCACAAGGCCACCGGATATAACAACCTACCGTTCACAAGGGAACCGGGTATAACAACCGACCGTCCACAAGGTCACCGGGTATAACCACCG
This sequence comes from Archivesica marissinica, assembly GCA_014843695.1. Lineage (NCBI taxonomy): Eukaryota > Metazoa > Mollusca > Bivalvia > Venerida > Vesicomyidae > Archivesica > Archivesica marissinica. Next base: position 41,319,884 of record CM026392.1, on the reverse strand, counting down.
ACCGTACACAAGGGCACCGAGTATAACAACCGACCGTCCCGTCCACAAGCGACCGTTCGTAATATCGTAGTGGTATCCGAAGTAGTTATTGAGGTCCGCCACGTTCATCCACTCCTCCATCTTCAACGAAATACATCCCAACAACAAAGGATTCTGTCAAACCGACTCCACATATCTGAATAATTGTTACTGTACCCATCCGCAGACAATGGACCTTCTGCTACACGCCTGTACCTTCTCGAAATGATAAGTGTGTATTTCATGTGTTGAATCAGTTTATATAAGGAAGTACTTTTAAATTAGTAAAAATGTAACAAAAACAAGTCCTTGACATATCAACTACTTCATTTCACGAATAGTCAATTATGAAGCAAAACATCCGTATACAGTTTGTTTATTATAGTGTCGCCAGCCATTTCTGACTTATTAGACACTACTTCCCGAATCCTATGCTTGATTGCCAGATGCCAGGGTGGTAGTCAATCGGTAACCATTATTTACCTAGCTGGCAGCTCACCAACAGGCCATATCAGAACGATCCCCTGACGAGATTCGAACTTCGACTTCCCGCTCCGTAGGCGGACGCCTTAACCACTGGGCCACGGAGACTGTGTATATATATGTCATTAGAATTAAATAAATCTCTGCTATCTCTCCCTAATGCCGATGGATTCCATTCGATTAATGATATAAGAACTTGTTTTCACAATCGAGCGAAAATAAATGTGTATAAACTAATTAATAGGCACTATATTTCATAATCATATACACACGGACATGATACCCTGGTTTAAAGTCACATCTGAAAGACTGTTAATTTTATTATGGTCAGATGAGGGATCGAAACTGCGATCCATGTGCTCATGTGGTTGTGTGTTCGTTTCAGCTGCGAACTGTCCGGAGTCGCAGTTGTAGCAGTTACGCGTATATTCATAGGCAAGGCATTTAAGTTCCACATTGTCTCTTCTCTCTCCATCTTGGCGATGGATTCCACAAGGAATGAGAGTGATTGATATACGCTTTAGGATCTAACTTAAGTTTGTGTGCGGGATTTTCAAATGGTGTTTGTAAAGTTTGCCAGACTGAACGCGAAACACTCCGTCACTTGTTATTGGGTGGGTTTGTAAACATGTATATTTAATATAGAATCACATACTACCAATACTCGAAAACATATCAATGAATGAACACAGATTCTGAAGCTTTTTGTCTGTTTGGTATATATTTCTCACCTCCGAAATGCAAGTCAATTAATACAATTAATTGCCTTTGAAACAAAATGGTCTATATGGAAAAGTCGCAACAGTATTAAACATGAAGGTATATATTGGGGAAAACAGTATGTCATCCAGTCTATTAAATCCAATGTTTATAATCAAATACAATGGCAATATGATAATCAAATTATTAATATGTATGAAACATATTTCGTGCTATTGTCGCCGGTCCCTTGTCTGCCCTGACTCTAAACCTCCTAGCGGGTATATGTATCTCGAGGGGGTGGGTTTGAGTGAAAGACTCGACGCAATCATTTATATGGGATGATGACTTTAATTTACTTCTTTCCTGAAAATACATTGATTTTCATACAAAGTAAATTAACAAATCACATAATGTACAAATCATATTCTTATGAGTTTGACAGATGACAGCTGTCAAAATATGTAAACAATACATTCAGGTGTGTTAGAGCGTAGCATCTAGTGAAAATACACGAGCATGTTTACATTTCAAAATACATAAAATTACATGTGACTATCAATTCGATATCAACCTAATGAATAGACTGAAGTTTATAAATCACAAAAACTATTGTTACCTGGCTATATATCCAATATAGTCATTACAATGTATTATAAATATACGCCCAAAATGGCGATTTATTATCCATTCCAAAGCTGACCTGATAGTGACCAACAATAGTGATTGGTTAGAATATGTCACATGCAAATTGTTAGTATGACCATTTATAAATACATTTTACATATATACTAGTTGCAAACGATATACGTTAAGTATGGAACGCCAGAACGGACATAATATACAGGGGCGGGGGTAAACACAATAAAACAACTGAATATTTTCCCTGTAACGTTTATTGATGGTTTATTAACGATTGCTATGATTGCGATCCAATTACAGGCTATGACACTATCACAATCATATATCCATAGACCTGTCTGTTGGCATTTTAGTGGTAAAAGGTAGGCAAATAGTATGCGATACTAAGAACATTGATCAGTCACAATACAATGTATTACATTTCGATTGCGACGTAATGCAACAGTATTTACGAGTGCAGGTTGGGGAATTACAGCATCACCAACAACAACAACAATAAATATCGAAGAAAAAAGTCGACTATTGATTAAGGTTTATTGCATTTCATATAATTATCATATGTTTTATGTAAATGATCGCGTGTATTTATGTATAAATGTATATGAATGCATATAATGTACCTGTATGTGATTAAAAGGGGCTTTGTCATCAAACAAAAGTGTATAAACTAATTACGGTCATAATGAGGAAGGTTGTACATGAACACAAATCTTCAACACTCGCCGGAATGGATTCGCCGAAATTGATATGTTCATGTGTATTTAATTCAGTATCCGTATATTCAGATTCTACAGTATATGGCAACAGGCGAGAACAAATATTATAATGTGTCTGTCTATGTACTCAAGTGCACTAGTAATTGATATATGACAAGTGGAACGATAGTCATTCATCCTTTAATCGTTGATATACTATCGTTGTTGTCTCTGTTATCACACATTGGCGTATATTGAATTGCTCTCCGTGAGATGAACACGTCATGACAGAATTGGTACTGTTCCTGCAAAACAAGAGATCAAAGAATAAACACAAAAGTGACTAATGACATATGCATGCTTGTGTACCTAAATAAGGTTCTTATTTGGGTTAAACATTATTTATTTCACTATTTTACATGTACATACTATAATTAACATATTACAGAAGAAGAATGCTTTATTAAGACTTAAACCTTACAGTTTCTCGTCTACATACGTTTACATATACATTAACAGCAATATATAAAGATTAGACTTATCACCTTGTCAATTTGTTGTTATACAATAGGCCGCAGGATAATATATTTAACACTGAAAATACGTGAATCCTAATCATGTTATATGCTAAACAAGTTCTAATGTTTACGTTAATCTATTGTATGTACATATTTGAGGACGTTAAACAGAAAATGGTTAACACTTAAATGAATATTTGAAGTAAGTCCAAGAACAAAACATATCAAATCTGGGCACGAAAATAATAAAAGATTAATATAAAGAGAAGTTAGTTGAAGAAATAATCCGGTTGATCTGACAATGACGACAGTATGGAGATAATCTCAATAAGCTTTAAGCGTTCGATTAAATCCATTTTCATTTATATAGCAGATATGTACTGTACATTATGAATGAACAAATATGTTTTAAACCAATGACGACCGTATCTGAATTGGTATCCGCCACATAAACATTTTAGAAAGCATCCATCTTCTCAGAACCTTTCCCTGCAATGTATTCGTGTACATATTAAATGCAATCTACAGTATTGCTAATATCTCTCCACACAGCTTCTAAGATAGTATCCGGATAAATCTACACAATACGAATGAAACTATTTGTACATTGGGTTTTTTTACATTCAGAATAAAGCCGACTGGCACAGATCGAATGCGTGGCATTGATCTTGAAGCGCCATGGTTGAAACATGCGCATTGGACATGCCTTTGTTAGTGTTAACAGTTATACCACGTTATTTTAATGTCCCTCCGGTGGTTCAAGAGTTATGAAGACAGACAATAAACAATAGTTGCATTAACACATGTTCTAAGTGACATTGACATTGAAACGACATATATGAAATATGTGCTCTGTACATAATATCGATATGTGTATAATGTGTGCCAAGTAATTTTAAAATTGCTGGGGCGGTTCAAGAGGTATAGAGCGGACACGGCAATAGCCATGTAAACACTAAGTTATAAGTATGACCTTGATCTTGAACCGAAATGGCTGAAACAATCGGTATGGGCAAAATGTTTGCAAAGTAATATTAAAATTCCTCCGGGGGTGCGTGAGTTAGGGAGTGGACACTGATACTTGTCATTTAATCACTAAGTACTAAGTGTGATCTTGACCATGAACCAACATGGCTGCAACATGCGGTCTATCACATATGGGTAACATTAATGCCAGGTAATTATGAAATTCCTCAATCGGCTGAAGAGATATGGAGCTTACACATATGTGTGTCGGACGGATGGACGTACTAAGAAGGGTATTCTTAAGTTGCTATTTCTTCTATATAGCCACACAAACGGAATGCATAGCCACATACAAATGATCATAGCCACATAACCCTATACCACTAAACAGGAAACATATTGTTATACTAGCCACGTAACTACTATTTGATTGGTGCGGACAGACTGAGGCCGTTCCAATAACCCATTTCGCTATGCGGCGGAAGATAATAATACTACAGTAGTAATAACGAATTATTTTGAATCATACGAAATTTGGAATGATCTGCTGGCATGTTGTTCTCACTTGTCGTATCACCTGTGTAATGGAGACTTCGTTCTCAAACCTCGCACGCTCCAGTATATTCATCATTACAGCGATCAGTCCACTACGTTCAGCTCCATTCCTTCAGTTTCAAATATATTATATAAAAGGTTGTGCTGCGCAATTTGTCAACGTTTTAATAGAACAGCTACATATGAAACATGTAAGATATTGATTATACCACCCTATGTGGTCCCCTATGGATATTTATACAAGCAGCTAAAGACATATTCCTCAGTGTGCAAATTGACCGCGAAAATTTCTAAGAAAACGGTTGCTACCATAAGAGTATTACCCAGGTCTTGCTGTTAAGAATTTAATATTGTTTATGTTTTAATATCCTTGATATCGTTTAGTTACTACTATATAGATAGAATATAAATCGACTCGGTATCGAATTTTCAGCCCAATTTTGTATTATAAATATGTATGTATGCATTACTATATTTACGAATGTATAATATATATTCGTTTATATATATTCGATATTCCAATCTGTTTTAATAGTTTAAAGTAACTTATAGGCCCGATGCGGCCGGGTGTTGTCATAACTATGAAATATTGCTTGTAAATGTACAAAACACAATATCACTATAATAAAATTTAATTACTTAATTACTTTCAGAGCTTTGTACATTGAATGTCGAGACATAAACATGTGTTCGAATGTTCATCAACAATAGCACGTGTGTGTAGCATGTCTGGACATGCAAACATGTATGTCATATATCACATGCTCTTCCTCAACATATTGTGCTATGATCTTGCGAATGCCACACATACTAAGAAATACATTGTAATTACGAAAGGACACACGAACTAACCAAATTAGTGAGTAAGTTTAAACTTTAAATATTTTAAAACGATTGCGAAACAAGCTTAACAACTTAAATTAATCACTCATGTTGATGTGGATGAAAGCGTATATGTGGTCATTGGTGTCAGAGGAAACCGGAGTGCCCGGAGAATACACACCTGTCCGATCTGGCGACTACCGTACATTCTTCCCGGTCCGAGGATCGAACCCTGATTGCAATTATGAGAGGTGAGCACGGTAACCACTAATCGGACAGCAAACTGAGCAATCTAGTGATCTAGGACAGCCTAGACACAATAACTAAGAAATATCATAGTTGTATATACATGTGGCGTTTGTAAAGCCGACAGTACATCGATGCAGTTAGTTTGAAAGCCAGAATTGCCACATACGTGTATCAAAACTGTTTGCATACCTCTGAATGATAACACAGTTGATGCTTTCTTATTGTATAGTGTTGTTTGTCCTCTTGTGTTCTTATTTTATTGGTGAATGGTGCCAGATCCAAGGAGCCCGTTTCCGGAAAATATGTTCCGACCTATAACAAAATGGTCATCAAACATAAATTATTTTCTAAACTATATACTAGAGAACATAGAAAACGTACAGTTCGGATAAGTGTGTTTATACATGAAAAACAATAACTATATAAATTCATAGTTGTAAACATTATGAACTATTTTTAGTTGTTCAGTTTGTGTTTTGTAATAAAGATACGATATATCTTTAATGGAATCCTTTGTATTTCGTGCTCAAATAATAATACTCATATAATGTAGGTGTGCGTTTTCTATGTCCTCAAATATACGTATGTGTGTTGAAGAGTATTATGTCTAAAATGACTTACACACATTATTTCAGTACTCAGTACGTCCAGTCGACATACGTATTTGTTTTTATCCCCTGATTCTAATGCAAAATGCAGTGTTTGAAAAGACCAGCTTGAAGACTATTTGTGCAAATAGATGCATTTTGTTCGCAATTTATCTCAATTATCAGAACCTGGAAACATGTCAAGCTTAATTGACCAACGTCTATGATTGAACATTTGGAACCAATCATTACCGAAACATGTTTATATACTTAATTATGAAATATTTTACAACTAGAAGTGGCCATCTTATCTTAGTTATCTGATGTTTTCAATTAGTGGGCCCGTTTCTGCAACTGCAAGACAAACACCAAACAGTCGAGTGTGCGTATTTCTCTAAACATACGTACTTCTTCGTTAATTGCGTCATCAAAGGTAACAATGACATTAACTTCTTGCTCAAAAATCAGCCGTCAACAGTCTATAGATGTGTGCTTCAATGGTAGTTGTGTAAGAATGTAGCTGTGTGTATTGCGATAGCTCTGTAATTAACTCATATACATAAGTAAAGGCAACACATTTCTTTTAATGCTTTCCAATGAAAGATAGGCTTTTCTCGGTGAAAGAAAACTCCATCTTACACAGTGTTGACACGGTGAAAGATGGTATTTCCTATGCCACTGGTTGCATTTCGTATTCCTGCGCCGCTAGATAACATTTCTATTTTAGATAGTTTCGTCATGGACAGTTAATTATTAAGTAATATATTCTAATGAATTTGTTTTGTCTGTAGATTTTATTTTTAACAAGTATGTGAAAATACAGTATTTATTATCAACCATTATACACTTGTAGCATAATATAATCGTCTGCTATTATTTTCGCGCCTAATTTACCAGTTCTCTGTTTGCGCGGGAAAGAATTATAGTTGATAGCCGATTGCAGTTGGTCAGTTATGTAAGGTAATCGCCGCCGCTCTTGGTGACGAATAAACACGTAATAATATTGTATAACATCACATATGTTTAGCGCCGTCTGTTATAGATGCTAAGTCTGCTATTTAAGAAGTGGAAAATTATTAAGAAATTAGTGCATTCTTATCCAGCCATGGAGGAGTTAAGGAAATGATGGTACTCGCTATTAGAATATAAACTGTTTCTATAATAGTTAGAAAAATTAATATTAAAAGAAGTCTTAACTCTTAAATATTAAAGTCGTATAAAATACATGAACGGAAGATAATTAGGCCTTTTAAGAAACGATTGTTTCGGCTAATATAATTATCTATTGGAATAGTTGATACAGTGAAGGAAATTGGTATATTAGTAGAACTGTTATAACACATTGAAATTGTGAGACGAAATATAAGATAAGAGATAGTATTAGACGGAATACACTGAAGGCTAAATGATACGAGAAATCATGAATAAATGATACATGTTATAGATTTGAAATAATGTTGAGATTATTGTGGGTGATATTATACAAAAGAATATGAAAGACTGTGTTGAGGTATAGTATTTGAAGGACCGTAGAGAAACCCCCTAGACAACTCCAGCGAGTCTACGATAGGATAGACCCTGGTTAGAGCATTGATATCGGAACATAGACATAAGAAGAAATAGAGGGTCGTGACTCCATTAACATATGCCCCCCCCCCATTATTATTCTGTATCTAATATAGACCAGTAGACAGACTGTACGGATATCAATTAATTTCCCGCACTATATAGCATGTGATTAAGCGGATTCGAGAGAAGTGCATACTAAATAGAGACCTACATATTGTGGTATGTCTTGTTATAGATTTGAAGACATTTGAGATGCCTGACAAATACATATATATGCTACAAGTGCATAATGGTTGATACTAAATACTGTATTTTCACATACTTTTTAGTACTGCCAATTGAATATTCCTTTCAATAAGACGACCCGGCCCGTTGTTGCACATTCATGATTAGTAGCGATACAGTCACACTTGTGTTAGTAGTCACCTCTATTAAGCAGCCAACTTGTTTAGGCATCCATATTACATATTCCCAATATGTTGTTTTATTATAGAAATGACATCTATTAAGCAGCCACCTGTGTTAATCAGCTACATTTTGTGATTCCATTGGCTGCTATAGACAGGTTTGATTGTATATTGTTTTCTAAAAATGATACCGAACTGGCATGGGAAAACTTTAGACGATGCAGGAACATCACCACCGCTCTAATCAGAAAGACGAAAGATACTCACCTACACAACATAATCGACAGGATGAACTCATCTTCCATTCCAGTTAAAGAGTGGTTCAAACTGTCGAAACAACTCTCAAACAACACTACATATTCTGGCATCCCTACCCTTGTTAACAACGGAGTCAAAGCGACGTCCAACGAGGACAAAGCTGAGCTCCTGAATACTTTCTTCTGTGAGCAATCCTCAATAGACGACCAAAATCAGATCCCACCACCCATCACACCAATGACACCATCCACTCTGTCACATATCAGCATAACACACCAGGATGTTAGAGACGCGATCTCTCTTATCAACCCATCGAAGGCTAGCGGGCCACACTTGGTTAGTCCTAGACTCATTAAGGAAGGTGCCAACGAGCTCACTGTACCACTCTCTGTATGCTTCACCAAGCTACTTACGAAATCCACATATTTCCTTCTCATTGGAAACTAGCCAACATATGCCCAATATTTAAAAAATCTGATACATCGAAACCCTCAAACTATCGCCCTATCTCTCTACTTAGCTGCCTGGGTAAACTTATGGAACGCTGCGTACATAAGTACCTCTACAACTATGTCACGGAAAATAGTCTTTTGACACCGAACCAGTCTGGTTTCATCAAGGGTGATTCCACTGTCAACCAAATGACCTTCCTTTACAATGACATATCTCAGGCAATGGACGATGGAAAGGAAGTGCGAGCGATCTTCTGCGACATTTCGAAGGCGTTTGACCGGGTATGGCACCGTGGTCTGCTTCGCAAACTGTCTTCTCTCGGCATCACAGGTTCTCTTCTAAACTGGTTCGCATCTTACTTGTCGTCAAGAAATCAACGTGTTGTTATTGCAAATTCATCCTCGCAATGGTCTTCTATTAATGCTGGAGTTCCACAGGGATCGATTTTAGGTCCACTACTCTTCCTCATTTACATTAACGACATCGTTGCTGACATTAATGCCAATATACGTCTTTTCGCTGATGACACAAGTCTTTACATCATCGTTGATGATCCAGCCAATGCAGCTGCCGTCCTCAACACCGACCTTTCTCGTATCCATTCCTGGTCCAAAAATTGTGGCTAGTTACATTCAACCCTGCAAAAACCGAATCCATGATTTTCTCACGTAAGCGAAACAAGCCCATCCATCCAGATGTCTTCATGAATAGCATTCCCATTACCCAAACTAGAACTCACAAACATCTTGGTCTAATCTTTTCAGATGATGCCAAGTGGAATGCTCATATATCTGAGCTTGTTAACATGTCTTGGCAGCGCATCGGAATTCTCAGATCATTAAAATTCCTTCTTACCCGTTTCTGTCTAGAGCATGTATCTTGCCTACATTCGACCTCTTCTAGAATATGGTAACGTCGTGTGGAACAATTGCAGTAATGATTCGAAAAACGATATTGAGGCCGTACAGAACGAGGCAGCGCGAATTGTGTCTGTGTAACCAGGTGGAAATTGTTGATGCTTAGGTTTACGTTTATTTAGCCCCTGTCATATAGCAGTTTGGTAAGAGTTGTTTGTTGTCTCCCCTTGACCAGAGTACAGTTTATAAATCATGTTCATTTAGCCGTGGTTGTTTTCCCGCGCTATAGTTTTATGATCAGCTGATTTCACTGCCTTCCATATATCTGAAGTGGTCAGATGTCAATATGTAGAGTCATATTTATTTTAGTTAATTTCAATCATGGAATAACAGGTTGGTTCATTTGGTTAGATGTCATTGTTGTTTGTTTTATAGTACTAAAGAAATCATAAATGAGCTATGTGTATTTGTTGATATTCTAGAGATATACATTTCAAGACATGTACCAGGTACATGCATAACTTAAAATGGCGGCATATGTTAATTACTTATTTAAATGGTAATCGATTATATCACTGTTTCTCTCTATGCATATTCACACTGTTCTATAACAACTTATAGATTATCACCGTGAGAGAGAAAGTGTAATAGTGGAGTTTGTACAGCAACAGGTCCAATCCACAATTGGTAAGCAAATACATGTGTATATGTGATGTCTATGGTTTCTGTATAGCTGACTTGTCTTTAATTGATTTTAATAGGTTTTACTTGGAATGGCCACTATTCACCAAGGACCGTGCGAATCCGATCATTTTAGTATTAATACTGTCGATACACGTTGGTTCCAATGTGTAGAATAGTGTTGACAGATTGTATACATGTATAGTGATGTTGGCAGATTATATACATGTAGAATAATGTTGAGCTTGTGGTCATAAGGTATAATACGATTGTTGACATATGCTATACATGTATTATTGACTTATTTGGTACAACATAGTTATTGTTCGCTATTGTCCATTTCAGGGCTTGACTGTTGTACGTTAACCAGTTTTACCGTGCTGTGCACAATAGATACTATTAACTACGATATGGTTGTCTTTGTGAATTGTCCTGTCCCTGATCAATGAACCCCACCCTCGGATCTCGGAGCTAGTGACTAGTTTCTATATATGGATATTCTTTAAGTACCCCACCGTTAAATGGGCCGGAATAAGCCGTATTACATCTGGAGCTACTAAACTCTGCAACATAAACACTCTTCTGTCGGACCTGTCCTGGGATACACTAGCCAAAAGACGTTGCAATCACAAGCTCACCCTCTTCTACAAAATGAAGACTGGTCGCTGTCCCCATTACCTCTCCAATCTCATTCCAGAACAAGCTGACCAATTATATAACCTTCGACACGTACCCGCCGTTCAACCTATATGCATACTCAATCCCATGCTTCTACATTTCTTCCATCAACTATTCTAATATGGAACTCGCTGCCAAACGAGACACGGAACGCCGATACAGTAGCAACCTTCAAATACATGTTAAGTAAAAACAGGAAAAGACAATCCCCGTTATACAATGTTGGATCAAGAAGGAATCAGATACTCCACACCCGACTACGACTAGGATGTAGTTCTTTGTGCTACGACCTTCACGAAAAAAATATCATCGATTCTCCCTTGTACGCATGCGGGTCTATCGAATCAGTCACTCACTTCCTTCTGCATTGCCCAAGGTATAATCATCAACGTCTACAACACCTATCTAACCTTCCATGTGCTGCCACACTCAACAATCTCTTGTTTGGCGATGAACATCTCACTACACACTGTAACACAACACTTTACCTGGATGTCCAGAGCTATATTGCAGCAACAAAACGTTTCGATACCTAGGTGAACGTGGGGGTTCTCTCCGTTTTGGTCCCGCCCCGTCGTGTGACAATACCAGATTGTTTTTTGATATTTTACATATTTGAATATAACGTTTCCGTATTGCTACATTAAAATTACAATAACGATGCTGTAAATATATGCGGACGTTTAGTAAAATCAAGTCCAAATATTTGCCACTGCTGTTAAATATTCAATAGTTTCTCTACAATTTATATAATATATACTGTACACATAAACTCGCCATTACTATTCGCCAAGCATTTTGTACCATTTAAACGTACTCCAACATGGGAAGGGATTCATATAAGCTTTAAGCTTGTTTCTCGACCCATATCGGTTCCAATGTATAAAAATTGTGTTTATATATGTATATATGTATTTGATCAGAATATAATATGTTTAAACTAAAAATGATATAAATGTTACCTCTAAGGCAAGTGCACAGTTTCATTTTGTATCGGTATATCGCTGTTCTACGCCCATTTCTACGTGTCTGCTGTGCATGGCCACTGATGGGCAGTGTAGCCCCACGGCAAGGCTGCTACTCCAGCTGGGACATGCCCATGATTGGGATAGTATCAACGTTCCTAATGACAGTTGCGAATTACATTACCGACCAAGGGACGATATCCAGGCATAATTAGATGAATAAATCAGTAAGAGTTACTTCCCATTAACATATGACCCCCCCCCCCACAATTATTCTGTATCTCATATAGACCAGTAGACAGACTGTACGGATATAAATTAATTTCCCGCACTATATCGCATGTGATTAAGCTGATTCGAGAGAAGTTCATACTAAATAGAGACCTACATATTGTGGTATGTCAGGTTATAGATTTGAAGACATTTGAGATGCCTGACAATTACATATATACACTACAAGTGCATAATGGTTGATACTAAATACTGTATTTTCACATACTTGTTAGTACTGCCAATTGAATATTCCTTTCAATAAGACGACCCGACATGTTGTTACACATTCATGATTAGTAGCGATACAATCAAACCTGTGTCAGTAGTCACCTCTATTAAGCAGCCAACCTGATTTAAGCAGCCATCATACATATTCCCAATATGTTGTTTTATTGTACACTTGACCTCTATTAAGCAGCCAACCTGTTTTAAGCAGCCATCATACATATTCCCAATATGTTTGTTTTATTATACACTTGACCTCTATTTAGCAGCCACCTGTGTTAACCAGCTAGTTTTTGTGATTCCCTTGGTAATATACAGTAAGTTAAAGCAGCCATTTTTCAGATTCCCAATGTGTTACTTAAGCAGCTTCCTGTATCAGCCACTTTCTATGATTCCCTTGGCTGACTGTTTAACACAGGTTTGACTGTATGTTTATCCCGGACAATGACAAGCTGTTTCTTATTTCTAAGAGGTGGTCGCCTTTATACAGTTACACTTGCAACTATTATAGCATGAATGTTACCCAATTTCACATTTCTGTGTGTGTGTTTTACATTTATTTATCGTCGCTACCGGTTGCCCACATGGCAACTTCGGGCGCGATATATTATTCGTAGAGTATTCATGTTCATTTATAGAATTGTATATATCGACATATCAAGAGACATGACGTCATCAACAGGAGGTCAATCTAAAATTGACCTTGTGAATATGCATTCAAATACCGCCATCAAATAAGAAATCATCTATAACGCTTTTAGTTTTCCATTCCTGTCATTTAGTTTGTATTATATGTTGCTATGACTTGTGGGTCGATCCATTGTTTCTTAGATTGTAAATAGTGTATGTAGATTATGTATCATATTAGAGCATGATTAAATATAACTATTAACGCTGTCCATTTTAAAAAGGGAATGTCCATTCATTCCCAATTAAAATGCCTATATTGGGCATTTGAACATCTAAAATGCACTGTTATTTTTCATATATATTTTCATAAAAAAAAACAACAACCTACGTTGTAAGTATCGACCTACAAGAACATGCATAAAGCTGTGGTCTATCCGTGTGTCCACTAATACACGATAATCATGTGTAGGTTTTTGTTGAGTCTCATCTGGTTATGTTACGTGCACAGTTACACGAAACCTCGGTTTAAAGTCACATCTGAAAGACTGTTAATTGTATTACGGTCAGACGGGGGATCGAACCTGCGATCCCTGCAAATCCAGTCAACCGTGTTACCACTGGTCTACATATTTCTCGAAAACTAACTAATATTTCTACAAATGTTCAATATAATATGCCTGTGCAAGTAACGACCTACATTAAAATGCATACAGCTCATTGAAATAAAAGTGATTAAAATATGTACGATCATCTGGCATGCTAATAATTTTAGCTGCCCTGCCTGGAGCCTCATTGCACTACGTGACATAACCGCACAACCACGTTTGTTAGTGTGAACGTCCGTAATAAGAAATAGTTCCTGTATAATTGTCCAGTTACTTTCTGCTTGCAGTCAAAATTAAAATCTACAGACAAAACAAATTCATTAGAATTAGTACTTAATAATTAACTGTTCATGATTGTCAGAAAATAGAAATTACATCTAACCTAACGGCACAGGAATACGAAATGCAACCGGTGGCATAGGAAATACCATATTTCACCGTGTCAAATATGTGTAAGATGGAGTTTTCTTTCACTGAGAAAAGCATGTCACTCATTCCAAAGCATTAAACGAAATATGTTGCCTTTACTTATGTATATGAGTTAATTACAGAGCTATCGCAATACACACAGCTACATTCTTACACTCACTACTACCATTGAAGAACAAAGCTATAGACTGTTGCCGGCTGATTTTTGAGCAAGAAGTTAATGCCAGTGTTATCTTTGATGACGCAATTAACGAAGAGGTACGTATGTTTAGAGATATAATCATACTCACACTGGACTGTTTGGTGTTTGTCTTGCAGTTGCAGAAACGGGCCCACTAATTGAAAACATCAGACAACCAAGATGGCCACTTCTAGTTGTAAAATATGTCATAATTAAGTATATCAACATGTTTCGGTAATGATTGGTTGCCATTCATTTAAATAACACATATCATGTCCAAATATAGAATACTCAATCCACTAGCAACACATTAGATTGCATGCTTGTTGTAATTCCTATGCCAATGTGTGGATGAATGCATTTAAAGGTTTATGCTTGTAGTGGTATTTTGTGAACATATGTTTTACGTGTATGCCCTTGCAACATTTCAACATCCAACATGTTGAGACTGTGGTAGCTGCACATTACAACGTTGATACTATCCGCTACTTCAGAATTAGTGGACTACATAGGCCAGACAACTGTCTACTCACAGAACATATTAGTTAATACCAATTTACGATTGCGAAACAAGTTCCTACAAGTGATGTCGCATGTGCCACTTTTACAACAATCCTGGCGTAGATTCATATACTTTATTTTCCATTACTGTTGGCCTAAGACATAGAAATATACATTTCAGGATAATATAAAAACAATATAAAAGTGATAATATAAAAGCAATACAACAACAATACAGCATATCACAGTACTCAATAAAACAATGGACGCGTTATGTTAAATATAAGTAATACACATACTAATACATATAATACATATACAATTCCGTACTACAGTGGATGTTGTATTTCTATATACACTGTATATACATGTATCAGAGTAATCTGTTAAGTTATTATACAAAACGTCTATCTCGTAAGAAAATCCTGTTCTGACTGCCAGGGAAAATATTCGAAATACCCACCGGTGCAATTATTTCATATTCTAACACGACCCAGCTAATAACATACATAATTGTAGAGTAAAATCTTGCTCGGGTTATTCTGCGATATACCTACCTTGAACTATGCTACGCGCGCACCGTGTTTTGTCTATTCCATTTATACAATGCGTGTACAATTTTATGAATGAAAGTCACGTGATATTTGTAAAAAATACCGTGGGAATTCACGAAAGTGAGCTATTTTTAGAATCCGATAATCTCGTGTCCGTCTTGTTTTTCTGTTAAGTAACGTTTCAGCTACTATTATGTACAGTTTTATTTGACAAAATAAATAAAAGTATTGATCAGTTACCACTTATGTTCATTTATGCACTAGATCGATATTTTCCATAGAAAATAACGTCATCACCCCTTACGCGGGAGGAAATTTCGAAGCCCAAATGCAGCGGCGTTTGAAGAAAATACTCCTTTAAAATTATAGAAGTAAGTCATGTTATAATCGAAATAATAAGTATCAACCGTGGTATATCGCAGAATAACCCTCGTTTGTCGTTCTTAGGCGTAGAAATATATCACGAATATTTCTACGCATAAGAACTTCAAACTCGGGTTATTCTGCGATATACCACGGTTGATACTTATTATTTCTTAATTATAATCCATTCATACACATAAAACAGATACACCGATTGGACATATACAAAACAACTCTAACCTTAACGGACAATTTGTTCGAAATTTCATGGGTAACATCGGCTATTTCCGTCATTGACGTACATTGCCGAATGTCTCATATATACTCAATTCCAAAATAAAGTGTACACTTTTGAATTTAGAATATTTCACTATTTAGAAGACGTATCGGTTAGAAATTTCGCATAGCATACCTCAAGTATATTTGTCATCGATCCATTGCATAATCTACCACATGATATGCAACAATTGTCAGTCCAGTCTGTGAGACTTGATTTCGCATGATTTGCACATGCAGCCCGAGGAAAATATACATGTCACCGGAAACTTGTATTAATGTAATCCTTATGTCTTACATAACGGTTAAATCACATTTGAGTTCACATTGGTATACAACGAACATGCCTAGATTGAGCGAAAGTCAACGTGTTCAAACACTAACAATGCTTGCCCATGGTGACAACGTCACTGACGATTAGAGCGTTATGGTGCCACAGAAACACTATTATTCGCTTGCGCCAACGGTTCCAACAAACAGGTGGTGTAGCAGATCGCCGAAGAACCGGTAGACCATGAGTAAGAAATCGGCAAACGGACCGGTTTATTACGTTGACGCACCTGCGACGTCGTTTCCAAACAGCGTCTAGCACCGCGAGACAGTATTGTATCAGCAGCCAGACTGTGTTGCGCCGTCTTTGACAGGCCCGGGCCCCCATCCGAGCTAGGAGACCCTATGTGGGACAGATCATGACAGCACGTCATCGAGCTGCTCGGTTGCAGTGGGCGAGACGTCATTTCCGCTGGGGGCGACAACAGTGGGCTCTAGTGCTTTTCTCAGATGAGTCCAGATTCAATCTGAGTCACCATGACGGTCGCACGCGGGTTTCTATGAGAAGGGGGGAACGTTCCGCCAACTGTTGTCTCGTGGAGAGGAATATATTTGGGGGCGGGAGCGTAATGGTTTGGGGAGGGATTATGGGAAGACGAAAGTCAAATCTGGTTGTAATACGCGGCAATCTTAACGCGCAAGGCTACGTCGACCAGGTTGTGGGCCTGAAGCCGTTCCATTTATGCAACGACATGGGCCTGCTATGCTAATGCACTATAACGCCCGTCCCCATGTGGCACGAGTCAGTCGACAGTTTCTCGACAGGAACAACGTTGACATGCTTCCCTGGCCTGCTATATCCCAGGATATGAACCCAATCGAGCATATCTGGGATTACCTTGGCAGAAGGGTGTGATTCCGAGGAACTATCCATAGTCTGAGGGACTTGGCAAACGCCCTCGTGTAAGAGTGGGATAACATCCCTGACGCAGTAATCAGACGTTACGTGCGGTCTATGCGAAGTCGAATTGCCGCCTGCATCAACAGCAGAGGTGCGCACACAAGATTATTGAATGTGACCTGATGCTTTGAGTACTTTTGCAACTTTGATTTTAGCACCGTCTCCTTTCTCACATAAAAAGCTACTGAAACTGACTGTGACTTAAAATCTGATATGTCTGCCATATTCTACAGGGTCTGATCTAAAGTTTGATACCAAATGTATAGGCTTTCGGTTAAATAGGCGATGAGAAATCACAGAAAACTAATTGCACACTTTATTTTGGAATTGAGTATACAATTACTTAGGCTAGAACACATATAACAACCGGATTAGTGAGTAAAATACCAACACAGCCGATGTTTGAAGCATACGCGATGCTAACGCATTCGTTTGACTATGACACATTAAGAACTACTTATGCTAAAACCTGTGTATAAATTACATACTGTGACATGTTATTGCTCACTATCTCGATACCTCAATCCTGGTGGCAGTCAGCGCCATGAGGGACAGAGAAGAAGCCATGTTGAATTTAAATGCCTTAGTTTAGCTTAAACAATATTTTATTTCAATATGTGTGCATACATTGTTTTCTTATAATATACAGTGTGTCAACAGGATTGAGAAGAAAGTATACAGTACTTAAATACATGCAGCTGGGCGTGAACGCCGGGCATTTAGCACCTGAAACGAACGCGCTACCACTGCGCTATCACGACGTCCACATAACATATTGCTCCACCATCTACCAAGTTCACAATGTTTTATTATTGGAAATATATCTGCATTTTACTAATTGCTTTTTCTACAAACGCCAGGAGATATCAGCTGACAGTTCATAAACTATTAATCCAATAGTAGATTCAAAGGACAATATGTCTTCACTTGGCAAGCTTAATTTCACGTCCATTTCATGTATGTAGTATTATGTGTTGGCGTAAATGGCGTTGCTCTCCACGTAGGAAAGGAACACGTCGTGGCAAAATTTGAACTGTTCCTGAAAACATAATTACAAACGATATATTATGTAATGGTAGCGATAAATGAATGAGTACTGTGTTATTTAATGAACTCAATACCGTAAGCGATACATATTTCCAACACATGTATGATTAGGAATTGTGATGCAATAGCAACATATCATGTGCCATGCATTCTCTATGATATATGTTTCATTGTACTGTTTGACAGGAATTACATTTCCATATTGCACATCTCACTGGGATGGCTGAGACACTAGTGTTGATCGGTCGTAGAGCAAGAATTAAACAAACTACATTCATATTCATATAATTACAAGTCTGTATTCACGAATAACATATATTGTGCAAGCCATTAATTAGTCTGGAAACTAAACTTAACAAATCTAATTGGGTGTTTTTTACGATTATTTATCGTCGCTACCATTTGCCCATATGAGCGACGCCTCCTGAAGAGATTAGGCATTTTAGATTGTGGAGGATAGGGCAATGATACAGACAGGGACCCATTCCAGAGAATCATCTGGTTCGTTTACGTGCACGGTGTAAAACAACGAAACGATACCTCTGTTTAAAGTCCCATCTGAAAGACTGTTAATTTTATTAGGGTCAGACGGGCGATCGAACCTGCGATCCTTGGATTACCAGTCCAACGTGTTACGACTGGACTACATATCCGTCTGAAACATTACTGACCCAAACTGTTTGTATCTGTATCAAGCATTGTACTATATAAGTGTTTGAAATACTTCATAAATGTATATATACAATGATCTAGTTTGAATAATTTTAAAACAATAATAATCACAGAGTTATATCCATACAAAGTTACACAATGATTCAGTTTACTCATACGTTATTGCTCGATTCGTTTTACATATACATGTGAATACAAAATATAGCAAATTAAATAAAGGCAAACGGGTCGGGCCACAAGTTCTAGCAACATTAGTTACGGCCCTTCCCGAAGCAATGATGACAGGGATATAGAAACCGAACATGCTTACAACATTCGGAATGATCTGCGGACGCCTTATCCTCAGCTGTCGTATCACTTGTGCGATTGATACTTCGGTCTCAAACCTCGCACGTTCAAGTATGTTCATCATCACAACGATCAGCCCGCTCTTTTCAGCTCCATTCCTTCAATAGTTGAATCTTATTACTACACGCTTAGCTTATACAAATTTATTTTAGCTCGATTGCGAAACAAGTTCTTACAACTTATATTAATCAAGCTCGATACCTCATTCCTGATATAATCCATCGCCACTAGGTAGAGAGAAGAGACAGCATGGAAGTTAAATGCATTGTCTTGCATCAGTGCACAATAGTAACGGCCACATCGTGGCTCGAACTCCGGGCCTTTCACACCTGAAGCGAACGCGCTACCACTGCGCTATTACGACTTCCACTATACGCTTAGCAAGCCAATACACACATAACTACACAATAACGTATATGTATATATCAGCACATTCTAATCATTCTAGACTCATAACTTCTTCATAAGTTCAAATGTGATCGTCTGTAAATTCAAACTGTCCAGATAAATGTGATAATTACCGTGGGATCTCTAGTGGAAGGCAACAATCAAGTTGACGACACTAAATGCATGTTGATACTGATACAAATTATTGCTAAACTGTGGCACTGGACTTCAATGTTGCCAAACAGACTGAGTGTTCTATAATATATTCAAAGTGTGACGACTAAATGGCATAGTGAAAAAAAAAGATGAAGTGTACAACTGGGCTTCATATTGGTGTTGAATGTAAAGGTACATGTACATATAAGAAGGGATGTTTTGTGATGAAATTAAGACACATGTGTTCCGTAAAATCGTCCAAGGGCAAAGCACCTGTCATGCATATATCTCATCACGCGGAGCCGCTCTGCACAAATAAATGTCCTACTGATTGTTTCTGGTATTGCTACAAACTGCACGAGTAGCACAATGGTTAGCGCGCTAGCTTCTCATCAATGCAACCCGGGTTCGATCCTCGGACCGGGAAGTATGTGAGATGGTACGGTGGTCACTAGATCGGACAGGTGGGTTTTCTTCGGGTACTTCGGTTTCGAAATCATTGTAAAATAAATAAAGTTTAAACAAAGCTACAAGCAAATTCGACAAGGTATGTTGAAGATAAAATAAGGACCAAGTCTGAATATACTTTTTAAAAAAGAACGATTTTCTCTACCTTTGGAGGCTAATATAATTAAGAAATGTAATGTATAGTCAGTCAGGTTGAATATGTGTGAAACTAAATGATATCTTCTCAGGGCAAAACACCTGTCATGCATGCTCATCATCACACGGAGCTGCTCTGCACACATACATGTATTGCTGATTTATTCTGGTATCGCTAGAAGCAATTTCGCCAAGATACTTATAAAATAAGAACCATGTCTGAATGTATTTTAATAGAACACGTCTGTCTCTACTTTTGGAGGTTAATATAATTAAGACATGTTCTATATAGTCAGCCAGGTTGGCTATATGTGACTGTTTAAAGCTACATTAAATGATGACTTACAAGCATTGTGCTATGATCGGCGTGTTGCCTGTTTGTCTATGAGCAGATTCTATCTCTTGTAGGAATTCCAACATTGTGCTCGCATCAGTAGCTTTCTCTGGTGGCCAATGTTTGAATTCAAACTGTGTGATTACATGATCCTAGCAAAGGATTTTACAAATGAAACAGATATACAAATATATGGAAACAGGTTCAGCCAATAACGTAGCCAATAATTGGTCCAGTATTAATAGAACACAACTTATAAATGTGTTGAATGTTAAGAACAATATAATACATATATTTAGCGTTAGAGATTTATTCCGTGTGTTCCTGTCTGCCCCTGTGGTCGGGTGGTTAAGGATAGTGACTTGCATACCACTATAACCTATCATCACTGATGATCCCGAATTCGAGTCACGCTCAGGCCGTGACCCTTTTCATGAACATGTTGGCAGTTTATTACGGAGGTTGGTGCACAAAGTACTAGTTAACATGTGGAGACTGCCCAGGAAATGTGTTTTTAGGTAAAATGCCCATTGCCAGCGACATATTCCACAATTTAAAGGCATAAAACCAGACCAAACAGTCAAACCGTATGTTTCTGAAATCTGATTAACGAATATATTCTTATTCACAACCATCGTGAACAAGCTACCATAATAAGGGTTAACAATACTACTAATACTGTATCCTAAATCGTTTAGAGACATCAGAACAAACCTTCGAGTCGTACTTCAGCAAGTGGGTCCTTTTTGTGAAATGTTTCATTTCATGTTCTGATATCAATGTTATCGTGAAGGGGCCACGCCTCACTGACCCTGTAGCAGGCAAGTACGTTCCGACCTTTATAATCAATGAATACATTTTATAACAAAATAAAACAAGCATACTCATATTGGTGCGACCCCTGTCGTCGATGGGCTGCATGCGCTACATTGTATATTCTAGCTCGCGCTAACTTGGTCCGTATTTGATTACATATGTAATAATACAATTTTACAATACAAGAATTAGCCAGATGCAGACTGAATGCGTTTTCCAAAGCAACACGTACATATATTTGTATTGTAGTTACCTAAGGCAATACAATCATCAACAATGTTTCACATTGTTTATACTGACATTGACCACGAACACAAATTGTAACTATGAAGTAGAAGTCGTAATAGCACTGTGGTAGAATGTTCGATTCAGGTGCGTAAGGTCCGGAGTCCGATTGTACCCTTAGGCAAGGCATTTAAAGTCCACATTGCCTCGTCTCTCTCCTTCGTGGCGGTGGATTCCATCAGGAATGAGGTCTCGAGAGGGATTAATATAAGTTGTAAGAACTTGTTTCGCAATTGAGCTAATATAAATGTGTATAAATTAAACGTTGAAACCCTATATAAGTTAGGGATGAAAAGCAATGGATAGTGTGCTCATGGGAAATTGTGCAAATGAAGCAATGCTAAACTGGCTCATTCATTATTTTCTTTTATTGTGAATTAGATGAAGACAGTAAGCATAGTTAGGGATAGGCTAACTGGACTATAAATCTTGAAGGTAAATTTATGAAAGCCCTGGAGTGCCCTTTTGACCTATGTCTGCGGACTTGTGACTCATGACTTGTGACTTTCGAGTTATGACTTCTGACTTGTGACTTCTGCGGACTTGTGACTCATGACGTGTGACTTTCGAGTTATGACTTATGACTTGTGACTTAAGCAACATTGCCGCACATTTCATGCATATCATAGGAAGATGGAAGATGGCGGACAACGACGAATCAGATGATGTAAGTTATATTTCCTTTGTTAGTTGCTTGTGATAATACATTGGTACATACATAGCTGCCTTTTCTGTTAGACCTATGGCCACATGTTGGGAACAAGATCGAGCTTGCTCCAAGATATTGATGTTCTTGTATACATATTTACCGGTACGAAATATACACCTAAACGCACCCCCAACAGTCTAGCTTGGGAAAAAGCTCCGGGTGAGGCATGCCCCACCCCCATAGAACTCAACATACACATCATTTGTGCCATATATGTATATATAAGAGATCAATGTCACGATGTGAACTTAGTAAGAGTATGTGAGAACATATTTTAGCGAT
>CM026392.1:41166594-41294874 GCA_014843695.1 Archivesica marissinica | reverse complement strand
ATATGTCCGTATGGCAGTATCAAGGTCCCGTGGTCCGTAGATCTATATGTCCGTATGGCAGTATCAAGGTCCCGTGGTCCGTAGATCTATATGTCCGTATGGCAGTATCAAGGTCCCGTGGTCCGTAGATCTATATGTCCGTATGGCAGTATCAAGGTCCCGTGGTCCGTATATCTATATGTCCGTATGGCAGTATCAAGGTCCCGTGGTCCGTAGATCTATATGTCCGTATGACAGTATCAAGGTCCCGTGGTCCGTATATCTGTCAGTACGTAGTTCCGTCGAGAAATATTTAAAGTGTTTTCCTCTAAACGCACATGCTCGTTTCCCGACTAACTGGATGGTAAACACGAATGGTATACGGGTGATCCATGTATACACGTCTGGTTGATGTGGCGGCGACTAACAGGATGGTAAACACGAATGGTGTACGGGTGATCCATGTATACAAGTCTGGTTGATGTGGCGGCGCTTTAATGGGTGGGGTTTAAAGTCGCACAAACAGCTTAGACCATACGGCGACTCTCCAGCTATTACTGGTGGAGTATGTCCCCAGGTTCCACTCCGAGTATATTTAATGCACGGGCCGGCATCCAGGTAGAACCGCCGACCTTCCGCAAGCCAGCTAGATAACTTGAAAAAATTCGACATCCTCCGTGGGATTTGAACCTACAGCGGTGATGAGCAAATGAGCGGCAAGTTATTTGAAGCCAACGATCCTTAGAGGCCTCATGTGGCAACGAATAGTTGTCCTATACGATTATCGTCACAATTGTATATGTAGGTGTGCGTTTTCTATGTCCTCTAGTATATAATGTAGGTGTGCGGTTTCTATGTCCTCTAGTATATAATGTAGGTGTGCGGTTTCTATGTCCTCTAGTATATAATGTAGGTGTGCGGTTTCTATGTCCTCTAGTATATAATGTAGGTGTGCGTTTTCTATGTCCTCTGGTATATAATGTAAGTCTGTGCTTTCTATGTCCTCTAGTATATAATGTAGGTGTGCGGTTTCTATGTTCTCTAGTATATAATGTAGGTGTGCGTTTTCTATGTCCTCTAGTATATAATGTAGGTGTGCGTGTTCTATGTCCTCCAGTATATAATGTAGGTGTGCGTTTTCTATGTCATCTAGTATATAATGTAGGTGTGCGTGTTCTATGTCCTCTAGTATATAATGTAGGTGTGCGTTTTCTATGTCCTCTAGTATATAATGTAGGTGTGCGTTTTCTATGTCCTCTAGTATATAATGTAGGTGTGCGTTTTCTATGTCCTCTAGTATATAATGTAGGTGTGCGTTTTCTATGTCCTCTACTATATAATGTAGGTGTGCGTTTTCTATGTCCTCTAGTATATAATGTAGGTGTGCGTTTTCTATGTCCTCTAGTATATAATGTAGGTGTGCGTTTTCTATGTCCTCTAGTATATAATGTAGGTGTGCGTTTTCTATGTCCTCTAGTATATAATGTAGGTGTGCGTTTTCTATGTCCTCTAGTATATAATGTAGGTGTGCGTTTTCTATGTCCTCTAGTATATAATGTAGGTGTGCGTTTTCTATGTCCTCTAGTATATAATGTAGGTGTGCGTTTTCTATGTCCTCTAGTATATAATGTAGGTGTGCGTTTTCTATGTCCTCTAGTATATAATGTAGGTGTGCGTTTTCTATGTCCTCTAGTATATAATGTAGGTGTGCGTTTTCTATGTCCTCTAGTATATAATGTAGGTGTGCGTTTTCTATGTCCTCTAGTATATAATGTAGGTGTGCGTTTTCTATGTCCTCTAGTATATAATGTAGGTGTGCGTTTTCTATGTCCTCTAGTATATAATGTAGGTGTGCGTTTTCTATGTCCTCTAGTATATAATGTAGGTGTGCGTTTTCTATGTCCTCTAGTATATAATGTAGGTGTGCGTTTTCTATGTCCTCTAGTATATAATGTAGGTGTGCGTTTTCTATGTCCTCTAGTATATAATGTAGGTGTGCGTTTTCTATGTCCTCTAGTATATAATGTAGGTGTGCGTTTTCTATGTCCTCTAGTATATAATGTAGGTGTGCGTTTTCTATGTCCTCTAGTATATAATGTAGGTGTGCGTTTTCTATGTCCTCTAGTATATAATGTAGGTGTGCGTTTTCTATGTCCTCTAGTATATAATGTAGGTGTGCGTTTTCTATGTCCTCTAGTATATAATGTAGGTGTGCGTTTTCTATGTCCTCTAGTATATAATGTTGGTGTGCGTTTTATATGTCCTCTAGTATAATGTAGGTGTGCTTCTATGTCCTCTAGTATATAATGTAGGTGTGCGTTTTCTATGTCCTCTAGTATAATGTAGGTGTGCGTTTTCTATGTCCTCTAGTATATAATGTTGGTGTGCGTTTTCTATGTCCTCTAGTATAATGTAGGTGTGCTTCTATGTCCTCTAGTATATAATGTAGGTGTGCGTTTTCTATGTCCTCTAGTATATAATGTAGGTGTGCGTTTTCTATGTCCTCTAGTATATAATGTAGGTGTGCGTTTTCTATGTCCTCTAGTATATAATGTAGGTGTGCGTTTTCTATGTCCTCTAGTATATAATGTAGGTGTGCGTTTTCTATGTCCTCTAGTATATAATGTAGGTGTGCGTTTTCTATGTCCTCTAGTATATAATGTAGGTGTGCGTTTTCTATGTCCTCTAGTATATAATGTAGGTGTGCGTTTTCTATGTCCTCTAGTATATAATGTAGGTGTGCGTTTTCTATGTCCTCTAGTATATAATGTAGGTGTGCGTTTTCTATGTCCTCTAGTATATAATGTAGGTGTGCGTTTTCTATGTCCTCTAGTATATAATGTAGGTGTGCGGTTTCTATGTCCTTTAGTATATAATGTAGGTGTGCGTTTTCTATGTCCTCTAGTATGTAATGTAGGTGTGCGTTTTCTATGTCCTCTAGTATATAATGTAGGTGTGCGGTTTCTATGTCCTCTAGTATATAATGTAGGTGTGCGTTTTCAATGTCCTCTAGTATATAATGTAGGTGTACGTTTTCAATGTCCTCTAGTATATAATGTAGGTGTGCGTTTTCTATGTCCTCTAGTATATAATGTAGGTGTGCGTTTTCTATGTCCTCTAGTATATACTGTAGGTGTGCGTTTTCTATGTCCTCTAGTATATAATGTAGGTGTGCGTTTTCTATGTCCTCTAGTATATAATGTAGGTGTGCGTTTTCTATGTCCTCTAGTATATAATGTAGGTGTGCGTTTTCTATGTCCTCTAGTATATAATGTAGGTGTGCGTTTTCTATGTCCTCTAGTATATAATGTAGGTGTGCGTTTTCTATGTCCTCTAGTATATAATGTAGGTGTGCGTTTTCTATGTCCTCTAGTATGTAATGTAGGTGTGCGTTTTCTATGTCCTCTAGTATATAATGTAGGTGTGCGTTTTTCTATGTCCTCTGGTATATAATGTAAGTCTGTGCTTTCTATGTCCTCTAGTATATAATGTAGGTGTGCGGTTTCTATGTCCTCTAGTATATACTGTAGGTGTGCGTTTTCAATGTCCTCTAGTATACATAAGCACTGTCGATTATTTTGTATGGTCATTCAGTTTATTTCCAAATATTCTCAGCATGTATGTTTTAGAACTGTGTCCATTGTTATCTGATATACATAACCCAGTTGATCTGGTGTTATCCTGTAGCTATCTAGAAGGAATCATATAATAAGTAGACAAAACTGAAATAAGGGTTACGCTATGTGAACAAAGGAAAACATATACAGTCTACATCCGTTATGTCGAATTCCGTTGGACCGAACAAAATACTTCGACATAGCCGAAGTTTGACTTAACGACATTCGATATAATTCAGTATAACACATGTAGATATATGAAACATCTGTTGACTGACGGACAACACTATATATCCATATACAGTCTACATCCGTTATGTCGAATTCCGTTGGACCGAACAAAATACTTCGACATAACCGAAATTCAAATTCGAGTCAGTTATATGCACAATGATATTGTCCGAAACGGGACTTTGATCCGACTTCAAGATAACCGGAGAATGCGACATAACCGACTTTGACATAGCTGATGTAGACTGTACAGTGGAACTCCTCATATAGACCACACCGATATTAAGACCACCCACCACCCAGATATTAAGACTAGTCTTTCTCAGTCAGGAATTATTTCTTCTTCAATATTTCACTGGTCACATGGGGCCCTATGATAGGGCCACCCCGTTATTCAGTAACACGACCACCTGTTCCAGTTAATGATACCAGAACTCGAGTAATACGATCAGCTTCAGATCAGTTGTTAAGAGGTCTACATAAAAATGTGTATCTCGTGTGTTGAATTGTCATTGTATATGTATGTAATTGTATATCGACATACATGTGTTTGCTGAATGGACATCTATGTTTATGCCAACTAAACGTTGAATTGAATTGAATTGTGTCATAAATGTGTGAACGGCGTGTTTATTTCAAACAATAAGTATTAAAAATAATGAAATCATGTCACATTTCTATTGTTCATATTCATTTTTATAGTTCTGTGACGTCATTTACGTCAAATAACACCAACTATTTTTGCGCTTTTTTTTAAATAGATATTTTGGTCATATTACAATGGAACTAGTGGTTGTACTTGCGTTATTTATTGTCTTATAAAACATGGTTTGTGATTCTGATCCCCAGAATAAACCACTTAGGCATACGACCTGTGTTGTTAATTGATACGCATCAGATCTTCAAACCATGTTTTAGGCGCCCATAAACAACGGAGAGACAAATAGTATGTCTTAAGCAAATCAATTAATGTTTAAACTTGATCAAATCATGCCTAAGAGTTTGAAAATAAACCATATGCTTAAGACTTCGTTAACACATTCGCAAACCACTGTGTGGACGCATGTCCTATAACACGAAGCGGTTACTGACCCCACATTAATAGATTACGAGAATTATGACAAGAAACATGCAAATTGTTTTGGCCTAATCAATTACCATTGTCATTCCGTGTTGATAAACATTCAGAGTTGTCTGAATTCTAGGTAACTACTCTCGTAATAAACAGCATTACACCAATTGAGAAAACGTTATCATACAATGAATGTAAAACACGCTATATGGTATCATAAACAATTACGACATTAGAAGGCTTCCTATTTGCCAATAATTCTTTCTAATTATAACATTTTCCAGACGTCATTTATGTGACACTACGTACATTTGCGCATCAATAATGTCTAGATACAAGAGTACAGCCGGCTGTACTGGTAATCCAGGGATCGCAGGTTCGATCCCCAGTCTGACCCTAATACAATTAACAGTCTTTCAGATGGGACTTTAACCCGAGGTCTCGTGTCGGTGCTGAACATCGTGCACGTAAACGAACCAGAGGAGATTCTGGAATGGTTATCTGTCTGTATCATTGCACTATCCGCCAACAATCTAAAATTGCTAATCTCTTCAAGAGGCGTCGCTCATATGGGCAACCGGTGGCGACGATAAATACACGTAAAACACACACAGTAGATAAGATACAAGCAACTTTTAAAATAAAAGTAGAATTAATGTTCGACTAAAACAAAATACGAACAAACACCTGTAAATGAGGCACATGGATTAAACGTATAATAATAGATCATAAAAAATAAACATATGGCATATTTAGTATAGCCACAGGAACTTGAAATTGTATCCATAAGCCACCAAAGGTCTTGTACCTCTATCCTAGGACCCACCCCCTCTATTAAAAAATATTTTTAATACATGGGGGTCCTAGAATAGATGTACAAGACATTTGGTGGCTTATGGATACAATTTCAAGCTCCTGTGGTATAGCATAGAACAATAATAACAATATATATATATGTATATTATAAAGATGTGTGTTTTAATACAGGTTAATTGTTGTCTAATACACGGTTGTGTAATTGCTGATCTAGACTTATCGTCTAACAAAGTGCAATAAAACAAACCTACATATATACTGCAAACCACAGGGATTCGGCGCGTTTGGGGGTACTAGTATATATATTTAAGTAAACTTAACTTAAGTACTTAAATATATATACTAGTACCCCCAAACGCGCCGAATCCCTGTGCTGCAAACCACATACTTGACTAACGAACGAAACTCTTAAAGATGATTTGTTAAGTCTCAATTATAGGTTTGTTAATGTGTCTTCAGAATTTTTTTTGTCTGTCTGATTACGCAGTGGTTAGAGCGCTCGCTTCTCACCAATGCAACCGGGATTCGATCCTCAGACCGGGTAGTATATGAGATTGTACGGTGGTCGCAAGATCGGACAGGTGGGTTTTCTCCGGGTACTCCGGATTCCTCCCACACTAAAGACCACATATACGCTTTCATCCGCGCCAACGAGAGAGATTAATATAAGTTGATAGAACTTGTTTCGCAATCGAACTAACAGAAATCTGTATGAACTATGAACTATGAACTATGAATTTGACTGTGAAATATGACACGCATCCTACAGTACATTTGGTCAGAATCTATTTAGCTACCCCCCCCCCCCGCCCCCCCCCCCACCCCCGCGCGCGATCGGTGCAACTCTTGTCAAGATAATTTGTAACATCACTCTTGTCAGGAGAATTAGTAACATCCACAGATTTCGACCACTCTCGATATACTGTTGCAATCTATAATCTAGCTACGCAATGCCTAGCTCGACACTATTGAATTATGTATACATTAAAATGACTTTACATCACATTATATGAAGCTTAAAACACCAGGGCGTTAAAATTGTATGGTTCACATATAATATCCTGGACTTATTATTATTATAAGCAATAATCTGTTTTTCAAGAAGGGCTGTGTAAATAATGTTCACACTCAAATAGTGAAAGCAACAGTACTGTCCTCAAGCGTTTATGTATGCGGGGATATCAATTACCAGTGACATTCTCAAGTTCGCATCAGTAGCAACAGATGCCATATACGGCAATCGTATGACGTAACATGATGCAAATACAAATGCAGTCGATATTAAATGTTTACCAAGGTTATATACAACATGAACGAAACCCTACTAGAGTAATGAAAACAGATCCACAGATGTTTGGGGTCTGGACAAATGTGTTCGGGTTCAAAAACCATTTGTTCAGACCCCAAGCGTATGTAAGCAGAACAAGCTTTGAATAAATGAAGGTAACATCACAGACACTTGGGGGTCTGGACAAATGTTTTCGGGTTCACAAACCATTTGTCTTGTATGTAAACAGAACAAGCTTTGAATAAATGAAGGTAAAATCACAGACGCTTGGGGGTCTGGACAAATGTTTTCGGGTTCAAAAACCATTTGTCCCGTATGTAAACAGAACATGCTTTGAATAAATAAAGGTAAAACACAGACGATTGGGGTCTGGACAAATGTTTTCGGGCAATAACAACAAAACTAAAACACATCGTTTATTATTATTAAGTTTTTAAGAACACTATGACACTATGCATACAATTCTTTTAGACAATTCCAAGCAAGTTTAAAAATGACACACCGTCACTATCAATGCTATATATATACTCAAAGATGACAAGATCGCAAGATTAATGTAAACAAACCGCGTGCTACACATTCAACAGCCGTAATATGTCAGTATCTAATCTTACTTGTAAAGCCACTATTTTAGTTCTCCGCAGCAATCATGTGTCTATCAAACGATAGTGGGCTGGATGTCTACCTGCACCTGTTTACACTCATTTTGTTTAAATAACAAACAAAGCATATCGTGTATCATAGTGTTCATAAAACAAAATGTTTTCAGTTTTTGTGGTTTTGAACCCGAAAACATTTATCCAGACCACCAAGTGTCTGTGGGTAAAATTACACGTAGAAATGACATTTCAGAATTTACACGTAGAAATGATGACATTTCAGCTTGTTTTTGCTATTGACATTGGTAATAGCAAACACAACATATGCACGTGCGGCGGTTCATTTGGATTTATTCTGATATCACCACTAATTAATATTCACCGTCGTGACAGCGCAGTTGTTGCACGTTCGCTTCATACGCGAAATGCACTGAGTTCGCGCCCAGCTGTAACCGTTACGAATGTGTCCCTGGGCAAGGTATTTAAATTCCACAGTGCCTCTTCTCTCTCCAATATGGCGATGGATTCCACCATGAACGAACGTTGTAAAACTTGTTTCGAAATCGAGCTAATATAAATTTGTATAAACTATATACTAACAGTGCACTTACGTCCGACTAAATATAGCATATTAACTTTTTTAAAGCCACATATACTAATACTGCACATCCAGTGTACATTTACTTATTGCCATGGTAACTTCTCTTTAACAACCACGTATACTAATACTGCACATCCGGTGTACATTGACTTATTGCCATGGTAACCTCTCTTTAACAACCACATATACTAATACTGCACATCCAGTGTACATTGACTTATTACCATGGTAACTTCTCTTTAACAACCACATATACTAATGCTGTACATCCAGTGTACATTGACTTGTTGCCATGGTAACTTCACTTTAACAATCACATATACTAATACTGTACATCAGGTGTACATTGACTTATTGCCATGGTAACTTCACTTTAACCACCACGTATACTAATACTGCACATCCAGTGTACATTGACTTATTGCCATGGTAACTTCTCTTTAACAACCGCGTATACTAATACTGTACATCCGGTGTACATTGACTTATTGCCATGGTAACTTCTCTTTAACAACCACGTATACTAATACTGTACATCCGGTGTACATTGACTTATTGCCATGGTAACTTCTCTTTAACAACCACGTATACTAATACTGTACATCCAGTGTACATTTACTTATTGCCATGGTAACTTCACTTTAACAACCACATATACTAATACTGTACATCCGGTGTACATTGACTTATTGCCATGGTAACTTCTCTTTAACAACCACATATACTAATACTGCACATCCAGTGTACATTGACTTATTGCCATGGTAACCTCTTTTTAACCACCACATATACTAATACTGTACATCCAGTGTACATTTACTTATTGTCATGGTAACTTCACTTTAACAACCACATATACTAATACTGTACATCCGGTGTACATTGACTTATTGCCATGGTAACTTCTCTTTAACAACCACATATACTAATACTGCACATCCATTGTACATTTACTTATTGCCATGGTAACCTCTTAACAACCACATATACTAATACTGCACATCCATTGTACATTGACTTATTGCCATGGTAACTTCTCTTTAACAACCACGTATACTAATACTGTACATCCAGTGTACATTTACTTATTGCCATGGTAACATCACTTTAACAACCACATATACTAATACTGTACATCCACTGTACATTGACTTATTGCCATGGTAACATCACTTTAACAACCACATATACTAATACTGCACACCCGGTGTACATTGACTTATTGCCATGGTAACATCACTTTAACAACCACATATACTAATACTGTACACCCGGTGTACATTGATTTATTCCCATGGTAACTTCTCTTTAACAACCACGTATACTAATACTGCACATCCAGTGTACATTTACTTATTGCCATGGTAACTTCACTTTAACAACCACATATACTAATACTGCACATCCAGCGTACATTGACTTATTGCCATGGTAACATCACTTTAACAACCACATATACTAATACTGCACATCCAGTGTACATTTACTTATTGCCATGGTAACATCACTTTAACAACCACATATACTAATACTGTACATCCACTGTACATTGACTTATTGCCATGGTAACATCACTTTAACAACCACATATACTAATACTGTACATCCACTGTACATTGACTTATTGCCATGGTAACATCACTTTAACAACCACGTATACTAATACTGCATATCCAGTGTACATTGACTTATTGCCATGGTAACCTCTTTTTAACCACCACATATACTAATACTGTACATCCAGTGTACATTGACTTATTGCCATGGTAACTTCACTTTAACAACCACATATACTAATACTGCACATCCAGTGTACATTTACTTATTGTCATGGTAACTTCACTTTAACAACCACATATACTAATACTGTACATCCGGTGTACATTGACTTATTGCCATGGTAACTTCTCTTTAACAACCACATATACTAATACTGCACATCCAGTGTACATTGACTTATTGCCATGGTAACCTCTTTTTAACCACCACATATACTAATACTGTACATCCAGTGTACATTGACTTATTGCCATGGTAACTTCACTTTAACAACCACATATACTAATACTGCACATCCATTGTACATTTACTTATTGCCATGGTAACCTCTTAACAACCACATATACTAATACTGCACATCCATTGTACATTGACTTATTGCCATGGTAACTTCTCTTTAACAACCACGTATACTAATACTGTACATCCAGTGTACATTTACTTATTGCCATGGTAACATCACTTTAACAACCACATATACTAATACTGTACATCCACTGTACATTGACTTATTGCCATGGTAACATCACTTTAACAACCACATATACTAATACTGCACACCCGGTGTACATTGACTTATTGCCATGGTAACATCACTTTAACAACCACATATACTAATACTGTACACCCGGTGTACATTGATTTATTCCCATGGTAACTTCTCTTTAACAACCACGTATACTAATACTGCACATCCAGTGTACATTTACTTATTGCCATGGTAACTTCACTTTAACAACCACATATACTAATACTGCACATCCAGCGTACATTGACTTATTGCCATGGTAACATCACTTTAACAACCACATATACTAATACTGCACATCCAGTGTACATTTACTTATTGCCATGGTAACATCACTTTAACAACCACATATACTAATACTGTACATCCACTGTACATTGACTTATTGCCATGGTAACATCACTTTAACAACCACATATACTAATACTGTACATCCACTGTACATTGACTTATTGCCATGGTAACATCACTTTAACAACCACGTATACTAATACTGCATATCCAGTGTACATTTACTTATTGCCATGGTAACTTCACTTTAACAACCACATATACTAATACTGTACACACGGTGTACATTGATTTATTCCCATGGTAACTTCACTTTAACAACCACATATACTAATACTGCACATCCAGCGTACATTGACTTATTGCCATGGTAACATCACTTTAACAACCACATATACTAATACTGCATTGTCTTCCATAACCATTAGCCGGTTTTATAGAGCACACTGTTTGGTTCAATCTATAAAGCTTATATACAGAGCACTATGCATACAAGCCAAACAAGCATTGTTAGTACTTTCTTGTACGTGCTAAATATCATAAAAGAATATTATGTTCACAAAGGAGTAAGTATATACTTTTTGAAACGTTTCATAAGTCACTTTTAAATGATTCATATTTCATTCACAACTAATTAATCTAATGACTCATAATACAATATTTTTATTTCAATGAATATACATAGTATAATGATCACAATAAGAAAATTATGGAAGCCCTGGAGTGCCCTTTTGACCTATGTCTGCGGACTTGTGACTCATTATTATTATTATATACCAAACTTACATAGTGCTCTTTTCATCTAAAAATAAAACGTTCAAAAGCGCTTTACAGCCTAAAATATCACAAATATTGATAAAAACTTCCACATACAATGAGATAAAACAAGACAAAATTAGCAAACACAATTACAATGGATTCTAAATATGCTATAAAATATTAGGATCTAAAATTATAACAATTAAAATATAGGTAATAATTAAATAAAATGTGTTCATTTGCAGTCTTAATCCTGATTGAGCACAGACACAGTTCGATATTTATGTTCCATATGAACATTTAAAAAGGTGTGTCTTCAAAGCCTTTTTGAAAGAACACACTGTTGTTGCACTTCTAAGATTTGATGGAAGAGAATTCCAAAGTGTCATGAAACTTCTATCTCCGTATGTGACAGTCCGACTTCTTGGTAACACAAGAGTAGCTGCATCATTTTTAGACCGTAAGTCTCTCCTTGGTATATAAACCTCAAGCAAGTTTCTCATATAAATCGGTGCTTCTCCATTCAATGCTTTATATGTGTGAGTCAGTATTTTATACTTTATTCTTTCTTGAACTGGTAGCCAATGAAGTTCTTTTAGAATGGGCGTTACATGACTGAAACGGGGTGTTCTGGTTATGATGCGAGCTGCTGTGTTTTGAACAGTTTGTAATTTATTGGAAGTGTTTTTTGGCACGCCGTACAACAGTGAATTACAGTAGTCGAGTCTGGATGTAACGAGTGAGTTTATGAGAGTTTTCGTGGCGTCTGTTGTTAAATACTGCCGAATGTGTCCAATCCGCCGGATCTGCGCATAACATGATTTTGTCACGGAATTTACATGTTTGTCCATATCCATTCTTGAGTCTAGGAAAGCTCCTAGATTTCTCACACATGTTGATGGTTCTGTATTTGAGTCTCCTACTTTCACATCTATGTTTTCAATGTGTTGAAAATTTCGCTGACTAGAAAACATAATCATTTCAGTTTTATCAGTATTGAGTTTTAACATATTGGCATGCATCCAAGCAACAATGTCTTGTAGACAGTTTTCCACTCGAAGTAGTGTCTCTGCTTGTGAAGCTTGAACGGTTGGTTTGAATGAAAGGTAAAGCTGGGAATCGTCAGCATAAAAGTGATGGTTCAGGTCATGGTGTTTACAAATGGCTCCTACAGGCTTGGTATACATAGTGTAAAATTTCGGGCCTAAAACAGACCCCTGTGGAACACTGAAATTCATGAGCACTGAGTTGGATAGTTTTCCATCGATACATACTGCTTGATAACGGTCGGTAAGATAAGATGATATCCATTGGAGAGGTTTTCCAGTAATTCATGACTTGTGACTTTCGAGTTATGACTTATGACTTGTGACTTCTGTGGACTTGTGACTCATGACTTGTGACTTACGAGTTATGACTTATGACTTGTGACTTACGCAACATTGCCGCACATTTCAAGCATGTCATAGGAAGATGGAAGATGGCGGACAACGACGAATCAGATGATGTAAGTTATATTTCCTTTATTAGTTGCTTGTGATAATACATTGGTACATACAGATTGGCCTTTTCTGTTATAACTATGGCCACATGTTGTGAACAAGATCGAGCTTGCTCCAAGATATTGATGTTCTTGTATACATATTTACCGGTACGAAATATACTCATAAACGCACCCCAACAGTCTAGCTTGGAAAAAAGCTCCGGGTGAGGCATGCCCCACCCCCATAGAACTCAACATACACATCATGTGTGCCATCTATGTATATATAAGAGATCAATGTCACGATGAGAACTTAGTATTAGTACTAAGAGTATGTGAGAACATATTTAAGCGGTTCTGTAGCTCAGTCCGGGAATAACTCGCCTTGTTAACGGTTATCTCGGATTCGAGTCCCGGCCGGGCTGCACATTTTTCTCGGCCTGTTACATATACATCATTATGTTCCATTTCCTCGTGCATAGTCATAGGATCTAACGTGTATGCAAACAGTTAGATGTAGCAGTATCTACACTGTCAGTGTGTGGGCACATGCACCTAGCATTCATGTGCGGGAGTGCGAATCTAACTAACGGCAGTCCCAGAGCATTTGATAGAAATGCTATAATACTTGTTTAGCATACACTTAGACAGCAGTGTCAGCTATAGCAACTGTTCAGCGATAAAGTGGCCAAATTATACCTAAGATTATACCTAAGTGAGCAATCTATGAGCCTTCTGAAAGTTTGTAAGAACGTCTTTACATTTGTATTACAGGCTGGAAGTGCAACAGAATCTGCGAGAAAGTGTGGTAGAAGTGGACGCCACAAAGAGTACAAGATACACTTCGGTTGGCTCCATTACAACAAAGGCTCGTACAAGCAAGTAAAATTTAAGCAAGGCGGTGGGACACGAATTCTGCGATATGCTATTGAAGAATGTCAGACAGTTGATTCATTACTTTCATTAGGAAAACAGTTGTTTTTCCCGGAAGGGAGAAGTCAGTCTGGATTGCTAAGTGACATGGACGTAAGTTTATCACAATTGGATGGAAAAGTAATTTCAGAGTTTAGAGATAGAAATGGTAGAGTGCTGTTTCCAGGAGTTTCTGAAATCCAATGGATTTTATTATCACAGTTCTATCTGTATATCAAGACAAACAAACAGGAGCGTGGGCAGATAACAGACATTAATGGAAATGTTGAAAACATTATTTCCATATCTGAGACTAAATCTGTTGGGGAACCTTCATGTAACTCGAATATGGATTTGGCATTGGTTACTGAATTCGAATCTCAGACTGAAGGGAATGAAACTGGGATGCTACTTGTAAACAACCAAGTTCCAAAAAGGATGTTGGTAAAGTACACACGAGATACTATTACTTCATACAGTGGGCAATTAAGTTCATTAAGTAGTAAATCTATGATGGGTTGTGAGGAATTCTTGGAACAACCCTCTCAGGCTGAATACTCACTTTTAGAAGATGGTTTCACTATAACCTCCATTACAGTTGGAGATCAACTGTATTTATACAAAGAAATTGACGGGCTTTATAAATTTCCACAGAGAGAAGGACTAGATTCTGCAGATTTTGTTTTACATGGTCCAAATGAAATATATGGAACGGAAGATGACGGATCCTATATTATTGGTGTTGTAACAAAGGTACCTAATTCGGGAGAGGGTATGATCAGTTGGGATAGATCTGGACATATCTTTGCAGCTGGGATAGATCTTTGCTTAGTACGCATTAAAGAACCAGGAGAGTACAACATGACTGTGCAATACAAGGATTGCATTTGTACGCTTGATACACCAGTTGTAGTTTCAAGGACCAGGGATGATCAGATAATTGGAAATCATGTAGCAACAACATTTGGACATCCGGTAGCAACAGTATTGGGACAAACTCTTATACTCTCAAAAGACTGAAATTGCCAAAGTTTGTGACATGGGACTTTCCAAACTAAAGGTTATGAATACGCTGAACGCTACAATTGCAGACAAACGAGCTATGCAGCCGGGAACCCCGGCTTATCAAGCTCCTGAGATTCTACTTAACTGTAGAACAGCGAAGGTGCCATCAGATATATGGAGTCTATGTACGTTGAACTATATACGGAAAAACTTGTCTGGAACATAGACCTTGCATGCAGTGTAGACGACGAGGGAAGCAGTTCTGTGTAAATTATCATTTACTGCATTGAATGGAAAGAAGATCCACATGGATTAATTCACTTGGAAATGGAGCCCTACATTTCATTTGAAATTAGGACGATTATCCGGGAAGGCTTACAACATGACATGTCAAAACGCCTTGCATTAGATATTTGCAAGGTATTATCATAAAATTGACGTGACATCATTATAGACAAGTTGTGTGATGGGATAAAATATTATGCTGTGTTAATATTAGAATTTGAGCTACTACGGTCAGTACAGTAGTGTTGTGATTAATGTGAGTAGTTATTGGCATAGAGAAAATTCCACTGGTGTATCTTATGCTTAAATTCAATGTTGGAAGTAACCGCAACATTCTGGTATAAAAGTGTTCTGACACGGATGCTACAATGTATGTTGATCTGCTATTTTAAGATGTTTTACGAACTAGACTACACAAGTCATCCAGAACCTTATTTTGGATGATTATGCAGCGAATGATAATAGAAAGAAAGGCACAATAAAGTAGTGAGTTTGCCTTTTGAAAAGGCACGATGGATGTCAGGACATTGATTGATCAGGTTAATGCTAAGAACATTAATTTGTAAATGTGCTGTTGTATGCTCGTTTATTGTTTAGCTTAAGTTGCTATTTTAGTTTAAAATAAGCACTAAAATGTTTATAAAAAGTGTTTGTTGTCATAAGTGTGAGGTAATGTGTGTCCCTAGCAACCATCATCATATTCTTAGCAACAGTCCTTTACAATAATTGACTTCCCATGCCACCAGTAGCAAGTCATAAGTCGCAAGTCATAAGCAACAAGTCATAAACCACAAGTCATAAGTCGCAAGTCATAAGCCACAAGTCGCAAGTCATAAGCTACAAGTCATAAGCCACAAGTCATAAGCTACAAGTCATAAGCTTCCGGAATGTCGGTGTTTCTATCCGGGTGCCCGTCCGTGTCTGAAATATTGCCTCGTGGTAACTTGTCTCTTGCTTTACTTATGTTGGCATGAAGCTAACAAGTTTACCAAAATTCCGGACACTGGTTAGGCCATTTTTATTGATTTGGTCTTCGTAATTCTACTTTGACAAAAAAATGAGATGGCCGGCGAAAAATAGAAAGAGTACCACAAATCACCAATATACTATTAATAGATATACCAATGACGAAACCGTGCATATTTAGCGAACTTGAATCGTTGGATGGAAAGACAAAAAGATATATTTTTCTTTTTGTCACGTTTTGAAATATATCCAGGGCGGCGGATCCGTCAACCGAATCATTAAGAAATGACTTAAAATGAAATGATTCAACTGAAACAATCAGATAAGAAACATGTTATCAGGATTTCTATGACGAACAATAACGAACAATGCATTTATAAATGATTGTGCTATCAACAATCGACACCAGTAAATATTGGGTAAGATATAAAAGTCACAGTACAAATCCTTCACCATAGACATAGAACACAGTCTACCCACCTCAGGAGGACATCTTTACTGTAAAGATAAAATGTCTTTGGAACATTTGTTAGTAACAGCGATACTGGCAAACGACATGCCAAGCTTGAGCAAAAATACACTGTTCAATCCCGATCTGTTCTTGCCAGTAAATCATTTAACACCAAGAATAAGCACAGTGCGGCATCGGCATCTAATGGCATTTGAAGGTCGGACTTTAAAAGATGTGCCAACTCCTTGAATTCATCAACGTTTCTATTTGGAATGGAATACATGTCTTTGCAACATCTCACATCACGTTTGTTAATCGCTGTGCCGTAATCATGGACGTCAAACATTTCCGGTAAAAAATACATAACGTCAGGTTTTCCATTTTGTCCTTCCGTATGGTGCTGGGGTCTTATATCATGAACATTCCATTGTTATGCAATTCGGTCCAGATCGGTTTGTATCAAATGCATAAAATAAAATTTCAAATTCTCGCAATGTATTGGGTCTAGCTCATTGAAACGGCCAGAATCACGCAAGTCCTTGAAGAAGTTCATCCACCACTGTACTCCTTGTTGTCGTAGAGTACCCCCACCATCTTTCAATACGCTGGTTAGACGTGCTTTTTCCAACAATAACGCTTCGACTACCTGAAACTGTGTCAGTTGCATCATTCCGAAAGAATTGCTGTAGAAGACAAACAACAGAGTGTTCTGTGCCGGCATCACAACGCAACGTATGGGATGTTTTACCAATTTCCTTTAGTGCATCCAAATAATATTTTGCAATTAATTTTGGATTGTTGTTTGTGTCTGAAACTTCTAACCATATTAATTTCCTGCAAAACCATCTATAGCACCGTGTACACAAAATCCGAAGGGCTTCAACTTATCGTAACCGTCTATATGTCAAATGTTGTTTGGCCTTTTTGCACAATAGACCCGTCTTTGGAGTCGATGTGTCATTCGCATAGCAACACCATTTGGACCCAGTTCCTTCATTATATCCATGACTTCATTACGCTTTACGTGCATATTATGATTTACTTTTAATCGGCGCCACATCATTCGATAGTCAACAGATTGGTCACTATTCTGTATTTCCCTGTCGACTACATCAACAACACTTCCCAGTGGAGTATATAAGTTATTACCGCGGCGTTTCAAGTTCAACCTTTGCAAAATCCATTTTAGTTGACGCATTGACAACAAAATTCCATGTCTAAGTAGCAAAACTCCGAGAATGTCACTGTATTTAAAACCTAGTTTGAAATATTCCACAATGAGCGATGACTTTTCAACATTCATACATGATGAAGGCAGATAGGTTGGCACAACAGCAACTGCCATTCCCATCAGAGCGCACACACAAAACACAAACACGCATTTCATTGTGCGTCCCTTAAACCTGACCTGACTCACCGGATGACTTACATAGGCAACTAA
Source organism: Archivesica marissinica (assembly GCA_014843695.1). Taxonomy (NCBI): domain Eukaryota; kingdom Metazoa; phylum Mollusca; class Bivalvia; order Venerida; family Vesicomyidae; genus Archivesica; species Archivesica marissinica. The sequence goes on along the minus strand of CM026392.1, from coordinate 41,276,770 downwards.
AAGCAGTAATTGCACATTCACCAACCATGTGTTCTCGCACAATCGTCTTAATCATAAATAAAAAGTCACAAGTAAAAAGTCACAAGTCATAAATCAAAAGTCACAAGTCCGCAGACATAAGTCAAAAGGGCACTCCAGGGCCTCCATAGAAAATACATGTAGGATTGAGGAGAAAGCAACTTGCTTATATGGTTACCTCTTTCATATGAATCATTTACAAAACATACAGTTAGAATTAAGCAACAAAATTACTGTCAAATATTGAGTAACTCATTAATTTTAGAATGTGAGAAAATGATACTAATTTTGAAATATATGTTAAGATATGATGGTGATTGTGCAACAGGATGACCAGCTGCACTTGATCATCCAATTACATCACCACAATTGGCTATGATGATATTGTATTGGAGAAAGAAAGGGAAACAAATTTGGAGAAGAGCGTTTCAGAATCAGATGCCACAGGCTCGTGCATGTACGGAAATTGAGTAACAATACGTGTTCAATGTATATTTGTCATTCAGAAGTCAATTACCTTTTGTATATAATTATGTTGATCTGTACATAATATATTATGTTTGATGTACAAATATTTTACATAAAAGAGGAGAAAATACAGTGTTTGGTTTAAACATATTTATTTTCTATCATGTACATGATTATTTACAACAATTGAAATAAGGAATTGGACAGAAAGCTATACAGCTTATGATTGTCCTCTCCTTCCTAAATAATTTACCCAAACATTTCATGGTATGACTATTTACAAGTTCTATGTTCCATTTTGCTATGTTTATGGAAGATGTAATGCTTTATATATCAGAAATTATGGTATACGTATTCTTCTTCTGAGAACTTATGCTTAGTTAGGGTCTCCCTATTAATAGAATTGTCTCAAGTGAACTTCTAAAAATTGTGCTTATATATATATTATTATATATATAAGCACAATTTTTAGAAGTTCACTTTATATATAAGCAAAATTTTTAGAAGTTCACTTGAGACAATTCTATTAATAGGGAGACCTATATAAGCACACTTTTTAGAAGTTCACTTTATATAAAAGCACAATTTTTACAAGTTCACTTGAGACAATTCTATTAATAGGGAGACCTATATAAGCACAATTTTTAGAAGTTCACTTGAGACAATTCTATTAATAGGGAGACCCTAACTAAGCATAAGTTCTCAGCAGAAGAATACTTGTACCATACTTACTGTTGTAGTAATTAATTTAGTGAAATATGGACACAAACTTGGAGAGAAAAGTCAATATAATTCCTATGTCATTGTGGCTTTGAATGTGAAGATGAGAATTACTTTTAGACAATATTGTTGACAATAGAAATCAATCATATTTAATTATTGAAATTCAAGATAATAGTAAAACCACTGACCGCTTTGAACTGCCATAAAAAAATATTTAACTTTTTTCCCCATATTTAAAAAAAATATTTATAGTCATGTACATTAAAATACCCATGGTCCGTGTATAATTGATACTACGTGTGGACGTGTGGCGTCCGTGGTCCAATGGTAGAGCGTCGGATTTGGAATCGAACGGTCCGGGTTCGATACTCAGTCAGGCCACGTATGTAGTGTCATTGAGCAAGGCACCTCACACACATTGCTTAGTACTGGTTAACCGCTATGGTCGGCTAAGCATGCCCAGGAAAACATGTATAGGTCCCCGCAAGGGGTTTGACATTAATGGTACATACATACACGCACACGCACACGCACACACACACACATACACACACATACATACATACATACTATATAAAATGTTAGTATAAGTCGTCTAGTATACAATTCTTCAATAACATCCTATTCTAACATGGCATACCCAGTGTACATTAGACTTATTAACATGATCATTTACCACTAACAACCTCCTATACTAATGCACGTCCATTACCATTAGCCGGCATTATGAGCCGATTTTTTTAGAAATAAATCTAACAATTGGGCGCAATTTAGATTAATTATATTCACAAGAAGACCATAACATAACATTAGCTCCCATACCTTCATATTCTGTAACATTAATTAAAACAGTGATATCTTTACAAACCATTGGAGAGAAAATTCAATATGTCATTGTTGTTTCCACTGCGAAGCTGAGGAACACTAGTTATGCCCCCACTTTAAACAAACATAAAATGATGCGCGTCAGAAACGCGTATCTCTAGAGCATACACATGCTGCTATTTGATGACAATAGATTACGACCACAATATAATGACGTCATATGTATTGGTTCAATGTCCCTTTTACTACTATTTGGAATGCGTCGTTAAATTCCTTAAAGAGGACGGATATGTCTTGAACTGATTTAGTGTTACCACACGCTTCTCGAAGGTTTGCAAGATGCGGGGGGCACACATTACTTGTACAGAGGTGTGCATGCGCACGATGTCGTGTTTCTGTAGCATCCAAATCTGGCGACATCGTACTGTTAAATATAGACACTTCCGGATGATCTCTTTCCATACTGTCTTCTTCCGGAGCTCTCTAACCGACTTACTTCCGTGAGTCTTGTTTTCATAGTGCAACCTTCCGAAGGTACATTTCTCTCTAGCTGACGCACTCTTCATGGAGTCATGTTTATATAGTGCCCTCTTCCATGGGCACCTTGTTCTCTAGCATACTCACTTCCGGGAGTCTTGTTTACATAGTCCCCTCTTCCGGGGGGCACCTTGCGCTCTAATATACGCGGTTATTGGAGTCGTGTTTACATAGTGCCCTCTTCCGGGGCACCTTGCTCTCTAACACATGCTCTTCTATATACAATGTGATGACCACAGACCAAGAGTACACTCACATATGTTATCTACACAAACACGCTCCTTTGCGTGCTTGTTAAAGTAGCACGACTAAAGTAGTCTAGACCCGAGCCTTGCCAACTACATCCATCTTATGGGACCGCATCCGTCATCTAACTAACATAGCCTAAGCTGTTAGCGTCAGTAATTACACTTCCTGTAGACACATACACTATTTGTGCTTTTAAATCCCGACCTAATTTGTTCGTATTTCCTGCTCTTAATGTATTAAATGCATGAGGTACGCTGTCGTAATGGAATAGACATTGATTAAATACAATATACCAACTCCCACCAGCATAGTACTTAATGATACTCATAGAGCTGTTGACAGTATTTTACACAACTCAGTTAGAGATGTACAAATATTTCGTCACGTAGGCTCTGCGTAGAAAAGATCAAATTCAGCTGCAGATGATAGTGTGCAGTTTGCATTTTACGATACTGTGTCGTTGATGTATGTTGTTTTGTTTTTCATTTTGCTTATTGATAATTATTATAGTAAATATTTAAATTTAATCTGGATACTACGTGTACTTAATACAGACACCCTGCACATATCCCCGACCCCCGGGTTACTACACCCCCAGCACCACGTTACAACCCCAACTAGTCAAGCTACATGGTAGCATCAATATTCTCATTTCTAATCAAAATCACACATTTCTAACAAATACAATGTTTGGACAATCATTCGGATGAAGAATAAAAAGTTCATGTTGTCTCTTGAGACATATCAAAAGCATTTGACAGGGTTGGTATGCAGACATATTATTAGAAAATCTTATATGCAGGAAAAGAGAAAACAAATTAACGATGTACTTCAAGTAGGCAAAAGTGGCATCTTTCTTAATTAGTCCTTGGAAATGTTGGAATTGTTACTACATACAGTTCAACCCAGAAATGTTCAACCCAGAAATATACATTGCAATTCTCTATTATTCGTTAATTATTTTCTGCAGTCGTCATGCGAGGAGTGTCATTTTCATAGTATCCGCATCCACCTTTACACCTATACACGTAGCCCATCCATTCCGCCTGTTTGACTCCTCATTTGAGAATGTGCTAGATTCCTCTATACATCTCCTCTTAAACATATATTTGACTCCCGCTCGCCCACATGGTTCGCCGGAGGCGGGGGTAAATAAGCCCAAGCATCACCTATTTGACTCCTCCAGTCACTATAACCAACACAGACAACACAGTCGTCAATATGCCTCGGCGGCGGCGACCTAAAACTGGATTGAATCACATTGTGTTCCTGATATAATGCTTGACTTATGGATGAAATCTGTATTGCCTTAGGCCTTATAAATAATAACATAAAACCGAAATAAAGAATATAAATTTATTTAACCAAAAAAGAGAGTTAAATTTCTAATCAGCAGTAAAGTATATGTCATAAAGCAAAATGTATATATGTAGGCCTATGCATCTATTAATATATATATATATAACTAATGCAAATTATACATGGCATAGTTGCAGTCAAACAACAATGCCAATAAAAAGTGAAATCCCTCAAAACCGGAACCATTTAAACCGGAATCCCATCCAAACCGAACAAATTGCGTGGCCAGCGCCCTCCCCACCCCTTTCCGGATACTGAACAGATATTTTAACAAATACATGTATTATCAGCTGTAATTTATCCCTGTAAACCGAACAGCAACTTGTCTTGATCAAATATGAAACTGACTATATTCTTTTAAACAAATTAAATTCAGCTATGTGTTTCAGCATAATGTAGTGTGCATTTAAAATTAATCAGTTCTTTATCAACTGCTCTACTATAAATAGGTGTACCAGCTTCCTTCCTAAGCATTGCAGAGCTTAGTGTTTGAAATTATATTTGGTTCAATGAGATGGCACCATTTTTCAAACTTTGAACGAATTTATTTTAGTAAATCAGCTTTAAAACACTAAGCAGGTTAATGTTTATTAGTACGTATTTACAACATTAAATGATTTACCGACGTTATTGCGCATGTGTACCTTGGAGGTGTACAAACATAATTTAAAACACTAAGCAGGTTAAAGTGTATTAGTATGTATTTACAAAATTAAATTGGCCGTGCCTGACCAATTTAATTGTGTACATACGTACTAATAAACCTTAACCTATACTTAATTGTTATCTTAGGAGAAATGTATCCATTATGAACCGACCCCCCCCCCCACGAACTTTACCTCTGATCTGGCGGTCGTTGGGTTTAGGTGGGTGTCATCGTATGCATAACATTAATGATAAATATGTAGAAGATTAAGGCACTAAATTTTAAAATGTATGCTTGCAATATGCATGCCAATTGTGGTTATGTAGTTGAATGATATAGTGTGCATTTTGGTCATCCTGTTGCACAACCAACATCGTATCTTAATACATATTTCAAAATTATTATTCTCACATATAGTTACTCACAGTTAAAACTAAGTGCCAATTATTTGATACATTTGTAGGTTCAATACTTGGCTATCGATGTGAAATTTGGGGTTTTGGCAAAGAGAAGGATTCACCTAAAAAAATTAAAAAAGCATTCTAAGGGTTAAATCTTCAACATGCAACATGTATGTTTATTGGTGAGCTTGACCGATTTAACCTGTTTTTTCACATATTACGGAGGCCCCCACACGCAATAGTACAATTGTTATATGTCCGATACTCATAACCCGATCGATAGATATACCACTTAAGCAACGTAGATTCACCAATTAAGAAAGTTTCATTGATATGTAACATGCAGCAAGCTTTCTGATAGATGGTACGGTTTTGAGTAGGACTCAAAATGTGTGACCTTTGACCTTTTGTCACAAAGAATGTTCTTTAAGCGATTACATACCACTAACCTACGAGTTCTGTAACGGTATTGCTTTCAACGTTTTGTTTCATATAAGAGTATACATGTGTCTTTAAAAATAAACATAGTTCGATTTGGCCACCTCAGGTGGTACCAATATCTGCTCTGGCTCATGGACTATTACATACATATAACAACTGATGTCGTACATGACGTCGAATGAAGTGCCAGTCTAAGAATGAATTAGGAATACCCTATCGATATTCTACCACATGCAGGTATACCTATATGAACACGTATGTTTCGTGTTACTCTATACATGGACAGCTCAAATTGCCACTCTGTCGCATGTGTATTTCTCTAGAACCTCAGTCTCTGTGAATACACTTTCATAGTCCTGAGTTTATCACATGTATGCGTGTAGCCAATGATATGGAACACCCTAATCAGCTCATCGATGGTTGCCAGGGACCCTCTGTACTCCTTCCAGTACAGCAAGGAGTTGTAGACACGGTCTTGTAGTTTATCTTTCCCGAAATACAGCTGCTCTATTTCCGTCACTTTTTCTTCCGGAAGTTTGAACTTCTTCATGAGGTAGCGTAATTCGTTCTTGTTTAACGCGACCTTTACAGCATCGAACATTTTGAAAAGCAGAAGTTCTGTAAAAGTAACAGGAAGACTACATTATGTTGGTACATGTAATTGGAACACCTAGAATCAAGTCACATTACATACTGACGGTCTATCATCTTCAGAAGTGTGAGAAATGTTATCAATGCCTTATTGTGATGAGCAAATACGAACCATATTTGATGATATACTTATCAATTATAGTCTTCGAATAAATGTTTTTGTAACGATAGTGCAATGTTGCTAAGAGACTAACGCCGATGTAGATGATATGGAGGGCGAGGTCAAATTAACAATGACGCGGATTTGGACAATCACCAAGATCTCAAAGCTTCGCATCGATGATATATATATAAACTGATTGTGTTATGCTATACAATAAACTATAGAAATGTATCAGTGGAAATAAATTGTGTTATTTCACTGATTGAATGCAGTGGAATAACACATTTTATTTCTCACTGCTTTGCACGTGCTGTACCTAGCCGTTGTATTTTAAAATGTTGTCAAACGCGGACGTTTTCGGACTCAAGCTGTCAGTGACATCATCTATGACAAATATTATTACGTCATTTATGGTTGTCTAAACACGACGTTCTAGCGCCATTTATCACACGCATCGCTTTCTATCCTAAATACACTGTCCAGCCTACTCGTGATAATAATGCTATATAATGTTCATTCGGTGAAATATAATTCAATCATTTGCTTAACAAACAAATATCTTCTTAATATTTAAGACATTAAGACAAAACAACAAACCTTCCCGTTCAAGAGCCCGTCGTACGAATCTACCGATCGGTTGTACAACTCCACTAACGCATACGTCCATTGGAGGTGTCCTCAACGGATTCCCGTGGAGTCGTAACTCTTTCAGGTTTGTAAGCTGATCAAAGTTTGCCGGAAGTGATGTCATCTGGTTGTCGTTCAGATGAAGCACTTTAAGGCCTTTCATGTCACAAACGGTGGATGGAAGTTTCTGAATTTCATTATGATCGGCGATCAATGATACGAGGTTGCTCATCGTACTGATAGTGTTGGGCAAGGTACGAAGCGTATTATTGGACATTATTAGATGACGCACATTGGAGAATTCAACCTCGCTTGGAATGGTGTGAACTTTGTGGCCATCTGATTGGTCGAATTTCAGTCTGTCCAAGTTAGGAATGGAGAACACTGATTTTGGAAATTCTAAGAAAATGTTATTGGACAGATTCAGTTCAATAAGGCTTGTCATGTTTGACACGTTCTCTGGAATGTCATCGATGCAGTTGTTTGCCAAATCAAGCATCTGAAGTTGTTGAAGTGAACATAGATCACTTGTAAAGTTTTGTACTTTGTTTCTCCCCATATCTAAAACGGCTAACCTCTCCAAATTTGCAATCTCGTTCGGAATCACTTCAATCAAATTATTTTGCAAATCTAGTACTTCTATATACTTCAATTCGCAAATTTCCTTTGGAAACACAGTGAAATTGTTTTTGTTCAAGTTCAATTGCCTAAGTTTTTTCAAATCCCCAAAGTTCCCAGGCAATTCCGTCAACTGGTTCATATCAGCAGAGAAAAGCTGCAGTTCCATGAGGGACCCAATGGCATCCGGGAGAGTCTTGAAGTTATTTTCCGTTAGAACAAATGTGTGCATGAATTTTAGATTTTCCAGCTCAACTGGCAGTCTAGAAACGTTGTTTCTCAGTAAACTAAGAACTTCTATTTTCGAACACCAAAACAGGTCTTCTGGAACACTTTCAAGGCAGTTATTTCCCAAATATATCTCCTTTAGCGCTGCCAGCTGAGATATACAACTTGGTATTGCTTTAAGTCTGTTGTTTTCCAGTCCAAGCACTTCTAGTTTCTCCAGCTGACAAATCTCATCAGGAAGATATTCCAACAGGTTTCCATTCAAGCCTAGCACTGTCAAATTTACGAGGTTTTGCACTTCGGGTTGAATCGTTTGCAATCGATTGCCACTGAGAGTCAATTCCTGAAGAGTACCGAGCCAAAACACTTGCACTGGTATGAACTCAAAGTCGTTATCGTCCAACAGAAGTTGTTCGAGGAATATCAGATTTTCCAACTCTCGCGGCAAATTGGTCATGTGATTTCCGGATAAACCCAGTCTTCGAAGCTCATCAATACGACACACTTCGGGTGTGAGAAAATCTAACTCGTTCCCTTCTAACCCAAGCACTTCTAAGCTCTGCAGGCTGGATATTTCATCTGGAATCGATTTGATCCTGTTTTCATTTAACAGCAAACATCTGAGGCTTTCCAAATATCCGATCTGCGCGGGAAGCTCTGAAATTCTATTGCAATTTGCCAGAAGTTGTGTCAGATTTGGAAGTCCTGATATATCCGGTGGAAGATATTGTATGTCATTGTTGGAAATGTCTAAAATTTGTAACCGGAACAACGAAAATATGCTTGAATTTAGATGTGTTAATTTATTTCCTCCCAGAACCAAAACCTCTAGGTGCTCCAATTCTATAATGTCGTCTGGTATTTCAGTAAGTTGGTTTTCAGCTAACAGTAGGGAATTCAGAGCTTCTAGTTGAAAAGTACCTGTAGGGACGCGCAGAAGCATCTGCTCGTTCAGATCAAGGACTAATTTCTTTCCGTCTGCGTAGACGTTTCCGGAGAGATCCACTTCCTCTTGAGTTGACGAGAATTCCTCCACCACGTCATCGAGTTCCTGTTCATTTCCGTTCATCATACTGAAACAACGAAAATAGAGTACCTATAGAAGTCAGTTAGTTTTAAACGTTATTTATTTTTACAACGATTGCGAAGCAAGTTCTAACAACTTATATTAATCACTCTCGTTGGCGCGAATGAAAGCGTAAATGCGGTCATTTGTGCGGGATGAAACCGGAGTACCCGGAGAAAACCAACCTGTCCGATCTGGCGACCACCGTAACATCTCACATACTTCCAGATCCGAGGATCAAACCAGGGTTGCATTGGTGCTAAGCGAGCGAGCTAATCGGACAGCCTATTAGTAAGTTAGGAGAATGTTCCCCTCCCCTTGTGACCATTATATTAAATGTTGGTATGTTTCCGATAGATTCTCATCTTTCTAAATCATTGCCGTATAAATTCCCGATTATTATTATTATATTATGCTGCAAAATTCTGAAATCAGACTAGATACACATACACTCAAATACCAAGATGCATCACCAATCTCAGTACAACATCTGTTTATGGACTGTGAATGAGTTTTGCTTCTAATTTCGGCACTCGAACTTGTCAAGTATATGAAATGCCAGCACACGTTCAGAGCGTGTGCCCTATCTTACGTGTATACTGTGTATTGTATTGTATTGTATTATATTATATTATATTGTATTGTATTGTATTGTAGCGACGTTTCCCGAAGAGATGAATCACTTTAGATTTTGGAGGATAGTGCAATGATACAGACAGAGACCCATTCCAGGGTCTCCTCTGGTTCTTTTACGTGCACGGTGTAGAGCACCGACACGAAACCTCGGTCTAACGTCCCACCTGAAAGACTGTTAATTTTATTAGCGTCAGACGGGGGATCGAACCTGCGATCCCTGGATTACCAGTCCAACAAATGACCCCTCGTTTAATATCCTATCTATCCATCATGCCATGCCAAAAAAATACGTGATTTAATGTTTGTAAATATATTAATGGAGCTATGTCGTTACGTAATGCAATGTCATTTACGGGGTACTCTTTCTTAAATACACTGCATTTGTTCATGAATGCAAACGCTTCAATATATATATATATATATATATATATTATATATATATATATATATATATATGTTTGCTACATAGTGTTCGATGTATTTGCCATATTTCAATTATTGTAGTTCACGTGGCCATAAGTAGCCGATTGTTGCAATCAATTTGAAACTTGAAACTTGAATATTTAATTGTATTCTAGCTTTGACTGAAACGGACTGGAACGTGTTTGAAACATGATCAGTTTTCGATTTGTCAAATACCGTTCCGACCCACGGGTGACACGTTTATTTCATAACTTGAGCACATCTACGTATATGGAAGATAAACTGAACACGGACGGAATATGAACTGAGCACGGACGGAAGATAAACTGAACACAGACGGAACATAAACTGGATATAGACGGAAGATAAACGTAACACAGACGAAAGACAAACTGAGCACGGACGGAATATAAGCTGAGCATGGGTGGTAGATAAACAGATAACAGGTGGAAGATAAACTGAACACGGACGAAGGACAAACTGAACACTGACAGGAGACCAACTGAACACGGGCGGAAGATAAACCTAACATGGACGGAAGACGAGCTGAGCACTGGCAGGAGACCAACTGAACACGGGCGGAAGATAAACTGAACACGGACGGAAGACGAGCTGAGCACTGGCAGGAGACCAACTGAACACGGGCGTAAGATAAACTTAACATGGACGGAAGACGAGCTGAGCACTGGCAGGAGACCAACTGAACACGGGCGTAAGATAAACTTAACATGGACGGAAGACGAGCTGAGCACTGGCGGAATATAAGCATAACACGAACGGAATATAAACTGTACACAGACGGAAGACAAACTGCAAACAAGCACATTTTGTTTGTTTTGGCTTGTCTTATATTTGACGGGTATATCGTTAGTGTAAACATAGCCTCAACTAGCAGTAGGTTAAAGGGTGCAAAGAGAGCATTGCTAACATGGATAACATGGATATGATCTTGATTAAATAAATTCTTACGTATTGAACAAATAATCCCATGGCGGTATATTATATTGACCATAAATAAGTCGTTAATAGTTATTCCTGATCTATTGACTTTGTATCGGGAAAGAAAACGTGAAGTATAGAGCTGTGATTGATGCCATAATCGAATTATGGATTAACCTTAGTATAGAGCTGTGATTGATGCCATAATCGAATTATGGATTAACCTTTGGATTTAAATACACAAAGCACCTAATTCACCGTGCTGGGAACACTCCGCTATACACAGGTTAAACGTCCTCGGCTTCTTTTTTCACTGCCGACCATAAATGATTGACCTGATGCTAATCTGGTGTGTGTCCAAATTTAAGAATTTAGTTTATACACATTTATTTTTAACTCGATTGCGAAACAAGTTCTTACAACTTATATTAATCACTCTCGATACATCATTTCTGATGGAATCCATCGCCACGAGGGAGAGAGAAGAGGAAATGTGTAATTTAAAAGCACTGCCTACTGTCACAATCGTAACGGCTCCAGCGGGGCTCGAACTCCAGGCACTTCGCACCCGAAGCGAACGCACTACCACTGCACTATCACGACATATATTGAAGGATTAGTCATCGAAAGACTACCTTTAACAACAGACACCCCACCGAACTTTATTTTTTATTTAAATTGATTTAACGTCGCTACCGGTTGCCCATTTGAGCGGTGAGCAGTTTACCTAACAACACTTTCCAGGGCAGGCTCCAGTGGTTAACAACAAGTACTTGGTGCACCAACCTCTGCCAACATTTTCATATAAAGAGACACGGTCTGAGCGTGGATCGAACCAGTGACGTGACCATCAGTGATGATAATTCACAGTGGTATGCAAGTCAGCGACTTTAACTATAAATCGAACTACTACCTTTAACATCAGACGTACCACCGAACTATAAATCGAACAACTAATTTAACATCAGACATACCACCGAACTATAAATCGAACTACTACCTTTAACATCAGACATACCACCGAACTATAAATCGAACTACTACCTTTAACATCAGACATACCACCGAACTATAAATCGAACGACTAATTTAACATCAGACATACCACCGAACTATAAATCGAACGACCAATTTAACATCAGACATACCACCGAACTATAAATCGAACTACTACCTTTAACATCAGACATACCACCGAACTATAAATCGAACGACTACCTTTAACATCAGACATACCACCGAACTATAAATCGAACTACTACCTTTAACATCAGACATACCACCGAACTATAAATCGAACTACTACCTTTAACATCAGACATACCACCGAACTATAAATCGAACTACTACCTTTAACATCAGACATACCACCGAACTATAAATCGAACGACTACTTTAACATCAGACATACCACCGAACTATAAATCGAACGACCAATTTAACATCAGACATACCACCGAACTATAAATCGAACTACTACCTTTAACATCAGACATACCACCGAACTATAAATCGAACGACTACCTTTAACATCAGACATACCACCGAACTATAAATCGAACGACTAATTTAACATCAGACATACCACCGAACTATAAATCGAACGACTACCTTTAACATCAGACATACCACCGAACTATAAATCGAACGACTACCTTTAACATCAGACATACCACCGAACTATAAATCGAACGACCAATTTAACATCAGACATACCACCGACCTATTAATCAAAATTGACGTTTTTCCACGTTCAGTGGTCGATAAAACCAAGGCATAATATAAAGGGGAATTGTTATTGTTATGGTACATCAAATGAATGCTGTGAATTGCACGCAGCATGCAATCGCAATATCTAACATGACATGACTTTGTCATATGGTTATGAATATAACAAGGGACGCGATGTTCGGACTTATTTACTCGGAGTCGTTAATTTACTCAAATAGCACTGTGGAAGTCGTGATAGCGCAGTGGATGTGCGTTCGCTTCAGGTGCGAAAGTCCGGAGTTCGAGCCCCGCTGAAGCCGTTACGATTGTGTCCTTAGGCAAGGCATTTAAATTCCACGTTGCCTCTTCTTTCTCACTCGTGGCGATGGATTCCATCAGGAATGAGGTCTCGAGAGTGATTAATATAAATTGAAAGAACTTGTTTCGCAATTGAGCTAAAATAAATTTGTATAAACTAAATAGCACTATCTTCACCTATCAGTACCGTAGCCAGAGGCAAATTTCAACCGAGGCAATCTAGGGGGTCCGGGGGCATTTTCCCCCTTAAAATTGTTGGGGGTATAGAAGCGAGTTCCTGCGTTTTCTAAATTAATGAGTTTAGACGTATAATTATGTACTGACCTTTCAGCTCTCTAGCAGGTACAATTTTATACAGCAAAGGGATATTTTTTGCATTTTTTGCATTTAATTTTGTTGTTGCTTTGGACATTTTAACCTGATACTATAGAAAACCATTGAGAAACCTTTTGTAGCAATTATTTTGGGGTCAAACTATATTTGCAGCCGCCTATAATGCAACATCTGGTTAAAAACATCATTAAAAACAACGAATTCCAATTAGATTGACCATTATACCAGTACATATCGTGATAAATGGGACTTTATCTGTCATGGGAGGTAATAGAAAAACGAGTAATGGCTCTGTTTTTAAAAACACTGTCATTACGTCACACCTTTGTACGTGCAGTCTGTTATTATTAATATTGACCGGAGTGCATGCATAATGCCAAAGTATTATATTAACTCTTTCACCGCCAATGTCGCATAAAAGCGACTTTGCAAAAATCAGAGAACCCGATCAGACAAAACAGAACTTGCCGTCTGATCAGGCTATACACTGAATGCTCTTCAGACAGTAGAGCTGAAGCAAATGTCCGAATAGCAAACAACATAGATCCTGATCAGACGCGGATCTATGTTGTTTTACACATGCTCTGAATTTATTCGGCGCTGAAAGAGTTAAACCATATGCGTAAATGTACGAAATTAACAATTTTAATTAGTAAAATCCTGTTATATAAGTCTGTGCTTTAGGTAAGATATACGCCTAAAACGGATCCACTAAGCAAAATATTGACACTGTTTCGGCGCTACACGACTTACACAGTCCAAAATATTGTACATATTGCCATCGTTATCTGTTTATATCATATGCATACATGTTTCTTGTCGCGATCTAGTGGCAGGTAATGCGGCTGTAACCTACAGGTGTCACTAGATCATGGGAAGCAGAACAATGTTAACGGCAATACACAATTAAGTTCTCATATTCCTCTAGATATTGAATTTCAAATAATCCATTTATTGGGTCACGGTGTGTTTAAAAACGATATACAGTCAAACCTGTGCTAAAGGCCACCTCCGAATAAAGGCCGCATATGAAAAACATGTTTCTAAAAAGACCACCAGTTTTCTCTCCCGTCGAGCCATTTTCAATGCATTTTAACCTTCTACTGAGAGGCCACCTGCCAACAAATGCCACCTTTTTACTTTCCCGGTGGCCTTTATAGACAGGTTTGACTTTATATTTAATGAAAGTCTTGGAAGAACCAATGAAACAATGACAAAAAATGGAAAAAAGGCTTCTCGACCTACCTTGATTCGAACTTGCAACCTATAGCATTATGCATACATGGATCACTTCGAGCACCTGGATCACTGCGAGCACCTGGACCACTGCGAGCTAGACTTTACAACTATATTTATACTGATGAAATTAACCTGGAGAGTAGTTTTAGAAAACAAGTCAGCAAAGTGTACGCAGTACGCGTGATACGGGTTCGAACCATGGCTTAAAATCTGATTTAATTACAAAAATAAAACTATGCTACCTAAAAACAAGAACCAATTAAACGCTATCGTAGGGTTTTAACTATTTGTGCAAAGATTTGGTCCGGATTAAGAGATTAATGACATGTAGATTAATCTTTAAAACTGTTTACATACATGCCTAAAGCTTATCTAGGTCACCAGTGCAACACATTTGTTAAGTATTAAATTCGAAAAATATGGTAATTATGTCGGTTCTCTTGAGCAAGTATGTTCATACTCTTCGCAAGTTGGTCTTTATAATAATTTTTTTTTATAAAAACCAGATTAATTACCGTATGCATATCTTTGTGCAGACATTTTATAGCATGCATATTATCACGTATCATAGATCAACGATCGGTACGTCTATTTCTTTGACATATCCAATTACAAATACAGTACACTTAATAATTGGAAATCAGTGGTCCAGTGTTTAACCTCTCGTACTACAAATCCAGACTCGTGAGTTCGATCCCTCCCCCAGTCACGTCATACTAATATTAACAGTGTTTCTGGTGACACATTAAGCAGAGGCCGCCTATACAATACACGGGTCTTAGTATAGCTGGCTGCTTAATACAGAGCAAACGTATAATAATTTAATAAAACAACATATTGGGAATCTGGAGATTTGCTGCTTAATACAGGTTGGCTGCTTAATGGAGGCGACCACTAACACAGAATTTAATGTAAGTTGTTAAAGCTTGTCTTGCAATAGTTCATTCGTTGTACAATAAATAAAGTCCATACAAGTTATCAATCTAACTCGATGATACATGTTGTTACAGACACAGATAGCATTATGTTATACACATACACTATGTTATTCTGCATTGATATCGATGTCAAGTGTGACCTGTAATGTTATTATATACGATAAACTAGATGAAAATAAACACGATATATAACCGCAACGGCCAGTGAAACTACACGTATAGTACAGTACATGTATGCATAAATCTATGGTTTAAACGCTTGGCAGGTATTCACTAAGTTCATTGTCTAGTGTAAGATACTTTTGTGAGCTTTGTCAACAATAACGTTAACATGTAATCCATGGCACGGTACACTGATTTACAAAACTAAATATATTATCAATCAATTAAAATCTAATTAGTGCATTCAAATTGATGTACCTTGTACATGTATATTATGAAAATTATTAGTTTGCATTAAATTTATTGCTTTCGCATTTCGAATATTTAGTTTACCTTATTTCTATCTGATATTCTTAAAATCCCCAAATTTCATATTTATTCCATATTAATGGGCAAGGTGTCCGTTTCATAGGACGCCTTGTGTTGTCAAGTACGGTTCGTATACCGTGCAATTCGAGACTTCCGCGAGAGGTGGGAGTCAAAGTGCGCATGCGCTTTAAAACAGGAAATGAAAGTAGATGCAAACAAGACAGAAAACGGAAATTTTAGTTCAAAAGATATGTTTCTCTGCATATTACTTTACTATTCATAGATCTCGTCGGTGTCAGTTGTAAGATATTTTATATTTATAACAATCCTAAACATTGACATGGTACAATTACATCTCAGTGCATCAAATTCGATAGCCGAATACCAGAAATTAGCCTCCCCCACCCACAAATCGTTGTATGTGTGTACTAGCTAATGTTCATTTCATAGCCTTGTGACGAAGAGTCATGTCATGTGACAAATTAGCCGAGATTAGCTGACACCCAGAAAACTATATCAGAGATATTGCATAATTATTGTCTGCAACAATTGTAGTAAACACTGGTGGTGTATCATTTTTGTATGTTCATTTATGTCAAACCCCTAGACTTGTTTTCCTGGGCAGGTTTACTACTGTTCTGAAGCTGCCAACTGTCTCTACACATAGAACACTGTCATTAAGTTTATTTCATTCAAGCATTGTTTTTGGAAAGATTGAATGCTTTACACAACTTATTTTTCATTACTTTCTTATGTTTATGCGTTTAACTACTCATACTTTTAATTTCTTTGCTGTTTTTGACACGCAACATGTATACATCCCCGCAAGGGGTTTGACATTAGAGGAAGATAGATAGAACAGTTTAAGTCTCCGCCGTGTGTTTGTATCATACATACATCATTGAACTGCTCAGTTTTATATGTAAAAGTTTTATAAGTCTTCCCGAAATCCGTAGGACCGCCTGACATGTCAGACAAAAAATCCTTCGGTCAGACAAAATATATTGAAAGTTTAAGTGCATTTTAATCATTTGTCTGACCGGTGTCGGACAAACTCTGGCATAGTTTCGTGAAGACTGTTGGCTAATATGTTTGTAGTATTAAAATTTAAAGCCACTAAATATCTTGGGTGTTACGTTTTGCTTGTGTGTTTTTAGACTGTCGTGGCAAGGTAGAGCTGCACTGCAACCACTTTATAGTTTATACAAATTAATTTTAGCTCGATAGCAAATTAAGTTCTTACAGCTTAGATTAACCACTCTTGAGACCTCATTCCTGATGGAATCCATCGCCATGAGGGAGAGAGAAGAGGATGAATTTTATGTGTCTTGCCCAAGGACGCAATCATTGCGGCTACAGTTGGGCTTGAACTCGGGCCTTACACACCTGAAGATAACGCGCTACAACTGTGCTATCACGACTTCCACTTTGTTTAGGAACGTCAAGACGATTGACCTTCCTTCTAGTATTTAGGCTCTGTAACTCAAGGTCCTGTAACATCATGCAGACCCAGACTTCATCCGTGATTGATATTCTCCTGTGATTAACATGGCTGCCTGTCGTTGTGGTAGAGTGTGGAATCTATGGTTTTTAACTTTCACATCTATGCATACATAATTCACTAACAAAACATGCAGATCTGTCTCAGAGATACTTTGTTACAATGGGATTCAAACATAATTGGGAATACCATCCGTGCATCTTACTTTTAACTTTTGTTCACTGTATTAACCACAGTCACCAAACATTACTTACTATATGACCATAGGCCAAAAAACAAAAAATTGTGTTGTGCCTGTGGTAAAAAAAATTTGTTTGTATGTCTGGTGCCTGTGGTATTAACCTGTTTTTCAACTGTGTGATGCGGCTGTAGACAATTATCCTGCAGAGGTTCGATGGTTGATGCGATCAGTACTGGTTATTTCACCAACTTTACCCTAACCACAGATCAGATTTGTTATCACCATGTTGATGCAGATTCAAGACCTGGCTGATGACTATATAAGTTATTGTAAATCAATGATGCAAACACAGTTGTGTGCACAAAGCCGAGAGCGACATTCATGGTATAATTATAATGTACAGAGGTAGTAATAGTTATAATTATTAACAATCTACATAATACACATTAGCGAATTCAGCAGGGCATGCCCAATGTGCATGTCACGGCTCATTCTAGAGGGCTACTTGAAATAGGGACCCTGAATTCGCCCCCTGGGAGTCAAACTTATTCCAAGATTATTTTTTTTTAACCATTTCCATAACACATTTTGTCCTGTACACACTGGCTATTGTAAAGCACTCCTTCTATTCAACTGTTGTATTAAATGGTCATTGAAATATTGTTTTAGGGAGACGTTATGCCCCCATGGTGCGAAGTCAGGGTCCTAATGGCGACTCCATCGGCCATGTCGCTCTGTATAATGAGCCCTGCTTCACCGTTTTAGATGTTTCACATATATCTGTGTTTTTCAGACAAAGGCAGGATGGGTACCATGAAGGACAACCGAGATCTTGCTTGCTACTTCATCACTAAGCACTCGTGGAAGGGCAAGTAAGTCTCACCTTGTATCCATGGCGATAGCACTTCATTACCAATAATCAAAAAGTATTTCTCGTCACTAGAACTGTGTCGGCATACAAGTTGTATTGTTTAAAGTTTATTTATTTTATAAATGTACTGTAGGATACACACCGCTAAATCATGTCGTATTTCATTCAAATTCTCAGTTAGTGTATACAAATTTATTTTAGCTCGATTGCGAAGTAAGTTTTATCAACTTATATTAATCACACTCGTTGGCGCGGATGAAATCGTAAATGTGGTAATTCGTGTGGGAGGAAACCGGGGTACCCGGAGAAAACCCACATGGCCATCGTACCATCTCACATACTTCCCGGTCAGAGAATTGAAGTTGTATTGGGTGAGAGCATCGAACCCCAGTAGCATTGGTGAGAAGCGAGTATGTAACCACTGTGCTAATCGCTCAGGCGTTATCCCTTGGTTCAAATATATTTATTTTGAAGATAACCCAATATGTCCGCTCTGTGATTTGTTTGGAATTAAGTTTATTTAGAAAACGTCTAATAACATTTCCTTCTCAGCCATCCAAGGGATTGACAATAGTTGGCTGCTTATCCGAGGATTGACAATAGTTGGCTGCTTATCCGAGGATTGACAATAGTTGGCTGCTTATCCGAGGATTGACAATAGTTGCCTGCTTATCCGAGGATTGACAATAGTTGGCTGCTTATCCGAGGATTGACAATAGTTGCCTGCTTATCCGAGGATTGACAATAGTTGGCTGCTTATCCGAGGATTGGCAATAGTTGCCTGCTTATCCGAGGATTGACAATAGTTGCCTGCTTATCCGAGGATTGACAATAGTTGGCTGCTTATCCGAGGATTGACAATAGTTGCCTGCTTATCCGAGGATTGACAATAGTTGCCTGCTTATCCGAGGATTGACAATAGTTGCCTGCTTATCCGAGGATTGACAATAGTTGCCTGCTTATCCGAGGATTGACAATAGTTGCCTGCTTATCCGAGGATTGACAATAGTTGGCTGCCTATCCGAGGATTGACAATAGTTGCCTGCTTATCCGAGGATTGACAATAGTTGCCTGCTTATCCGAGGATTGACAATAGTTGGCTGCTTATCCGAGGATTGACAATAGTTGGCTGCTTATCCGAGGATTGACAATAGTTGGCTGCCTATCCGAGGATTGACAATAGTTGGCTGCCTATCCGAGGATTGACAATAGTTGGCTGCCTATCCGAGGATTGACAATAGTTGGCTGCCTATCCGAGGATTGACAATAGTTGGCTGCCTATCCGAGGATTGACAATAGTTGGCTGCTTATCCGAGGATTGAAAATAGTTGGCTGCTTATCCGAGGATTGACAATAGTTGGCTGCTTATCCAAGGATTGACAATAGTTGGCTGCTTATCCAAGGATTGACAATAGTTGGCTGCTTATCCAAGGATTGATAATAGTTGGCTGCTTATCCGAGGATTGACAATAGTTGGCTGCTTATCCGAGGATTGAAAATAGTTGGCTGCTTATCCAAGGATTGACAATAGTTGGCTGCCTATCCAAGGATTGACAATAGTTGCCTGCTTATCCGAGGATTGACAATAGTTGGCTGCCTATCCAAGGATTGACAATAGTTGGCTGCCTATCCAAGGATTGACAATAGTTGGCTGCCTATCCGAGGATTGACAATAGTTGGCTGCCTATCCAAGGATTGACAATAGTTGGCTGCTTATCCGAGGATTGACAATAGTTGGCTGCTTATCCGAGGATTGAAAATAGTTGGCTGCTTATCCAAGGATTGACAATAGTTGGCTGCTTATCCAAGGATTGATAATAGTTGGCTGCTTATCCGAGGATTGACAATAGTTGGCTGCTTAGTTGATATTGCTGCATTACTCTATGAAATTGTCTGTTTGAGAATCCTGAAGCTGACTCTTTAATATAGTGTGGCATCTTGACACAGGTGGCCATTATCACAAGTTTCATCTTAATGGAAAGTACCTGGCTTCATCATTGTATTTTTGGTTGTATTTTAGGTACAAGAGGATATTTTCTGTTGGTACGTTTGGTATTACGACATACAACCCCGAAACTCTGAAAGTCACTAATCAGGTATGTTGACTTATACTCTCAAAGTCACTAATCTTGTATACTGACATATACTCAAAGTTACTAATCTGGTATAATGACTTATGTACTCAGAGTCACTAATCTGGTATACTGACTTATATACTCAAGGTCACTAATCTGGTATACTGACTTATATACTCAAAGTCACTAATCTCATCTGGTATACTGACTTATATACTCAGAGTCACTAATCTGGTATACTGACTTATACTTATTCATTATTATAACAACATTTATAATTTATATGTGGAAAGCCTAACCATGCTGAAGGCACTGTCAGGGTTGTACCGCCTATAGATAACATGTACATGAAAAAGAACATAAATCTTACAAATCAAATATCAAACTTTACAATACTATGGCAGTTGTGCCAATTATAGACAAAGCATGTTGTGCCAAAAAAAGGAGAAAGTTTGTTTTTTGTGTGTATATGAACAAAATATCAAGTCATGTTAAGATGTTTCCATAAATTGCTGAGAAATTGAATGTTTTGTAACATTTCTGTTTTTAAATATAATTTAAAAAAATAAACAAGCATCTTTTATGCTTATAAGTTAGATTGGTGTCGTAGACTTTATGAACTGATGTGATGTATACTACTACCGGTATGTATTGCAGTGGCCGTACAGGGAGTTTTACAGTATTGTACCGAACCACAAAGCTCCCGCCAACAACGAGTTTCTCATCACAATGATGAAAGGACAAAAGAAAACTGACAACATGAGGTTTTCCACTGATCATAGGGCAGACCTCCTTACAGAAGCTTTGGTGAGTCCTCTAATTGACAATACAGGGATCATTCTAGAGGGCGATGTGGGCGAAATAGTCGCCCTAGGGACCCTGACTTCGCCCTCTAGGGGCCCCACTTCTCCCTAAAAAAATAATTTATTTTTTGGTTTTTACGATTTTCAAACAAAACTTTGTCTAGTAAGATACACTGGCCCATTATGAAGCACTCCTTCTATTTAAATGTTGTATTTAATGGTTGTACTGTGCATTTTAACCCTATTTTGGAGAAGTCTATTAAAGAACACCATTTAAGGAAGCGATCACATGCTTTCTCACTTCTCCCAAAAATTATGACCTAGAATGAACCCTGACAATATTGTTGTGATGGAGTGTTAGAGTAGCACCGATTAAGTGAGTGATTAGCACGCTCGCATCTCTGCAATGCAACCCAGGCTCGATCCTCATACTGGTTTATGAAATACAGTCAATCCTGTCTGAAGCAGCCAGTAAATGTGATCACAGAAAATGGCTGCTAAAGCAGGTAGCTGCTTAATAGAGGTCAAATGTATAATAAACAACATATTGGGAATCTGGAAGCTGGTTATTTAATACAGGTTGGCTGCTTAATGGAGTTAAAACTTGTTTCACAATCATTGTTGTTGCTTAAATAATGTTGACACACTTTGATTAATGATGTGAATCATCTTCAATTTCCTTGTCCGCCTCCGTGGTCGAGTGGTTAAGGTCGCTGACTTGTATACCACTGTAACCTATCATCACTGATGGTCACGGGTTCGAGCCCCGTTTAGACCATGTCTCATTTATATGAAAAAGATGGCAGTTTCTTACGGAGGTTGGTGCACCCAAGTACTGGTTAACTGCTGGAGCCTGCCCAGGAAAGGTGTTGTTAGGTAAACTGCCCGCCGGCGATATAGCCCAAAATGGTGCTGATGCAGGCGTAAAACCCAAAATATAACATAACATCTTCAAATTCCTAATTATGCTTAACCCTTCATAGAGATCTAGGTTAATATACTATTATATCTCCATACAAACGACAGCCATTTAACCCTTTCCTTCATAGAGATTTACGTTAATATACTATTATATCTCCATACAAACGACAACCATTTAACCCTTTCCTTCATAGAGATATAGATTAATATATTTAGCTATCTAGCAGCGGATAAGTAGTCGCCATATCTATCCCACCTCCCTAGATGTTACAGGGACTACATGAGATTCTGGCCTTTATTATGAACATAGGTTTGGCTACTACATTATCAATGTATGTCATATTGGTAATGGTGTCAAGAGGTGCTTCTATGAGGGAAAGGGTTAATGTATGTCGTATTGGTAATGGCATTAAGAGGTGCTTCTATGAGGGAAAGGGTTAATGTATGTCGTATTGGTAATGGCATTAAGAGGTGCTTCTATGAGGGAAAGGGTTAATGTATGTCGTATTGGTAATGGCATTAAGAGGTGCTTCTATGAGGGAAAGGGTTAATGTATGTCGTATTGGTAATGGCATTAAGAGGTGCTTCTATGAGGGAAAGGGTTAATGTATGTCGTATTGGTAATGGCATTAAGAGGTGCTTCTATGAGGGAAAGGGTTATTGTATGTCATATTGGTAATGGCATTAAGAGGTGCTTCTATGAGGGAAAGGGTTATTGTATGTCGTATTGGTAATGGCATTAAGAGGTGCTTCTATGAGGGGAAGGGTTAAGAAATTAAGATGTGTTTAAAGAGGATAGTCATTAACTCATTACTCTACAACAGAAAAGGCCAATTACTCATTGTATCTCCAAACTGCTGATAGGCAATAGGCTGTTCTACATACTCAATAATCCTTATCTAGGGGAATAGATAATGGCATGGAACGGTGGCTATGTGTGTGAAGATATAAAAGCGTTTATGTGCAGTAATGGGTTAAACTAATTAAGCACATATTTGTGTTTGTAATTAGTTAATATGTTGTTCACAGACGGATCTGTAGTCCAGTGGTAACACGCTGGACTGGTAATCCAGGGATCTCAGGTTCGATCCCCCGTCTGACCATAATAAAATTAACAGTCTTTCAGATGGGACTTTAAACCGAGGTCTCGTCGGTGCTGTACACTGTGCACGTAAAAGAACCAGAGGAGACTGGAATGGGTCTCTGTCTGTATCATTGCACTATCCTCCAATAATTTAAAATGACTGGTAATCTCTTCAGGAGGCGTCGCTCATATGGGCAACTGGTAGCGACGATAAATAGACGTAAAACACACAAATATGTGTTTCAGAATTATTTTGTACTCAAGTGTTTTTTTTTTCTGCAGAGATTCCGAGACCAATTTGCAGATAAAACATTCCAAAGAAAGGTAATTTATAGTATTCTATTTTTTCCCCATTTATATGCTCAGTAGATATTGTGCATACGTACTCCGCAGACACTGTTTGTTTGCTCAGTGTCTAGAGAATGGTTTGAACTTTCTACATGAAGCTATGTATATGCACAGTAGATATTGTCCATACATACTCCGCAGACACTGTTTGTTTGCTCAGTGTCTAGAGAATGGTTTGAACTTTCTACATGAAGCTATGTATATGCACAGTAGATATTGTCCATACATACTCCGCAGACACGGTTTGTTTGCTCAGTGTCTAGAGAATGGTTTGAACTTTCTACATGAAGCTATGTATATGCACAGAGATTGGTGGTGAGCCCTAGATGACCTCTTGATATTTGGGATGTTTGAGTATCAGTACCATAAACGGTCAAAGTCATAGTAGAATTTATCGTGGCCATGACAACTGGAACTGAAGAACACCATATACGTGATTTCAAGCAACCATCGTACAAAATGAACATGTTGTCATTGATTTGGATATAACAGCACCTCGTGAGCTAGATTTTTGTTCCAAAATGTTTAACCTGGTCCTGAGTAGTAGACCGTCTCCGTTGTCGAATGGTTACGGCTGCTGGCTTGTACATCACTGTAAATTTATCATGCCAAAATGGTGAGATTGTGAAAGAAACCAGTTGATTTGTTGCAGACGTTCAATGCGTACAAGCTCCACTGGTCAGATAGCCGGGTACCAATCATTCTACAAGTATCCCAGAGTTCCCTAGACCAGCTGGACCAGAGGACGGACAAACTGCTCTGTTCCTATGACTACAAGGACATGGAGGGGCTGTCACAGGTAAGCTAATAATAAATGTTCATGTCGTATGTATGTACACTGGTCTACGTATGTACACTGGTCTACGTATGTACACTGGTCTACGTATGTACACTGGTCTATGTATGTACACTGGTCTACGTATGTACACTGGTCTATGTATGTACACTGGTCTATGTATGTACACTGGTCTATGTATGTACACTGGTCTACGTATGTACACTGGTCTATGTATGTACACTGGTCTATGTATGTACACTGGTCTATGTATGTACACTCGTCTACGTATGTACACTGGTCTACGTATGTACACTGGTCTACGTATGTACACTGGTATACGTATGTACACTGGTCTATGTATGTACACTGGTCTACGTATGTACACTGATCTACGTATGTACACTGGTCTATGTATGTACACTGATCTACGTATGTACACTGGTCTATGTATGTACACTGGTCTATGTATGTACGCTGGTCTATGTATGTACACTCGTCTACATATGTACACTGGTCTACGTATGTACACTGGTCTACGTATGTACACTGGTCTACGTATGTACACTGGTCTACGTATGTACACTGATCTACGTATGTACACTGGTCTATGTATGTACACTGATCTACGTATGTACACTGGTCTACGTATGTACACTGGTCTATGTATGTACAGTGGTCTACGTATGTACAGTGGTCTACGTATGTACACTGGTCTATGTATGTACACTGGTCTACGTATGTACACTGGTCTACGTATGTACACTGGCCTACGTATGTACACTGGTCTATGTATGTACACTGGTCTACGTATGTACACTGGTCTATGTATGTACACTGGTCTATGTATGTACACTGGTCTACGTATGTACACTGGTCTATGTATGTACACTGGTCTACGTATGTACACTGGCCTACGTATGTACACTGGTCTATGTATGTACACTGGTCTACGTATGTACATTGACCTACGAGGGGATATAGGTTTGGCGATGTCTGTCCATCTCGCCCATAAAATAGTACTTCAGTCTGAAGTCGATCTCTGTAACCAATGAGTGAAATTTCATGAAACTACTGCGCATGTGCACATATAACTTTCGGCCATATCAGTAGCACCAGAGTTATGGATGGCCCTTTAGAGTTATGGCCCTTTAATTAATTATATATTCAATAAATTGGTCATAACTAAGTAACCGATGTTTTGAATGTCATACTTTAAATAAAATTAGATCACCATAGCTGAAAAAAAATAAAAATTCATTAATTTGGCTCTAACTGAATAACTGCTTCATGGAATTTCATGCAACTGAAAATAAATAGGTATCACCATAGTAGGCATGTGCACGTACAACTTTCGTCAGAATCGAGTTATGGCCGTTTAATTGATTAACCGAGTAACTGTTGTACGGAATGTCATCTTAAAAATAAGATGACATCACCATTGTGTAGTGTTGTATGCACTCGCATATAAGACGTGTTGATAAAACGGACACAAGACCCAGGGATCGCAGGTTCGATCCCCCGTCTGACCCTAATAAAATTAACAGTCTTTCAGATGGGACGTTAAACCGAGGTCTCGTGTCGGTGCTGTACACCGTGCACGTAAAAGCACCAGAGGAGACTCTGGAATGGGTCTCTCTCTATATCATTGCACTATCCTCCAAAATCTAAAATGACTAATATCTTCAGGAGGCGTCGCTCATATGGGCAACCGGTTGCGACGATAAATAAACGTAAAAAAAAAAAACGGACACAAGACCATGTATAAATTGCATGTTTGACCAGTGCAAGTTGAAGACATTTCAGTGTCGGGAGTGATTTCAGCAGAGATTTTAGTTTTTAATACTCACTTATAAGACGGAAAGAGACCATAATTTGGTTGTAAAAAAACTTGTCTTATAGGCGAGTGTGTACGGTAATTACAACAATTGAATAGAAGGGGTACTCTACAATGGGCAGTGTAGCTTACTGGAAAATATTTTGTTTGAAATATTTTTTAGGGAAAATTGGGGCCCACAGGGGGTGAAGTCTAGTGTGACTAATCGCCCTCTAGGATAAGCCCAGTTGTAGTTAGAAATATAGGTAGCCTGATAGTTGAAAGCAATTATGAATGTTTTAGAAACAGGCTGCAGGAGGTCGCACTGGGCTTCAATTACTTACCTTTGTATTACAGTCAAATCTGTCTAAAGCGACCAGCCATGGGAGTGATGCAAATTGGCTGATTAGTACAGGTGGCTGCTTAATAGAGGTTAAATGATGCACCAAGTGTCGCACTGGGAGTTAGGCTATTGGCTGCTTAGTACAGGTGGCTGCTTAATAGAGTTTAAATGATGCACCAAATGTCACACTGGGAGTTAGGCTATTGGCTGCTTAGTACAGGTGGCTGCTTAATAGAGTTTAAATGATGCACCAAATGTCGCACTGGGAGTTAGGCTATTGGCTGCTTAGTACAGGTGGCTGCTTAATAGAGTTTAAATGATGCACCAAATGTTGCACTGGGAGTTAGGCTATTGGCTGCTTAGTACAGGTGGCTGCTTAATAGAGTTTAAATGATGCACCAAATGTCGCACTGGGAGTTAGGCTATTGGCTGCTTAGTACAGGTGGCTGCTTAATAGAGTTTAAATGATGCACCAAATGTTGCACTGGGAGTTAGGCTATTGGCTGCTTAGTACAGGTGGCTGCTTAATAGAGTTTAAATGATGCACCAAATGTCGCACTGGGAGTTAGGCTATTGGCTGCTTAGTACAGGTGGCTGCTTAATAGAGTTTAAATGATGCACCAAATGTTGCACTGGGAGTTAGGCTATTGGCTGCTTAGTACAGGTGGCTGCTTAATAGATTAAATGCTGAACCAAATGTCGCACTGGGAGTTAGGCTATTGGCTGCTTAATAGAGGTTAAATGTTGCACCAAATGTCACACTGGGAGTTAGGCTATTGACTGCTTAATAGAGGTTAAATGTTGCACCAAATGTCACACTGGGAGTTAGGCTATTGACTGCTTAATGCAGGTGGCTGCTTAATAGAGGTTAAATGTTGCACCAAGTGTCACACTGGGAGTTAGGCTATTGACTGCTTAATACAGGTGACGACTAACACATGTTTGATAGTGAAACAGTTTGTACAGAATGTATACTTGTGTTTCAGGTTTCAGACTTGCCTGGAGGTGTAGCAGTCATCCACGGAGGCTTCAGTAGATTGGTATGTACATAACGAGTCTCTTTGTAACCATGTTGTAGCGCACTGTACAA
Source organism: Archivesica marissinica (assembly GCA_014843695.1). Classification (NCBI taxonomy): domain Eukaryota; kingdom Metazoa; phylum Mollusca; class Bivalvia; order Venerida; family Vesicomyidae; genus Archivesica; species Archivesica marissinica. The sequence continues at coordinate 41,248,995 of CM026392.1, read as the reverse complement.
GTTATACAGGGGTCACTTGTTTGAAGCCTTTGTGTTTACTCCACACTTCTTTCACAGACTCTCAGCCGCAGCAGCCTACTTGTCTCGTAGCCATGTTGTAATACAATTCACATGTTATACAGGGGTCACTTGTTTGAAGCCTTTTTGTTTACTCCACACTTCTTTCACAGACTCTCAGCCCAGGCTACTTGTCTCGTAGCCATGTTGTAATACAATTCACATGTTATACAGGGGTCACTTGTTTGAAGCTCTGTTACGCCACAATTCTGTCACAACAAGTCTTCCCAATCACCATGTACAATACTCTTTCAAAGTTGTTAAAATTGTGACCCTGAGAAAAAGTCCAAATTTGATTTTTGACCAATAATGGTCATGTCTCAAATCAAACGTATCGACAGAGCGATCGCTCTCGTGCAATTCAAAGATGATCGTCGAAAGGTTGTCCATTTATTTGATATCTCCCCTGGTGTTCATGGACTCGGGTGAGCAATATAGGGTCATCATGGCCCTCTTTTTTTAATCTTCCAGCCTGCATAATCTATAAGATTTATTCTATTATTCTTGCAGCACGTGTTTGCTCTCGAACAAAGAGATGAACTCATCAAAACCATCATGGAGGCCGCAGCAAACTACGTGGGCGTAGCAATAAAACAGAGAAAGCAACCGCTCACCTTTGAGCAAGTTCAGCTGCATAGACTTGGTAAATACAGGTATGTGAAAATATTGATGAGGTTTTAAATTCGATTCATATATGGGGAAGCATACAGAGCCTGTATATCGGGGTATACCTAAGCTGTATATCCGGGTATACCCAAGCCGTATATATCGGGGTATACCTAAGCCGTATATCCGGGGTATACCTAAGCTGTATATCCGGGTATACCCAAGCCGTATATATCGGGGTATACCTAAGCTGTATATCGGGGTATACCCAAGCCGTATATATCCGGGTATACCTAAGCTGTATATCCGGGTATACCCAAGCCGTATATATCCGGGTATACCTAAGCTGTATATCTGGGTATACCCAAGCCGTATATATCCGGGTATACCTAAGCTGTATATCTGCGTATACCTAAGCCGTATATATATCCAGGTATACCTAAGCTGTATATCTGGGTATACCTAAGCTGTATATCTGGGTATACCTAAGCTGTATATCCGGGTATACCTAAGCTGTATATCCAGGTATACCTAAGCTGTATATCTAGGTATACCTAAGCTGTATATCCAGGTATACCTAAGCTGTATATCCAGGTATACCTAAGCTGTATATCCAGGTATACCTAAGCTGTATATCCAGGTATACCTAAGCTGTATATATCTGGGTATACCTAAGCCGTATATCTGGGTATACCTAAGCTGTATATCTGGGTATACCTAAGCTGTATATCCGGGTATACCTAAGCTGTATATCTGGGTATACCTAAGCTGTATATCCGGGTATGCCTAAGCTGTATATCTGGGTATACCTAAGCTGTATATCCAGGTATACCTAAGCTGTATATATCTGGGTATACCTAAGCTGTATATATCCAGGTATACCTAAGCTGTATATATCTGGGTATACCTAAGCTGTATATCCGGGTATACCTAAGCTGTATATCCAGGTATGCCTAAGCTGTATATCCAGGTATACCTAAGCTGTATATCCAGGTATACCTAAGCTGTATATCTGGGTATGCCTAAGCTGTATATCTGGGTATGCCTAAGCTGTATATCTGGGTATACCTAAGCTATATATCTGGGTATACCTAAGCTGTATATCCAGGTATGCCTAAGCTGTATATCCAGGTATACCTAAGCTGTATATCCAGGTATGGCTAAGCTGTATATCCAGGTATACCTAAGCTGTATATCCGGGTAAACCTTAGCTGTATATCCAGGTATACCTAAGCTGTATATCCAGGTATGGCTAAGCTGTATATCCAGGTATACATAAGCTGTATATCCAGGTATACCTAACCCGTATATCCAGGTATGCCTAAGCTGTATATCCAGGTATGCCTAAGCTGTATATCCAGGTATGCCTAAGCTGTATACCTAAGCTGTATATCCAGGTATGCCTAACCAGTATATCCAGGTATACCTAACCCGTATATCCAGGTATACCTAACCCGTATATCCAGGTATACCTAACCCGTATATCCAGGTATGCCTAACCCGTATATCCAGGTATGCCTAACCCGTATATCCAGGTATACCTAACCTGTATATCCAGGTATACCTAACCCGTATATCCAGGTATACCTAACCCGTATATCCAGGTATACCTAACCCGTATATACAGGTATACCTAACCTGTATATCCAGGTATGCCTAACCCGTATATCCAGGTATACCTAACCCGTATATCCAGGTATACCTAACCCGTATATCTGGGTATGCCTAAGCCGTATATCCAGGTATGCCTAAGCTATATATCTGGGTATACCTAAGCTGTATATCCAGGTATACCTAAGCTGTATATCCAGGTATACCTAAGCTGTATATCCAGGTATACCTAAGCTGTATATCCAGGTATACCTAAGCTGTATATCCAGGTATACCTAAGCTGTATATCTAGGTATACCTAAGCTGTATATCCGATCCGGGTATACCTAAGCTGTATATCTAGGTATACCTAAGCTATATATCCGGGTATACCTAAGCTGTATATATCTGGGTATACCTAAGCTGTATATATCTGGGTATACCTAAGCTGTATATCTGGGTATACCTAAGCTGTATATCTGGGTATACCTAAGCTGTATATATCTGGGTATACCTAAGCCGTATATCTGGGTATACCTAAGCTGTATATATCTGGGTATACCTAAGCCGTATATCTGGGTATACCTAAGCTGTATATCTGGGTATACCTAAGCTGTATATCTGGGTATACCTAAGCTGTATATCCGGGTATGCCTAAGCTGTATATCTGGGTATACCTAAGCTGTATATCTGGATATACCTAAGCCGTATATATATCCAGGTATACCTAAGCTGTATATCCAGGTATGCCTAAGCTGTATATATCTGGGTATACCTAAGCCGTATATCTGGGTATACCTAAGCTGTATATATCCGGGTATACCTAACCCGTATATCTGGGTATGCCTAAGCCGTATATCCAGGTATGCCTAAGCTATATATCCGGGTATGCCTAAGCCGTATATATGGGTATACCTAAGCTATATATCTAGGTATACCTAAGCTGTATATCTGGGTATACCTAAGCTGTATATCTAGGTATACCTAAGCTGTATATCCGGGTATACCTAAGCTGTATATCCGGGTATGCCTAAGCTGTATATATCTGGGTATACCTAAGCTGTATATCTAGGTATACCTAAGCTGTATATCCAGGTATACCTAAGCTGTATATCCGGGTATGCCTAAGCTGTATATATCTGGGTATACCTAAGCTGTATATCCGGGTATACCTAAGCTGTATATCTAGGTATACCTAAGCTGTATATCCAGGTATACCTAAGCTGTATATCCAGGTATACCTAAGCTGTATATCCAGGTATGCCTAAGCTGTATATATCCGGGTATGCCTAAGCTGTATATATCTGGGTATACCTAAGCTGTATATCTAGGTATACCTAAGCTGTATATCCAGGTATACCTAAGCTGTATATCCAGGTATGCCTAAGCTGTATATATCTGGGTATACCTAAGCTGTATATCCGGGTATACCTAAGCTGTATATCTAGGTATACCTAAGCTGTATATCCAGGTATACCTAAGCTGTATATCCGGGTATACCTAAGCTGTATATCCAGGTATGCCTAAGCTGTATATATCCGGGTATACCTAAGCTGTATATCCAGGTATACCTAAGCTGTATATATCTGGGTATACCTAAGCTGTATATCTGGGTATACCTAAGCTGTATATCTAGGTATACCTAAGCTGTATATCCAGGTATGCCTAAGCTGTATATATCTGGGTATACCTAAGCCGTATATCTGGGTATACCTAAGCTGTATATCTGGGTATACCTAAGCTGTATATATCTGGGTATACCTAAGCTGTATATATCTGGGTATACCTAAGCCGTATATCTGGGTATACCTAAGCTGTATATATCTGGTTATACCTAAGCTGTATATATCCGGGTATACCTAAGCTGAATATCTAGGTATACCTAAGCTATATATCCGGGTATGCCTAAGCTGTATATATCTGGGTATACCTAAGCTGTATATCCAGGTATACCTAAGCTGTATATCGAGGTATACCTAAGCTGTATATCCAGGTATACCTAAGCTGTATATCCGGGTATACCTAAGCTGTATATCCGGGTATACCCAAGCTGTATATATCCGGGTATACCTAAGCCGTATATCTGGGTATACCTAAGCCGTATATATCTGGGTATACCTAAGCTGTATATATCTGGGTATACCTAAGCTGTATATCCGGGTATACCTAAGCTGTATATATGGGTATACCCAAGCCGTATATATATCCAGGTATACCTAAGCCGTATATCCAGGTATGCCTAAGCTGTATATCCAGGTATACCTAAGCTGTATATCCAGGTATACCTAAGCTGTATATCTGGGTATGCCTAAGCTGTATATCTGGGTATGCCTAAGCCATATATCCAGGTATACCTAAGCTGTATATCCAGGTATGCCTAAGCTGTATATCCAGGTATACCTAAGCTGTATATCCAGGTATGGCTAAGCTGTATATCCAGGTATACCTAAGCTGTATATCCAGGTATACTTAAGATGTATATCCAGGTATGGCTAAGCTGTATATCCAGGTATACCTAACCCGTATATCCAGGTATACCTAACCCGTATATCCAGGTATACCTAAGCTGTATATACAGGTATGCCTAAGCTGTATATCCAGGTATACCTAAGCTGTATATCCAGGTATGCCTAACCAGTACCAGGTATGCCTAACCCGTATATCCAGGTATGCCTAACCCGTATATCCAGGTATACCTAACCCGTATATCCAGGTATACCTAACCTGTATATACAGGTATACCTAACACGTATATCCAGGTATACCTAACCCGTATATCCAGGTATACCTAACCCGTATATCCAGGTATACCTAACCCGTATATACAGGTATACCTAACCCGTATATCCAGGTATACCTAACCCGTATATCCAGGTATACCTAACCCGTATATCTGGGTATGCCTAAGCCGTATATCCAGGTATGCCTAAGCTATATATCCGGGTATGCCTAAGCCGTATATACGGGTATACCTAAGTTATATATCTGGGTATGCCTAAGCCGTATATATCCGGGTATACCTAAGCTGTATATCCAGGTATACCTAAGCTGTATATCCAGGTATACCTAAGCTGTATATCCGGGTATACCTAAGCTGTATATCCGGGTATACCCAAGCTGTATATATCCGGGTATACCTAAGCCGTATATCTGGGTATACCTAAGCCGTATATATCTGGGTATACCTAAGCTGTATATATCTGGGTATACCTAAGCTGTATATCCGGGTATACCTAAGCTGTATATATGGGTATACCCAAGCCGTATATATATCCAGGTATACCTAAGCCGTATATCCAGGTATGCCTAAGCTGTATATCCAGGTATACCTAAGCTGTATATCCAGGTATACCTAAGCTGTATATCTGGGTATGCCTAAGCTGTATATCTGGGTATGCCTAAGCCATATATCCAGGTATACCTAAGCTGTATATCCAGGTATGCCTAAGCTGTATATCCAGGTATACCTAAGCTGTATATCCAGGTATGGCTAAGCTGTATATCCAGGTATACCTAAGCTGTATATCCAGGTATACTTAAGATGTATATCCAGGTATGGCTAAGCTGTATATCCAGGTATACCTAACCCGTATATCCAGGTATACCTAACCCGTATATCCAGGTATACCTAAGCTGTATATACAGGTATGCCTAAGCTGTATATCCAGGTATACCTAAGCTGTATATCCAGGTATGCCTAACCAGTACCAGGTATGCCTAACCCGTATATCCAGGTATGCCTAACCCGTATATCCAGGTATACCTAACCCGTATATCCAGGTATACCTAACCTGTATATACAGGTATACCTAACACGTATATCCAGGTATACCTAACCCGTATATCCAGGTATACCTAACCCGTATATCCAGGTATACCTAACCCGTATATACAGGTATACCTAACCCGTATATCCAGGTATACCTAACCCGTATATCCAGGTATACCTAACCCGTATATCTGGGTATGCCTAAGCCGTATATCCAGGTATGCCTAAGCTATATATCCGGGTATGCCTAAGCCGTATATACGGGTATACCTAAGTTATATATCTGGGTATGCCTAAGCCGTATATATCCGGGTATACCTAAGCTGTATATCCAGGTATACCTAAGCTGTATATCCAGGTATACCTAAGCTGTATATCCAGGTATGCCTAAGCTGTATATCCCGGTATACCTAAGCTGTATATCTAGGTATACCTAAGCTGTATATCTGGGTATACCTAAGCTGTATATCCAGGTATACCTAACCCGTATATCTAGGTATACCTAAGCTGTATATCCAGGTATACCTAAGCTGTATATCCGGGTATACCTAAGCTGTATATCCGGGTATGCCTAAGCTGTATATATCTGGGTATACCTAAGCTGTATATCCGGGTATACCTAAGCTGTATATCCGGGTATACCTAAGCTGTATATCTAGGTATACCTAAGCTGTATATCTAGGTATACCTAAGCTGTATATCCGGGTATACCTAAGCTGTATATCTGGTTATACCTAAGCTGTATATATCCGGGTATACCTAAGCCGTATATATATCCGGGTATACCTAAGCTGTATATATCCGGTTATACCTAAGCTGTATATATCTTGGTATACCTAAGCCGTATATCCGGGTATACCTAAGCTGTATATATCCGGGTATACCTAAGCTGTATATATCCTGGGTATACCTAAGCCGTATATCCGGGTATACCTAAGCTGTATATATCCAGGTATACCTAAGCTGTATATATCTGGGTATACCTAAGCTGTATATTTGGGTATACCTAAGCTGTATATTTAGGTATACCTAAGCTGTATATATCTGGGTATACCTAAGCTGTATATCCAGGTATGCCTAAGCTGTATATATCTGGGTATACCTAAGCTGTATATATCTGGGTATACCTAAGCTGTATATCCGGGTATACCTAAGCTGTATATCTGGGTATACCTAAGCTGTGTATCTGGGTATACCTAAGCTGTATATATCTGGGTATACCTAAGCCGTATATCTGGGTATACCTAAGCTGTATATATCTGGGTATACCTAAGCTGTATATATCTGGGTATACCTAAGCTGTATATCTGGGTACACCTAAGCCGTATATCTGGGTATACCTAAGCTGTATATATCTGGGTATACCTAAGCTGTATATATCTGGGTATACCTAAGCTGTATATATCTGGGTATACCTAAGCTGTATATATCTGGTTATACCTAAGCTGTATATATCCGGGTATACCTAAGCCGTATATCTGGGTATACCTAAGCTGTATATCCGGGTATACCTAAGCTGTATATATCCGGGTATACCTAAGCCGTATATCTGGGTATACCTAAGCTGTATATATCTGGGTATACCTAAGCTGTATATATCTGGGTATACCTAAGCTGTATATATCCGGGTATACCTAAGCTGTATATCTGGGTATACCTAAGCTGTATATATCTAGGTATACCTAAGCTGTATATATCCGGGTATACCTAAGCCGTATATCTGGGTATATCTAAGCCGTATATATCTGGGTATACCTAAGCTGTATATCCGGGTATACCTAAGCTGTATATATCTGGGTATACCCAAGCCGTATATATATCCAGGTATACCTAAGCCGTATATCCAGGTATACCTAAGCTGTATATCCAGGTATACCTAAGCTGTATATCCGGGTATACCCAAGCCGTATATATATCCAGGTATACCTAAGCTGTATATCTGGGTATGCCTAAGCCATATATCCAGGTATACGTAAGCTGTATATCCAGGTATGCCTAAGCTGTATATCCAGGTATACATAAGCTGTATATCCAGGTATGGCTAAGCTGTATATCCAGGTATACCTAAGCCGTATATATCCGGGTATACCTAAGCTGTATATCCAGGTATACCTAAACTGTATATCCAGGTATACCTAAGCTGTATATCCAGGTATACCTAAGCTGTATATCCGGGTATGCCTAAGCTGTATATCCGGGTATACCTAAGCTGTATATATCCGGGTATGCCTAAGCTGTATATATCTGGGTATACCTAAGCTGTATATCCAGGTATACCTAAGCTGTATATCTAGGTATACCTAAGCTGTATATCCAGGTATACCTAAGCTGTATATCCGGGTATACCTAAGCTGTATATCCGGTTATACCTAAGCTGTATATCCGGGTATACCTAAGCTGTATATCCGGGTATACCTAAGCTGTATATCCGGGTATGCCTAAGCTGTATATATCTGGGTATACCTAAGCTGTATATATCCGGGTATACCTAAGCTGTATATCCGGGTATACCTAAGCTGTATATCTAGGTATACCTAAGCTGTATATCTGGGTATACCTAAGCTGTATATCCGGGTATACCTAAGCTGTATATATCCGGGTATGCCTAAGCTGTATATATCTGGGTATACCTAAGCTGTATATCCAGGTATACCTAAGCTGTATATCTAGGTATACCTAAGCTGTATATCCAGGTATACCTAAGCTGTATATCCGGGTATACCTAAGCTGTATATCCGGGTATACCTAAGCTGTATATCTAGGTATACCTAAGCTGTATATCCGGGTATACCTAAGCTGTATATCCGGGTATACCTAAGCTGTATATCCGGGTATGCCTAAGCTGTATATATCTGGGTATACCTAAGCTGTATATATCCGGGTATACCTAAGCTGTATATCTAGGTATACCTAAGCTGTATATCTGGGTATACCTAAGCTGTATATCCGGGTATGCCTAAGCCGTATATCCAGGTATACGTAAGCCATATATACAGGTGTTTGGAGGTCTTTAGGGCATTGGCGTGCATTTCTACAACATTTATCACATCCACAATGCCCGATATACGGCTATTAATGGATTGCCCAACCTCCTATATAAATTGTATTTCGTTACTTTTGATTGTGTTCCTCGTTTTTTTACATTCGGCCGCTTGACTATGAAACTGTTTCACACGCAAGGAATAGTACTTTAATTTCTTCACCCTACTATTGACTGGTCATGTGACATGCCTTGCTTCGGATAGAATCACATGATAAACCGAGCATGCAATTCGTCAATTCTGTTTACTGGAACTCGGACATATGTAAACATTGGTATTGCACAGAAGGGTAAAACGTCGACAAAAAAGAGAACATGTCGCACTTTGCGAGTGTTAGTGTTGCGGAATTAATGCGTTATATAACTTTGTTGAGTAATAAAACAACTATTTTATTGCCTATCATCACTGATGGTCAACTATTTTATTGCCTATCATCACTGATGGTCACTGGTTCGAGCCTCGCTCAGACCGTGTCTCATTTATATGAAAAAGTTGGCAGTTTCTTACGGAGGTTGGTGCACCCAAGTACTGGTTAACCGCTACAGCCTGCCCAGGAAAGGTGTTGTTAGGTAAACTGCCCTCCGGCGATATAGCCCAAAATGGTGCTGATGCAGGCGTAAAACCCGATAAATATATAACATAATATTTTATTGCCTTTCGGGGAACAATCAAAACTATTGCCCTTCGATGCTGTGGACAATAGTTTGAGTCACCCACAGCATCTCTGGGCAATATTTTTGACTGTGTGTGTTTTACGTTTATTTATCGTCGCTACCGGTTGCCCATATGAGCGACGCCTCCTGAAGAGATTAGTTATTTTAGATTTTGGAGGATAGTGCATGATACAGACAAGAGACCCATTCCAGAGTCTCCTCTGGTTCTTTTACGTGCACGGTGTAAAGCACCGACACGAGACCTCGGTTTAACGTCCCATCTGAAAGACTGTTAATTTTATTAGGGTCAGACGGGGGATCGAACCTGCGATCCCTGGATTACCAGTCCAGCGTGTTACCAACTGGTCCCCGAATGGCAATGAAATAGTTGTATACTGTGTCATGTTTCATTCTTGAGGTTATCACACTAGGCAGTATGATTGGTGTTAGGGTTAGTAGTACTACATTTAGAGGTTGTTGACTTAAAATCACTTGTCCCTCATCGCTTTAGGTTCGAATCTCACTTGTGGTGTCGATTTCTTTCACATGTGAGTAACCTATCCAGCTGGCTTGCAGTAGGTCGTTGGTTCTACCCGGGTGTCCGCATGCAATACTGCTCGGAGGTACATCCATGATCTTCCTCAACCAATAATACAGCTTGAGAGTCGCCGTATAACAAAATATGTTGGTGCGACTTTGTACCCCAAAAACAAACAAACAATACAAAGAGACTAATCCGCTCACATGCACCAGATGTAGACCCGTCGGCAGGACGGACTGCACGACTGTTGCCTCGCCATACACACGTTGACGAAGGAATTAATATGCAACAGGGATCATTCTGGGGGCCCCACTTCTCCCTAAATTTTTTTTTGGTTTTTACGATTTTCAAACAAAATTGTGTCTAGTAAGATACACTGGCCCATTATAAAGCACTCCTTCTATTCAAATGTTGTATTTAATGGTTGTACTGTGCATTTTAACCCTATTTTGCAGAAGTATATTAAAGAACACCATTTAAGGAAGCGATCACGCGCTTTCTCACTTCTCCCAAAAATTCTGACCTAGAATGAACCCTGATGCAATTACTACATTTTTATAGCACGGATGAGGCTCTAACATCATACGCAGAGTTTACTGTACAGAAAGTATCGCCTCGGCACATGGATCACGTGAGACGGACGCTGTGTCTCACGGAAACCTGTCTAGTGGAGCGTGACCCGGCCACGTACAACGTAACGACGTGTAGACCTCTATGTGATGTAAGTATTCACATCTAGCAGTTAGTGACGTGCATCTGTTTCAAAATCCATAATCGATTAATCGGAATAATTGGACGGGTAAACCGATTAGATAGTTGATTATTAATCGGGCAATTGATATAGTTATAACTCAAAATCATTCCATCTAATTTATGAGTTTAACAATCTATTTAGTACTAATAAATTACTTACAAGTTTCGACAAATTAGTTACTCAGTTACATCTGAGTACTAGACTTTAAGTTACTGGACTGCCACCTGATATAAAATTAGTTTTTACGTTAATAGAGGACAGAACGCTTAGTGACATACTAGTGAAAAGTCTAGTACTAGATACAGTTAGAATTGTTGCAAACGTGCAATGCTAATCAAATACAGCCAATAGTAAATTGTGGTTTTATTTGAGGTATAAACAAACATAAAAGTAAGAGACAAAAATAAAGACTCGTCTATTATAATCGATTACACATTTTCACAATCGATTATCGCCGATGTCCATGCCGGCGCACGATTGTCGGCGACTTAGCGATAATCGGTTTATCACTACTAGCAGTGTGTGTGTCAACATGTCTAACCTCGGTTTGTAATTAGCTGTTTGCAAAGCTTGCTAATGTTATTAATGTGAACTACCGTATCTACTCGACTATAAGACGACCCCTCAACATTGGTCTTAAATCAGTGGTATTTTGTATAGACCCGCGTATAAGACTGGTTGAGAAAATGGAAACCACTCGGCAGTAAAGGTCAAACGAATTGTACTGTAAAAGCACTGTAAATTATGTCAAATCATAATGAAATGCACTGATGCATAACAATAAATGTGATTTGCTAACATTCTGTTGACAAGTTCAGTTTACAGTGCTGTGAAAATGTTCTGTATTTTTATCATAAATTAAATAATAATTTTAACTTTGAATGATTTTCCACACTGATATTGATATCTAGACTCAATGAAGTGCGAAGTACAGGACTGAAACATTTATTTCCATTTCTTGCAATATGCCAATTGTCACTTCAAGCCCTTGTAAAAAATGAAATTCATTCTAAACTGGAATATAAGACGTAGCAGACCTTTGGATGAAAAAAATCTGCGTCTTATACATAAACTATTACGGTACAAACATATATACGTTCAGTTCATCGACACAAATGCAATCGCGATGTAAATATGACCAAATAAGATCAACTACCGTACTTACTCTGTGGCAGTTCATAGCCGTTTATTTAATTAACGATGCATATTCATATATATTAGCTTTCTGTGATTGAGGTGTTAATGACAATAAGGGGCTCATACAAGTGGGTGACATGTGCGAAATATTAGCCCTAAGGACCGTGATTTTCTATAAAAAATATTTTTACAATTTTCATGCAAAATCTTGTCCAGTAAGCTACGCTGGCCATTGAAAAGCAGTCCTATTTGAATGTTTTATTTAACTGTTATATTGTGTATAAAACCATTTGGTTTATACAAATTTATTTTAGCTGAATTACGAAACAAGTTCTTATAACTTATATTAGTCACTCTCGAAACCTTATTCCTGATGGAATCCATCGCCATGAAGAAGAGGAAATGTGGAATTTAAAAGCTTTGCCTAATGGCACAATCGTAACGGCTACAGCTGGATGCAAACTTTGGGTCTTTCGTACCATTTCATGGCGCAGCCGCTCGGTTTCTCACTTTTCCTAAGAATTCTGACCAAGGATGAGCCCTTATAATACCATCATTTGTTATACCACATATATAGAGATTGTATTGTATTTCAGGGATCATTTTAGAGGGCTATGTGGGCGAAATTGTCGCCCTAGGGACCCTGACTTCGCCCTCTGGGGGGGCCCACTTCTCCCTATAAAGCACTCCTTCTATTCAAGTGTTGTATTTAATGGTTGTACTGTGCATTTTAACCCTATTTTGCAGAAATATATTAAAGAACACCATTTAAGGAAGCGATCACGTGCTTTCTCACTTCTCCCAAAAATTCTGACCCAGAATGAACCCTGTATTTAGCATGAAAAATTGATTCCTCAAAATATGACACATTTAGGATGATGCTGCTCTAAAAATGGCACGTTTGAAGCAAACAGATCTTGTTTTTAAATGCTTTTAATCTTACATCGTTTTGCCCCGATGCTTTAGATAAGCGAGTGACTGGATAAACCATATCAGTGTGTGATACTTCAAACAATCGTGTTGTTACAGACAGTCAGTCGAGTCTTTAATACGCCATCAGAGTGGCTCTTAAACATGTCACAATTCTAGACACGAGTCTTGCAGTTTCATTGATTCTCTTCAGGCGTGCATTCGTAATTGTCAGTTTCCTTTCTTGTTTGTTTACTCCATATATATCATCATCATCTATAATATATCATCATCATCTATAATATATCATCATCATCTATAATATATCATCATCTATAATATATCATCATCTATAATATATCATCATCTATAATATATCATCATCTATAATATATCATCATCATCTATAATATATCATCTTCTATAATATATCATCATCATCTATAATATATCATCATCATCTATAATATATCATCATCTATAATATATCATCATCTATAATATATCATCATCATCTATAATATATCATCATCATCTATAATATATCATCATCATCTATAATATATCATCATCTATAATATATCATCATCATCTATAATATATCATCATCATCTATAATATATCATCATCTATAATATATCATCATCATCTATAATATATCATCTATAATATATCATCTATAATATATCATCATCATCATCTATAATATATCATCTATAATATATCATCATCATCATCTATAATATATCATCATCATCTATAATACACAATTAGTTTATACAAATTTATTTTAGCTTGATTGCGAAACAAGTTCTTACAACTTATATTAATCACTCTCGAGACCACATTCCTGATGGATTCCATCGCCACGAGGGAGAGAGAAGAGGCAACGTGGAATTTAAGTGCCTTGCCTAAGGGCACAATCGTAACGGTTCCAGCGGGGCTTGAACTCCGGACCTTATAATACAAAATTTATATAGGACACATGCAAAACTGCACTAATTTAATATATTCTATAGATCATTGCAATAAACATTTTAGAGTTCTAGTATATCAAACATCTTATAAACCAGATTTTTAAAAAAAACAAACACCACCATCTAGCTTACAATGAATTAATTATTAGAATATTCTGATAAGCATATCATAGGTTTTTTTTATATCACTTTCCTATTCAATCTGAATGTGTCTGTGGTACTAAATATATACAGTGAAACCTGTGTTAGTGGTCACCTCCATTAAGCAGCCAACCTGTATTAAGCAGCCAGTTTCCACATTCCCAATATGTTGTTCTGCTATTCAATTGACCTTTATTAAGCAGCCGTCTGCACTAAACAGCCACTTTCTCTGGCTGTTTAAGACAGGTTTGACTGTAGTACACATACAAAACTGCACTAATTTAATATATTCTATAGATCATTACAATAAACTTTTAGAGTTCTAGTGTAGAGTTCAAACATCTTATAAACCAGATTAAAAAAACAAACTTCCACCATCTAACTTATAATGAAGTATGCTTGACTTGTATACCACTGTAACCTATCATCACTGATGCTCACGGGTTCGAGCCCCGCTCAGGTCGTGTCTCATTTATATGAAAAAGTTTGCAGTTTCTTGCGGAGGTTGGTGCACCCAAGTACTGGTTAACCATTGGAGCCTGCCCAGGAAAGGTGTTGTTAGGTAAACTGCCCGCCGCCGGCGATATAGCCCGAAATGGTGCTGATGCAGGCGTAAAACCTGAAATATAACATAACAATGAAGTATGTATATTAGGACATTTTTAATGCAAAACACCCATCTAGCCAGATTTCTATCATTAAAACAAAATGATTAGAATATTCTGATAAGCTTAGCATAGGTTTTTTTATATCACTTTCCTATTCAATCTGAATGTGTCTGTGGTACTAAATATATATTATATAATTAAATATTTCAGATATTTGCCATAATAAGAGACCCTGATAATCCACAGGAGTTTTCTGTAGAATACGTGAAAGGAGCCATAAGGACTTACATGTCAACAGACAGGTAACATTGTTTTTTCCCAATAATTCACTGTATAGGATTCCAAAATGTCGTAGAAATATGGGGTGAAAGTGATCTCAACCAAGTATTTCACTGTAGAGCATTCCAAACTGTAATGTGGAAGATTCCATTTTAGAAAATATGGGTTGAAAGTGTTCTCAACCAAGTATTTCACTGTAGAGGATTCCAAACTGTAATATAGAAGAGTCCATTTTAGAAATATGGGGTGAAAGTGATCTCAACCAAGTATTTCACTGTAGAGCATTCCAAACTGTAAGTGGAATAGTCCATTGCAGATGTATGGGTTGAACGCATCAACAGCCCATTAGCACACATAGAGGATTCTATTATGTTAGATAGACCAGTCTATTGCATGTGCTTAGGATAGAGGTTTCCACAGCTAGACCAGTCTATTGCATGTGCCTAGGATAGAGGTTTCCACAGCTAGACCAGTCTATTGCATGTGCCTAGGATATAGGTTTCCACAGCTAACTGTCCAGTATTACAGATACAGAGTACATAGTAAAAACGTGGGTTGAAAGTGTTATCACCCCTATATCTCGTTGTGGAGGATTCCATTTGTTCAGTATTTACTCTGTAGCATTCCAAATATACTCGACATGGGGATGATGTTGACTTACTGAATATACAGTATACTTTCAAGTGCCAGGAGAGTGATTGATACAAACTTATGAAACTTGATATACTATACAATGTAGTTGTTAATGATGTTTAACCTTCTAACCATGTTGTTAGGGGCCTCCGTGGACGGGTGGTTACGGTCTTGTTGTTGTTAGGGGCCTCTGTGGACAGGTGGTTACGGTCTTGTTGTTGTTAGGGGCCTCCGTGGATGGGTGGTTACAGTCTTATTGATGTTAGGGGCCTCCGTGGACGGGTGGTTACGGTCTTGTTGTTGTTAGGGGCCTCCGTGGACGGGTGGTTACGGTCTTGTTGTTGTTAGGAGCCTCCGTGGATGGGTGGTTATGGTCTTGTTGTTGTTAGGGGCCTCCGTGGATGGGTGGTTACGGTCTTGTTGTTGTTAGGGAGTTGTTACGGTTGTTGACGTTAAATCACTTGCTCCTCACCATAATAGGATCGAATCCCATCTTTTCGTGTGAGGAAGCTGTCCGACTGGCTTGTGGAAGGCCGGTGTTTCTAACTGGGTGCCCGTCCGTGCCTGAAGTACAGCTTGAAGGGGGCTCCCGGGTCTCCCTCCACCAATAATAGCTGCAGTGACCATATGGCCTAAGCTGTTGGTGTAACTCTAAACCCCAAATAGAAATAAACACACACGACTAACAAAGTTTTACTTGTATATCATGTTTGACCTTTAGCACGCTGTAGGCGAAATGAGCAGATAACAAATGTGTAATATATTTCTTATTTTACCTAGAAAGTAGGACTTGTGACATTTCAAATCATTCAAACTGTCCTGGGCATGCTGAAGGTGAATGTAGCTAACCCGCTAGCCATGTTACAATGATTGTTTCAGAGATGCCCTGATAGCTTCCGTGTTAGACGGTGTAAGAGCCTCTGGTAACAGAGATGTTTGCGTGCGCATGACAAAGACTTACAGAGGGCATAGATTAGGTAGGTATATACAGTCAAACTTGTCTTACGGAGGGCATATATTAGGTAGGTATATACAGTCAAACCTGTCTTACAGAGGCATAGATTAGGTAGGTATATACAGTCAAACCTGTCTTACAGAGGGCATATATTAGGTAGGTATATACAGTCAAACCTGTCTTACAGGGGGCATAGATTAGGTAGGTATATACAGTCGGACCTTGTCTTACAGTGTACATAGATTAGGTAGGTATATACAGTCAAACCTGTCTTACAGGGGGCATTGATTAGGTAGGTATATACAGTCAGACCTTGTTTTACATAGGGCATAGATTAGGTAGGTATATACAGTCGGACCTTGTCTTACAGTGGACATAGATTAGGTAGGTGTATACAGTCAAGCCTGTCTTACAGGGGCATAGATTAGGTAGGTATATACAGTCGGACCTTGTCTTACAGTGTACATAGATTAGGTAGGTATATACAGTCAAGCCTGTCTTACAGAGGGCATTGATTAGGTAGGTATATACAGTCAAGCCTGTCTTACAGGGGCATATATTAGGTAGGTGTATACAGTCAAACATGTCTTACAGGGGCATAGATTAGGTAGGTATATACAGTCGGACCTTGTCTTACAGTGGACATAGATTAGGTAGGTGTATACAGTCAAGCCTGTCTTACAGGGGCATAGATTAGGTAGGTATATACAGTCGGACCTTGTCTTACAGTGTACATAGATTAGGTAGGTATATACAGTCAAGCCTGTCTTACAGAGGGCATTGATTAGGTAGGTATATACAGTCAAGCCTGTCTTACAGGGGCATATATTAGGTAGGTGTATACAGTCAAACATGTCTTACAGGGGCATAGATTAGGTAGGTATATACAGTCAGACCTTGTCTTACAGAGGGCATAGATTAGGTAGGTATATACAGTCAAACCTGTCTTACAGAGGGCATAGATTAGGTAGGTATATACAGTCAGACCTTGTGTTACAGGGGGCATAGATTAGGTAGGTATATACAGTCAAACCTGTCTTACATAGGACATAGATTAGGTAGGTATATACAGTCAAACCTGTCTTACAGAGGACATAGCTTAGGTAGGTATATACAGTCGGACCTTGTCTTACAGTGGACATAGATTAGGTAGGTATATACAGTCAAACCTGTCTTACAGAGGACATAGCTTAGGTAGGTATATACAGTCAGACCTGTCTTACAGAGGGCATAGATTAGGTAGTTATATACAGTCAAACCTGTCTTACAGAGGACATAGATTAAGTAGGTATATACAGTCAAACCTGTCTTACAGAGGACATAGATTAGGTAGGTATATACAGTCAAACCTGTCTTACAGGGGTCATAGATTAGGTAGGTATATACAGTCGGACCTTGTCTTACAGTGTACATAGATTAGGTAGGTATATACAGTCAAACCTGTCTTACAGGGGGCATTGATTAGGTAGGTATATACAGTCAGACCTTGTTTTACATAGGGCATAGATTAGGTAGGTATATACAGTCGGACCTTGTCTTACAGTGGACATAGATTAGGTAGGTGTATACAGTCAAGCCTGTCTTACAGGGGCATAGATTAGGTAGGTATATACAGTCGGACCTTGTCTTACAGTGTACATAGATTAGGTAGGTATATACAGTCAAGCCTGTCTTACAGAGGGCATTGATTAGGTAGGTATATACAGTCAAGCCTGTCTTACAGGGGCATATATTAGGTAGGTGTATACAGTCAAACATGTCTTACAGGGGCATAGATTAGGTAGGTATATACAGTCGGACCTTGTCTTACAGTGGACATAGATTAGGTAGGTGTATACAGTCAAGCCTGTCTTACAGGGGCATAGATTAGGTAGGTATATACAGTCGGACCTTGTCTTACAGTGTACATAGATTAGGTAGGTATATACAGTCAAGCCTGTCTTACAGAGGGCATTGATTAGGTAGGTATATACAGTCAAGCCTGTCTTACAGGGGCATATATTAGGTAGGTGTATACAGTCAAACATGTCTTACAGGGGCATAGATTAGGTAGGTATATACAGTCAGACCTTGTCTTACAGAGGGCATAGATTAGGTAGGTATATACAGTCAGACCTTGTCTTACAGAGGGCATAGATTAGGTAGGTATATACAGTCAGACCTTGTGTTACAGGGGGCATAGATTAGGTAGGTATATACAGTCAAACCTGTCTTACATAGGACATAGATTAGGTAGGTATATACAGTCAAACCTGTCTTACAGAGGACATAGCTTAGGTAGGTATATACAGTCAGACCTTGTCTTACAGTGGACATAGATTAGGTAGGTATATACAGTCAAACCTGTCTTACAGAGGACATAGCTTAGGTAGGTATATACAGTCAGACCTGTCTTACAGAGGGCATAGATTAGGTAGTTATATACAGTCAAACCTGTCTTACAGAGGACATAGATTAGGTAGGTATATACAGTCAAACCTGTCTTACAGAGGACATAGATTAGGTAGGTATATACAGTCAAACCTGTCTTACAGAGGGCATAGATTAGGTAGGTATATACAGTCAAACCTGTCTTACAGAGGGCATAGATTAGGTAGGTATATACAGTCAGACCTGTCTTACAGAGGGCATAGATTAGGTAGGTATCTGCAGTCAAACCTGTCTTACAGGGGCATAGATTAGGTAGGTATCTGCAGTCAAACCTGTCTTACAGAGGGCATAGATTAGGTAGGTATATACAGTCAAACCTGTCTTACAGAGGGCATAGATTAGGTAGGTATATACAGTCAAACCTGTCTTACAGAGGACATAGATTAGGTAGGTATATACAGTCAAACCTGTCTTACAGAGGACATAGCTTAGGTAGGTATATACAGTCAGACCTGTCTTACAGAGGGCATAGATTAGGTAGGTATATACAGTCAAACCTGTCTTACAGAGGACATAGATTAGGTAGGTATATACAGTCAAACCTGTCTTACAGAGGGCATATATTAGGTAGGTATATACAGTCAAACCTGTCTTACAGAGGCATAGATTAGGTAGGTATATACAGTCAAACCTGTCTTACAGAGGGCATAGATTAGGTAGGTATATACAGTCAAACCTGTCTTACAGGGGCATAGATTAGGTAGGTATATACAGTCAAACCTGTCTTACAGGGGCATAGATTAGGTAGGTATATACAGTCGGACCTTGTCTTACAGTGGACATAGATTAGGTAGGTGTATACAGTCAAGCCTGTCTTACAGGGGCATAGATTAGGTAGGTATATACAGTCGGACCTTGTCTTACAGTGTACATAGATTAGGTAGGTATATACAGTCAAACCTGTCTTACAGAGGGCATAGATTAGGTAGGTATATACAGTCAAGCCTGTCTTACAGGGGCATAGATTAGGTAGGTATATACAGTCAAACCTGTCTTACAGGGGCATAGATTAGGTAGGTATATACAGTCAAACCTGTCTTACAGAGGGCATAGATTAGGTAGGTATATACAGTCAAACCTGTCTTACAGAGGGCATAGATTAGGTAGGTATATACAGTCAAACCTGTCTTACAGAGGGCATAGATTAGGTAGGTATATACAGTCAAACCTGTCTTACAGAGGGCATAGATTAGGTAGGTATATACAGTCAAACCTGTCTTACAGAGGGCATAGATTAGGTAGGTATATACAGTCAAACCTGTCTTACAGAGGGCATAGATTAGGTAGGTATATACAGTCAAACCTGTCTTACAGAGGGCATAGATTAGGTAGGTATATACAGTCAAACCTGTCTTACAGAGGGCATAGATTAGGTAGGTATATACAGTCAGACCTGTCTTACAGAGGGCATAGATTAGGTAGGTATATACAGTCAAACCTGTCTTACAGGGGGCATAGATTAGGTAGGTATATACAGTCAAACCTGTCTTACAGAGGACATAGATTAGGTAGGTATATACAGTCAAACCTGTCTTACAGAGGGCATAGATTAGGTAGGTATATACAGTCAGACCTTGTCTTACAGGGGGCATAGATTAGGTAGGTATATACAGTCAGACCTTGTCTTACAGGGGCATAGATTAGGTAGGTATATATCAAACCTGTCTTACAAGGGGCATAGATTAGGTAGGTATATACAGTCAGACCTTGTCTTACAGAGGGCAAAGATTAGGTAGGTATATACAGTCAGACCTTGTCTTACAGGGGCATAGATTAGGTAGGTATATAGTCAAACCTGTCTTACAAGGGGCATTGATTAGGTAGGTATATACAGTCAAACCTGTCTTACAGGGGCATAGATTAGGTAGGTATATACAGTCAGACCTTGTCTTACATAGAGCATAGATTAGGTAGGTGTATACAGTCAGACCATGTCTTACAGGGGGCATAGATTAGGTAGGTATATACAGTCAAGCCTGTCTTACAGGGCATAGATTAGGTAGGTATCTGCAGTCAAACTTGTCTTACAGGGGGCATAGATTAGGTAGGTATATACAGTCAGACCTTGTCTTACAGAGGGCATAGATTAGGTAGGTGTATACATGTACAACAATCTGCCTTCGCATCTTGCCTTACGGAGGGCATATTAGGTAGGTATCTGCAGTCAAACTTGTCTTACAGGGGGCATAGATTAGGTAGGTATATACAGTCAGACCTTGTCTTACAGAGGGCATAGATTAGGTAGGTGTATACATGTACAACAATCTGCCTTCGCATCTTGCCTTACGGAGGGCATATTAGGTAGGTATCTGCAGTCAAACTTGTCTTACAGGGGGCATAGATTAGGTAGGTATATACAGTCAGACCTTGTCTTACAGAGGGCATAGATTAGGTAGGTGTATACATGTACAACAATCTGCCTTCGCATCTTGTCTTACACAGGGCATATATTAAGTACTATTATAATGAAATTAACTCCAAATGATGAGACGAGGTTCCGTCACATGCCCTCTCATCATTTGGAGTTTATTTCTGTTTAATACCCCACAAATAAAGTTTGAAACAGTAAGTAGGAATCAATAACTCGGTTGACGTTGATTGGTTCTTTGATTTTTGTTTAATTCACCTGAGCGAAATGTGCTAAATGCGAGGGTTTTTTTGTCGCCCTGTGTCGTGCTGCGTGAACATTATGCTTCTAGCGACATCTCCTGAACCCCATGGTCCAACCAATCGTGAACCTTCATAGCAGTGATCATTGTGTGATCCTCATTTCAAGAGTGCTCAAGTTGTGTTATTATGTCTTTATAACTAGGTCAGATGAGTGGCAACATTTCTAAAATCTAAATTACTAGCACGAACGTGATTTATTTTGTGTGGAATAAAGTTTGATTCGTTAGAAAACAGTGGGTGGTATTTTTTTGCTATATTTCCTATAGAATTATATAGTATTTCTTTAAAAAGCTTCTAATAAACCACAATGAAATAGTATTAACAGAATACAGATGACATTTGAATTTTGTTGCGCAAACAACTATACTATGTTTTTAAAGGCTGTCCGATTAGAGCAGTTGTTAGCACGCTCGCTTCTCACCAATGCAACCCGGGTTCGATCCTCGAACCAGGAGGTTCGATCCTCGAACCGGGAAGTATGTGAGATGGCATGGTGGCCGCCAGATCGGACAGGCGGGTTTACTCCTGATACTTCGGTTTCCTCCCACACTAATGACCACATTTTAGTTTTTACGCTAACAAGAGTTTTTTTAATATAAGTTGTTAAAAGATTGTTTCGCAATCGTTGTAAAATAAATATAAAGTGTAATCTTAAATGCTGAAAAATAATGTGTATCGCATTGTTTCCAGGCCCATTTACGGTTCCCGTAGATGAAGAAGTAGAAAGTCAACATCTCAAGTTCATCATTAACCCGCCAGGTTTGTTCATTTCAATATCTACCACCTACTCAACGAGGCCGCTGTTGCTGAGTGCTCTAATTAATTGTTATTCTTTGTTTATAGTGCAACCTGTTTACAATATATATATAAACAAACAGCCAGCCTACAGAGGCTTAGGATGCACCGTCTTAAGTCCTGGATTGAGTCTTCTGCCTCGTACTGCTGCATGTTCAAGACCCACTGGCCAAGTGGTTTTAGGTCATGGACTGAGAGTCCTCTACCCTGTACTGCTGCATGTTCGAGACCCACTGGCCAAGTGGTTTAAGTCCTGGATTGAGAGTCTTCTGCCCCGTACTGCTGCATGTTCGAGACCCACTGGCCAATAGGTTTAGGTCATGGACTGAGAGTCTTCTGCCTCGTACTGCTGCATGTTCAAGACCCACTGGCCAAGTCGATAGGTTTAGGTCATGGACTGAGAGTCTTCTGCCCCGTACTGCTGCATGTTCGAGACTGGGTTTATATCATTGATTGAGAATCACCTCAACACTACTGCCCTATACCTAATGGAGTCAGTGTTTTCTTCGATAGATAGTCCGCCTCTGTGGTCGAGAAGTTATTGTCGCTGACTTGTATATCACTGACCTATCATCACTGATGGTCACGGATTCGAGCCCTGCTCAGACCATGTCTCATTTATATGAAAAAGTTGGCAATTTCTTACAGAGGTTGGTGCACCAAGTACTGATTAACCACTGGAGCCTGCCCAGGAAAGGTGTTGTTAGGTAAGCTGCATGTCGGCCATAGAGCCCAAAATGGTGCTTATGCAGGCGTAAAACTGAACAAACAAACTTCTTCGATAGTATGATCGCTGAATGTTCGATAGTATGATCGTTGAATGTTCGATAGTGGGATCGCTGAATGTTCGATAGTGCGATCGCTAAATGTTCGATAGTGCGATCGTTGAATGTTCGATAGTGCGATCACTGAATGTTCGATAGTGCGATCGCTGAATGTTCGATAGTGGGATCGCTGAATGTTCGATAGTGCGATCGCTGAATGTTCGATAGTGCGATCGCTGAATGTTCGATAGTGCGATCGCTGAATGTTCGATAGTGGGATCGCTGAATGTTTGATAGTGGGATCGCTGAATGTTCGATAGTGCGATCGCTGAATGTTCGATAGTGCGATCGCTGAATGTTCGATAGTGCGATCGCTGAATGTTCGATAGTGGGATCGCTGAATGTTCGATAGTGGGATCGCTGAATGTTCGATAGTGGGATCGTTGAATGTTCGATAGTGCGATCGCTGAATGTTCGATAGTGCGATCGTTGAATGTTCGATAGTGGGATCGTTGAATGTTCGATAGTGGGATCGCTGAATGTTCGACCGTGGGATCGCTGAATGTTCGATAGTGGGATCGCTGAATGTTCGATAGTGCGATCGCTGAATGTTCGATAGTTGGATCGCTGAATGTTCGATAGTGCGATCGTTGAATGTTCGATAGTGGGATCGCTGAATGTTCGATAGTGCGATCGTTGAATGTTCGATAGTGGGATCGCTGAATGTTCGATAGTGGGATCGTTGAATGTTCGATAGTGGGATCGCTGATTGTTCGAGAGTGCGATCACTGAATGTTCGATAGTGCGATCACTGAATGTTCGAGCTTTGACTGTATCTCCAGTGTCAATAATATTGCACATGATCTGTTTCAGAGGGAATGAATCACAATATTGCAGTGACCAGGTTTAACAGTAACGTATCTTACAGTGGCCTGCTGCATGCTGTCACTCAGGATGTAAGTTCTCTTCATTTATTCATTCTAATACATTCATTTGTTTATTCATTTCTTCTTATTCATTTAGTTCTTATTATTATTGATTCATTATCATCAATTTATGTTGTTTATTCATTTGTTTCATGTTGACATACTTCAAATACAGTCTACATTAGTTATGTCAAATTCAGCCGGACCGAACAAAATACTTCGACCTAACCGAAGTTTGACTTAACGAAATTCGATATAAACAGAGCCAGTTATATGTAAAATGATAGTTGTCTGAAATGGGACTTTCAAGAATGTTACATAACATAGGAATAGTTGTAATAGCACAGTTAGGTTTAGGAAAAAGTTACATACAACGGGACTTTGATCCGACATCGAGATAACCGGAGAATTCGACATAACCGACTTTGACATAGCGGATGTATGTTTATTCATTCATTTATTGTAATTGTTGATTTTATTTTATTTTACTCAAGCATTTTTGTTGTTTCTTCATTCATTTCTTCACCAATTCCATCATTTATTTTTGCATTTATTTATCCCATGCTACATAGCCAGAAGGGATCAGGCTTCATTCTAGGTCAGAATTTGGTCAAAATGGTGTTCTTTAATATACCTCTGCAAAATAGGGTTAAAATGTACAGTACAACCATTAAATACAACATTTGAATAGAAGGAGTGCTTTATAATGGGCCAGTGTATCTTACTAGACAAAATTTTGTTTGAAAATCGTAAAAACCAAAAAATAAGTGTCAGGGTCCCTAGGGCGACAATTTCACCCACATCACCCTCTAGAATGATCCCTAGGGATATAGGAATGATCTATGTCCGTGCTTTTGTACAGAAGATTGACATGCATAGCTGTTGATGCGACTATATCCCAAGCCAAAAAATCGTACTGCTATATATTCCTGCTTACAACCCTCCGTCACTAGCAGCTGGCATGTCAGTATGTGTGGTTTACTCACTGCACTGGGAGCCTCTGTGGTCGAGTGGTTACAGTCGTTGACTTTCACTTGCCTCTCACCGCTGTAGGTTGGAATCCCACTAGGGTGTCGAATTATTTGAAGCTATCCAGCTGACGTGCGGAAGGTCCGCAGTTCTACCAGGGTGACCGCCCGCGCCTGAAATACTTCTCGAAGTGGCACCGGCGTCTTCCTCCACCAATAACACCCGGAGAGTCGCCATATGACCGAAGCTGTTGGTGCGACTTTAAGCCCCAAAAACAAACAAACAAACAAACTATGCACTGCTTGAACCATAAACCATAAAAACAAACTTAATTTTTCAGAGATTGTTTGCAGAGAATAAGGAGAAGCTAATCAATGGAGCGCTGGCCAATCTACTGGAGCAGGAGGGAGACCAGAGCATAATCAGCATTGATAGCCTCGAGGCGCAGTTCCACGCCCTCCGCAGACTCGTCGCCTCTAAGGCAGGATTTGGTGCCTTCACGCAACTACCGAAGTAAGAGTTTAACATGATCACTAATAATGGAGGTACTGTAACGGAGCACAGTGCCTCCCTCGTTCACTGCAGACTCCCTCAGGCATTCATACTGCTACCGAAGTAAGAGTTTAACACAATCCCTAGACGTGGAGGTACTGTAACGGAGAACAGTGCCTCCCTCGTTCACTGCAGACTCACTCAGGCATTCATACTGCTACCGAAGTAAGAGTTTAACACAATCCCTAGACGTGGAGGTACTGTAACGGAGAACAGTGCCTCCCTCGTTCACCTCAGACTCGCTCAGGCATTCATACTGCTACCGAAGTAAGAGTTTAACACAATCCCTAGACGTGGAGGTACTGTAACGGAGAACAGTGCCTCCCTCGTTCACCTCAGACTCGTCCCTGCATTCATACTGCTACCGATGTATAAGAGTTTAGCACAATCCCTAGACGTGGAGGTACTGTAACGGGGCACAGTGCCTCGTTCACCTCAGACTCGTCCCTGCATTCATACTGCTACCGATGTATAAGAGTTTAGCACAATCCCTAGACGTGGAGGTACTGTAACGGGGCACAGTGCCTCGTTCACCTCAGACTCGTCCCTGCATTCATACTGCTACCGATGTATAAGAGTTTAGCACAATCCCTAGACGTGGAGGTACTGTAACGGGGCACAGTGCCTCGTTCACCTCAGACTCGTCCCTGCATTCATACTGCTACCGATGTATAAGAGTTTAGCACAATCCCTAGACGTGGAGGTACTGTAACGGGGCACAGTGCCTCGTTCACCTCAGACTCGTCCCTGCATTCATACTGCTACCGATGTATAAGAGTTTAGCACAATCCCTAGACGTGGAGGTACTGTAACGGGGCACAGTGCCTCGTTCACCTCAGACTCGTCCCTGCATTCATACTGCTACCGATGTATAAGAGTTTAGCACAATCCCTAGACGTGGAGGTACTGTAACGGGGCACAGTGCCTCGTTCACCTCAGACTCGTCCATGCATTCATACTGCTACCAAAGTATAAGAGTTTAGCACAATCCATAGACGTGGAGGTATTGTAACGGAGCACAGTTTCATGCTTTCCCACTGATATGTAGTACCTGTGTTGTATTGTGACACCTTGCAGAATGATTGCTAATGTTAACTGACAATCTGCCCTCGCTCGGCTGACTGACAATCTGCCCTCGCTAGCCTCGGCTGACTGACAATATGCCCTCGCTAGCCTCGGCTGACGACAATCTGCCCTCACTAGCCTCGGCTGACTGACAATCTGCCTCGGCTGACTGACTGACAATCTGCGCTAGCCTCGGCTGACTGACAATCTGCCCTCGCTAGCCTCGGCTGACTGACAATCTGACCTCGCTAGCCTCGGCTGACTGACAATCTGCCCTCACTAGCCTAGGTTGACTGTCACATCTACCTGCAGTCGCTTACTAGCCAGGGTTTGAGTCGCATGAGGTTGGATTCTTATAATTGGGAAGCTTATCCTGCTGGCGTGTAGGTCGGTGACGTGAGCATGTGTCTGAAACAATGCTCGCAGAAGCATTATGGTATATGGCTGGCTAGTGGTGCAATTAAATCCATTCATTACGGTATGTGGCTGGCTAGTTGTGCAATTAAATCCATTCATTACGGTATGTGGATGGCTAGTTGTGCAATTAAATCCATTCATTATTGTATGTCGCTGGCTAGTTGTGCAATTAAATCCATTCATTACGGTATGTGGCTGGCTAGTGGTGCAATTAAATCCATTCATTATGGTATGTGGCTGGCTATTGGTGCAATTAAATCCATTCACTATGGTATGTGGCTGGCTATTGGTGCAATTAAATCCATTCACTATGGTATATGGCTGGCTATTGGTGCAATTAAATCCATTCACTATGGTATGTGGCTGCTATTAGTCCGCCTCCGTGGTCGAGTGGTTAAGGTCGCTGACTTGTATACCACTGTAACCTATCATCACTGATGGTCACGGGTTCGAGCCCCGCTCAGGCCGTGTCTCATTTATATGAGAAAGTTGGCAGTTTCTTACGGAGGTTGGTGCACCCAAGTACTGGTTAACCGCTGGAGCCTGCCCAGGAAAGGTATTGTTAGGTAAACTGCCCGCCGGCGATATAGCCCGAAATGGTGCTGATGCAGGCGTAAAACCCGAAATATAGCATAACATATGTGGCTGCTATTGGTGCAATTAAATCCATTCACTATGGTATATGGCTGGCTATTGGTGCAATTAAATCCATTCACTATGGTATGTGGCTGGCTATTGGTGCAATTGAATCTATTCACTATGGTGTATGGCTGGCTATTGGTGCAATTAAATCCATTCACTATAGTATGTAGCTAGCTATTGATGTAATTAAATCCATTCACTATAGTATGTAGCTAGCTATTGATGTAATTAAATCCATTCACTATCGTATATGGCTGGCTGTTTGTTCAATTAAATCCATTCACTATGGTATGTGGCTAGCTATTTGTGCAATTAAATCCCCCAAAAATCTAAACATGAATACATAGAACTACTTTCAGAGGGGCACCTTGTGCTTTCATTCGCCACATAAAGGCTGGGATATCATCAACCATTGTTGTTGATTGCAACACTAAGCCTAAATATGAACAAGCTAAACAGCGCAGGAATATATATATACTGTGTTCATTTAATCTTGCAGAATGAGGGAGAAAGTTGGAATCAAAGTGGTAAAAGCTCTGAAGCGTAACCACGAGGGGATCAGACACGCGGCTATCGACATGCTGTGCGCGCTGATGCAGCCGATGCACGATGATTACGATCTACGACAAGAACAACTAAACAAAACATCACTACTCTCGTCGCAGAAGTTTCTCAAGACGTTGCTAGAAATGTTCAACGAACATGTGGTATGGTTTGTCTGATTTTAAAGCAGTCTTCTGTTTTTGTGATTTTAGCTCACCAGAGCATGAGCGCAAAGTGCTCACTGATTTCAGCTCACCAGAGCACTTTATGCTCAATGTCAGCTTTTGTAATCGCCTTTTGTCCGTAGACAACATTTTGTTTCAAACGACATCTTCTCCTGAATTGGGTGATTCTTTTTCAAGATTGCTCAAATTAGGTCACTATGTATTAAAACTAGGTCACTAGGTCAAATGAGAGCCAAAATTAAAAAAGATTCTCCGTAATTATTTGTATGAATGTGACGATGATGTTTTGTGTGGATCATTATTAGACCATAGGCTCTACAGGTGCTAATGGTCCGGAGTTCGAGCCCCACTGTAGCCGTTACGATTGTGCCCTTAGGCAAGGCATTTAAATTCCACGTTGCCGCTTCTCTCTCCCTCGTGGCGATGGATTCTATTAGGAATGAGGTCTCGAGAGTGATTAATATAAGTTATAAGAACTTGTTTCGCAATCGAGCTAAAATAAATTTGTATAAACTAGGCTCTACAAGTTTGCTCAAGACGTATCGAGCTGTCAAAAAACATGGTTGCCAGTAGGTGGGGAAGTTTGTTTGCTCTATTTCCGATAGAATTATATAGAAAATCTTAAAACATCTTCTCAAACCACAATGCTTTGACATTTGGCTTGTAGCATTACCTAGTGGACATCTACTAAGTTTGCTCAAACGATTAGTTCTCACCAATGTAACCCGGGTTCGATCCTCAGACCGGGAATTATGTGAGATGCTATGGTGGTCGCGAGGTTGGACAGGTGGGTTTTCTCCGCATACTTCACACAAATGACCACGTATTCCGTGGCCTAGTGGTTACGGCATCCGCTTACAGAGCGGGAGGTCGAAGGTTCGAATTCAGAGGATTCATTCTGATATGGCTTGTTGGTGAGCCGCCAGCTAGTTAAATAATGGTTACTGATTGCCTGGCTTCAAGGATATTATTCGGGCAGTACTGATGTGTCTCATAAGTCAGTAGTTTTTTTATACAAATTTATATTAGCTCGATTGCGAAACAAGTTATTTCAACTTATATAAATCACTCTCGAGACCGCATTCCTGATGGAATCCAGCGCCACGAGGGAGAGAGGAGGCAATGTGGAATTTAAATGCCTTGCCTAAGGGCACAATCATAACTGCTCCAGTGGGGCTCGAACTCAGGACCTTTCGCTCCTGAAGCGAACTCGCACCCACTGCGCTATCACGACTTCCACATAAGTCAGTAATGACTGGCCCTTTCAATATTGGTGACACTATATTTCATATTTTATACGCTTTCTAGGTTCGCAACACCGGCGCCCTCGTCATATCTGCCATGTTGGATTTTCTCACGTTTTCTCTCTGCGCTCCATACAGCGAGACAACCGATGGCGGCCATTTTGATTCTCTGCTTGAAATGGTGGCAGCCAATGGGAGAATAGTATTTAAACTGTTCCAGGTACTTTCTTTGATTTTAGGCTTGTCAATGAAATATAGAAATTTAACCTCTCTAGAGCAAACACCATCCGGATACATCGAGATTGGTTGTTGTAGAGAGGTTGTTGTTCTAGGGAGGTTCAACTTTTTTGAAGTCTGGAAATGCGCGAATAGTCAGTTTATAGTCGGTGGCTCATACTGATTTGAATATAGAGTATACAGAATGGGTCCTATGTACAATTGTACTTTCGGTAAATATTCAAAAAAACTGATTCAAAGCATTGAAAATTCAACTTCTTTTTAATACATATAACTATACAGTATACATTATTATATCAGTCTGAAACTAAACACAGATTTTATGTTTGCTTAAAAAAGTCACTGATTTTACTCTGAGGTCCAGCTGAGGACAAAATGTGTTAAAATCCCCCAGATTATGCAAATCTAGACAATTGTGTACATTTAACGATTTATGTTTTCAATACATCAAAGTCAAAACATCTGATAAATTACGCATTTCAATTGTGTGAAAAACAAACAACACGTCTGTCGCATCATGGCAATTATCACTTCCATGCTAAATTTCATAAAAGAAGCTCCATAAATAGCGCTAATTGTAAGTTTGTTTTCAAAATATGGTCGGCCTTTTATAATTGATCACATAAATGGTTTCCGAATAACCTGGTTCCCATCCGCAATTTATATATATATATTCAAACACATAACTGTTAGGAAACCAGACGTATACATAGTGAGATTCTATTGTTAGCTATTTTTAGAATTGGGAAATACATGTACAAGATATTTTGTGATTTTGGGATTATTGTCTGTTCTTGGGAGGTTTTGATGGGTGGGAAATTGACTGTCGTTGTGCGTTGTAGAGAGGTGGTTCGTGAGAGGTGAAATTACATTAAAATTCAACGGGAGGGAATAAAAGTGACGTTATAAAGAGGGTGTCGCTCCTGAGAGATGGCGTTTGGGGAATTGGGACTGTAAGACATTTTATTTCTGCTTTGCACGTGTGATACCTAGCCGCTGCATGTTGAAATGTTGTCAATGCGGCATCTTTAGGTGTCTCAGTGCCTGCACGGAGAGGCACCCAGGTGTGTGTTTTACGTTTATTTATCGTCGCTACCAGTTGCCCATATAAGCGACGCCTCAGGAAGAGATTTTAGATTTTTGGAGGATAGTGCAATGATACAGACAGAGACCCATTCCAGCGTCTCCTCTGGTTCTTTTACGTGCACAGTGTAAAGCACCAACACGAGACCTTGGTTTAAAGTCCCATGTGAACTATTAATTTTATTAGGGTCAGACGGGGGATCGAACCTATGATCCCTAGATTACCAATCCGACGTGTTAACCACTGGACTACAGATCCGTCTGTAAGTGTGCTCCAGCATACTACAGAGACATTTAAATAACGCTACTCCACCATAATCCCCAGGGATTACTGCCCTTGTCGCCCACCTCCTGTTGTCTCCCTTGGAGTACATGGTCCAGAACGCCATTACAAATAATCTCTGCTAAAAAAAAAGGGCGGATCGTCGAGAAGAAGCCCTCTTTAAGTCTACACAGCTGCTACAGTATGTTTGTAATACTATGTGTGTTTTGAATGAAGTGAGGGGGTCGAGTGGTTACGGTCGTTTACTTCAAATCACATGCCACTCAATGGTGCAGGTTTCAAATCCCACTGGTCGTGTCGAATTCTTTCGAGTGAGGAAGCTATCCAGCTGGCTTGTGGTAGGTTGGTGGTTCTACCTGGGTACCCGTCAGTGCCTGAAATATTGCACGGAGGGTACCCAAGCTATTAGCGTGATGTTAAGCCACAAAACAAAGAAAACAAGTGAATGAAGTGATAATTTATGCTTTATGTATGTTCTCCTTTGTAGCATCCATCTACAGCCATAGTGAAAGGTGCTGGACTTGTCATGAAGGCCATCATTGAGGTAAGAATAACAGCTGTAATAAGAAATATCCTCGAGTTTCCCACCACTACTGCAGGATATACGATGATACTACACAAGTGTCAGTAGATTGATGCATGTTTCTAGTTTCAGTTGATGTGACTTTCAATGCATGTTTGTCTTTTTGTGCTATATTTTGTTGACTATTGTTTGTTGAATGGGAAATAAAATTTGGAGAAGAAAAACAATATCTGTAAGGGAACAGTCACACTTGTATTAAGTGACCATCAACGGGACGGGCAACTTGCAGTTTCTAAGAACATTATCTGTAAGGGAACAGACACACTCTTATTAAGTGACCATCAACGGGGCAACTAGCCGTTTCTAAGAACATTATCTGTAAGGGAACAGACACACTTGTATTAAGTGACCATCAACGGGACGGGCAACTAGCAGTTTCTAAGAACATTATCTGTAAGGGAACAGTCACACTTGTATTAAATGACCATCAACGGGACGGGCAACTAGCAGTTTCTAAGAACATTATCTGTAAGGGAACAGTCACACTTGTATTAAGTGACCATCAACGGGACGGGCAACTAGCCGTTTCTAAGAACATTATCTGTAAGAGTACAGACACACTTGTATTAAGTGACCATCAACGGGACGGGCTACTTGCAGTTTCTAAGAACATTATCTGTAAGGGAACAGTCACACTTGTATTAAATGACCATCAACGGGACGGGCAACTAGCCGTTTCTAAGAACATTATCTGTAAGAGTTTACAGTCACACTTGTATTAAGTGACCATCAACGGGACGGGCTACTTGCAGTTTCTAAGAACATTATCTGTAAGGGAACAGTCACACTTGTATTAAATGACCATCAACGGGACGGGCAACTAGCCGTTTCTAAGAACATTATCTGTAAGAGTTTACAGTCACACTTGTATTAAGTGACCATCAACGAGACGGGTGGTGGTAATATTAATAATTTGCTCCTTAAAGCAGCATTACATCGTAATAAAGGATGTTTTGGGTAAAATATGAATACTAATGTGTGTGTGTGTGTGTGTTTACAAAAATCGAAATAGTCGCTCAGAAACGATAAAATTCCAATAAATTTAAACCGTCGTATACGCGAATTTGTTTATCAACACACGAAGTGTAAACACGCACAGCGCGCATGCGTGAAACAACAGAGCATGTAGAAAACAACGTATATATTTTGAACATGAAATACTATCTATCTATCTTCCTCTAATGTCGAACCCCTCGCAGGGATGTAGAAATGTCCCTAAAAGACTTAGCTAACAGAGGTATGAATCAACATATCAAGTAATTTAATTAAAAAGACAACGTGGGACAAATGGGAACGATGCATTCGGACGGATGATGCGTTCCGGTTGTAAACAAGTGCGTGACCGATCGACTCGGAAAGTCCTATTTTCGGTTTCGAGTTTGTTTTATCGCAAAAAAACAGTGTTTACCAAATGAACATAAGCATACAAAGTATAATGTTAGAATGTGTAGCAGGATTGCTACCCATACGTAAAATTTGAATTTTTATTACATATTTTATTTCATACGATGTAATGCTGCTTTAAAGCAGCATTATATCGTATGAAATAAAATATTTGAAAAATTCAAATTTATGTATGGGTAGCAATCCTGCTACACATTCTTAAATTATAATTTGTTTAATTATGTTCAATTAGTAAACACTGTTTTTTTGCGATGAAACCGAAAGTAGGACTTTCCAAGTCGGTCGGTCACATGCACTTGTTTACAATCGGAACCTGATTTACATTCGGAATGTATTGTCCTCCTTTGGTAATGATGAAAACAAACATGGCATATCCGCTGTTGTTTCACGCATGCGCGCTGTGCGTGATTACATTTCGTTTGTTGATAAACAAATTCGCGTATACGACGGTTTATATTTATTTGAATTTTATCGTTTCTGGGCGACTATTTTGATTTTTGTAAACACACAATTTAAATTTTACCAAAAACATCCTTTATTACGATGTAATGCTGCTTTAAGGATAAGGAGCCCCGTCTCATTTATATGAAAAAGTTGGCAGTTTCTTACGGAGGTTGGTGCACCCAAGTACTGGTTAACCGCTGGAGTCTGCCCAGGAAAGGTGTTGTTAAGTAAACTGCCCGCCGGCGATATAGCCCAAAATGGTGCTGATGCAGGCGTAAAACCCGAAATATAACATAGCATAAACTGCCCGCCGGCGATATAGCCCAAAATGGTGCTGATGCAGGCGTAAAACCCGAAATATAACATAACATACACTGCCCGCCGGCGATATAGCCCAAAATGGTGCTGATGCAGGCGTAAATCCCGAAATATAACATAACATAAACTGCCCGCCGGCGATATAGCCCAAAATGGTGCTGATGTAAAACCCGAAATATAACATAACATAAACTGCCCGCGCCGAAATAGCCCAAAATGGTGCTGATGTTAAACCCGAAATATAACATAGCATAAACTGCCCACCGGCGATATAGCCCAAAATGGTGCTGATGCAGGCGTAAAACCCGAAATATAACATAACATACACTGCCCGCCGGCGATATAGCCCAAAATGGTGCTGATGCAGGCGTAAAACCCGAAATATAACATAACATAAACTGCCCGCCGGCGATATAGCCCAAAATGGTGCTGATGCAGGCGTAAAACCCGAAATATAACATAACATAAAGTGCCCGCCGCCGAAATAGCCCAAAATGGTGCTGATGCAGGCGTAAAACCCGAAATATAACATAGCATAAACTGCCCGCCGGCGATATAGCCCAAAATGGTGCTGATGTAAAACCCGAAATATAACATAACATAAACTGCCCGCCGGCGATATAGCCCAAAATGGTGCTGATGTAAAACCCGAAATATAACATAAACTGCCCGCCGGCGATATAGCCCAAAATGGTGCTGATGTAAAACCTGAAATATAACATAACATAACCATCATTTTGGAAGAAGTATGTTTTCCTCAGACAAGCTTAACTTCAGCGGAGAATTTGTCTCAATTGTGCTTTTGTGTATGTTAATAAGCTTGAAATGTTGCAAAACCTCAATTGGCATCATTGTAGGAGGGTGATGCTGAAATTGCCGCAAAAATGCAAGATCTGGCATTGGCAGAAGGATCTCTACCAAAACATCTACACGCCGCCATGTTCACACAGTCTGTAGACAACCGAATGCTCACAAACAGGTAGGGACACAGTCTGCAGATAACCGAATTGTTACTAGCAGGTAGGGACACAGTCCACAGAATGCTCACTAACAAGTAGGGACACAGTCTGCAGATAACCGAATTGTTAATAGCAGGTAGGGACACAGTCCACCGAATGCTCACTAACAAGTAGGGACACAGTCTGCAGATAGTTGAATGCTCACAAACAAGTAGGTACAGACGGATCTGTAGTCCAGTGGTAACACGCTGGACAGGTAACCCAGAGGTCGCATGTTCGATCCCCGACTGACCCTAATAAAATTAACAGTCTTTCAGATGGGACTTTAAACCAAGGTCTCATGTCGGTGCTGTACACCTTGCACGTAAAAGAACCAGAGGAGACTCTGGTCTGTATCATTACAATATCCTCCAAAAATCTAAAATAACTAATCTCTTCAGGAGGCGTCCCTCATATATGCAACTGGTAGCGACGATAAATAACGTAAAACACACACACAGTAGGTACACAGTCTACGGGTAACAGAATGCTCACAATTCATGTAGGGGCACAGTCTATAGATGACCAAATGCTCACTAACTCTCCATTCAGCGTCGCTCTTGTTAGATCACTGAACTGTCTTCAGTGCGAGCATTTAGAAATAGCCAACTGTAATTGACTTTAGACTGGTCCAGGTATTTGTGTCGCAATGTAAGCCAATTATACTTGACTTTAGACTGGTGCACGTATTTGTTGTTTCTCCACAGAGAGAATGGGGAGATTATATTTGGGAATTAAGCGATTGTTTTGCATGTATTTCAGACAATTGAGTCGACACCTGGTAGGTCTATGGGTTACAGGTCACCCGACTGCGATGGGTCTACTCCGGAGACTTTTGGTAAGTCTGCTACAATAGCGTAAGTCGTATAATTATTTAATCTGATGATTATGGAGATGTTGTTTAATAATAAACATAATAATGTCTTTATTTAAGAAATGTAAAGTTGAAACATCGCAACTATAGCATAATATACAGTTTGTTTCCAGGGGCCTCCGTGGCTGAGTGGTTACTGTCAAATTGCTTGCCACTCATCACTACAGGTTCGAATGCCACTATGGGTGTCGAATTCTTTCAAATGAAGAAGCTATCCAACTGGTTTGTGGAAGATGGGTGGTTCTACCCAGGTGCCTGCCCATGCATTAAATACTGCTTGGAGGAGCTTCATCCACCATTAATAGATGGAGAGTCGCCATATGACCTAAGTTGTTGGTGCAACTTTAAACCCCCAAAATCAAAGAAATGATTTGT
The DNA here is from genome assembly GCA_014843695.1 of Archivesica marissinica. Lineage (NCBI taxonomy): Eukaryota > Metazoa > Mollusca > Bivalvia > Venerida > Vesicomyidae > Archivesica > Archivesica marissinica. Next base: position 41,212,544 of record CM026392.1, on the reverse strand, counting down.
TACCAATGGTGTCTTCGGAGATGATGATGACAATGCCGATGATGACAATGCCGATGACGACAACAAACATGATTTCCAAATATTGCCAGTACTTGAAAATGATTATAAGTAATTAAAAGAAGAGGAACTCTTAGAAGTGATCCCGAGTTTTACAGAGTTACGTAATTTAAGCTTAGCATTCACTCGTGTGGAACGTCCTTGGGGTATTTTTCTATTGTTTCTACAGCCAATTATCCAATTAGCACGCTCTCTTCTCACCAATGCAAGCTTGAGTTTGTTCCTCGGACCAGGCAGTATGTGAGATGGTACTGTCGTCGCTAGATCGGACAGGTGGGTTTTCCCCCAGGGGGGGGGGGGACTCCGGTTTCCTCCCACAGGAATGGAACTTTTATGCTTCCATCCACGCCAACGAGAGTGCTTAATATAAGTTGTTAAAGCTTGTATCATAATCATTTTAAAATAAATAAAGTTTAAACTTTTTCTTTTTACAGCCAAGTGGATTACTTGGTTACCTGGATTCGACAGATGACGTACCGTTGTATGAAGATGACAAACTCCACATTAGAGACAATGTTAAGCTTGCTCAGGTACTACAGTTTATTCAGAAATGGTGAACGGTGAAACCCCTTAATGAACCCCTCTAGACAAGGCATTTAATTTCCACGTTGCCTCTTCTCTCTCCCTGGTGGCGATGGATTGCATCAGGAATGAGGTCTCGAGAGGGATTAATATAAGTTGTAAGCAGTTGTTTCGTAATTCAGCTAAAATAAATTTGTATAAACTGACCACTCTAGACTGAACAAATATCTTGGTCTCGAATACTTTGTTCGATGTAAAAATAAACCTTGTAAACCGTGAACCCCTCTTTTCACTGATACATTGCTATATTGGGGGCCCGAGTGGTTATGGTTGTTTACTTCAAATCACTTGTCCCTCACTGCTGTATGTTCGAATCCCATTCGGGGTCTCTTTCAAGTTAGCAAGCTATCCAGCTGGTCGGTGGTTTGACCCGGATGTCCGTCCGTGCCTGAAATACTGCTCGGAGGGGCAACCGGGGTCTTCCTCCACCAATAATAGCTGTAGAGTCGCCATATGACCTAAGCTGTTGGTGTGACTTTAAACCTGTAACCTATCATCTCTGATGGTAACGGGTTCGAGCCCCGCTCAGACCGTGTCTCATTTATATGAAAAAGTTGGCAGTTTCTTACGGAGGTTGGTGCACCAAGTACTGGTTAACCGCTGGAGCCTGCCCAAGAAAGGTGTTGTTAGGTAAACTGCCCGTCGCTCAAATGGGAAACCGGTAGCGACGTTAAATAACTTAAATTAAAAAAATTAAAAAAAGACTTTAAACCTCAAAAACAAAGTAATCATTTCTATATTTCATTGAAAAACATAGCATAAATGTAAAAACATAGCATAAATGTGTATCACCTTGCAAGTCATCGTTTGTTGCTGGGAATTGACTTGACAGATTACCACATGACCAGTGGCTCGGAGATCATGGAATATTTTAGTTGCAGGGAATTGACTTGACAGATTACCACATGACCAGTGGCTCGGAGATCATGGAATAGTTTAGTTGCAGGGACTTGACAGATTACCACATGACCAGTGGCTCGGAGATCATGGAATATTTTAGTTGCAGGGAATTGACTTGACAGATTACCACATGACCAGTGGCTCGGAGATCATGGAATAGTTTAGTTGCAGGGACTTGACAGATTACCACATGACCAGTGGCTCGGAGATCATGGAATATTTTAGTTGCAGGGAATTGACTTGACAGATTACCACATGACCAGTGGCTCGGAGATCATGGAATATTTTAGTTGCAGGGAATTGACTTGACAGATTACCACATGACCAGTGGCTCGGAGATCATGGAATAGTTTAGTTGCAGGGACTTGACAGATTACCACATGACCAGTGGCTCGGAGATCATGGAATAGTTTAGTTGCAGGGACTTGACAGATTACCACATGACCAGTGGCTCGGAGATCATGGAATATTTTAGTTGCAGGGAATTGACTTGACAGATTACCACATGACCAGTGGCTCGGAGATCATGGAATATTTTAGTTGCAGGGAATTGACTTGACAGATTACCACATGACCAGTGGCTCGGAGATCATGGAATAGTTTAGTTGCAGGGAATTGACTTGACAGATTACCACATGACCAGTGGCTCGGAGATCATGGAATATTTTAGTTCATTCTCGATTATCTTTTCAGGACCATCAAAACAAGCATAAGAAAAACCTACATATACAAATGCTAGAGAAGAAAGTGGACCAGGTGCTGCAACATTGGAGGGCTAGGATTGGACTGGAGAGTAAACAGGTGAACATTGTTTATAGGGACATAGATACGTGGGAGGGGGGCTCAATGATAGGGCTGTATAGTAATCAGGTGAACATTGTTTATAGGGACATAGATGTATATGGAAGGGGGGATCTAGCATTGGACTGGAGAGTAAACAGGTATACATTGTATATAGGGACATAGGAGGGGGGCTCAATGATAGGGCTGTATAGTAAACAGGTGAACATTGTTTATAGGGATATAGAGGTACATGGAAGGGGGGATCTAGGATTGGGCTGTATAGTAATCAGGTGAACATTGTTTAAAGGGAATATAGAGATGGCTTGGAGAGGGGGGGTCATGTAATACTGCATTAAATGCAACATTTGTACAGAAGGTGTGCTTTACAATTTTACAATGTCCAGTGTAGCTTAATTACTTAACAAAATTTGGTATGAAAATTGTAAAAATAAAATTTGTATTTTTTTTTATCTTTTTTTTTTATATCTTTTTTTTTTTACGAAGAAGTTGGGCCCACATGGGGCGAAGTCAAGGCCTCAAGGGTGACTATTTCGCCCATGCCACCCTCTAGAATGAGCCCTGTTAATAAATGTTTGCAATCAATGGTGATGCTCGTAGTGTTGTACATAAATCAACTCTGCAGGTGTCAGTAGTGGAAATGACATGTGTCAGTAACACAGTAATTTATTTTACAGACAAAAGAACTGTTGCCTATCACTCTGAGGAAACGCCGACAGCGGATCAAGAGTGAGGCAAACTGGCCCTTATTCTACTACTATTTCAACACGGATCACGCAAAACCAAACCTCATCTGGAATTACAAAGTATGAACAATATGTAAAATCTCATTTCTTCTTCCCCCTGTTTGGGATATTTGTACAGGGCCCACTCTGGGGCATTATCGTACAGTCAGTCTGTTGTAGTGGAGAATACCACTAGTATTTCTTGGGTAAGGTTTAAACTTTATTTATTTTACAACGATTGCGAAGCCAGTTTTAACAGCTTATATTAATCACTCTCGTTGGCGCGGATGAAAGCATATATGTGGTCATTCGTGTGGGAGGAAACCGGAGTACCCGGAGAAAACCCACCTGTCCGATCTGGCGACCATCGTACCATCTCACATACTTCCCGTGTAGGAAGCAGTACTTAATTCTCCAACCTCCGCTAGTGATCCAACCTCCGCTAGCGATCCAACCTCCGCTAACGATCCAACCTCCGCTAGCGATCCAACCTCCGCTAGCGATCCAACCTCCGCTAGCGATCCAACCTCCGCTAGCGATCCAACCTCTGCTAGCGATCCAACCTCCGCTAGAGATCCAACCTCCGCTAGCAATCCAACCTCCGCTAGTGATCCAACCTCCGCTAGCGATCCAACCTCCGCTAGCGATCCAACCTCCGCTAGCGATGGACAACTTTCACACATGTCATTTATCACTAGTCCGTGATAGGGAGCGAACTCACGGCCCTGATGATAGCGATGAAAGGTGAGTTCTCAGAACGGCTTGCTAGACTATTCGCCCACGGATTCTCGTAGCACGGCCACAGAGGCTGGTAAGGATGTAGTTGTTGTATATGGCTGGTTAAATATATAGTAAAATACACAGTTGGCAGCGATGCGTGTGTGAACTGAACTGGCCATACAGCATGTTGTCAGCAATATGTCTGTCCATCAAACTCTGTGTTTTATCTTAAATCTTAATATGTAGTGTACAATGTATTTGGACACTTTAACCTAAAAAATCTTTTTGATGTCACATAATGAATGTTCATATTATTTTATTTAGTTTAAACTTGATTTATTTTACAACGATTGCGAAGCACGTTTTAACAACTTATATTAATCACTCTCGTTGGCGCGGATGAAAGCATATATGAAAGATTCCCCATAGATAGGTAAGCTTTGTCAACCCAAACACTAACAAATTGAAGGATTCCATGCTAGCTATATTGATCTTGTGTTGCAGACAAGGGAAGAACTACGTGAGGCTCTGGAGAATGAAATCCGAGCTTTCAACGTGGACAAAGAGCTTGGCACCAACTGCATCATAGGCTGGAATCACCAGGAATTCGAAGTACAATACCACTGTCTCTCTGACGAAATCAAAATAGGTAAGACTGAGACAATATATAAATAGGTAACACTGTAACAATTTACAAATAGGTAACACTGTGGTAATACCTAAATAGGTAAGACTGTGACAATATATAAATAGGTAACACTGTAACAATTTATAAATAGGTAACACTGTGGTAATACCTAAATAGGTAAGACTGTGACAATATATAAATAGGTAACACTGTAACAATTTATAAATAGGTAACACTGTGGTAATACCTAAATAGGTAAGACTGTGACAATATATAAATAGGTAACACTGTAACAATTTATAAATAGGTAACACTGTGGTAATACCTAAATAGGTAAGACTGTGACAATATATAAATAGGTAACACTGTAACAATTTATAAATAGGTAACACTGTGGTAATACCTAAATAGGTAAGACTGTGACAATATATAAATAGGTAACACTGTAACAATTTATAAATAGGTAACACTGTGGTAATACCTAAATAGGTAAGACTGTGACAATATATAAATAGGTAACACTGTAACAATTTATAAATAGGTAACACTGTGGTAATACCTAAATAGGTAAGACTGTGACAATATATAAATAGGTAACACTGTAACAATTTATAAATAGGTAACACTGAGATAATACATTAGTAGGTAAGACTGTCACAATATATAAATAGGTAACACTGACAATATATAAATAGGTAACACTAACAATTTATAAATAGGTAAGACTATAATAATATATAATATAGGCAACACATAATTATATAGAAAAGATAACACTATAATAATATATACATGTGTAACACTATAATAAATAAATAGGTAACACTATAATAAATAAATAGGTAACACTATACTAATATATAAACAGTTGACACTAATAATATGTAATAATGTATGTCCATTACACCCCTATACCGTGCATGTCAAATGAATCTTGCAACACTTGTAGTTGGCATGGAGACACACAGTGCCGGGTGCCAGAAACACAGCACTTTATTATATGCTTGTCTAGTGACTACATGTATTATTTACATGTACTGTATTATACAGGTGACTACTATTTACATCTGCAGTATTATATTTACGTCTGCAGTATTATATTTACGTCTGCAGTATTATATTTATGTCTGCAGTATTATATTTTTACGTCTGCAGTATTATATTTATATCTGCAGTATTATATTTACGTCTGCAGTATTATATTTACGTCTGCAGTATTATATTTACGTCTGCAGTATTATATTTACATCTGCAGTATTATATTTACGTCTGCAGTATTATATTTACGTCTGCAGTATTATATTTACGTCTGCATACGTCTGCAGTATTATATTTATATCTGCAGTATTATATTTACGTCTGCAGTATTATATTTACGTCTGCAGTATTATATTTACATCTGCAGTATTATATTTACGTCTGCAGTATTATATTTACGTCTGCATACGTCTGCAGTATTATATTTATATCTGCAGTATTATATTTACGTCTGCAGTATTATATTTACGTCTGCAGTATTATATTTACATCTGCAGTATTATATTTACGTCTGCAGTATTATATTTACGTCTGCAGTATTATATTTACGTCTGCATACGTCTGCAGTATTATATTTATATCTGCAGTATTATATTTACGTCTGCAGTATTATATTTACGTCTGCAGTATTATATTTACATCTGCAGTATTATATTTACGTCTGCAGTATTATATTTACGTCTGCAGTATTATATTTACGTCTGCAGTATTATATTTATGTCTGCAGTATTATATTTACATCTGCAGTATTATATTTACGTCTGCAGTATTATATTTACATCTGCAGTATTATATTTACGTCTGCAGTATTATATTTACGTCTGCAGTATTATATTTACGTCTGCATACGTCTGCAGTATTATATTTATATCTGCAGTATTATATTTACGTCTGCAGTATTATATTTACGTCTGCAGTATTATATTTACGTCTGCAGTATTATATTTACGTCTGCAGTATTATATTTACGTCTGCAGTATTATATTTACGTCTGCAGTATTATATTTACGTCTGCAGTATTATATTTACGTCTGCAGTATTATATTTACGTCTGCAGTATTATATTTACGGCTGCAGTATTATATTTACGTCTGCAGTATTATATTTACGTCTGCAGTATTATATTTACGTCTGCAGTATTATATTTACGTCTGCAGTATTATATTTACGTCTGCAGTATTATATTTACGGCTGCAGTGTTATATTTACGTCTGCAGTGTTATATTTACGTCTGCAGTATTATATTTACGTCTGCAGTATTATATTTACGTCTGCAGTATTATATTTACGTCTGCAGTATTATATTTACGTCTGCAGTATTATATTTACGTCTGCAGTATTATATTTACGTCTGCAGTATTATATTTACGTCTGCAGTATTATATTTACGTCTGCAGTATTATATTTACGTCTGCAGTATTATATTTACGGCTGCAGTGTTATATTTACGTCTGCAGTGTTATATTTACGTCTGCAGTATTATATTTACGTCTGCAGTATTATATTTACGTCTGCAGTATTATATTTACGTCTGCAGTATTATATTTACGTCTGCAGTATTATATTTACGGCTGCAGTGTTATATTTACGTCTGCAGTATTATATTTACGTCTGCAGTATTATATTTACGTCTGCAGTATTATATTTACGTCTGCAGTATTATATTTACGTCTGCAGTATTATATTTACGTCTGCAGTATTATATTTACATCTGCAGTATTATATTTACGGCTGTAGTATTATATTTACGTCTGCAGTATTATATTTACGTCTGCAGTATTATATTTACGTCTGCAGTATTATATTTACGTCTGCAGTATTATATTTACGGCTGCAGTGTTATATTTACGTCTGCAGTGTTATATTTACGTCTGCAGTATTATATTTACGTCTGCAGTATTATATTTACGTCTGTAGTATTATATTTACGTCTGCAGTATTATATTTACGTCTGCAGTATTATATTTACATCTGCAGTATTATATTTACGTCTGCAGTATTATATTTACATCTGCAGTATTATATTTACGTCTGCAGTATTATATTTACATCTGCAGTATTATATTTACGGCTGCAGTATTATATTTACGGCTGCAGTATTATATTTACGGCTGCAGTATTATATTTATGTCTGCATTTTACAGGTGACTATTATTTACGTCTGCTGTTGGAAGAAGATGACAATGAGTCGGAAGAAGTCAGTGCAATAAAGCGTTCGTAAGTACACAAGTTGCATTTTGCTGACAATGCGGTGTAATAAAGCATGCGTAAGTGCACTTCCTGCATCGTGCTGCGTAATACAGTGTACGTAAGTGCACAACTTGTATTGTAACCATGCAGTGTAGAGGTTTTTCCTCTTTTGGGTCAAAATCTTGAAAAACAAGTATTGTCAGATTTGGTCTGAGCTGTTCAGAAAAGATATATATTTTCACTTTTTAGATGGGAGCTATCCTCCTTTTTTTCAGAATTTTGTCAGATGTCCTCTTTTCCATTCACATCCCCAAGTGTAATAAAACATTCATATGTACACAACTGTACTAACCATGCAGTGTAATAAAAGATCTGCACTTGCAGCACATGCAACAAATCACCACATTTACGCTTTCATCCGCACCAATGAGAGTGATTAATATAAGTTGTTAAAACTTGTTTCGCAATCGTTGTAAAATAAATAAAGTTTAACTGCAACCTTCCTGTCCAAACAGTTAATTGTGTGAACTAAAAATCATGTGCTGTAGCTTACTGAAGAACTGGATTTTGTGTGAAGGAAGCCATTCTGATGGTTAGCAGTTCTTATTTATGTTGCTCTTGTTTGGAAATGTTCCGTTAAATTGTATAAATGGCATACAATCTGATGTTTGGACGCGTTAATGAACTGGGGGTCAGGGAACTTCTGGAGACACTTTTTATCATTAGATTGGTGAGAGCACTGTTTCTTCGTTTGTTTACAATAGATCAGTGATGGTACTGTATCAAACTGTTTCTTCGTTTGTTTACAATAGATTGGTGAGAGCACTATCAAACTGTTTCTTCGTTTGTTTACAATAGATCAGTGATGGTACTGTATCAAACTGTTTCTTTGTTTGTTTACAATAGATCTGTGGGAGTACTGTATTAAACTGTTTCTTTGTTTGTTTACAATAGATCAGTGGGAGTACTGTATTAAACTGTTTCTTCGTTTGTTTACAATAGATCTGTGATAGTACTGTATTAAACTGTTTCTTTGTTTGTTTACAATAGATCTGTGAGAGTACTGTATTAAACTGTTTCTTCGTTTGTTTACAATAGATCTGTGAGAGTACTGCATCAAACTGTTTCTTCGTTTGTTTACAATAGATCTGTGGGAGTACTGCATCAAACTGTTTCTTCGTTTGTTTACAATAGATCTGTGGGAGTACTGCATCAAACTGTTTCTTCGTTTGTTTACAATAGATCGGTGGTTACTTCATTTGTTTACATTACATCTATGGTAGCACTGCATCAATCTCATTCTTTGTATGTTTTCAGGTACGAGTTTTTCAACGATCTCTATCACCGATTCTTGTTGACGCCTAAAGTCAGCATGAAATGTATGTGTTTGCAAGCAATGACAATCGTGTATGGAAGATGTTACGATGAAATCGGTGCATTCAACGATACCAGATACATTGTTGGCATGTTAGAAAGGGTGAGTTTATATTGAAATTGTCGACGTTTCATTATTTTCTGATTAAAACACCTTGTGAAAAACAGCCAAAATTTCAGTATTCAGTGTATGATATAGTGATGTTTTAATTAATTTGTAGTCCATCATTGGTCAGTTCCATGCTGGTTTATCGTTGGTCTGTTTCATGCTGGTTTATCGTTGGTCTGTTTCATGCTGGTTTATCATTGGTCAGTTCCATGCTGGTGTATCGTTGGTCTGTTTCATGCTGGTTTATCATTGGTCAGTTCTATGCTGGTGTATCGTTGGTCGGTTTCATGCTGGTGTATCATTGGTCTGTTCCATGCTGGTGTATCATTGGTCTGTTTCATGTTGGTGTATCGTTGGTCTGTTTCATGCTGGTTTATCATTGGTCTGTTTCATGCTGATTTATCATTGGTCAGTTCCATGCTGGTTTATCATTGGTCAGTTCCATGCTGGTGTATCGTTGGTCTGTTTCATGTTGGTGTATCGTTGGTCTGTTTCATGCTGGTTTATCATTGGTCAGTTCCATGCTGGTGCATCGTTGGTCTGTTTCATGCTGGTTTTATCATTGATCAGTTCCATGCTGGTTTATCATTGGTCAGTTCCATGCTGGTTTATCATTGGTCAGTTCCATGCTGGTGTATCGTTGGTCTGTTTCATGCTGGTTTATCATTGGTCAGTTTCATGCTGGTTTATCATTGGTCAGTTCCATGTTGGTTTATCATTGGTCTGTTCCATGCTGGTTTATCATTGGTCAGTTCCATGCTGGTTTATCATTGGTCAGTTCCATGCTGGTTTATCATTGGTCTGTTCCATGCTGGTGTATCATTGATCGGTTCCATGCTGGTTTATCATTGGTCAGTTCCATGCTGGTTTATCATTGGTCAGTTCCATGCTGGTGCATTGTTGGTCTGTTTCATGCTTGTTTATCATTGGTCAGTTTCATGCTGGTTTATCATTGGTCAGTTCCATGCTGGTTTATCGTTGGTCAGTTCCATGTTGGTTTATCATTGGTCAGTTCCATGCTGGTGTATCATTGGTCAGTTCCATGCTGGTGTATCATTGGTCAGTTCCATGTTGGTTTATCATTGGTCAGTTCCATGCTGGTTTATCGTTGGTCAGTTCCATGTTGGTTTATCATTGGTCAGTTCCATGCTGGTGTATCATTGGTCAGTTCCATGCTGGTGTATCATTGGTCAGTTCCATGCTGGTGTATCATTGGTCTGTTTCATGCTGGTTTATCATTGGTCAGTTCCATGCTGGTGCATCATTGGTCAGTTTCATGTTGGTTTATCATTGATCAGTTCCATGCTGATTTATCATTGGTCGGTTCCATGCTGGTTTATCGTTGGTCAGTTCCATGTTGGTGTATCATTGGTCAGTTCCATGCTGGTGTATCATTGGTCTGTTCCATGCTGGTGTATCATTGGTCAGTTCCATGCTGGTGTATCATTGGTCTGTTTCATGCTGGTGTATCATTGGTCAGTTCCATGCTGGTGTATCATTGGTCTGTTCCATGCTGGTGTATCATTTGTCACTGTTGGTTCCATGCTGGTGTATCATTGGTCTGTTCCATGCTGGTGTATCATTTGTCACTGTTGGTTCCATGCTGGTGTATCATTGGTCTGTTCCATGCTGGTGTATCATTTGTCACTGTTGTGGTTGTTTATCATTTGTCAGTTCCATGTTGGTTATCAATGGTCAGTTCCATGCTGGTGTGTCATTGGTCGGTTCAAAGCTGATCCATGTAACAGAATATGTCACTCATTGGTCACTTCTGTGCTTGTTTATCAATGGTCAGTGTCATGCTGGTTTATCATTGTTCGGTTCAAAACTGGTTAATCTGTCAGTTCCATGCTGATTTATCATTCGTTTGTTCAAAGTTGATCCATGCAACAGAATATGTCACTCATTGGTCACTTCTGTGCTGGTTTGTCATTGGTCGGTTCCATGCTGGTGTATCATTAGTCACTTCCATGCTGGTTTATCATTGGTCGGTTCTATGCTGGTGTATCACCAGTCAGTTCCATGCTGGTGTATCATTGGTCGGTTCCATGCTTGTGTATCATTGGTCGGTTCCATGCTGGTGTATCATTAGTCAGTTCCATGCTGGTTTATCATTGGTCGGTTCCATGCTGGTGTATCATTGGTCAGTTCCATACTGGTTTATCATTGGTCTGTTCCATGCTGGTGTATCATTGGTCGGTTCCATGCTGGTGTATCATTGGTCTGTTCCATGCTGGTGTATCATTGGTCTGTTCCATGCTGGTGTATCATTGGTCAATTCCATGCTGGTTTATCATTGGTTGGTTCAAAGCCGATCCATGCAACAGAATATGTTACTCTTGCTGAGATGGGGCCCTATATTTTGATAGCATACATTTGTTGGGTACTCAGTCGAAGATCATAACCGTTGGCTTGTATAATGGCAAAATGATAGTAGCAAAATGTAGCATATTAATTAAAGAAATGATATTGACTTTCATAACATTTCAGTGTACAGACAAGCTGGAGAGAGATAGACTGGTTCTGTTTCTGAACAAACTAATTCTACATCCTGTAAGTAGACTGTTACACAATTTTACGTATAGAAATGTAGACAGGCCCCGAGGTTATAAAACTTTTTCTCGGATCACAAACTCTAACTCAAGGAATTTGATTGGCTGAGTCTGAGTTTTACACCCAGCAGAACCAATCAGAAGCTTGAGTTTGAGATTGGAGAAATGTTTTATAACCTCCGACCCTGGTTTCAAAGCAAACTAATTTTATATTATGTAAGTAGATTGTGACATTATTTTGCATATTGACAGATAGACTGGTTTCTAGTCAAACTAATTCTATATCCTGTAATTAGACTGCTACACCATTTTGCACATAGACAGATAGACTGGTTTCTAGTCAAACTAATTCTATATCCTGTAGTTAGACTGCTACACCATTTTGCACATAGATCGATAGACTGGTGTCCAAGCAAACACTTGTTGCATCCTGTATATACACCACTCTCTATCATTTGGCATATTGACAGATAGACTGGTTTCTTATCAAACTAATTCTATATCCTGTAATTAGACTGCTACACCATTTAGCACATAGATCCAACTGGTTTCCAAGCAAGCTATTTTTGCATCCTGCATACACCACTGTAAGACAAGATAAGATCAATTTTATTTTGAGTCGGCAAGATAGCAACAGTACAACACAAGCTCTGAGTGAGCTTTTGAACTGTCTATATATAACATAAAATAATGGTAATAGCTATAAAATTAGAATCACTGATAATAGTATGCATATTTATTATTAATTTGATTCTAAGATAAATGCTGAAAAATGTTAAAACATAACTAAGTTATGTGGGTGAGACAAATGTGCTTGTTAGCCATAAAGAATATTAACCTAGTAAATCAATGACTTAATTGGTAAGACTAATATAAATATATATGGATTAAACAAACATATTTTGTCTACCATTTTGCATAAAGGGGGACATAAATTCCCTCCATTTGCTTGTTATGAATGAAGCTTTATCCCTTCGTAATTCACTAGTTTAGGATATATGAGTTACCAGTTGAATACTCCCTACACTCTTAATACAGTCATGATCATGTTTTGCATAGTCTAAAATCCATCATGACATTGTCATTATTTTTCCATGTATGTCCATAATCATTACATCATTTGTCCATCCTCATCATGATTGCATATATCATAATATTGTACTATATATATATTGTAAATATGTTTAAATGTTACAGACGAGAAACTGTAAAGTTTAAGTCTTAACCCATTCAACACCAAGTAACTCACATGGACTGGTCCATGATATTCATAAACCAATAAATGAATCAGAAAATCACATTTGGACAAGTTCATTTATCAAAATGGGTAATTATGTCTAAAAATAGTCATATCACTGGCAAAAAGTGCAGATCCTGATGAGACGGCTCGTGACGAGCCGGCTCATCTGGATCTACACTTTTTGTAAGCCTATTTAGAGGTCTGTGGTGTTGAAAGGGTTAATAAAGCATTCTTCTTGTTAATACATGTGTTTTTATTATTTACTAAGTTACAATCGTGGCATAACAAACATCGTATCATCCATGATTTCATAAAACATTTATTTGGTCTTGGTTTCTTTTTTAGAAAAACGTGAAAGAGATCATGGATGCCAATGGAATAAAAACCTTGGTTGACCTCTTGACCCTAGCTCATTTGCATACGACTCGAGCCACGGTTCCGTTGCAGACGAATGTTATTGAGGCGGGAGCAGACATGAAACGAGAAAGCGAAAAAGAATGGTATTATGGGAATAAAGATAAAGAACGATTAGGACCATGTGATTATGAAGAGGTTAGCGAGAATACAATATACAGCCCTCCAAACTCCGGAGTACAATATGCAGCCCTCCAAAACTCCGGAGTACAATATACAGCCCTCCAAACTCCGGAGTACAATATACAGCCCTCCAAATCTCCAGAGTACAATATGCAGCCCTCCAAAACTCCAGAGTACAATATACAGCCCTCCAAAACTCCGGAGAGTTTAATATACAGCCCTCCAAAACTCCGGAGTACAATATACAGCCCTCCAAATCTCCAGAGTACAATATGCAGCCCTCCAAAACTCCAGAGTACAATATACAGCCCTCCAAAACTCCAGAGAGTTTAATATACAGCCCTCCAAATCTCCGGAGTACAATATACAGCCCTCCAAAACTCCGGAGTACAATATACAGCCCTCCAAAACTCCGGAGTACAATATACAGCCCTCCAAAACTCCGGAGTACAATATACAGCCCTCCAAATCTCCGGAGTACAATATACAGCCCTCCAAAACTCCGGAGTACAATATACAGCCCTCCAAAACTCCGGAGTACAATATACAGCCCTCCAAATCTCCGGAGTACAATATACAGCCCTCCAAATCTCCGGAGTACAATATACAGCCCTCCAAAACTCCGGAGTACAATATACAGCCCTCCAAAACTCCGGAGTACAATATACAGCCCTCCAAATCTCCGGAGTACAATATACAGCCCTCCAAAACTCTGGAGTACAATATACAGCCCTCCAAATCTCCGGAGTACAATATACAGCCCTCCAAAACTCTGGAGTACAATATACTGCTCTCCAAAACTCTGTAGAGTTTTAATTTAATATACAACCCTCCAAAGCTAGTGTTACTTGGAAATCTGTCACCACACTGGACTGAAGGGAAGTTTTAAACTTATAGAAGGCATTTCAAAGGCACTGTAGGTGAAAATAACTACTGTGTTCAATCAATTTCTAAAATGGCATTTTAAACCATAATTATGCTGGTATGTCTCTTTCTGCAATGGCAAGAATTCAACAAAGGTATTGTATGTGAAGCTCTCGCATTCATTAATAATAATTGGTAGGAATTCAACAAGATATTGTATAATAAACTCTCACATTCATTAATTATACTTGGTGGGAATTCAACAAGATATTGTATAATAAACTCTCACATGTATTTAATTATACTTGGTGGGAATTCAACAAGATATTATATCATTAACTCTTACATGTATTTAATTATACTTTATGGGAATTCAACAAGATATTGTATAATAAACTCTCACATTCATTAATTATACTTGGTGGGAATTCAACAAGATATTGTATAATAAACTCTCACATGTATTTAATTATACTTGGTGGGAATTCAACAAGATATTATATCATTAACTCTCACATGTATTTAATTATACTTTATGGGAATTCAACAAGATATTATATCATTAACTCTTACATGTATTTAATTATATTTTATGGGAATTCAACAAGATATTGTATAATAAACTCTCGCATGTATTTAATTATGCTTTATGGGAATTCAACAAGATATTGTATAATAAACTCTCACATGTATTTAATTATACTTTATGGGAATTCAACAAGATATTATATCATTAACTCTTACATGTATTTAATTATACTTTATGGGAATTCAACAAGATATTATATCATTAACTCTCACATGTATTTAATTATACGTTATGGGAATTCAACAAGATATTATATCATTAACTCTTACATGTATTTAATTATACTTTATGGGAATTCAACAAGATATTATATCATTAACTCTCACATGTATTTAATTATACTTTATGGGAATTCAACAAGATATTATATCATTAACTCTTACATGTATTTAATTATACTTGGTGGGAATTCAACAAGGTATTGTATAATAAACTCTCACATGTCTTTAATTATACTTTATGGGAATTCAACAAGATATTGTATAATAAACTCTCACATGTATTTAATTATACTTTATGGGAATTCAACAAGATATTATATCATTAACTCTTACATGTATTTAATTATACTTGGTGGGAATTCAACAAGATATTGTATAATAAACTCTCACATGTATTTAATTATACTTGGTGGGAATTCAACAAGATATTGTATAATAAACTCTCACATGTCTTTAATTATACTTGGTGGGAATTCAACAAGATATTGTATAATAAACTCTCACATGTATTTAATTATACTTTATGGGAATTCAACAAGATATTGTATAATAAACTCTCACATGTCTTTAATTATACTTGATGGGAATTCAACAAGATATTGTATAATAAACTCTCACATGTATTTAATTATATTTTATGGGAATTCAACAAGATATTGTATAATAAACTCTCACATGTATTTAATTATACTTGATGGGAATTCAACAAGATATTGTATAATAAACTCTCACATGTCTTTAATTATACTTGATGGGAATTCAACAAGATATTGTATAATAAACTCTCACATGTCTTTAATTATACTTGATGGGAATTCAACAAGATATTGTATAATAAACTCTCACATGTCTTTAATTATACTTAATGGGAATTCAACAAGATATTGTATAATAAACTCTCACATGTCTTTAATTATACTTGGTGGGAATTCAACAAGATATTGTATAATAAACTCTCACATGTCTTTAATTATACTTGGTGGGAATTCAACAAGATATTGTATAATAAACTCTCACATGTATTTAATTATACTTTATGGGAATTCAACAAGATATTGTATAATAAACTCTCACATGTCTTTAATTATACTTGATGGGAATTCAACAAGATATTGTATAATAAACTCTCACATGTATTTAATTATATTTTATGGGAATTCAACAAGATATTGTATAATAAACTCTCACATGTATTTAATTATACTTGATGGGAATTCAACAAGATATTGTATAATAAACTCTCACATGTCTTTAATTATACTTGGTGGGAATTCAACAAGATATTGTATAATAAAATCTCACATGTCTTTAATTATACTTGATGGGAATTCAACAAGATATTGTATAATAAACTCTCACATGTCTTTAATTATACTTGATGGGAATTCAACAAGATATTGTATAATAAACTCTCACATGTCTTTAATTATACTTGATGGGAATTCAACAAGATATTGTATAATAAACTCTCGCATGTATTTAATTATACTTGATGGGAATTCAACAAGATATTGTATAATAAACTCTCACATGTCTTTAATTATACTTGGTGGGAATTCAACAACATATTGTATAATAAACTCTCACATGTCTTTAATTATACTTGGTATCATATTGTATCATAAACTCTCACATGTTCTTAAATATTGTTGCAGTTGAAAGGTTTCTGGGATGAAGGACTAGTCCATGCCAAGACTCGATGTTGGGCACAGGGGATGGACGGGTGGCGTCCACTACATTCCGTACCTCAGTTAAAGTGGACTCTTCTGGCTAGCGGTCAGGCAGTCATGAACGAGAGTGATCTGGGGTGTCTTGTACTGAACATGTTCATTAAAATGTGTGAATACTATCCAAGTAGGTGAGTTATTTATAGTTTTATAACCTCGTTATGGATGAACTTGGAAGGTATGCTAATATATTTTAAGAGGGACATCCGTTGCTAAGTAGTTCGGGTCGTTGACTTCAAATCGGTGCTTACCGCTGTAGGTGCAAATCCCACCGAGGGTGTTAGATTATTTCATGTTCGGAAACTATCCAGCTGGCTTGTGGAAGAGCGGTTGTTCTATCCAGATGCCCAATCCGTGCCTGCAATAGAGTGTTGAGGTGTACCCGGGGTCTTTAGTTTATATAAATTTATTTTAGCTCGATTGCGAAACAAGTTATTTCAACTTATATAAATCACTCTCGAGACCTCATTCCTGATGGAATCCATCGCCACGAGGGAGAGAGAAGAGGCAACGTGGAATTTAAATGCCTTGCCTAAGGGCACAATCGTAACGGCTCCAGTGGGGCTCGAACTCTGGACCTTTCACACCTGAAGCGAACGCGCATCCACTGCGCTATCACGACTTCCACAATATTTTACAGGGATGTAGATTGCGAGAGTTCATATATTACAGAGATGTAGATTGTTAGAGTTCATATATTACAGGGATGTAGATTGCTAGAGTTCATATATTACAGGGATGTAGATTGCTAGATTCATATATTACAGGGATGTAGATTGTTAGAGTTCATATATTACAGGGATGTAGATTGCGAGAGTTCATATAATACAGGGATGTAGATTGCAAGAGTTCATATATTACAGGGATGTAGATTGTGAGAGTTCATATATTACAGGGATGTAGATTGTGAGAGCTCATATATTACAGGGATGTAGATTGTGAGAGTTCATATATTACAGGGATGTAGATTGTGAGAGTTCATATATTACAAGGATGTAGATTGCGAGAGTTCATATATTACAGGGATGTAGATTGTTAGAGTTCATATATTACAGGAATGTAGATTGTGAGAGTTCATATAATTATTACAGGGATGTAGATTGCAAGAGTTCATATATTACAGGGATGTAGATTGCTAGAGTTCATATATTACAGGGATGTAGATTGCAAGAGTTCATATATTACAGGGATGTAGATTGCTAGAGTTCATATATTACAGGGATGTAGATTGTGAGAGTTCATATATTACAGGGATGTATAGTGTTAGAGTTCATATATTACAGGGATGTAGTTGGCAAGAGTTCATATATTACAGGGATGTAGATTGCAAGAGTTCATATATTACAGGGATGTAGATTGTGAGAGTTCATATATTACAGGGATGTAGATTGTGAGAGTTCATATATTACAGGGATGTAGATTGCTAGAGTTCATATATTACAGGGATGTAGATTGTGAGAGTTCATATATTACAGGGATGTAGATTGTGAGAGTTCATATATTACAGGGATGTAGATTGTGAGAGTTCATATATTACAGGGATGTAGATTCCTATTGCCAGAGTTCATATATTACAGGGATGTAGATTGTGAGAGTTCATATATTACAGGGATGTAGATTGTGAGAGTTCATATATTACAGGGATGTAGATTGTTAGAGTTCATATATTACAGGGATGTAGATTGCTAGATTCATATATTACAGGGATGTAGATTGTTAGAGTTCATATATTACAGGGATGTAGATTGCGAGAGTTCATATAATACAGGGATGTAGATTGCAAGAGTTCATATATTACAGGGATGTAGATTGTGAGAGTTCATATATTACAGGGATGTAGATTGTGAGAGCTCATATATTACAGGGATGTAGATTGTGAGAGTTCATATATTACAGGGATGTAGATTGTGAGAGTTCATATATTACAAGGATGTAGATTGCGAGAGTTCATATATTACAGGGATGTAGATTGTTAGAGTTCATATATTACAGGAATGTAGATTGTGAGAGTTCATATAATTATTACAGGGATGTAGATTGCAAGAGTTCATATATTACAGGGATGTAGATTGCTAGAGTTCATATATTACAGGGATGTAGATTGCAAGAGTTCATATATTACAGGGATGTAGATTGCTAGAGTTCATATATTACAGGGATGTAGATTGTGAGAGTTCATATATTACAGGGATGTATAGTGTTAGAGTTCATATATTACAGGGATGTAGTTGGCAAGAGTTCATATATTACAGGGATGTAGATTGCAAGAGTTCATATATTACAGGGATGTAGATTGTGAGAGTTCATATATTACAGGGATGTAGATTGTGAGAGTTCATATATTACAGGGATGTAGATTGCTAGAGTTCATATATTACAGGGATGTAGATTGTGAGAGTTCATATATTACAGGGATGTAGATTGTGAGAGTTCATATATTACAGGGATGTAGATTGTGAGAGTTCATATATTACAGGGATGTAGATTCCTATTGCCAGAGTTCATATATTACAGGGATGTAGATTGTGAGAGTTCATATATTACAGGGATGTAGATTGTGAGAGTTCATATATTACAGGGATGTAGATTGTTAGAGTTCATATATTACAGGGATGTAGATTGTGAGAGTTCATATATTACAGGGATGTAGATTGTTAGAGTTCATATATTACAGGGATGTAGATTGTGAGAGTTCATATATTACAGGGATGTAGATTGTGAGAGTTCATATATTACAGGTGTGTAGATTGCGAGAGTTCATATATTACAGGGATGTAGATTGTTAGAGTTCATATATTACAGGGATGTAGATTGCAAGAGTTCATATATTACAGGGATGTAGATTGCAAGAGTTCATATATTACAGGTGTGTAGATTGTTAGAGTTCATATATTACAGGGATGTAGATTGTGAGAGTTCATATATTACAGGGATGTAGATTGTGAGAGTTCATATATTACAGGGATGTAGATTGCGAGAGTTCATATATTACAGGGATGTAGATTGTTAGAGTTCATATATTACAGGGATGTAGATTGTGAGAGTTCATATATTACAGGGATGTAGATTGTGAGAGTTCATATATTACAGGGATGTAGATTGTTAGAGTTCATATATTACAGGGATGTAGATTGTGAGAGTTCATATATTACAGGGATGTAGATTGCAAGAGTTCATATATTACAGGTGTGTAGATTGCGAGAGTTCATATATTACAGGGATGTAGATTGTTAGAGTTCATATATTACAGGGATGTAGATTGCAAGAGTTCATATATTACAGGGATGTAGATTGCAAGAGTTCATATATTACAGGTGTGTAGATTGTTAGAGTTCATATATTACAGGGATGTAGATTGTGAGAGTTCATATATTACAGGGATGTAGATTGTGAGAGTTCATATATTACAGGGATGTAGATTGCGAGAGTTCATATATTACAGGGATGTAGATTGTTAGAGTTCATATATTACAGGGATGTAGATTGTGAGAGTTCATATATTACAGGGATGTAGATTGTGAGAGTTCATATATTACAGGGATGTAGATTGTGAGAGTTCATATATTACAGGGATGTAGATTGTGAGAGTTCATATATTACAGGGATGTAGATTGCAAGAGTTCATATATTACAGGGATGTAGATTGTGAGAGTTCATATATTACAGGGATGTAGATTGTTAGAGTTCATATATTACAGGGATGTAGATTGTGAGAGTTCATATATTACAGGGATGTAGATTGCAAGAGTTCATATATTACAGGGATGTAGATTGCAAGAGTTCATATATTACAGGGATGTAGATTGTGAGAGTTCATATATTACAGGGATGTAGATTGTTAGAGTTCATATATTACAGGGATGTAGATTGCTAGAGTTCATATTTTACAGGGATGTAGATTGTGAGAGTTCATATATTACAGGGATGTAGATTGCTAGAGTTCATATATTACAGGGATGTAGATTGTTAGAGTTCATATATTACAGGGATGTAGATTGCTAGAGTTCATATATTACAGGGATGTAGATTGTTAGAGTTCATATATTACAGGGATGTAGATTGCTAGAGTTCATATATTACAGGGATGTAGATTGCTAGAGTTCATATATTACAGGGATGTAGATTGCTAGAGTTCATATATTACAGGGATGTAGATTGTGAGAGTTCATATATTACAGGGATGTAGATTGTTAGAGTTCATATATTACAGGGATGTAGATTGCTAGAGTTCATATATTACAGGGATGTAGATGGTGCTATTGTCAGACCACTTCCTAGAATCAAACGATACCTCTCCGATGCTATGTGTCTTCCTCACATTGTCCAGGTCAGTAGGTGCTTCTCCTGTTTAGTGGATAAAATATTGTCAGATTTCGTCACAAGTTGTTCAGAAAAGATATTTGTTCACTTTTTTCTCTCTCAGTATTTTGGCAGATTTCCTCTTTTTTACGCAATTTTCTATTCGCAGCCCTGTAGTGATGACCAGACATTCATCAAGGGCCAGTTAACCATACAGACGGATCTGTGGTTCAGTGGTAACATGCTGGACTGATTAATCCAGGGATAGCAGGTTCGATCCCACGTCTGACCCTAATAAAATTTTAACAGTCTTTCAGATTGAACTTTAAACCGAGGTCTTGTGTTGGTGCTGTACACCGTGCATGTAAAAGAACCGGAGGAGACTCTGGAATGTGTCTCTGTCTGTATCATTGCACTATCCTACAAAAATCTAAAATGACTAATCTCTTCAGGAGGCGTTGCTCATATGGGCAACCGGTAGCAACGATAAATAAACGTAAAACACACACCAGTTCACCATCCTGTTTTTTCTTCTTTTTGTCCTGTTATTCCGGATTTTGATTTCAGATTTCTTTCTTTGCAGCTGCTGTTGACCTTTGACCCCACTCTTGTAGAAAAAGTAGCGTACCTGTCACATGATATCATGTCGGAGAATCCAAACATTTCTCGGCTCTATCTCACCGGAGTCTTCTTCTTTATCATGATGTATACCGGCTCGAACGTGCTGCCTGTAGCCAGGTTCCTGAAGTACACACATGTCAAACAAGCATTCCGATCAGAGGAGGTTAGTAACATTGTTCTAAAATTGTTAAAATTAAATTAAATTAAAAAATTAAAATTAAATTAAAATTGTAAAATTAAATGAAATTAAAAAATTAAAATTGTTAGTAACATTGTTCTAAGATTCCTTGTTTTATTTTCGTTTATGGCCAAATCTGTGTGGTTATGAATTGAAATATAGTCAATCAAATGGCAAGATGTTGCTATGGTCTATATAGTCCATATAGAAAAAATTTGATTTTTGACCTCACATCATTTAACTTTATGATTTGTTTTGGGGGTTTTTTCAAATTTTATTTCCTGATCAATATACATAATAATTACACACATTCAAAACATGTACATGTAATGAAAACACAAACAACAATATATCAATTGATGATGATTGAGCTTATTTACCCTCGCCTCCGGCGAACCATATGGGCGAGTGAATATATCAATTTGAATAGACAAGTGCTAATATCCAACAGTACATGTACACAAACCATGCATGATATTTCCATGTTATACACAATCATGTTAAATTGTGTAATAACCAGATGTATATTGAAAGGAAAGTTTGGATGATTTTGAATGAAAGAAATAAGACTAGCAAAGGAAAGTTAGAAATATCAGTGAAAGATAAGTGTGGACGATTGCCTACATATATTATACATTTATGGACAGGTTAATCGATAAGATTCATAAACTGTCTCCATTTCTCATTAAATGTACAGTCACGTCTTAAGCAGCCAGCCAAGGAAATTGCAGAAAGTGGTTGCTTAACACAGGTGGCTGCTTAATACAAGTGAAATATATAATAAAACAACATATTGGGAATCTGGAAACTGGCTGCTTAATACAGGTTGACTGCTTAATACAGGTGACCACTAACACAGGTTTGACTGTATTTTGTTTGCTTTTGAGAATTGAGATTGTTTCTTCAATATTTATTTTTCATTTTGAAATATGCGACAAAATGTAGGTATAATCTTCTCCCATAGGAGAAAAGTAAGAAAATTATAAATGTTGACTTACAAATTAGAGAAACAAAAAAAACAAAAAGTGGTTTACGGTTCGAATCCCACTGGGGGGGGGTGGAATTAATTCATGTGAGGAATCTATCCAACTGGCTATCGGTAGGTTGGTGGTTCTACCTGGGTGCCCGTCCGTGCCTGCAATAATACTCGGAGGGGCACCCAGGGTCTTCCTCCACCAATAATAGCCGGCCAGTCTAAATATTTGTAGACTGTTACCCAAGACATGCGGGGTGGCCTTCACCATAACAGACTTATCTACAAGTTATAATCAGAAGAAGGGTGTTTGGTAGTAACGGATCAAAACGAAATACAATATATACCTGAACATTTTAACGCTGTATGCTGAATCTCCGTCAAGGGTCTCAGTGGCCGATTGGTTAAGGTCTTTGACTCCAAATCACTTGCCCATCGTAGTTATAAGTTCGAGCTTGTGGCCTCGAATTCTGTCACGTGAGGAAGTTATCCAGCTCGCTTGTGGTGGTTCTACCCGGGTGCCCGTCCGTGCCTGAAATACTGCTCGGAGGAGCACCCGGGGTCTTCCTCCACCAATAATAACTGTAGTTGTCAGTATAACTTTAACAATAAACAAATAAACAAAACAAAATAAAAAACCGTATTATTTGGCCACTGTTACAGTGTATATTATTTATATCCACAGAACCATAGCTCGGAGCTGATGCTACGTAGTGTTTTAGGCCACATCTTGCCTGAAGCCATGGTGTGCTACTTGGAGAATTATGCACCAGACAAATTTGCTCAAATTTTCCTCGGGGAGTTTGATACTCCTGAAGCTATCTGGAACGCTGAAATGAGGTCAGGGACGAGATGTTTACTAGCTCACCTGAGCAATAGCTAATTGTATAGGCCAGTCATCCAGAATAAAAAGTATTTGTTTATTATAGTGTCACCCCTATTTAAAGGGCCAGCCATTTCTTACTTAAGAGACACCTCTTTATGAACATCAGTACTTCCCGAATCCTATGATTGTATGCCAGGCTGGTAGGCAATCGGTAATCATTATTTAACTAGCTGGCGGCTCACCACTAGGCCACGGAGATGGACATAATGTGTGTGCATACATATACGGTATATGTCCATATTTGTACTTCCGTACCTACCTGGGCACCCAAGGTCTTCCTCCACCAATAATAGCTGGCTTAAGCTGGTGGTGCGACTTTAAACTCCAAAAACAAACGGACAAAGCAAACAAACAACACACAGGCTGTAATCAAAAGCATTTTTGTTTGAAATCAATCAAATCAAAGTAGTTATTTAACCCTTTCAACACCACATCCTCTAAATAGGCTTACAAAAAGTGTAGATCCAGATGAGCCGGCTTGTGACGAGCCGTCTCATCAGGATCTGCACTTGTTGCCAATAATATGACTATTTTTAGACATAATTACCCATTTTGATAAATGAACTTGTCCAAATGTGATTTTCTGATTCATTTATTGGTTTATGAATATCATGGACCAGTCCATGTGAGTTACTTGGTGTTGAATGGGTTAATCAACCAACCAGAATGTCACATTATCTCAACACTATTAAAAATCAACCGATCAGAATGTGCCATTTTCTCATTATTTGTTACTCTGGCCAATCAGACAGAATGTTTACAATTTTTGATACTTTGTAAATCAGGTAGTGAGAATTACAATATGTCATAAATCGGCTAACGCAAGTGAGTCAATTTTTTAAAATATTTCTTAAATGAACCAATGAGAATGTGCCATTTTACCGATATTTCAGGAGAATGATGATAGAGAAGATCGCGTCACATCTGGTTGACTTTTCGCCACGGTTAATGAGCAACACCCGTGCATTATACCAGTACTGCCCAATACCTGTGATAAACTACCCGCAGCTTGAGAACGAGCTGTTCTGTAATATATACTACTTAAAGCATCTCTGTGATACAGCAAGGTTTCCAAATTGGCCGATCAAAGATCCAGTAAGTCCTCATGTTTTTTTATTCTATTCTGTAATATTTATTACTTAACACACTACTTTGATGCAATCAAGCTTCCTGATTGGCTTGTAAGAATTCTATTATTTTTTTTTCATTTAAATCCACATTTGTCTATCTCTCGCTCCATGTGGCAATAGATTCCACCAGGAATGAGATGAGATCTACCGGTACATTTAAATCCACATTTGTCCATCTCTCGCTCCATGTGGCAATAGATTCCACCAGCAATGAGATGAGATATACTGGTACATTTAAATCCACATTTGTCTATCTCTCGTCCCGTGTTGCAATAGATTCCACCAGCAATGAGATGAGATCTACCGGTACATTTAAATCCACATTTGTCTATCTCTCGTCTTCTGTATGGCAATAGATTCCACCAGCAATGAGATTTTTTTTTTAAAGAATGAAAATTTAATGTAAATAAACTGGCATGTGTGGATAAACAGAATAAACATAAACAATTCTTTATAATTTACACTAAATAAACTGTTCTTGGTTTAAACATATTGATTCGTTCATTATGTACAGTACATATCTATTGTATAGCTATACAAACGAAAATGGATTTAATCGGAATTTTAAACTGTTCTTGAACGACCTACTTGATATAACTGTCTCGTCATGCATATATCTAGAGAATATTACGTCTGTCTGTCTGTTACACTGTTGCTATATATTGTTGTTCAAGTTCAAATACATTTTTTTAAAAACATATACCGGTACTTGTCCGTATTATCCCTACTATAATACTATTCCAATGAGTCCGTACTTCCCCGGCTCCTGTCCGTGTTTTACCTCTTTTTATTTTATTTTTTAAAATTTAGTAGAGGAATGTTGTAAAATATCACTGCTGTTTAACGCTGACAAAGAAATATAAACAATGACAAAATATTTTGTCAATAATTCTATTTTTGACTTCTTCCTTTTGATGGTGTTAAGCAAGACACTTAAAAACCATATTGCTTATTCTCTCTCCTGTGTGGCAATAGATTCCACCAGGAATGAGATGAGATCTACTGGTACATTTAAATCCACATTTGTCTATCTCTTGTCCTGTGTTGCAATAGATTCCGCCAGGAATGAGATGAGATCTACCAGTACATTTAAATCCACATTTGTCTATCTCTCGTCCCGTGTTGCAATAGATTCCACCAGCAATGAGATGAGATCTACCAGTACATTTAAATCCACATTTGTCTATCTCTCTCTCCAGTATGGCAATAGATTCCACCAGCAATGAGATGAGATCTACCAGTACATTTAAATCCACATTTGTCTATCTCTCGTCCCGTGTTGCAATAGATTCCACCAGCAATGAGATGAGATCTACCAGTACATTTAAATCCACATTTGTCTATCTCTCTCTCCAGTATGGCAATAGATTCCACCAGCAATGAGATGAGATCTACCAGTACATTTAAATCCACATTTGTCTATCTCTCGTCCCGTGTTGCAATAGATTCCGCCAGGAATGAGATCTCAACAGAAATTTGTCTTAAAGTAGAAAGAACTTCACAATTGATCTAAATTATTAAGAGAAAAATCAACTAAGAATTTATTTTAAGTTAATTTAGCTTCATTGCTAAACAAGTTCTTACAACATTATATTAATCGCTCTTAAGACCTCATTGCTAATGGCATCCAAATGCAGCTGGTCTCGTACTACGGAACTTCCACACCTAAAGCGAACTCGCTATCACGACTGGAGGTTTAAATCGATTGTTTTGTAATTAACAGGTTCGGTTGTTGAAAGACATTCTGGAAGCATGGAAGAAGGAAGTGGAGAAGAAACCATCGACTATGTCTACAGAAGAAGCGTATGAAGTGCTGAACCTGAAAACTGGTGCTGGAGGGTACGTAATTCTGTTCTTCTGAAAACCGGAGCTGGAGGGTACGTAATTCTGTTCTTCTGAAAACCGGGGCTGGAGGGTACATAATTCTGTTCTTCTGAAAACCGGGGCTGGAGGGTACGTAATTCTGTTCTTCTGAAAACCGGCACTGGAGGGTATGTAATTCTGTTCTTCTGAAAACTGGGGCTGGAGGGTACGTAATTCTGTTCTTCTGAAAACTGGTGCTGGAGGGTATGTAATTCTGTTATTCTGAAAACCGGGGCTGGAGGGTACGTAATTCTGTTCTTCTGAAAACCGGGGTTGGAGGGTATGTAATTCTGTTCTTCTGAAAACCGGCACTGGAGGGTACGTAATTCTGTTCTTCTGAAAAACGGCACTGGAGGGTACGTAAATCTGTTCATTAAGTTGCATCTGCTTCGTTTCCTTAAAGTTGTTAAAACCTCGTCATCATTTGTAGCATTTTAACTTGTTCATGGATTGTCTTCCAATTTGGAGAAAAGTTACTGAACACTGACCTTTCACATTTATGACCTTGAATGTCGGTTTGATGTATATATATCTCTTGTATACAATATACTTAACCCGGCGCGATATAGCCTGAACTGTGCTGATGCGCCGTTAAACCAAGTACTCACTCACTCATTCATTGAGGTATATGTTTCATATATGTTGCAATATTTCAGACATGAAGAAGGCAAAGTGAGGAAGGCATATTTCCGGCTGGCCCAGAAATATCATCCTGACAAAAATCCCGAAGGCCGGGTAAGAGATGTTTTGTTTCCGTGTATCCACAGTATAACAAAATGTTGCATCTGCAAACAGTGGAGATCTAGTCTTTCTGTTTCCGTGTATCCACAGTATAACAAAATGTTGCGTCTGCAAACAGTGGAGCTCCAGTCTAACAAAATGTTGCGTCTGCAAACATTGGAGATCCAGTCTTTCTGTTTCCGTGTATCCACAGTATAACAAAATATTGCGTCTGCAAACAGTGGAGATCCAGTCTTTCTGTTTCCGTGTATCCGCAGTATAACAAAATGTTGCGTCTGCAAACAGTGGAGATCCAGTCTTTCTGTTTCCGTGTATCCGCAGTATAACAAAATGTTGCGTCTGCAAACAGTGGAGATCCAGTCTTTCTGTTTCCATTATTCACGGCATGGCGAAAATTACATCTGCAAATAGTGGAGTTCCTGACCACACAACTCTTGGTATCCCGGATAACTTGTTATACAACTGGTGGTATCCCAGACAATTGGTGGTGGTATCCCAGACAATTGGTGGTATCCCAGACAACTGGTGGTTTATTATATTCGTAATATAGTGTTTTACATGCGTTTAATTTGGATGTTATTCACCGGAAATGTTTCGTCTGATTTTAGGACATGTTTGAGAAGGTGAACAAAGCGTATGAATTCCTGTGTAACAAATCCAAGATCACAGACGGACCCGATCCACAAAACATAGTTCTCATTCTGAAGGCCCAGTGTATACTGTTCAGCCGATATAGAGAAGGTAATCAAAGACTACATCGCCATTACGTTCTACGACTATATTACCCTTGTTCATATCACCATTACGTTCTACAACTATATCACCCTTGTTCATATCACCATTACATTCTACGACTATATCACCCTTGTTCATATCACCATTACGTTCTACGACTATATTACCCTTGTTCACATCACCATTACGTTCTACGACTATATTACCCTTGTTCATATCACCATTATGTTCTACGACTATATCACCCTTGTTCATATCACCATTACATTCTACGACTATATCATCCTTGTTCACATCACCATTACGTTGTACGGCTATTTTACCCTTGTTCACATCACCATTACGTTCTACGACTATATCACCCTTGTTCATATCACCATTACGTTCTACGACTATATCGCCCTTGTTCACATCACCATTACATTCTACGACTATATCACCCTTGTTCATATCACCATTACGTTCTACGACTATATCACCCTTGTTCACATCACCATTACGTTCTACGACTATATTACCCTTGTTCATATCACCATTACGTTCTACGACTATATCGCCCTTGTTCATATCACCATTATGTTCTACGACTATATTACCTTGTTCATATCACCATTACATTGTACGACTATATTACCCTTGTTCATATCACCATTACGTTCTACGACTATATTACCCTTGTGCATATCACCATTACGTTCTACGACTATATTACCCTTGTGCATATCACCATTACGTTCTACGACTATATTACCCTTGTGCATATCACCATTACGTTCTACAGCTATATTACCCTTGTTCATATCACCATTACGTTCTACGACTATATTGCCCTTGTTCATATCACCATTACGTTCTACGACTATATCACCCTTGTTCACATCACCATTACGTTCTACGACTATATTACCCTTGTTCATATCACCATTACGTTCTACGACTATATCGCCCTTGTTCATATCACCATTATGTTCTACGACTATATCATCCTTGTTCACATCACCATTACGTTGTACGGCTATTTTACCCTTGTTCACATCACCATTATGTTCTACGACTATATTACCTTGTTCATATCACCATTACATTGTACGACTATATTACCCTTGTTCATATCACCATTATGTTCTACGACTATATTACCTTGTTCATATCACCATTACATTGTACGACTATATTACCCTTGTTCATATCACCATTATGTTCTACGACTATATTACCTTGTTCATATCACCATTACATTGTACGACTATATTACCCTTGTTCATATCACCATTATGTTCTACGACTATATTACCTTGTTCATATCACCATTACATTGTACGACTATATTACCCTTGTTCATATCACCATTATGTTCTACGACTATATTACCTTGTTCATATCACCATTACATTGTACGACTATATTACCCTTGTTCATATCACCATTATGTTCCCTTGTTCATATCACCATTACGTTCTACGACTATATCACCCTTGTTCATATCACCATTACGTTCTACGACTATATCACCCTTGTTCATATCACCATTACGTTCTACGACTATATCACCCTTGTTCATATCACCATTACGTTCTACGACTATATCACCCTTGTTCATATCACCATTACGTTCTACGACTATATCACCCTTGTTCATATCACCATTACGTTCTACGACTATATCACCCTTGTTCATATCACCATTACGTTCTACGACTATATCACCCTTGTTCATATCACCATTACGTTCTACGACTATATCACCCTTGTTCATATCACCATTACGTTCTACGACTATATCACCCTTGTTCATATCACCATTACGTTCTACGACTATATCACCCTTGTTCATATCACCATTACGTTCTACGACTATATCACCCTTGTTCATATCACCATTACGTTCTACGACTATATCACCCTTGTTCACATCACCATTATGTTCTACGACTATATCACCCTTGTTCACATCACCATTACGTTGTACGGCTATTTTACCCTTGTGCATATCACCATTACGTTGTACGACTAAAGCCCTTGTTCATATCACCATTACATTTTATTGCTATATCGCTCATGTGCATATCACCATTTAGTACCTCGTTGAATTGTGATGCATCGTGATGAATGAATTCACGTTTCAGAGTTGCACCCGTACAAGTACGCAGGTTACCCGATGTTGATCAAAACTATCCAGATGGAGACGCACGACGACAAGTTGTTCTCCAAGTCGGCTCCATTGTTAGCGGCGGCCAGTGAGCTGGCATTCCATACGGTTAACTGTAGCTCTCTAAATGCCGAGGAGTTACGTAGAGAAAGCGGCATTCAGGTTTGATACTTATAGGAAGCTATATACTTACATAGACGGATTTGCTAAATCCAGATTTGCTCAGAATCATATCGGAACCAAAATGTATGTTTCCCACGTTTATGAGTTGTCTTTCCCACCTGATCTATAGTGCTATGATGCACCTGTTATGCCGTACTAAACCTGTGATTGGTGTGATACATTGATGAGCAATCATTTTATCAGCTTTATTTGCACAATCTTTTGGGTTTGTTACGATAGTGCAATTGTAGAGCGGTTAGATTTGGCATTGTTCAACATTCGAAGCTCGGCTTATGCCTATATAGTTACCGTGATGGTCATGGTAGTTAGAAGATGTTTTCAACCTTCTGTACCTTCATTTTCTGTGTTTCCATGGTACCCAAATAGTTTGGAATTGGAACCATCAGAGCATGAAGCTACTGATATATTCTAAGCTGCTGGTTCTACCTGGATGTCCGCCTGTGCCTTAAACAGGACTCGGAGGGGCACTTTCGTGTCTTACTCTGCCATATTATGCTAGAAATAGGTTTTATGACGTGAGCCGTACCAAGATTATGATATATGTATTAACAAGTTTGCCTGTGACTATATTATACTAGGAAAGAGGTAACCATATAAGCAAGTTGCTTTCTCCTCAATCCTACATGTATTTTCTTATTGTGATCATTATACTATGTATATTCATTGAAATAAAAATATTGTTTAAACTAAGTTTATCTGTAGCTTGCATAAG
Source organism: Archivesica marissinica (assembly GCA_014843695.1). Taxonomy (NCBI): domain Eukaryota; kingdom Metazoa; phylum Mollusca; class Bivalvia; order Venerida; family Vesicomyidae; genus Archivesica; species Archivesica marissinica. Next base: position 41,181,220 of record CM026392.1, on the reverse strand, counting down.
GTCTGTAGTTCTAACTCAGTTGACTGTAAAAGGTACAGAGCTGGGCCTGGCATCTTTCTATAGCATCATAGCTGTTCAAGCTAATAGCAACCACCTCTGTTGGGCAGCCACCCCTGTTATGAAGCTACCTACATTAAGCAACCATCTCTGTTAATCAACCACCTAAGTGAAGCAGCCATCTCTGTTAATCATCCCCTGTTAAGCAACCACCTCTGTTAATCATCCCTCTGTTAAGCAACCACCTCTGTTAATCACCCCTCTGTTAAGCAGCCACCTCTGTTAATCATCCCCTGTTAAGCAATCACCTCTGTTAATCATCCCTCTGTTAAGCAGCCACCTCTGTTAAGCAGCCATCTCTGTTAATCATCCTCTGTTAAGCAACCACCTCTGTTAATCATCCCATGTTAAGCAACCACCTCTGTTAATCATCCCTCTGTTAAGCAACCACCTCTGTTAATCATCCCTCTGTTAAGCAGCCACCTCTGTTAATCATCCCCTGTTAAGCAGCCATCTCTGTTAATCATCCCCTGTTAAGCAACCACCTCTGTTAATCATCCCCTGTTAAGCAGCCACCTCTGTTAATCATCCCCTGTTAAGCAGCCATCTCTATTAATCATCCCCTGTTAAGCAGCCACCTTTGTTAATCATCCCCTGTTAAGCAGCCACCTCTGTTAATCATCCCCTGTTAAGCAGCTACCTCTGTTGATCATCCCCTGTTAAGCAGCCACCTCTGTTAATCATCCCCTGTTAAGCAGCCATCTCTGTTAAACAGTTGTGATAGCGCAGTGGATGCGCGTTCACTTCAGGTGCGAACGGTCCGGCGTTCGAGCCCCGCTGGAGCCGTTACAATTGTGCCCTTAGGCAAGGCATTTAATTTCCACGTTGCCTTTTCTCTCTCTCCCTCGTGGCGATGGATTCCATCAGGAATGAGGTCTCGAGAGTGATTAATATAAGTTGTAAGAACTTGTTTCACAATCGAGCTAAAATAAATTTGTATAAACTATTAAACAGCCATCTCTGTTAAGCATCCACCATTAAACAGCCCCCTTTTGTCATTCCCTTGACTAACATCGTAAGACAAAGACAGATTTTAATTGTATCTACAAACAATAAACTATCTTAACTGTTGTAATTTTGTTGAACATTATGAGTGTATTATCATCGTTCACACTTGCAGGTGCTGCAGGAAGCATTCACGAGGTGCGTCACTGTCCTCGGGGTTTCCAGTAAACCCACCGATCTCTCAGTGGAGGTAGGTATCTTGCTGGATTATAAGTCTAATATTAGTTTCCATACAGTTGGTTTCTGGAAGGTCAGTGGTTTAAACAGTGTGCAGAGGTGCACCTGGGGATCCAGAATTTATCACTGGAGCGTTGCCATAGCTCTTGTAGCTAATATTAGTTTCCATACGGTTGGTTTCTGGAAGGTCGGTGGTTTAGACAGTGTGCAGAGGTGCACCTGAGGATCTAGAATTTATCACTGGAACGTTGCCATAGCTCTTGTAGCAACTCTAAATTGCTGTCCGCATAGTGGATGGTTAGCACGCTCGCTTCTCCCCCAATGCAATCCAGGTTCAATCCGCGGACCGGGTGGTAGTTGAGGTAGTTGACTTCAAGTCGCTTGTCCTTCACGGCTGTATGTTTGAATCCTACTTGGGGTGTCGAATTCTTTTATATGATGAAGGTCAGTGGTTTTACCCGAGTGCGCGTCCGTGCTTGAAATACTGCTCGAAGGGGCATCCAGGGTCTTCCTCCACCAATAATAGCTGGAGAGTCGCCATATAACCTAAGCTTCCTCCACCAATAATAGCTGGAGAGTCGCCATATAACCTAAGCTTCCTCCACCAATAATAGCTGGAGAGTCGCCATATAACCTAAGCTTCCTCCACCAATAATAGCTGGAGAGTCGCCATATAACCTAAGCTTCCTCCACCAATAATAGCTGGAGAGTCGCCATATAACCTAAGCTTCCTCCACCAATAATAGCTGGAGAGTCGCCATATAACCTAAGCTTCCTCCACCAATAATAGCTGGAGAGTCGCCATATAGCCTAAGCTTCCTCCACCAATAATAGCTGGAGAGTCGCCATATAACCTAAGCTTCCTCCACCAATAATAGCTGGAGAGTCGCCATATAACCTAAGCTTCCTCCACCAATAATAGCTGGAGAGTCGCCATATAACCTAAGCTGTTGGTGCGACTTTAAACCCCAAAAACAAACAAACATCTTATTTTAGTTGCACTTTTGAGTTCCGTCGTGAAATCACACAAGTTTCTGGTTACAAGTCCCCTACCAGTCGGGGACCGGAGACGACAATAGGTTTACCGTCCGTCAATCTGTCCCTCAGTCATTTGTTGTCATGGCCATAACATTGGCAGTCATCATGGGTTTTTTTAAAAATAAGTTGGCACAAATGTTCAACATAATGGGAGAACGTGTCACGCGCAAGATCTAGGCCATTGGTCAAGAATGAAGGTTACACATGCAGGTCACAAGTATCGAAACGACTCGTTGAGAGCATTTTAAGGAACAATACTGTGTTGTCATGGTGACATGTGTTGTGAAAAAGACAATACGTTCCTATCGTCGTTCCTACGGCTAGATTCTTGTATGCATTGTCATCATCACCATCATCATCATCTTTATTATCATCACCTTCAAACTGTTGATTTCACCTTGGTGCTGTTTTCAGGTGTGTACCCATATATCAAGATGCTATGCCGTTGCGTCACAATTCAAGGGTTGTAGAGAGAGAATTCAAGAGCAACCAGCCATCATCAAAGATTTATGTAGAATACTTTACTACAAGGTATATAGTAGCTTCTTCAGTCCAAGAGCAACCAGCCATCATCAAAGATGTATGTAGAATACTTTACTACAAGGTATATAGTAGCTTCTTCAGTCCAAGAGCAACCAGCCATCATCAAAGATGTATGTAGAATACTTTACTACAAGGTATATAGTAGCTTCTTCAGTCCAAGAGCAACCAGCCATCATCAAAGATGTATGTAGAATACTTTACTACAAGGTATATAGTAGCTTCTTCAGTCCAAGAGCAACCAGCCATCATCAAAGATGTATGTAGAATACTTTACTACAAGGTATATAGTAGCTTCTTCAGTCCAAGAGCAACCAGCCATCATCAAAGATGTATGTAGAATACTTTACTACAAGGTATATAGTAGCTTCTTCAGTCCAAGAGCAACCAGCCATCATCAAAGATTTATGTAGAATACTTTACTACAAGGTATATAGTAGTTTCTTCAGTCCAAGAGCAACCAGCCATCATCAAAGATGTATGTAGAATACTTTACTACGAGGTATATAGTAGTTTCTTCAGTCCAAGAGCAACCAGCCATCAACAAAGATGTATGTAGAATACTTTACTACGAGGTATATAGTAGTTTCTTCAGTCCAAGAGCAACCAGCCATCATCAAAGATTTATGTAGAATACTTTACTACGAGGTATATAGTAGTTTCTTCAGTCCAAGAGCAACCAGCCATCATCAAAGATTTATGTAGAATACTTTACTACGAGGTATATAGTAGTTTCTTCAGTCCAAGAGCAACCAGCCATCATCAAAGATTTATGTAGAATACTTTACTACAAGGTATATAGTAGTTTCTTCAGTCCAAGAGCAACCAGCCATCATCAAAGATGTATGTAGAATACTTTACTACGAGGTATATAGTAGCTTCTTCAGTCCAAGAGCAACCAGCCATCATCAAAGATTTATGTAGAATACTTTACTACGAGGTATATAGTAGTTTCTTCAGTCCAAGAGCAACCAGCCATCATCAAAGATTTATGTAGAATACTTTACTACAAGGTATATAGTAGTTTCTTCAGTCCAAGAGCAACCAGCCATCATCAAAGATTTATGTAGAATACTTTACTACAAGGTATATAGTAGTTTCTTCAGTCCAAGAGCAACCAGCCATCATCAAAGATGTATGTAGAATACTTTACTACAAGGTATATAGTAGCTTCTTCAGTCCAAGAGCAACCAGCCATCATCAAAGATGTATGTAGAATACTTTACTACGAGGTATATAGTAGTTTCTTCAGTCCAAGAGCAACCAGCCATCATCAAAGATTTATGTAGAATACTTTACTACGAGGTATATAGTAGTTTCTTCAGTCCAAGAGCAACCACATCATCAAAGATTTATGTAGAATACTTTACTACAAGGTATATAGTAGCTTCTTCAGTCCAAGAGCAACCAGCCATCATCAAAGATTTATGTAGAATACTTTACTACGAGGTATATAGTAGTTTCTTCAGTCCAAGAGCAACCAGCCATCATCAAAGATGTATGTAGAATACTTTACTACGAGGTATATAGTAGTTTCTTCAGTCCAAGAGCAACCAGCCATCATCAAAGATGTATGTAGAATACTTTACTACTAGGTATATAGTAGTTTCTTCAGTCCAAGAGCAACCAGCCATCATCAAAGATTTATGTAGAATACTTTACTACGAGGTATATAGTAGTTTCTTCAGTCCAAGAGCAACCAGCCATCATCAAAGATGTATGTAGAATACTTTACTATGAGGTATATAGTAGTTTCTTCAGTCCAAGAGCAACCAGCCATCATCAAAGATGTATGTAGAATACTTTACTACGAGGTATATAGTAGTTTCTTCAGTCCAAGAGCAACCAGCCATCATCAAAGATGTATGTAGAATACTTTACTACAAGGTATATAGTAGTTTCTTCAGTCCAAGAGCAACCAGCCATCATCAAAGATTTATGTAGAATACTTTACTACGAGGTATATAGTAGTTTCTTCAGTCCAAGAGCAACCAGCCATCATCAAAGATGTATGTAGAATACTTTACTATGAGGTATATAGTAGTTTCTTCAGTCCAAGAGCAACCAGCCATCATCAAAGATGTATGTAGAATACTTTACTACGAGGTATATAGTAGTTTCTTCAGTCCAAGAGCAACCAGCCATCATCAAAGATGTATGTAGAATACTTTACTACGAGGTATATAGTAGCTTCTTCAGTCCAAGAGCAACCAGCCATCATCAAAGATGTATGTAGAATACTTTACTACGAGGTATATAGTAGTTTCTTCAGTCCAAGAGCAACCAGCCATCATCAAAGATGTATGTAGAATACTTTACTGCAAGGTATATAGTAGCTTCTTCAGTCCAAGAGCAACCAGCCATCATCAAAGATGTATGTAAAATACTTTACTACAAGGTATATAGTAGCTTCTTCAGTCCAAGAGCAACCAGCCATCATCAAAGATTTATGTAGAATACTTTACTACGAGGTATATAGTAGTTTCTTCAGTCCAAGAGCAACCAGCCATTATCAAAGATGTATGTAGAATACTTTACTACGAGGTATATAGTAGTTTCTTCAGTCCAAGAGCAACCAGCCATCATCAAAGATGTATGTAGAATACTTTACTACAAGGTATATAGTAGTTTCTTCAGTCCAAGAGCAACCAGCCATCATCAAAGATTTATGTAGAATACTTTACTACAAGGTATATAGTAGCTTCTTCAGTCCAAGAGCAACCAGCCATCATCAAAGATGTATGTAGAATACTTTACTACAAGGTATATAGTAGTTTCTTCAGTCCAAGAGCAACCAGCCATCATCAAAGATGTATGTAGAATACTTTACTACAAGGTATATAGTAGCTTCTTCAGTCCAAGAGCAACCAGCCATCATCAAAGATTTATGTAGAATACTTTACTACGAGGTATATAGTAGCTTCTTCAGTCCAAGAGCAACCAGCCATCATCAAAGATTTATGTAGAATACTTTACTACAAGGTATATAGTAGTTTCTTCAGTTCAAGAGCAACCAGCCATGATCAAAGATTTATGTAGAATACTTTACTACGAGGTATATAGTAGCTTATTCAGTGTTTCTATAGTACTAGTATTCCACGTCTGCGTAGTGTTGCACCCTTAAATGTTATCTTGTCAACTTGAAGACTTAGTGTAATTCTAATTGCTATCTTGTTGACCTTTTAATGCAACACTAAATGCTATCCTGTTGACCTTTTAATGCAACACTAATTGTTGACCAGATGGATTAATACAGCACTAATTGGTATCCTGTTGACCGGAAAACTTATTGCAGCACTAAATGTTATCCTGTTGACCTTACAGTTTAGTGTAACACTAAATGTTATCCTGTTGACCTTACAGTTTAGTGTAACACTAAATGTTATCCTGTTGACCTTACAGTTTAGTGTAACACTAAATGTTATCCTGTTGACCTTACAGTTTAGTGTAACACTAAATGTTATCCTGTTGACCTTACAGTTTAGTGTAACACTAAATGTTATCCTGTTGACCTTACAGTTTAGTGTAACACTAAATGTTATCCTGTTGACCTTACAGTTTAGTGTAACACTAAATGTTATCCTGTTGACCTTACAGTTTAGTGTAACACTAAATGTTATCCTGTTGACCTTACAGTTTAGTGTAACACTAAATGTTATCCTGTGTGGTTAATTCCTATGCGTCAGAACTCCAAACATTGTTGGGTTTTTTCCCCACCAATATATAACGGAAAGACAAATATTAGATGGATCTGTAGTCCAGTGGTAACATGCTGGACTGGTAATCCAGGGATCACAGGTTCGATCCCCCGTCTGACCCTAATCAAATTAACAGTCTTTCAGATGGGACGTTAAACCAAGGTCGCGTGTCGGTGCTTTACACCGTGCATGTAAAAGAACCAGAGGAGATTCTGGAATTGGTCTCTGTCTGTATCATTGCACTATCCTCCAAAATCTAAAATAACTAATCTCTTCAGGAGGCGTCGCTCATATGGGCAATCGGTAGCGATGATAAATAAATGTAAAACACACATTATATTTTCTTACGTAAACGACAATATTTGTACAAGCACTATAATGATGTACGTTTTTTATTTCAGAATTTAACGCGACTGTGCACGGAGGTTGCAGACTGTATCGGCTCTTTCTGTGTGGACTTCTATCTACAGTCGCAGCTCTTCCAAAATGGCATTCTGTGGCACCTGTTAATATACTTATTTAACTATGATTACACGCTTGAAGAATCGGGTGTTGAGAAAAGTGATGAAACAAATAAACAAGAAATTTCTAACCAGTTAGCGAGATTGTGTATAGGTGCTTGTGCCCGGCTCGGCGGATATTTTTTGCAGGAAAGCGAAGATAATCCACCGGATAATCCGGCGGTGAAGAAGTCGCTGTCGGCGATGTTAACCCCTTATTTGTCTCGGAAATTAGCCAATGATCAACCTGCTGAAGTAAGTATAAGATAAGATAAGATAATTGTTTGGTTTAAACAGATTTATTCATTCATAATGTACAGTACTGTGCTTTCAAAGTAAAGTAATAACGGTTGTAAACAAACATTCGATACACTATTGCATTATAGGTGAATCTGGTTGTTAGCAGTCTTAAACAATAAATCACAGTACCTGTAAAAGCTATCGTATATTGCCTTACCTATACAGTAGTGTAATATTCCAACGGTATTATTACTTTACTTTGAAAGCACGGTACCTGTAAGCTATCGTATATTGCCTTACCTATACAGTAGTGTAATATTCCAACGGTATTATTACTTTACTTTGAAAGCACAATACCTGTAAGCTATCGTATATTGCCTTGCCTATACAGTAGTGTAATATTCCAACGGTATTATTACTTTACTTTGAAAGCACAATACATATCTATTATATACAGAATGAAAATGGATTCAATCGAAAGCTTAAAGCTTACTGAGATCAGGGATCATTCTAGAGGGCGATGTGGGCGAAAGTGTCGCCCTAGGGACCCTGACTTGGCCATCTGGGGCCCCACTTCTCCCTAAAAAAAAAAAACTTTTTTTAGGTTTTACGATTTTCAAACAAATTTTTTTGTCTAGTAAGATACACTGGCCCATTATAAAGCACTCATTCTATTCAAATGTTGTATTTAATGGTTGTACTGTGCATTTTAACCCTTATTAAGTATATTAAAAAACACCATTTAAGGAAGCGATCATGCGCTTTCTCACTTCTCCCAAAAATTCTGACCTAGAATGAACCCTGCTGAGATTATCTCCATCGATAATTGTTTATTATAGTGACTTGTGTTTTCCAACATATTTACAACATATATTCAATATAATGTGAAATTTTAACACCCTGTCTAACGGGCCTATTAGTCACCTTATGTTAACAGTTTTAAACAGCGTGAATATGCATCATTGAACGTAGAGTATTATTTACATACTTGTTACTGAGATAATTACTAAAATAATTACTGAGATAAAAATACCTAAAGGTAATCGATTACAAATAACCAGAGATCATATAGGAATACTTGTAGTTTATGTAGATATACTAAGTAGATAATTATACATTCTATGTATTATGTGGATAGTACATGATATTTAACAATGTTCGATGTATACATATATTTATCACATAACTTTGCTTGTATTCAGTGTAATACAGTCATTTCATAATTTCTTATATGTATGCACGTGTAATAACACCTGGAAGGATTCTGATTGGTTGAGAGAATAATCCTTGTAATTTGTAAATTAAACTTTTAAGTTATGCATATTTCTGAGGAGAATTGATACATAACGTTAACGATAAGACAAATGATGATTTAAAAGAAATCCCGACTCGATTATAAAGTTGTTTACAATTTACATGTTTACAATTTACATGATGATGTGTACAATTTACAAGTTTACAATTTACATGTTTACAAACTACATATGTACAATTTACATGTGTACAATTTACAAGTTTACAATTTACATGTTTACAAACTACATATGTACAATTTACATGTGTACAATTTACAAGTTTACAATTTACATGTTTACAATTTACATATGTACAATTTACAAGTTTACAATTTACAAGTTTACAATTTACATGTTTACAAACTACATATGTACAATTTACATGTGTACAATTTATATGTGTACAATTTACAAGTTTACAATTTACATGTTTACAATTTACATATGTACAATTTACAAGTTTACAATTTACATGTTTACAATTTACATATGTACAATTTACAAGTTTACAATTTACATGTTTACAATTTACATATGTACAATTTACATGTGTACAATTTACATGTGTACAATGTACATGTGTACAATTTACATATTTACAATTTACATGTGTACAATTTACATGTTTACAATTTACATGTGTACAATTTACATGTTTACAATTTACATGTTTACAATTTACATATTTACAAACTACATGTGTACAATTTACATGTGTACAATTTACATGTTTACAATTTACATGTGTACAATTTACATATGTACAATTTACATGTTTACAATTTACATATGTACAATTTACATGTGCACAATTTACATGTTTACAATTTACATGTGTACAATTTACATGTGTACAATTTACATGTGTACAATTTACATGTTTACAATTTACATGTTTACAATTTACATGTTTACAAACTACATGTGTACAATTTACATGTGTACAATTTACATGTTTACAATTTACATGTGTACAATTTACATGTTTACAATTTACATGTTTACAATTAACATGTTTACAATTTACATATGTACAATTTACATGTTTACAATTTACATATGTACAATTTACATGTTTACAATTTACATGTGTACAATTTACATGTTTACAATTTACATGGTATAACCAATTTACATGTGTACAATTGACATATTTACAATTTACATGTTTACAATTTACATGTTTACAATTTACATGGTATAACCAATTTACATGTGTACAATTGACATGTGTACAATTTACATGTTTACAATTTACATATGTACAATTTACATGTTACAATTTACATGTTTACAATTTACATATGTACAATTTACATGTGTACAATTTACATGTGTACAATTTACATGTGTACAATTTACATGTTTACAATTTACATATGTACAATTTACATGTTTACAATTGACATGTGTACACTTTACATGTGTACAATTTACATGTTTACAATTTACATGTGTACAATTTACAAGTTTGCAATTTACATGTTTACAATTTACATGTTTACAATTAACATGTTTACATACAATTAACATGTTTACAATTTACATGTGTACAATTTACATATGTACAATTTACATGTTTGCAATTGACATGTGTACAATTTACATGTTTACAATTTACATGTGTACAATTTACATGTTTACAATTGACATGTGTACAATTTACATGTTTACAATTTACATGTGTACAATTTACATGTTTACAATTGACATGTGTACAATTTACATGTTTACAATTTACATGTGTACAATTTACATGTTTACAATTGACATGTGTACAATTTACATGTTTACAATTTACATGTGTACAATTTACATGTTTACAATTGACATGTGTACAATTTACATGTTTACAATTTACATGTGTACAATTTACATGTTTACAATTGACATGTGTACAATTTACATGTTTACAATTTACATGTGTACAATTTACATGTTTACAATTGACATGTGTACAATTTACATGTTTACAATTTACATGTGTACAATTTACATGTTTACAATTGACATGTGTACAATTTACATGTTTACAATTTACATGTGTACAATTTACATGTTTACAATTTACATGTTTACAATTTACATGTGTACAATTTACATGTTTACAATTTACATGTGTACAATTTACATGTTTACAATTAACATGTTTACAATTTACATGTTTACAATTTACATGTTTACAATTTACATGTGTACAATTTACATGTTTACAATTTACATGTGTACAATTTACATGTGTACAATTTACATGTTTACAATTTACATATGTACAATTTACATGTTTACAATTTACATGTTTACAATTTACATGTTTACAATTTACATGTGTACAATTTACATGTGTACAATTTACATGTTTACAATTTACATGTTTACAATTTACATGTTTACATACTTTACATGTGTACAATTTACATGTTTACAATTTACATGTTTACAATTTACATGTTTACAATTTACATGTTTACAATTTACATGTTTACAATTTACATGTGTACAATTTACATGTTTACAATTTACATGTTGTACAATTTACATGTGTACAATTTACATGTTTACAATTTACATGTTTACAATTTACATGTTTACAATTTACATGTGTACAATTTACATGTTTACAATTTACATGTTTACAATTTACATGTTTACAATTTACATGTGTACAATTTACATGTTTACAATTTACATGTTTACAATTTACATGTTTACAATTTACATGTGTACAATTTACATGTTTACAATTTACATGTGTACAATTTACATGTTTACAATTTACATGTTTACAATTTACATGTTTACAATTTACATGTTTACAATTTACATGTTTACAATTTACATGTGTACAATTTACATGTTTACATGTGTATTTACATGTGTACAATTTACATGTTTACAATTAACATGTTTACAATTTACATGTTTACAATTTACATGTTTACAATTTACATGTGTACAATTTTGTTTACATGTGTACAATTTACATGTTTACAATTTACATGTGTACAATTTACATGTTTACAATTTACATGTTTACAATTTACATGTTTGCAATTTACATGTGTACAATTTACATGTTTACAATTTACATGTTTACATGTTTACAATTTACATGTTTACAATTTACATGTGTACAATTTACATGTGTACAATTTACATATTTACAATTAACATGTATGTGTACAATTTACATGTGTACAATTTACATGTGTACAATTTACATATGTACAATTTACATGTGTACAATTTACATGTTTACAATTTACATGTTTACAATTTACATGTTTACAATTAACATGTTTGCAATTTACAAGTTTGCAATTTACATGTGTACAATTTACATGTTTACAATTTACATGTGTACAATGTACATGTTTACAATTAACATGTTTACAATTAATATGTTTACAATTTACATGTTTACAATTTACATGTTTACAATTTACATGTGTACAATTTACATGTTTACAATTTACATGTGTACAATTTACATGTTTACAATTTACATATGTACAATTTACATGTGTACAATTTACATGTTTACAATTTACATGTTTACAATTTACATTGTATAACCAATTTACATGTGTACAATTGACATGTGTACAATTTACATGTTTACAATTTACATATGTACAATTTACAATTGACATGTGTACAATTTACATGTGTACAATTTACATGTTTACGATTTACATGTGTACAATTTATAAGTTTGCAATTTACATGTTTACAATTTACATGTTTACAATTAACATGTTTACATACAATTAACATGTTTACAATTTACATGTTTACAATTAACATATTTACATACAATTAACATGTTTACAATTTGCATGTTTACAATTTACATGTTTACAATTTACATGTGTACAATTTACATATGTACAATTTACATGTTTACAATTAACATGTATGTGTACAATTTACATGTGTACAATTTACATGTGTACAATTTACATGTTTACAATTTACATGTTTACAATTTACATGTGTACAATTTACATGTTTACAATTTACATGTGTACAATTTACATGTTTACAATTAATATGTTTACAATTTACATGTGTAATATTTACATGTGTACAATTTACATGTTTACATGTGTATAATTTACATATTTACATGTGTACAATTTACATGTGTACAATTTACATGTTTACAATTAACATGTATGTGTACAATTTACATGTGTACAATTTACATATGTGCAATTTACATGTGTACAATTTACATGTTTACAATTTACATGTTTACAATTTACATGTTTACAATTTACATGTTTACAATTAACATGTTTGCAATTTACAAGTTTGCAATTTACATGTGTACAATTTACATGTTTACAATTAACATGTTTACATACAATTAACATGTTTACAATTAACATGTTTACAATTAACATGTGTACAATTAACATGTTTACATACAATTTACATGTTTACAATTTACATGTTTACAATTTACATGTTTACACTTTACATGTGTACAATGTACATGTTTACAATTAACATGTTTACAATTTACATGTGTACAATGTACATGTTTACAATTAACATGTTTACAATTAACATGTTTACAATTTACATGTTTACAATTTACATATGTACAATTTACATGTGTACAATTTACATGTTTACAATTTACATGTTTACAATTAACATGTTTACATACAATTAACATGTTTACAATTTACATGTTTACAATTTACATGTGTACAATGTACATGTTTACAATTTACATGTTTACAATTTACATGTGTACAATGTACATGTTTACATGTTTACAATTTACATGTTTACAATTTACATATGTACAATTTACATGTGTACAATTTACATGTTTACAATTTACATGTGTACAATTTACATGTTTACAATTTACATATGTACAATTTACATGTTTACAATTAACATGTTTACATGTGTACAATTTACATGTGTACAATTTACATGTGTACAATTTACATGTGTACAATTTACATGTGTACAATTTACATGTGTACAATTTACATTTTACATGTTTACAATTTACATATGTACAATTTACATGTTTACAATTTACATGTGTACAATTTACATATGTACAATTTACATGTTTACAATTAACATGTTTACATGTGTACAATTTACATGTTTACAATTTACATCTTTACAATTTACATATGTACAATTTACATATTTACAATTTACATGTTTACAATTTACATATGTACAATTTACATGTTTACATGTTTACAATTTACATGTTTACAATTTACATATGTACAATTTACATGTTTACAATTAACATGTTTACAATTTACATATGTACAATTTACATGTTTACAATTTACATGTTTACAATTTACATGTGTACAATTTACATGTTTACAATTTACATGTTTACAATTTACATGTTTACAATTTACATGTGTACAATTTACATGTTTACAATTTACATATGTACAATTTACATGTTTACAATTTACATGTTTACAATTTACATGTGTACAATTTACATGTTTACAATTAACATGTTTACAATTTACATGTGTACAATTTACATGTTTACAATTTACATGTTTACAATTTACATGTTTACAATTTACATGTGTACAATTTACATGTTTACAATTTACATGTGTACAATTTACATGTTTACAATTAACATGTTTACAATTTACATGTGTACAATTTACATGTTTACAATTTACATGTGTACAATTTACATGTTTACAATTAACATGTTTACAATTTACATGTGTACAATTTACATGTTTACAATTTACATGTGTACAATTTACATGTTTACAATTAACATGTTTACAATTTACATGTGTACAATTTACATGTTTACAATTTACATGTGTACAATTTACATGTTTACAATTAACATGTTTACAATTTACATGTGTACAATTTACATGTTTACAATTTACATGTGTACAATTTACATGTTTACAATTAACATGTTTACAATTTACATGTGTACAATTTACATGTTTACAATTTACATGTGTACAATTTACATGTTTACAATTAACATGTTTACAATTTACATGTGTACAATTTACATGTTTACAATTTACAT
>CM026392.1:41083249-41165594 GCA_014843695.1 Archivesica marissinica | reverse complement strand
TATCTATTATATACAGAATGAAAATGGATTCAATCGAAAGCTTAAAGCTTACTGAGATCAGGGATCATTCTAGAGGGCGATGTGGGCGAAAGTGTCGCCCTAGGGACCCTGACTTGGCCATCTGGGGCCCCACTTCTCCCTAAAAAAAACAAACTTTTTTTAGGTTTTACGATTTTCAAACAAATTTTTTTGTCTAGTAAGATACACTGGCCCATTATAAAGCACTCATTCTATTCAAATGTTGTATTTAATGGTTGTACTGTGCATTTTAACCCTTATTAAGTATATTAAAAAACACCATTTAAGGAAGCGATCATGCGCTTTCTCACTTCTCCCAAAAATTCTGACCTAGAATGAACCCTGCTGAGATTATCTCCATCGATAATTGTTTATTATAGTGACTTGTGTTTTCCAACATATTTACAACATATATTCAATATAATGTGAAATTTTAACACCCTGTCTAACGGGCCTATTAGTCACCTTATGTTAACAGTTTTAAACAGCGTGAATATGCATCATTGAACGTAGAGTATTATTTACATACTTGTTACTGAGATAATTACTAAAATAATTACTGAGATAAAAATACCTAAAGGTAATCGATTACAAATAACCAGAGATCATATAGGAATACTTGTAGTTTATGTAGATATACTAAGTAGATAATTATACATTCTATGTATTATGTGGATAGTACATGATATTTAACAATGTTCGATGTATACATATATTTATCACATAACTTTGCTTGTATTCAGTGTAATACAGTCATTTCATAATTTCTTATATGTATGCACGTGTAATAACACCTGGAAGGATTCTGATTGGTTGAGAGAATAATCCTTGTAATTTGTAAATTAAACTTTTAAGTTATGCATATTTCTGAGGAGAATTGATACATAACGTTAACGATAAGACAAATGATGATTTAAAAGAAATCCCGACTCGATTATAAAGTTGTTTACAATTTACATGTTTACAATTTACATGATGATGTGTACAATTTACAAGTTTACAATTTACATGTTTACAAACTACATATGTACAATTTACATGTGTACAATTTACAAGTTTACAATTTACATGTTTACAAACTACATATGTACAATTTACATGTGTACAATTTACAAGTTTACAATTTACATGTTTACAATTTACATATGTACAATTTACAAGTTTACAATTTACAAGTTTACAATTTACATGTTTACAAACTACATATGTACAATTTACATGTGTACAATTTATATGTGTACAATTTACAAGTTTACAATTTACATGTTTACAATTTACATATGTACAATTTACAAGTTTACAATTTACATGTTTACAATTTACATATGTACAATTTACAAGTTTACAATTTACATGTTTACAATTTACATATGTACAATTTACATGTGTACAATTTACATGTGTACAATGTACATGTGTACAATTTACATATTTACAATTTACATGTGTACAATTTACATGTTTACAATTTACATGTGTACAATTTACATGTTTACAATTTACATGTTTACAATTTACATATTTACAAACTACATGTGTACAATTTACATGTGTACAATTTACATGTTTACAATTTACATGTGTACAATTTACATATGTACAATTTACATGTTTACAATTTACATATGTACAATTTACATGTGCACAATTTACATGTTTACAATTTACATGTGTACAATTTACATGTGTACAATTTACATGTGTACAATTTACATGTTTACAATTTACATGTTTACAATTTACATGTTTACAAACTACATGTGTACAATTTACATGTGTACAATTTACATGTTTACAATTTACATGTGTACAATTTACATGTTTACAATTTACATGTTTACAATTAACATGTTTACAATTTACATATGTACAATTTACATGTTTACAATTTACATATGTACAATTTACATGTTTACAATTTACATGTGTACAATTTACATGTTTACAATTTACATGGTATAACCAATTTACATGTGTACAATTGACATATTTACAATTTACATGTTTACAATTTACATGTTTACAATTTACATGGTATAACCAATTTACATGTGTACAATTGACATGTGTACAATTTACATGTTTACAATTTACATATGTACAATTTACATGTTACAATTTACATGTTTACAATTTACATATGTACAATTTACATGTGTACAATTTACATGTGTACAATTTACATGTGTACAATTTACATGTTTACAATTTACATATGTACAATTTACATGTTTACAATTGACATGTGTACACTTTACATGTGTACAATTTACATGTTTACAATTTACATGTGTACAATTTACAAGTTTGCAATTTACATGTTTACAATTTACATGTTTACAATTAACATGTTTACATACAATTAACATGTTTACAATTTACATGTGTACAATTTACATATGTACAATTTACATGTTTGCAATTGACATGTGTACAATTTACATGTTTACAATTTACATGTGTACAATTTACATGTTTACAATTGACATGTGTACAATTTACATGTTTACAATTTACATGTGTACAATTTACATGTTTACAATTGACATGTGTACAATTTACATGTTTACAATTTACATGTGTACAATTTACATGTTTACAATTGACATGTGTACAATTTACATGTTTACAATTTACATGTGTACAATTTACATGTTTACAATTGACATGTGTACAATTTACATGTTTACAATTTACATGTGTACAATTTACATGTTTACAATTGACATGTGTACAATTTACATGTTTACAATTTACATGTGTACAATTTACATGTTTACAATTGACATGTGTACAATTTACATGTTTACAATTTACATGTGTACAATTTACATGTTTACAATTGACATGTGTACAATTTACATGTTTACAATTTACATGTTTACAATTTACATATTTACAAACTACATGTGTACAATTTACATGTGTACAATTTACATGTTTACAATTTACATGTGTACAATTTAC
The DNA here is from genome assembly GCA_014843695.1 of Archivesica marissinica. Classification (NCBI taxonomy): domain Eukaryota; kingdom Metazoa; phylum Mollusca; class Bivalvia; order Venerida; family Vesicomyidae; genus Archivesica; species Archivesica marissinica. Next base: position 41,162,609 of record CM026392.1, on the reverse strand, counting down.
ATATGTACAATTTACATGTTTACAATTTACATATGTACAATTTACATGTGCACAATTTACATGTTTACAATTTACATGTGTACAATTTACATGTGTACAATTTACATGTGTACAATTTACATGTTTACAATTTACATGTTTACAATTTACATGTTTACAAACTACATGTGTACAATTTACATGTGTACAATTTACATGTTTACAATTTACATGTGTACAATTTACATGTTTACAATTTACATGTTTACAATTAACATGTTTACAATTTACATATGTACAATTTACATGTTTACAATTTACATATGTACAATTTACATGTTTACAATTTACATGTGTACAATTTACATGTTTACAATTTACATGGTATAACCATTTACATGTGTACAATTGACATATTTACAATTTACATGTTTACAATTTACATGTTTACAATTTACATGGTATACCAATTTACATGTGTACAATTGACATGTGTACAATTTACATGTTTACAATTTACATATGTACAATTTACATGTTACAATTTACATGTTTACAATTTACATATGTACAATTTACATGTGTACAATTTACATGTGTACAATTTACATGTGTACAATTACATGTTTACAATTTACATATGTACAATTTACATGTTTACAATTGACATGTGTACACTTTACATGTGTACAATTTACATGTTTACAATTTACATGTGTACAATTTACAAGTTTGCAATTTACATGTTTACAATTTACATGTTTACAATTAACATGTTTACATACAATTAACATGTTTACAATTTACATGTGTACAATTTACATATGTACAATTTACATGTTTGCAATTGACATGTGTACAATTTACATGTTTACAATTTACATGTGTACAATTTACATGTTTACAATTGACATGTGTACAATTTACATGTTTACAATTTACATGTGTACAATTTACATGTTTACAATTGACATGTGTACAATTTACATGTTTACAATTTACATGTGTACAATATACAAGTTTGCAATTTACATGTTTACAATTTACATGTTTACATACAATTAACATGTTTACAATTAACATGTTTACAATTTACATGTTTACAATTTACATGTTTACATACAATTAACATGTTTACAATTTACATGTTTACAATTTACATGTTTACATACATTATGATGTTTACAATTTGCATGTTTACAATTTACATTTTTACAATTTACATGTGTTACAATTTACATGTGTACAATTTACATGTTTACAATTTACATGTTGTGTACAATTTACATGTGTACAATTTACATGTGTACAATTTACATGTTTACAATTTACATGTTTACAATTTACATGTTTACAATTTACATGTTTACAATTTACATGTTTACAATTTACATGTTTGCAATTTACATGTTTGCAATTTACATGTGTACAATTTATATGTTTACAATTTACATGTTTACAATTTACATGTTTACAATTGTTTACATTATGTTTACAATTTACATGTTTACAATTTACATGTTTACAATTTACATGTGTACAATTTACATGTTTACAATTTACATGTGTTTTACATGTTTATTTACATATGTACAATTTACATGTGTACAATTTACATGTTTACAATTTACATGTTTACAATTTACATTGTTTTTTGTGTTTGTGTGTGTTTTTGTTTTTTTTTGTTTTTTGATGTGTACAATTTACATGTGTACAATTTACATGTTTACAATTTACATGTGTACAATTTACATGTTTGCAATTTACATGTTTACAATTTACATGTTTACAATTACTGTTTTTTACATGTTTACAATTTACATGTTTACAATTTACATGTTTACATATTTACATGTTTACAATTTGCATGTTTACAATTTACATGTTTACAATTTACATGTGTACAATTTACATGTGTACAATTTACATGTTTACAATTTACATGTTGTGTACAATTTACATGTGTACAATTTACATGTGTACAATTTACATGTTTACAATTTACATGTTTACAATTTACATGTTTACAAACTACATGTGTACAATTTACATGTGTACAATTTACATGTTTACAATTTACATGTGTACAATTTACATGTTTACAATTTACATGTTACAATTAACATGTTTACAATTTACATATGTACAATTTACATGTTTACAATTTACATATGTACAATTTACATGTTTACAATTTACATGTTTACAATTTACATGGTATAACCAATTTACATGTGTACAATTGACATATTTACAATTTACATGTTTACAATTTACATGTTTACAATTTACATGGTATAACCAATTTACATGTGTACAATTGACATGTGTACAATTTACATGTTTACAATTTACATATGTACAATTTACATGTTACAATTTACATGTTTACAATTTACATATGTACAATTTACATGTGTACAATTTCATGTGTACAATTTACATGTGTACAATTTACTGTTTACAATTTACATATGTACAATTTACATGTTTACAATTGACATGTGTACACTTTACATGTGTACAATTTACATGTTTACAATTTACATGTGTACAATTTACAAGTTTGCAATTTACATGTTTACAATTTACATGTTTACAATTAACATGTTTACATACAATTAACATGTTTACAATTTACATGTGTACAATTTACATATGTACAATTTGCATGTTTGCATTTACATGTGTACAATTTACATGTTTACAATTTACATGTGTACAATTTACATGTTTACAATTTACATGTGTACAATTTACATGTTTACAATTTACATGTGTACAATTTACATGTTTACAATTTACATGTGTACAATTTACATGTTTACATTTACATGTGTACAATTTACATGTTTACAATTTACATGTGTACAATTTACATGTTTACAATTTACATGTGTACAATTTACATGTTTACAATTTACATGTGTACAATTTACATGTTTGCAATTTACATGTTTACAATTTACATGTTTACATACAATTTACATGTTTACAATTTACATGTTTACAATTTACATGTTTACATATTGACATGTTTACAATTTACATGTTTACAATTTGTTTTTTTGTTTTTGGTGTTTTTTTGTTTTTTTTGTGTTTTTGTGTTTTTTTTTTTGTTGTGTTTTTGTGTTTTACATGTGTACAATTTACATGTTTACAATTTACATGTGTACAATTTACATGTTTACAATTTACATGTTTACAATTTACATGTTTACAATTTACATGTTTGCAATTTACATGTTTGCAATTTACATGTGTACAATTTACATGTTTACAATTTACATGTGTACAATGTTGTTTTTTGTTTTTTTGTTTTTTTGTTTTTTACATGTTTACAATTTACATGTGTACAATTTACATGTTTACAATTTACATGTGTACAATTTACATGTTTACAATTTACATGTGTACATTTACATGTTTACAATTTACATGTTTACAATTTACATGTTTACAATTTACATTGTGTACAATTTACATGTTTACAATTTACATGTGTACAATTTACATGTTTACAATTTACATGTGTACAATTTACATTGTGTTTACAATTTACATGTGTACAATTTACATGTTTACGATTTACATGTGTACAATTTATATGTTTGCAATTTACATGTTTACAATTTACATGTTTACAATTGTGTTTTTTTGTTTTTTTGTTTTTTTTTTTTTGTTTTTTGTGTTTTTTGTTTTTTTGTGTTTTTTGTACAATTTACATGTTTACAATTTACATGTTTACAATTTACATGTTTACAATTTACATGTTTACAATTTACATGTGTACAATTTACATGTTTACAATTGACATGTGTACAATTTACATGTTTACAATTTACATGTGTACAATTTACATGTTTACAATTGACATGTGTACAATTTACATGTTTACAATTTACATGTGTACAATTTACATGTTTACAATTGACATGTGTACAATTTACATGTTTACAATTTACATGTGTACAATTTACATGTTTACAATTGACATGTGTACAATTTACATGTTTACAATTTACATGTGTACATTTACATGTTTACAATTGACATGTGTACAATTTACATGTTTACAATTTACATGTGTACAATTTACATGTTTACATGTGTACAATTTACATGTTTACAATTTACATGTGTACAATTTACATGTTTACAATTGACATGTGTACAATTTACATGTTTACAATTTACATGTGTACAATTTACATGTTTACAATTTACATGTGTACAATTTACATGTTTACAATTTACATGTGTACAATTTACATGTTTACAATTTACATGTGTACAATTTACATGTTTACAATTTACATGTGTACAATTTACAAGTTTGCAATTTACATGTTTACAATTTACATGTTTACATACAATTAACATGTTTACAATTTACATGTTTACAATTTACATGTTTACATACAATTAACATGTTTACAATTTACATGTTTACAATTAACATGTTTACATACAATTAACATGTTTACAATTGGCATGTTTACAATTTACATGTTTACAATTTACATGTGTACAATTTACATGTGTACAATTTACATATTTACAATTAACATGTATGTGTACAATTTACATGTGTACAATTTACATGTGTACAATTTACATATGTACAATTTACATGTGTACAATTTACATGTTTACAATTTACATGTTTACAATTTACATGTTTACAATTAACATGTTTGCAATTTACAAGTTTGCAATTTACATGTGTACAATTTACATGTTTACAATTTACATGTGTACAATGTACATGTTTACAATTAACATGTTTACAATTAATATGTTTACAATTTACATGTTTACAATTTACATGTTTACAATTTACATGTGTACAATTTACATGTTTACAATTTACATGTGTACAATTTACATGTTTACAATTTACATATGTACAATTTACATGTGTACAATTTACATGTTTACAATTTACATGTTTACAATTTACATTGTATAACCAATTTACATGTGTACAATTGACATGTGTACAATTTACATGTTTACAATTTACATATGTACAATTTACAATTGACATGTGTACAATTTACATGTGTACAATTTACATGTTTACGATTTACATGTGTACAATTTATAAGTTTGCAATTTACATGTTTACAATTTACATGTTTACAATTAACATGTTTACATACAATTAACATGTTTACAATTTACATGTTTACAATTAACATATTTACATACAATTAACATGTTTACAATTTGCATGTTTACAATTTACATGTTTACAATTTACATGTGTACAATTTACATATGTACAATTTACATGTTTACAATTAACATGTATGTGTACAATTTACATGTGTACAATTTACATGTGTACAATTTACATGTTTACAATTTACATGTTTACAATTTACATGTGTACAATTTACATGTTTACAATTTACATGTGTACAATTTACATGTTTACAATTAATATGTTTACAATTTACATGTGTAATATTTACATGTGTACAATTTACATGTTTACATGTGTATAATTTACATATTTACATGTGTACAATTTACATGTGTACAATTTACATGTTTACAATTAACATGTATGTGTACAATTTACATGTGTACAATTTACATATGTGCAATTTACATGTGTACAATTTACATGTTTACAATTTACATGTTTACAATTTACATGTTTACAATTTACATGTTTACAATTAACATGTTTGCAATTTACAAGTTTGCAATTTACATGTGTACAATTTACATGTTTACAATTAACATGTTTACATACAATTAACATGTTTACAATTAACATGTTTACAATTAACATGTGTACAATTAACATGTTTACATACAATTTACATGTTTACAATTTACATGTTTACAATTTACATGTTTACACTTTACATGTGTACAATGTACATGTTTACAATTAACATGTTTACAATTTACATGTGTACAATGTACATGTTTACAATTAACATGTTTACAATTAACATGTTTACAATTTACATGTTTACAATTTACATATGTACAATTTACATGTGTACAATTTACATGTTTACAATTTACATGTTTACAATTAACATGTTTACATACAATTAACATGTTTACAATTTACATGTTTACAATTTACATGTGTACAATGTACATGTTTACAATTTACATGTTTACAATTTACATGTGTACAATGTACATGTTTACATGTTTACAATTTACATGTTTACAATTTACATATGTACAATTTACATGTGTACAATTTACATGTTTACAATTTACATGTGTACAATTTACATGTTTACAATTTACATATGTACAATTTACATGTTTACAATTAACATGTTTACATGTGTACAATTTACATGTGTACAATTTACATGTGTACAATTTACATGTGTACAATTTACATGTGTACAATTTACATGTGTACAATTTACATTTTACATGTTTACAATTTACATATGTACAATTTACATGTTTACAATTTACATGTGTACAATTTACATATGTACAATTTACATGTTTACAATTAACATGTTTACATGTGTACAATTTACATGTTTACAATTTACATCTTTACAATTTACATATGTACAATTTACATATTTACAATTTACATGTTTACAATTTACATATGTACAATTTACATGTTTACATGTTTACAATTTACATGTTTACAATTTACATATGTACAATTTACATGTTTACAATTAACATGTTTACAATTTACATATGTACAATTTACATGTTTACAATTTACATGTTTACAATTTACATGTGTACAATTTACATGTTTACAATTTACATGTTTACAATTTACATGTTTACAATTTACATGTGTACAATTTACATGTTTACAATTTACATATGTACAATTTACATGTTTACAATTTACATGTTTACAATTTACATGTGTACAATTTACATGTTTACAATTAACATGTTTACAATTTACATGTGTACAATTTACATGTTTACAATTTACATGTTTACAATTTACATGTTTACAATTTACATGTGTACAATTTACATGTTTACAATTTACATGTGTACAATTTACATGTTTACAATTAACATGTTTACAATTTACATGTGTACAATTTACATGTTTACAATTTACATGTGTACAATTTACATGTTTACAATTAACATGTTTACAATTTACATGTGTACAATTTACATGTTTACAATTTACATGTGTACAATTTACATGTTTACAATTAACATGTTTACAATTTACATGTGTACAATTTACATGTTTACAATTTACATGTGTACAATTTACATGTTTACAATTAACATGTTTACAATTTACATGTGTACAATTTACATGTTTACAATTTACATGTGTACAATTTACATGTTTACAATTAACATGTTTACAATTTACATGTGTACAATTTACATGTTTACAATTTACATGTGTACAATTTACATGTTTACAATTAACATGTTTACAATTTACATGTGTACAATTTACATGTTTACAATTTACATGTGTTTTTTTGTTTTTTGTTTTTGTTTTTGTTTTTTTTGTTTTTGTTTTTTGTTTTTGTTTTTTTGTGTTTTTGTTTTTTTTTTGTGTTTTTTTTTTGTTTTTTTGTTTTTTGTTTTTTGTGTTTGACATGTGTACAATTTACATGTTTACATTTTTGTACAATTTACATGTTACAATTTACATGTTTACAATTTACATTGTACAATTTACATGTGTACAATTTACATGTGTACAATTTACATGTGTACAATTACATGTTTACATTTTTGTACAATTTACATGTTTACAATTGACATGTGTACATTTACATGTGTACAATTTACATGTTTTTTTGTGTTTTGTTTTTTGTTTTTTGTTTTGTTTTTTGTTTTTTTGTGTTTTTTGTACAATTTACATGTTTGCAATTGACATGTGTACAATTTACATGTTTACATTTTGTGTACAATTTACATGTTTACAATTGACATGTGTTTTTGTTTTTTTGTGTTTTTGTTTTTGTGTGTTTTTGTTTTTTACATGTGTACAATTAAAGTTTGCAATTTACATGTTTACAATTTACATGTTTACTATTTGTTTACAATTTGTTTTTTACATGTTTACAATTTACATGTTTCATACATTAACATGTTTACAATTTACATGTTTACAATTAACATGTTTACATATTAACATGTTTACAATTGGCATGTTTACAATTTACATTTTTACAATTTACATGTGTACAATTTACATGTGTACAATTTACATATTTACAATTAACATGTATGTGTACAATTTACATGTGTACAATTTACATGTGTACAATTTACATATGTACAATTTACATGTGTACAATTTACATGTTTACAATTTACATGTTTACAATTTACATGTTTACAATTAACATGTTTGCAATTTACAAGTTTGCAATTTACATGTGTACAATTTACATGTTTACAATTTACATGTGTACAATGTACATGTTTACAATAACATGTTTACAATAATATGTTTACAATTTACATGTTTACAATTTACATGTTTACAATTTACATGTGTACAATTTACATGTTTACAATTTACATGTGTACAATTTACATGTTTACATTTACATATGTACAATTTACATGTGTACAATTTACATGTTTACAATTTACATGTTTACAATTTACATTGTATAACCAATTTACATGTGTACAATTGACATGTGTACATTTACATGTTTTCAATTTACATATGTACAATTTACATTGACATGTGTACAATTTACATGTGTACAATTTACATGTTTACATTTACATGTGTACAATTTAAAGTTTGCAATTTACATGTTTACAATTTACATGTTTACAATTACATGTTTACATACAATTAACATGTTTACAATTTACATGTTTACAATTAACATGTTTACATACAATTAACATGTTTACAATTTGCATGTTTACAATTTACATGTTTACAATTTACATGTGTACAATTTACATATGTACAATTTACATGTTTACAATTAACATGTTGTGTACAATTTACATGTGTACAATTTACATGTGTACAATTTACATGTTTACAATTTACATGTTTACAATTTACATGTTTACAATACATGTGTACAATTTACATGTGTACAATTTACATGTTTACAATTTACATGTGTACAATTTACATGTTTACAATTTACATGTTACAATTACATGTTTACATTTTTGTTTTATGTTTACAATTTACATTGTACAATTTACATGTTTACAATTTACATGTTTGTTTACAATTTACATGTTATTTACATGTGTACAATTGACATGTGTACAATTTACATGTTTACAATTTACATGTGTACAATTTACATGTTTGTGTACAATTTACATGTGTTTTTTTTACAATTTACATATGTACAATTTACATGTTTACAATTGACATGTGTACATTTACATGTGTACAATTTACATGTTTTTTGTTTTTGTTTGATTTACATGTTTACAATTTACATGTTTTTTGTTTTTTTGTTTTTTGTTTTTTTTTTGTTTTGTACAATTTACATGTTTACAATTGACATGTGTACAATTTACATGTTTACAATTTACATGTGTACAATTTACATGTTTACAATTGACATGTGTACAATTTACATGTTTACAATTTACATGTGTACAATTTACATGTTTACATTGACATGTGTACAATTTACATGTTTACAATTTACATGTGTACAATTTACATGTTTACAATTTGTTTGTTTACATGTTTAAATTTACATGTTTACATTACATGTTTACAATTTACATGTTTACAATTTACATGTTTACATACAATTAACATGTTTACAATTTACATGTTTACAATTAACATGTTTACAATTACATGTTTACAATTGGCATGTTTACAATTTACATGTTTACAATTTACATGTGTACAATTTACATGTGTACAATTTACATATTTACAATTAACATGTTGTACAATTTACATGTGTACAATTTACATGTGTACAATTTACATATGTACAATTTACATGTGTACAATTTACATGTTTACAATTTACATGTTTACAATTTACATGTTTACAATTAACATGTTTGCAATTTACAAGTTTGCAATTTACATGTGTACAATTTACATGTTTACAATTTACATGTGTACAATGTACATGTTTACAATTAACATGTTTACAATTATATGTTTACAATTTACATGTTTACAATTTACATGTTTACAATTTACATGTGTACAATTTACATGTTTACAATTTACATGTGTACAATTTACATGTTTACAATTTACATTGTACATTTACATGTGTACAATTTACATGTTTACAATTTACATGTTTACAATTTACATTGTATACCAATTTACATGTGTACAATTGACATGTGTACAATTTACATGTTTACAATTTACATATGTACAATTTACATGTTTACATGTGTACAATTTACATGTTTACGATTTACATGTGTACAATTTATAGTTTGCAATTTACATGTTTACAATTTACATGTTTACAATTACATGTGTACAATTTACATGTTTACAATTTACATGTGTACAATTTACATGTACAATTTACATGTTTACAATTACATGTGTACAATTTACATGTGTACAATTTACATGTGTACAATTTACATGTTTACAATTTACATGTTTACAATTTACAGTTTACAATTTACATTGTTACAATTAATGTTTACAATTTACATGTAATTTACATTGTACAATTTACATGTTTACATTACATTTACATGTTTTTACATGTGTACAATTTACATGTTAATACAACATTTACATGTGTACAATTTACATTTTTTACATGTTACATTTACATGTAATTACATGTACAATTTACATGTTACAATTTACATTTACAATTACATGTTTCAATTACATGTTTACATGTGTACAATTTACATGTTTACAATTACATTTTACATTTACATTTACAATTACATTTTACAATTACATGTTACAATTACATTTACAATTTACATGTTTACATGTTTACAATTTACATGTTTACATTTACATTGTACAATTTACATGTTTACAATTAACATGTTTACAATTTACATGTGTACAATTTACATGTTTACAATTTACATGTTTACAATTTACATGTTTACAATTTACATGTTTACAATTTACATGTTTACAATTTACATGTTTACAATTTACATGTGTACAATTTACATGTTTACAATTAACATGTTTACAATTTACATGTTTACAATTTACATGTTTACAATTTACATGTGTACAATTTACATGTTTACAATTAACATGTTTACAATTTACATGTGTACAATTTACATGTTTACAATTTACATGTTTACAATTTACATGTTTACAATTTACATGTGTACAATTTACATGTTTACAATTTACATGTGTACAATTTACATGTTTACAATTAACATGTTTACAATTTACATGTGTACAATTTACATGTTTACAATTTACATGTGTACAATTTACATGTTTACAATTAACATGTTTACAATTTACATGTGTACAATTTACATGTTTACAATTTACATGTGTACAATTTACATGTTTACAATTTACATATGTACAATTGACATGTGTACAATTTACATGTTTACAATTTACATATGTACAATTTACATGTTTACAATTGACATGTGTACAATTTACATGTGTACAATTTACATGTGTACAATTTACAAGTTTGCAATTTACATGTGTTTACATACAATTTGTTTACAATTTACATGTTTACATGTTTACAATTTACATGTTTACAATTTACATGTGTACAATTTACATATGTACAATTACATGTTTACAATTAACATGTATGGCGTACAATTTACATGTGTACAATTAACATGTTTACAATTTACATGTTTACAATTTACATGTTTACAATTTACATGTGTACAATTTACATGTTTACAATTAACATGTTTACAATTTACATGTGTAATATTTACATGTGTACAGTTTACATGTGTATAATTTACATGTTTACAATTTACATGTGTACAATTTACATGTGTACAATTTACATGTTTACAATTTACATGTGTACAATTTACATGTGTACAATTTACATGTTTACAATTTACATGTTTACAATTAACATGTTTACAATTTACATGTGTACAATTTACATGTGTACAATTTACATGTTTACATGTGTACAATTTACATGTGTACAATTTACATGTTTACAATTAACATGTTTACAATTTACATGTGTACAATTTACATGTGTACAATTTACATGTGTACAATTTACATGTTTACATGTGTATAATTTACATGTTTACAATTTACATGTGTACAATTTACATGTGTACAATTTACATGTTTGCAATTTACATGTGTGCAATTTACATGTGTACAATTTACATGTGTACAATTTACATGTTTACATGTGTATAATTTACATGTTTACAATTTACATGTGTACAATTTACATGTTTACAATTTACATGTGTACAATTTACATGTGTACAATTTACATGTTTACATACAATTTACATGTTTACAATTTGCATGTTTACATGTGTACAATTTAATGTTTACAATTAACATGTTTACAATTTACATATTCACTAGTTTACAACTTACATGTTTGAAATTTACATGATTACAATTTGCATGTCACACATTACAAATGTTTGCAATTTACAATTTTGCAATTTACATGTTTACATATTTACCTGGTTACACATTACATGTTTACAATTGCCTGCTAATGTCTAACTCATGCATCACCGACTCCTTCAGTTGTTAAAGATCCTCAACAGTAACACAGAGAACCCGTATCTGATTTGGGACAATGCTACCAGAGGGCAATTAACAGAGTTCATTATCAGTGAACAACAGAATATGATCAGAACTGTAAGTACTAGAATCACACACGAGGTAGAGAGAGAGGGGGTAAGGAGAGAGAGCGAGGGATGGGAGAGGAGGGAGAGAGAGGGGTAAGGAGAGAGCGAGGGAGGGGAGAGGAGGGAGAGACAGTGGGTAAGGAGAGAGAGTGAGGGGAGAATGGGAGGGGAGAGGAGGGAGAGAGGGGTAAGGATAGAGAGAGTGAGGGAGGGGAGATGGGAGAGAGAGACAGGGGGTAAGGTGAGGGAGGGGAGAATGGGAGAGAGAGGGGGTATGGAGAGGGAGGGAGAGAGGGGTAAGGATAGAGAGAGTGAGGGAGGGGAGATGGGAGAGAGAGACAGGGGGTAAGGAGAGAGTGAGGGAGGGGAGAATGGGAGAGAGAGGGGGTAAGGAGAGGGAGGGGAGAGGGAGAGAGGACTAAGGATAGAGAGTGAGGGAGGGGAGATGGGATAGAGAGACAGGGGGTAAGGTATGAGCGAGGGAGGGGAGAATGGGAGAGAGAGGGGGGTAACGAAAGAGCGGGAGGAGAGAGAGTGAGGGTATGGAAGAGAGGGGGGGTAAGGAGAGAGAGTGAGGGAGAGGAGAATGGGAGAGAGAGGGGGTAAGGAGAGAGAGAGAGGGGATAAGGAGAGAGAGTGAGGGAGGGAGGGAGGGAGAGGGTGGTGTATTTGCATGACGGCTTAAAGCGACACTACATGACACCTATTTATTTAAGATCACTGTGGAAAATGTTTTTTTAAGCTTTATTTATTTTACAAGGATTGCGAAGCAAGTTTTAACAACTTATATTAATCACTCTCGTTGGCGTGGATGAAAGCGTATATGTGGTCATTCGTGTGGGAGGAAACTGGAGTACCCGGAGAAAACCCACCTGTCCGATCTGGCGACCACCGTACCATAAATGGTTTTACAATCAGTAACTCAAAATTGCGTTCCTGCAGGATAGAAAATTAAAGTTGGTTTACAAACATTTTAAAATATTGTGAAACTGCTTAGCCATGTTGATTTGTTGTAGAGGATTATTGACACGACCTGCGACGATATAGAACTTTATTACCACTGTTCCTAATTGAACGGAACGGTACATACGTAAAGAGGATATTGTCTGCTATTTTAAGGGCGAGTGTGACACAGATTTTGGTGCGATGTTCATGTTCGACATACATGCCAAGGAATTGATAGTAGGCGAGATATTTGTACGAGTCTACAATGAACAGCCAACATTCCCACTTGAGGTAAGAGATTCAAATTCAATTTATTAAACAACCTGTACAAGCCGATTGTCACAATTTCCAAAGGCTGCAATATTATACAATTGTATTTGTTACAAAACTTGTTATTCAAGTTTTACAATACATGCAGTGAAATCCTCCATTTTTAACATTTTTAATGTACTTGAACAGTGTTGAAACATATATAGCCTAGTTGTTGAGGTCGGTGACTTCAATCCTCTTGCCCCTCACTGCGGTAGGTTCGAATCTCACTTGGGATATCCAACTGGCTGCGGTATGTCGGTGGTTCCTAACCGGGTGTCAGTCCGTGCGTGCAATACTGCTCGAAGGGGCTCCCGGGGTCTTCCTCCACCAATAATATCCGATTGACATAAGCTGTTGATGCGACCTCAAAACAAAAACTATATAATCTTATTTTGACTTTGTTAGTCTGTTTTTTGTTCGACTTTCTTCGTAATTCTGTTTCTCCGTAACAAATCATAACGGCAATGAAATGAATGTACAGTGGAACCTCTCTTAAGCAGCCACTCTTGGGAAGGGCACAAATTGGCTGCTTAAGGGAGGTGGCTGCTTAACGGAGGGAGACTGCTGGACAACTAGAAATTATTTTCAAAGCAAGCATGACTGGAAAAGCTGTGATAACAATAATCTGTCAATGGGATTGCCTTATAGTATGATAACAACAAGAAATGAGACAACAGAATCTGAAATTTAAACTTTTATTTTTATTAACATTTTATTTATTTTTCAAATTAAACAATATGTACATACATGTGGAGCTCTTAACACGGAGATTAACTTTCATCAAACAATGCGATCGAATAATCGGCCTTTGATATCCCAGTAATCCGATCAAAACAATGGTTTTCAGCGCCTTGTGTGATCACTCCAAGTTTGTTTATGATTTAACAACATATTGTGTGGTGCCCGACTGTATTTTACACTCTTCAAAAATAGAATGGAAAACCAGGATGACTCATCAATTTCCCGCATAATGGCGGATAATCACGTATGATTGGAGACTTCTGTAAAAACGTGTGAAAAACTAATCAATATTGTTTTTAAGGCCAAAATATCATTTGATAGCTGTAATATAACTATTAAAAAATGATAATTATTAATAAAATATTTCTTTTTTTCCACTCCGTGGATTTTGACCGTTTAAGGTAGGACATTTTGTCCCAAAACGGTCACTTTGGTGGCCGGAGATGAGAGGTGACCGCTCAACAAAGGTGTAATATATAGGAAAATCGCTCGGGGGGAATAAAAGTGACCGTTTACCGGAGGTGACCGCTCACCGGAGGTGACCGTTAGTGGAGGTTCCACTGTACATACTTTTAGCATTGTTTATTAATATTGCTAGGATAAAAAATGGGACATTATCATACAATGCAATTTAGTTCGAAAACGAATGTATATATTAGTGAATATGATAGCATTATTTTATATATTTCAGAATGCCAAAGGATTCACCATCGATCTCCTAGACTTCCTTGGATCCCAGGCTCAGGTCTGTAACTTAAGAAAACTTCCCACACACTCCCCCCATGATCCCAGGCTCAGGTCTGTAACTTAAGAAAACTCCCCCCCCCCATGATCCCAGGCTCATGTCTGTAACTTAAGAAAACTCCCCATGATCCCAGGCTCAGGTCTGTAACTTAAGAAAACAGACTGTGATAGTACTGTGATAGTTATAAGCTTCGGAGACATTCATCACATACTGTGATAGTTATAAGCTTCGGAGACATTCATCACATAATGTGATAGTACTGTGATAGTTATAAGCTTTGGAGACATTCATCACATAATGTGATAGTACTGTGATAGTTATAAGCTTTGGAGACATTCATCACATAATGTGATAGTACTGTGATAGTTATAAGCTTCGGAGACATTCATCACATACTGTGATAGTTATAAGCTATGGAGACATTCATCACATACTGTGATAGTACTGTGATAGTTATAAGCTTCGGAGACATTCATCATATACTGTGATAGTACTGTGATAGTTATAAGCTTCGGAGACATTCATCACATACTGTGATAGTACTGTGATAGTTATAAGCTTCGGATACATTCATCACATACTGTGATAGTACTGTGATAGTTATAAGCTTCGGAGACATTCATCACATAATGTGATAGTTATAAGCTTCGGAGACATTCATCACATACTGTGATAGTTATAAGCTTCGGAGACATTCATCACATACTGTGATAGTTATAAGCTTCGGAGACATTCATCACATACTGTGATAGTACTGTGATAGTTATAAGCTTCGGAGACATTCATCACATACTTTGATAGTACTGTGATAGTTATAAGCTTCGGATACATTCATCACATACTGTGATAGTACTGTGATAGTTATAAGCTTCGGAGACATTCATCACATACTGTGATAGTTATAAGCTTCGGATACATTCATCACATACTGTGATAGTTATAAGCTTCGGAGACATTCATCACATACTGTGATAGTTATAAGCTTCGGATACATTCATCACATACTGTGATAGTTATAAGCTTCGGATACATTCATCACATACTGTGATAGTAAGTGATATTTCTTGTTAGACGTAATAGAGGAATTATGCCGCGAATAATTTGTATTTGTATGTAAATCTTGGATATGACGAATCCCCCATCAACGTACTACATTATGATATGATTGTTTATACAACTGCTTTCCATTCAGGTCATTATCGGAAGCACACATACACAGTCAAACCTGCCTTAAGCAGCCAGCTAAGGAAATCACAGAAAGTGGCTGCTTAACACAGGTGGCTGCTTAATAGAGGTCAAATATATAATAAAACATATTGGGAATCTGTAGTGTGAAATTGTCGCCCTAGAGACCCTGACTTCGCCCTCTTCTCCCTTAAAAAATTATTTATTTTTGGTTTTTATGATTTTCAAACAAAATTTTGTCTAGTAAGATACACTGGCCCATTATAAAGCACTCCTTCTATTCAAATGTTGTATTTAATGGTGGTACTGTGCATTTTAACCGTATTTTGCAGAAGTATATTAAAAGAACACCATTTAAGGAAGCGATCACGTGCTTTCTCACTTCTCCCAAAAATTCTGACCTAGAATGAACCCTGTTATAAGATATTTTTTTGTGGATATAATAAGTTGGTAATTGAGAATGTATATTGACATACAGTTGTGTTTTGTTTCAGTATCTGCACTCTTTGCTGATGTTACAACAAACTAAACAGAGGTCATCGGTAGGTCAAGGATCTAGTCAGATAAGTCGGCTATCCCAGGTAGAGATGTCGCTCGAAGCCCTTAGAAATGTGATAAAAAATAATCCAGGTAAATTACACACAACAGTATACCGTCAGACCTGTGTTAATGTCCACCTGTGTTAATGTCCACCTGTGTTAATGTCCACCTGTCTTAGTGTTCACCTGTCTTAGTGTTCACCTGTCTTAATGTCCACCTGTCTTAGTGTTCACCTGTCTTAATGTCCACCTGTGTTAATGTTCACCTGTCTTAATGTCCACCTGTCTTAGTGTTCACCTGTCTTAATGTCCACCTGTGTTAATGTTCACCTGTCTTAATGTCCACCTGTCTTAATGTCCACCTGTCTTACTGTTCACCTGTCTTAATGTCCACCTGTCTTAATGTCCACCTGTCTTAATGTCCACCTGTCTTAGTGTTCACCTGTCTTAGTGTTCACCTGTCTTAGTGTTCACCTGTCTTAGTGTTCACCTGTCTTAGTGTTCACCTGTCTTAGTGTTCACCTGTCTTAATGTCCACCTGTCTTAATGTCCACCTGTCTTAATGTCCACCTGTCTTAGTGTTCACCTGTCTTAGTGTTCACCTGTCTTAATGTCCACCTGTCTTAGTGTTCACCTGTCTTAATGTCCACCTGTCTTAATGTTCACCTGTCTTAATGTCCACCTGTGAATAAAGACCACTTTTCAAAAATAAAACTGTTTCCAAACACATACCAACGTAACAGTGCTCTTGTATAGTATAATTTGTGCTGAAAAACTAATTTTAAGAAATTAAAAAGAATTTATAATAAACTTTATTTATTTTACAACGATTGATGAAACAAGCGTTAAAACCCACCTGTCTGATCTGGTGAAACACGTACCATCTCACATACTTCCCTAGGACCCGGGTTACATCGGTGAGAAGCGAACATGCTAACCACTGTGCTAATCGGGACAGTCAAAAAACAAGTCTTGAAGACATAATTATGTGTTTTAATTATAGTATAATTGGGCTGGAAAAAGTATAGAAACAATTTTGTAAACATGTTTTATAGAAATGACTATTACAATATGTAGCTGTCTGCATAGAGCATTACCTATACGTGTAGCTGTCTGCATAAAGCATTACCTATATGTGTAGCTCTCTGCATAAAGCATTACCTATATATGTAGCTCTCTGCATAAAGCATTACCTATACGTGTAGCTCTCTGCATAAAGCATTACCTATACGTGTAGCTCTCTGCATAAAGAATTACCTATACATGTAGCTCTCTGCATAAAGCATTACCTATACGTGTAGCTCTCTGCATAAAGCATTACCTATATGTGTAGCTCTCTGCAATAAGAATTACCTATACGTGTAGCTGTCTGCATAAAGCATTACCTATACGTGTAGCTCTCTGTGTAAAGCATTACCTATATGTGTAGCTCTCTGCATAAAGAATTACCTATACGTGTAGCTCTCTGCATGAAGCATTACCTATACGTGTAGCTCTGCATAAAGCATTACCTATACGTGTAGCTGTCTGCATAAAGAATTACCTATACGTGTAGCTCTCTGCATAAAGCATTACCTATACGTGTAGCTCTCTGCATAAAGCATTACCTATACGTGTAGCTCTCTGCATAAAGAATTACCTATACGTGTAGCTCTCTGCATAAAGCATTACCTATACGTGTAGCTCTCTGCATAAAGCATTACCTATACGTGTAGCTCTCTGCATAAAGAATTACCTATACGTGTAGCTCTCTGCATAAAGCATTACCTATACGTGTAGCTCTCTGCATAAAGCATTACCTATACGTGTAGCTCTCTGCATAAAGAATTACCTATACGTGTAGCTCTCTGCATAAAGCATTACCTATACGTGTAGCTCTCTGCATAAAGCATTACCTATACGTGTAGCTCTCTGCATAAAGAATTACCTATACGTGTAGCTCTCTGCATAAAGCATTACCTATACGTGTAGCTCTCTGTGTAAAGCATTACCTATATGTGTAGCTCTCTGCATAAAGAATTACCTATACGTGTAGCTCTCTGCATAAAGCATTACCTATACGTGTAGCTCTCTGCATAAAGCATTACCTATACGTGTAGCTCTCTGCATAAAGAATTACCTATACGTGTAGCTCTCTGCATAAAGCATTACCTATACGTGTAGCTCTCTGCATAAAGCATTACCTATACGTGTAGCTCTCTGCATAAAGAATTACCTATACGTGTAGCTCTCTGCATAAAGCATTACCTATACGTGTAGCTCTCTGCATAAAGCATTACCTATACGTGTAGCTCTCTGCATAAAGAATTACCTATACGTGTAGCTCTCTGCATAAAGCATTACCTATACGTGTAGCTCTCTGCATAAAGCATTACCTATACGTGTAGCTCTCTGCATAAAGAATTACCTATACGTGTAGCTCTCTGCATAAAGCATTACCTATACGTGTAGCTCTCTGCATAAAGCATTACCTATACGTGTAGCTCTCTGCATAAAGAATTACCTATACGTGTAGCTCTCTGCATAAAGCATTACCTATGCGTGT
This sequence comes from Archivesica marissinica, assembly GCA_014843695.1. NCBI lineage: Eukaryota > Metazoa > Mollusca > Bivalvia > Venerida > Vesicomyidae > Archivesica > Archivesica marissinica. Next base: position 41,142,805 of record CM026392.1, on the reverse strand, counting down.
AGCTCTCTGCATAAAGCATTACCTATACGTGTAGCTCTCTTTATTTTTAATTACCACCTCTATAATTTTAGAATGATCTGATACCATTCTTATCAGACCTCTATAGTAAAAGGAAATATCAAATACCCAATATTATCAAATCCCACCAGACCTGGCGGCAATTACATAGCACTGTAATTAATTAAATTACCAATTACATGGCAATTGTACAAATACAATTATAATTACATCAAATTTACAATGTAATTAATTAAATTACAATTACTTTCCCAATGTAATTAAAGTACTAATTACATTTAAATATAAATGTAAACCCTCTTGACTATAGATGTACAATTGTATGTTGAGCCAAATCTATTCATATTGAATTTAAGATTTACAATTCTGTGTCCAATAAATAGTCTGCCTGACTGACACAGGTACATTGTATTTTGATAGAAACCATGGCAAGCCATCAATACATATTATACATGATTGTAATTGAATTGTAATTGAAAGTAATTGTTAATTACAGGCATAGTTTGAAAGTAATTAATTAAATTACATATAATTTAAAAAAAATACTCAATTACAAATTACATTCAATTACTTTCCTTTTTTATAATTAATTACAGGTAATTACAATTACTTTGTTCAATTACCCCAGGTCTGAATCCCACTGGTGGTCTCAAATTTATTCAACTGGCTTGCGGTAGGTCGGTGGTTCTACCCATGTGCCCGTCCGTGCCTGAAATACTGCTCGGAGGGGCTCACGGGGTCTTCCTCCACCAGTAATAGCTTGAGAGTTGCCGTATGACCTAAGCTGTTGGTGCGACTTTAAACCCAAAAAACAAATCATCCAAATTTATTGTGTGCAAACTGTAACGATGTTCTATATTCTGTTGCTAGGTGTGGAGATACAGTGCATAGGTCACTTTAAACTCTTGTTCTGCCTGCTAAGGTTGGATAACTGTGCCAGACTTCAACAACTAGCCCTAGAGGTAATAATAATCATACTATGCTTTACACCGTGAGCGAGCTTGCCTGTAGTAGATCGGTGGTTCTACCTGGGTTGCCTGTCATACTGTAGATCGGTGGTTCTACCTGGGTTGCCTGTCATACTGTAGATCGGTGGTTCTACCTGGGTTGCCTGTAATACTGTAGATCGGTGGTTCTACCTGGGTTGCCTGTCATACTGTAGATCGGTGGTTCTACCTGGGTTGCCTGTCATACTGTAGATCGGTGGTTCTACCTGGGTTGCCTGTAATACTGTAGATCGGTGGTTCTACCTGGGTTGCCTGTCATACTGTAGATCGGTGGTTCTACCTGGGTTGCCTGTCATACTGTAGATCGGTGGTTCTACCTGGGTTGCCTGTAATACTGTAGATCGGTGGTTCTACCTGGGTGCCTGTCATACTGTAGATCGGTGGTTCTACCTGGGTTGCCTGTCATACTGTAGATCGGTGGTTCTACCCGGGTTGCCTGTAATACTGTAGATCGGTGGTTCTACCTGGGTTGCCTGTAATACTGTAGATCGGTGGTTCTACCTGGGTTGCCTGTCATACTGTAGATCGGTGGTTCAACCTGGGTTGCCTGTCATACTGTAGATCGGTGGTTCTACCTGGGTACTCTTCCGTGTCTGTAATACTGTAGATCGGTGGTTCTACCCGGGTTGCCTGTCATACTGTAGATCGGTGGTTCTACCTGGGTTGCCTGTAATACTGTAGATCGGTGGTTCTACCTGGGTTGCCTGTCATACTGTAGATCGGTGGTTCTACCTGGGTTGCCTGTAATACTGTAGATCGGTGGTTCTACCTGGGTTGCCTGTAATACTGTAGATCGGTGGTTCTACCTGGGTTGCCTGTAATACTGTAGATCGGTGGTTCTACCTGGGTTGCCTGTAATACTGTAGATCGGTGGTTCTACCTGGGTTGCCTGTCATACTGTAGATCGGTGGTTCTACCCGGGTTGCCTGTAATACTGTAGATCGGTGGTTCTACCCGGGTTGCCTGTAATACTGTAGATCGGTGGTTCTACCCGGGTTGCCTGTAATACTGTAGATCGGTGGTTCTACCTGGGTTGCCTGTCATACTGTAGATCGGTGGTTCTACCTGGGTTGCCTGTAATACTGTAGATCGGTGGTTCTACCTGGGTTGCCTGTAATACTGTAGATCGGTGGTTCTACCTGGGTTGCCTGTAATACTGTAGATCGGTGGTTCTACCTGGGTTGCCTGTAATACTGTAGATCGGTGGTTCTACCTGGGTTGCCTGTAATACTGTAGATCGGTGGTTCTACCTGGGTTGCCTGTAATACTGTAGATCGGTGGTTCTACCCGGGTTGCCTGTCATACTGTAGATCGGTGGTTCTACCTGGGTTGCCTGTCATACTGTAGATCGGTGGTTCTACCCGGGTTGCCTGTCATACTGTAGATCGGTGGTTCTACCCGGGTTCTCGTCTGTGTCTGTAATACTGCTCGGATGGGGTATCCGGGATCTTCCTCCAACAATAATAGCTGGAGAGTCGTCGTATGATCTAAGCTGTCTGTGCGACTTTACAGCCCACAAAACAAGCAAGCAAGCATACACCTTCATCAGCGAAATCAACAACATTGCATTTCCTGATGTTCATGATGAAACAATGTGCCAATCTGGTGTTATTTGACCGATATCCATCAAATAAAAAGTATTTTTTGATAGAATAAGGTTTTCACGTCGAGACCACAAGGACATATCAGTGATCTGGTTGATTTTACCTAGTTTCTCGTCGATGTTTCTGCATGCATGTTTTATTTCCGTTTGTTGCCTTCAGTAAACATTACTTACTATATGACCATAGGTCAAAAAAAATTGTTTGTGACCGTAACTGTATGACTTATCATGACCGTAGCTGTATGACTCAGCTGTACAACTCTAAATCCAGAAAAGAAGTGAACGGACACAAATATTGAGCACCATCCTCATACCTTATAGGTAGTAAGAAGTGTATCGTGTACCAGTGTGGGTGTGGTGTGGTTTGGGGGGTTGGTGTCAATGGTGTGTGCGTGTGTGTGTGTGTATGACATGACAGCTTCAGAAGTTCTCGGGTACCTGCTGTTTGCGATACAGGCGCTACAATGCAGACGAATGTTGATTGTGGAATATGATTTCATTTACTGAACACTTCAGGTTGTCAGTTGTGTATCGGCCAATCAGGAATGTGTTAAAGACATCGCTGCGTCGGAAGTTCTCGGGTACCTGCTGTTAGCGATGCAGGCGCTACATAATTGCCGTGTACTCACACTGGAGAGTCTGTCTTCATTAATGTCGAGCACCAAAATAGTGAGAGAAGCCATGGCGAAAGGTATCATTTATGATTGTTATATAGAACACCATAGTACAATCAACCATGAGTTAGTGGTCCACTCTATTAACCCTTTCAACACCACAGACCTCTAAATAGGCTTACAAAAAGTGTAGATCCAGATGAGCCGGCTCGTGACGAGCCGTCTCATCAGGATCTGCACTTTTTGCCAGTGATATGACTATTTTTAGACATAATTACCCATTTTGATAAATGAACTTGTCCAAATGTGATTTTCTGATTCATTTATTGGTTTATGAATATCATGGACCAGTCCATGTGAGTTACTTGGTGTTGAATGGGTTAAGCAGCCAATCTGCATTAAAGTACAGTCAACCATGTGCTAGTGGTCCCCTCTGTTAAGCAGCCAACCTGCATTTAAGTACAGTCAACCATGTGTTTGTTGTCCCCTCTATTAAGCAGCCAACCTGCATTAAAGTACAGTCAACCATGTGTTAGTGGTCCCCTCTATTAAGCAGCCAACCTGCATTAAAGTACAGTCAACCATGTGCTAGTGGTCCCCTCTATTAAGCAGCCAACCTGTATTAAAGTACAGTCAACCATGTGTTAGTGGTCCCCTCTATTAAGCAGCCAACCTGCTTTAAAGTACAGTCAACCATGTGTTAGTGGTCTCTTAAGCAGCCAACCTGTATTAAGCAGCCAGTTTCCAGATTCCCAATATGTTGTTTTGCTATACATTTGACCTATTAAGCAGCCACCTGTGCTAAGCAGCCACTTTCTGTGATTTCCTTGGCTGGCTGCTTAAGACAGGTTTGACTGTACATGCAATACATGAGTAAAGGCCCAATATAAGTATCCATGCTATCAATGGAAATATAAGTGGGTGGGGTAACTCGAATTATGTGTGCAGTAGCAATATGTTGTCTAAATTGTCATACATAATTGTTCATGGTAATACAGGTACAAGAACAGTACTATCAGGCAGTGTGTATTATTCATTATTCTAACACGACCCAGCTAATAACATACATACTTATAGAGTAAAATCTACCTCGGGTTATTCTGCGATATACCTAATTTGAACTATCCTGCGCGCGCACCGTGTTTTGGCTATTCCATTTATACAATGCGTGTAAAGTTTTATGAATGAAAGTCATGTGATGTTTGTAAATACTACCGTGGGAATTCGCGGAAGTGAGCTATTTTTAGAATCAGATAATCTCTTGTCCGTCTTGTTTTTCTGTTAAGTAACGTTTCAGTTACTGTACAGTTTTATTTGACAAAATAAATAAAATTATTGATCAGTTACAACTTTTGTTCATTTATGCACTAGATTGATATTTTCCATAAAAATAACGTCATCACCCCTTACGCGGGAGGAAATTTCGAAAGCCAAATGCAGCGGAGTAGCGTTTAAAGAAAATACTCCTTTGATTCTCGTCTAAAATTATTAGAAGTAAGTCGTGTTAGAATCGAAATAATAAGTATCAACCATGGTATATCTTAAGTACCTGTCGAGATACCGTCTTGTTACAGTTATTATCTGTGTTGATTGGTGGGATATTTATGATTGTTATCTGTGTTGATTGGTGGGATATTTATGGTTGTTATCTGTGTTGATTGTGGATATTTATGTTGTTATCTGTGTGATTGGTGGGATATTTATGGTTGTTATCTGTGTTGATTGGTGGGATAGTTATGGTTGTCTGTGTAGATTGGTGGGATATTTATGGTTGTTATCTGTGTAGATTGGTGGGATATTTATGGTTGTTATCTGTGTAGATTGGTGGGATATTTATGGTTGTTATCTGTGTAGATTGGTGGGATATTTATGGTTGTTATCTGTGTAGATTGGTGGGATATTTATGGTTGTTATCTGTGTAGATTGGTGGGATATTTATGGTTGTTATGTTATCTGTGTAGATTGGTGGGATATTTATGGTTGTTATCTGTGTTGATTGGTGGGATATTTATTGTTGTTATCTGTGTTGATTGGTGGGATATTTATGGTTGTTATCTGTGTTGATTGGTGGGATATTTATTGTTGTTATCTGTAGATTGGTGGGATATTTATGGTTGTTATCTGTGTTGATTGGTGGGATATTTATTGTTGTTATCTGTGTAGATTGGTGGGATATTTATGGTTGTTATCTGTGTTGATTGGTGGGATATTTATGGTTGTTATCTGTGTAGATTGGTGGGATATTTATGGTTGTTATCTGTGTAGATTGGTGGGATATTTATGGTTGTTATCTGTGTAGATTGGTGGGATATTTATGGTTGTTATCTGTAGATTGGTGGGATATTTATGGTTGTTATCTGTGTTGATTGGTGGGATATTTATTGTTGTTATCTGTGTAGATTGGTGGGATATTTATGGTTGTTATCTGTGTTGATTGGTGGGATATTTATGGTTGTTATCTGTGTTGATTGGTGGGATATTTATGGTTGTTATCTGTGTTGATTGGTGGGATATCTATGGTTGTTATCTATGTAGATTGGTGGATATTTATGGTTATTATCTATGTAGATTGGTGGGATATTTATGGTTGTTATCTATGTAGATTGGTGGGATATTTATGGTTATTATCTGTGTAGATTGGTGGGATATTTATTGTTGTTATCTATGTAGATTGGTGGGATATTTATGGTTGTTATCTGTGTAGATTGGTGGGATATTTATGGTTGTTATCTGTGTAGATTGGTGGATATTTATGGTTGTTATCTATGTAGATTGGTGGGATATTTATGGTTGTTATCTATGTAGATTGGTGGATATTTATGGTTGTTATCTATGTAGATTGGTGGGATATTTATGGTTGTTATCTGTGTAGATTGGTGGGATATTTATGGTTGTTATCTATGTAGATTGGTGGATATTTATGGTTGTTATCTGTGTAGATTGGTGGGATATTTATTGTTGTTATCTGTGTTGATTGGTGGGATATTTATGGTTGTTATCTGTGTAGATTGGTGGGATATTTATGGTTGTTATCTATGTAGATTGGTGGGATATTTATGGTTGTTATCTGTGTAGATTGGTGGGATATTTATGGTTGTTATCTGTGTAGATTGGTGGATATTTATGGTTGTTATCTATGTAGATTGGTGGGATATTTATGGTTGTTATCTATGTAGATTGGTGGATATTTATGGTTGTTATCTATGTAGATTGGTGGGATATTTATGGTTGTTATCTGTGTAGATTGGTGGGATATTTATGGTTGTTATCTATGTAGATTGGTGGATATTTATGGTTGTTATCTGTGTAGATTGGTGGGATATTTATTGTTGTTATCTGTGTTGATTGGTGGGATATTTATGGTTGTTATCTGTGTAGATTGGTGGGATATTTATGGTTGTTATCTGTGTAGATTGGTGGGATATTTATGGTTGTTATCTGTGTTGATTGGTGGGATATTTATGGTTGTTATCTGTGTAGATTGGTGGGATATTTATGGTTGTTATCTATGTAGATTGGTGGGATATTTATGGTTGTTATCTGTGTTGATTGGTGGGATATTTATGGTTGTTATCTGTGTTGATTGGTGGGATATTTATGGTTGTTATCTGTGTTGATTGGTGGGATATTTATGGTTGTTATCTGTAGATTGGTGGGATATTTATGGTTGTTATCTGTGTTGATTGGTGGGATATTTATGGTTGTTATCTGTGTTGATTGGTGGGATATTTATGGTTGTTATCTGTGTAGATTGGTGGGATATTTATGGTTGTTATCTGTGTTGATTGGTGGGATATTTATGGTTGTTATCTGTGTTGATTGGTGGGATATTTATGGTTGTTATCTGTGTAGATTGGTGGGATATTTATGGTTGTTATCTGTGTTGATTGGTGGGATATTTATGGTTGTTATCTGTGTTGATTGGTGGGATATTTATGGTTGTTATCTGTGTTGATTGGTGGGATATTTATGGTTGTTATCTGTGTTGATTGGTGGGATATTTATGGTTGTTATCTGTGTTGATTGGTGGGATATTTATGGTTGTTTGTTATCTGTGTTGATTGGTGGGATATTTATTGTTGTTATCTGTGTTGATTGGTGGGATATTTATGGTTGTTATCTGTGTAGATTGGTGGTATATTTATGATTGTTATCTGTGTTGATTGGTGGGATATTTATGGTTGTTATCTGTGTTGATTGGTGGGATATTTATGGTTGTTATCTGTGTAGATTGGTGGGATATTTATTGTTGTTATCTGTGTTGATTGGTGGGATATTTATGGTTGTTATCTGTGTTGATTGGTGGGATATTTATGGTTGTTATCTGTGTTGATTGGTGGGATATTTATGGTTGTTATCTGTGTAGATTGGTGGGATATTTATGGTTGTTATCTGTGTTGATTGGTGGGATATTTATGGTTGTTATCTGTGTTGATTGGTGGGATATTTATGGTTGTTATCTGTGTTGATTGGTGGGATATTTATGGTTGTTATCTGTGTAGATTGGTGGGATATTTATGGTTGTTATCTGTGTAGATTGGTGGGATATTTATGGTTGTTATCTGTGTAGATTGGTGGGATATTTATGGTTTCGGAGTTTGTAAATATTAATATTTTAGTAACAAGTGCACACATTGAAAGTGTTTGAGAGTATTTGTGTATGATTTAGTATCCACAGAGACACGTACTCTACGTGGTTACTATTGTGCGTTATGTCATGTATGACATGATGTTTTGACTTGTAAGTTAGCTCGTAATGTCAACTTCACCAAAGAAAATATCTTTGCAGGAGCCACAGTATATCTACTGGACTTATTCTGTAACGCCACTAACCCTGCTGTTCGAGAAAAGACAGCGGAACTGTTCGCCAAAATGTTGGCTGACAAACTGGTCGGACCAAAAGTTAGAATTATTCTTGGGAAATTTCTGCCTGTAATATTTATGGATGCCATGCGAGACAGTCCTGAAGCCAGCGTTCATATGTTTGAAGGTAAAATTATTGAATAATCGTATAGCAATAGTCGTGTTTGAAACCCCATTATGCGTTTACTTAGAACGTGCTGCACACCAAGATATTGTAAGGAGCGGATGATTAGATATTGTGATTATTGTCTTATTTTAATTTTTCAATAAATTATTATCGTAAAAAGTAACATTACGAAAATATGCCCACAAACAAACCTGCTTTTGTGAAATTACCAATTGTAAATTACCTCCCATTTTTAAAAATCACCAATAACTCTGTAAATGGTGGTTTCTAAATACTTTACTTATGTGTACAATATCCCCTCCCCCAAATACTTTACTTATGGGTACAATATCCCCTCCCCCAAATACTTTACTTATGGGTACAATATCCCCTCCCCCAAATACTTTACTTATGGGTACAATATCCCCTCCCCCAAATACTTTACTTATGGGTACAATATCCCCTCCCCCAAAAAATACTTTACTTATGTGTACAATATCCCCTCCCCAAATACTTTACTTATGTGTACAATATCCCCTCCCCCAAATACTTTACTTATGTGTACAATATCCCTCCCCCAAATACTTTACTTATGTGTACAATATCCCCTCCCCCAAATACTTTACTTATGGGTACAATATCCCCTCCCCCAAATACTTTACTTATGGGTACAATATCCCTCCCCCAATACTTTACTTATGGGTACAATATCCCCTCCCCCAAATACTTTACTTATGGGTACAATATCCCCTCCCCCAAATACTTTACTTATGGGTACAAAAGTCCCTCCCCCCATATACTGTACAAGAGTGGAAATTAAAAGTTGAGGTATGTTAACGGGATACGGACATGTGCCCCCCAGGACATCTGCCCCCCAGTGCAAAAATGGATAGGTGGACATCTGCCCCCCAAGTGAAATGGAAGGTAGGACATTAGCCCCCCAGTAGAAATGTTGGCTAGGACATCTGCCCCCCAGTAGAAATGTTGGCTAGGACATTAGCCCCCCAGTAGAAATGACAGCTAGGACATCTGCCCCCCAGTAAAAAGTGCATGGTAGGACATATGCCCCCCATTCCCCCACAAAAACATTCTTTTTTTAATAAAAATGCCAATATAAATGATTAAACTTTGAATAAAAGTATGGCCAAGTTTATTTATTGATCCTATTATAAAACAACAATAAGACCAATCAGCTGAACAAAAGGTTTGAGTTGCTAAGTTTGTATTGATCATAAGTATTAAGATGAGCAGACATGGATGGTTGCATGAATGCTTCCATTAATAGCGTCCTTTAATAGTTTGATTTAATTATCTACTAAATTAACTCTCCTTAATGGCATAAATACATTTCTCTAAAGAAGAATTTATAGCACATTTTGAAAGATGACTGATCTTATTATCGCATATTATCACCTATTTTGTATACATCTAGTTTGCAATTATGATAAAATGAAACAATGATATGAGTTGGACATTGTAGAAAGAGGCAAATGTCCCGGATTCTGCATTCATGTTTAACTGATTGATAAAATCTATAGTTCATTCAATTAATATTTTGTATTATTTTAGGTACCCATGAAAATCCTGAGTTGATATGGAACGACGAATCGCGAGAGAAAGTATCGGGAGAAGTTAAGAGGATGAAAGATCAGTATGTCGGTTCTTGTCTAGAATATTCTTAGATTTCCTACCGATGGACCACGCCGCCATCCCCCCCCCCCCCGTTCTTAGTGGCTTATGTCGTGGACTAAGATTCTATTGCCCCCTCCCCCACCCATCATGCTGGTGGGCTTTTAACATTGGAGGCAAAATGACATTGAAATTGTCTAGCCTTGTGAAAGTTTTGTGGTTTTACATTCTATTGGGAAGAGCCATCTCTAATGTTGTAAGATGGCGCTTTCTTTGCATGTATTGTATGTAGATTAGTTTAAACATATTTTATTTCCCAATATAATACATATTGAACAATGCATACACCCCGCATAATCAGAATACAGAAACAGGATTAGAATGGAAGACAGAGTCTTATATAATTCTTCTCCTCAGTATGTAGATTCTGTGTCATAATAGAGCAAAATAACATATGATTAAACTAAACTGGAAACTAAACCTGAGCCAGAAACAAGGCTTTGGTTCTTCATGGTTGCCTGCCTGTGTTCGAGGCAAACATGGTTGCCTGCCTGTGTTCGAGGCAAACACGGTTGCCTGCCTGTGTTCGAAGCAAACATGGTTGCCTGCCTGTGTTCGAGGCAAACATGGTTGCCTGCCTGTGTTCGAGGCAAACATGGTTGCCTGCCTGTGTTCGAGGCAAACATGGTTGCCTGCCTGTGTTCGAAGCAAACATGGTTGCCTGCCTGTGTTCGAAGCAAACATGGTTGCCTGCCTGTGTTCGAAGCAAACATGGTTGCCTGCCTGTGTTCGAGGCAAACATGGTTGCCTGCCTGTGTTCGAGGCAAACATGGTTGCCTGCCTGTGTTCGAGGCAAACATGGTTGCCTGCCTGTGTTCGAAGCAAACATGGTTGCCTGCCTGTGTTCGAAGCAAACATGGTTGCCTGCCTGTGTTCGAGGCAACATGGTTGCCTGCCTGTGTTCGAGGCAAACATGGTTGCCTGCCTGTTCGAGGCAAACATGGTTGCCTGCCTGTGTTCGAGGCAAACATGGTTGCCTGCCTGTGTTCGAAGCAAACATGGTTGCCTGCCTGTGTTCGAGGCAAACATGGTTGCCTGCCTGTGTTCGAGGCAAACATGGTTGCCTGCCTGTGTTCGAGGCAAACATGGTTGCCTGCCTGTGTTCGAAGCAAACATGGTTGCCTGCCTGTGTTCGAAGCAAACATGGTTGCCTGCCTGTGTTCGAAGCAAACATGGTTGCCTGCCTGTGTTCGAGGCAAACATGGTTGCCTGCCTGTGTTCGAAGCAAACATGGTTGCCTGCCTGTGTTCGAAGCAAACATGGTTGCCTGCCTGTGTTCGAAGCAAACATGGTTGCCTGCCTGTGTTCGAAGCAAACATGGTTGCCTGCCTGTGTTCGAAGCAAACATGGTTGCCTGCCTGTGTTCGAGGCAAACATGGTTGCCTGCCTGTGTTCGAGGCAAACATGGTTGCCTGCCTGTGTTCGAAGCAAACATGGTTGCCTGCCTGTGTTCGAAGCAAACATGGTTGCCTGCCTGTGTTCGAAGCAAACATGGTTGCCTGCCTGTGTTCGAAGCAAACATGGTTGCCTGCCTGTGTTCGAAGCAAACATGGTTGCCTGCCTGTGTTCGAAGCAAACATGGTTGCCTGCCTGTGTTCGAGGCAAACATGGTTGCCTGCCTGTGTTCGAGGCAAACATGGTTGCCTGCCTGTGTTCGAGGCAAACATGGTTGCCTGCCTGTGTGTGAAGCAAACATGGTTGCCTGCCTGTGTTCGAAGCAAACATGGTTGCCTGCCTGTGTTCGAAGCAAACATGGTTGCCTGCCTGTGTTCGAAGCAAACATGGTTGCCTGCCTGTGTTCGAGGCAAACATGGTTGCCTGCCTGTGTTCGAAGCAAACATGGTTGCCTGCCTGTGTTCGAAGCAAACATGGTTGCCTGCCTGTGTTCGAAGCAAGGCCTTGGTTCAAAGTGGTTGCATGCATGGCCTGCCCGAAACGAGGTCACCTGCAGTAATTGTTGAGTGAAACTATTACCTTTGGAAATTGAATACAAATTGGTTGACCATGTTATATATATATATAATTTACTTTAAATTTAAGATTTTGCTAAATTTTGAGTACGTGAGCCGGGACACAGATTTTGTTTTAACCCATTCAACACCAAGTAACTCACATGGACTGGTCCATGATATTCATAAACCAATAAATGAATCAGAAAATCACATTTGGACAAGTTCATTTATCAAAATGGGTAATTATGTCTAAAAATAGTCATATCATTGGCAAAAAGTGCAGATCCTGATGAGACGGCTCGTCATGAGCCGGCTCATCTGGATCTACACTTTTTGTAAGCCTATTTAGAGGTCTGTGGTGTTGAAAGGGTTAACAGTTTATTCCCTCCAGGTTCTGTTAAGAGTATAGGGTGTAAGGAATAATTGTGGGATTTGTTTATTTCCAGGCATTATACGGCTCAAAGAGACAATGCCGACATTAAATGGAATCTTCCGGAAGAGTTCACTGTTGTGTACAATGAGGTCGCAGGAGAACTTGTGGTGGGTGGGGTATTCCTACGTCTGTTCATCACCAATCCAGGCTGGGTGTTACGGAAGCCTAAGGAATTCCTGACCGAGCTCTTTGAATTATGGTCGCAATTGGTTTCTTCAGGAAGACCTGAGGTTAGTAGAGAGAATTCCCTTGTCGTTTTATTGTTCATGCCCTTAAAGGCTGCAGGCACGTCATGGGCATCAATTCTTTTATATATCTAATCCTAGGATCGGGCTGGAAAGGGGCTATATGAGACCGCTGTTGGTGTGTAATAACTACTAAACCGTGTCAAAATCTGTCGGGTTTCGGCCATATTCAGTAACTAGTTTTACCTGGTAATACTACTATATCCCCTGAATTTACCTGCCATATTCAATAACCAGTTTAATCCTGGTAATACCATAGTTACATCCCCTGAATTGACCTTCCGTGATATTCAATAACCAGTTTAATCCTGGTAATACCATAGTTACATCCCCTGAATTGACCTTCCGTGATATTCAATAACCAGTTTAATCCTGGTAATACCATAGTTACATCCCCTGAATTGACCTTCCGTGATATTCAATAACCAGTTTAAACCTGGTAATACCATAGTTACATCCCCTGAATTGACCTGCCATATTCAATAACCAGTTTAAACCTGGTAATACTACAGTTATATCCCCTGACTTAACCTGTCATCAGTAGCTAGTTTTACCTGGTAATACCATAGTTACATCCCCTGAATCGGCTTGTCAAATATTAATATTTGTAAATTATCTCCTTTGTGGATGTTTGAACCAACTTGTGTACTTTATCAGAATATATATTTTGGCATGAACAGATTTGGAATGTAGTTATGAAATCGTCTAAGCGCTGCGTTTCTAACGCCAATTAAGTTACGGTAGAATCATTTTCTGTCAAAGAACAATATAGCTTAATTGTTGTAAATTATATAATATATGGGATGGCAATGAATATTCGAATATTAAAAAAAAATTCAAATCAATTGCAGTTAAATCATAACTTAAAAGGATATATATGTTTGTTTAAATTTCAATCAATTAAGTTTCGAAAACAAAGAATGACCCAATGCGTGCCCGAAGGTGCGAAATGTCATCGCGATTTGACTCCAAATAACAAAGGAGGGTGATGACATGTTGTTCACACCTTACAGGGGTCACTAATTGATTAATGCAGTCTATTTGACGGGACACATACTGAGAAGCTTGTGTTTTACAGATACTAACTGTAGTGGAAATCGAAAGTTGGGGAAATTTGCGAATATTCGTTCGGAAGATCATTCGAATATCACAATCACCATTCGTTGCCATCCCTATATAATATATATGTTATTTTTATTGTGGAAATCTTGTGACCTCTCTATTGGTGGTATGTGAAACACAAATTCATTTTTCGTCCGCCTCCGTGGTCGAGTGGTTAAGGTCGCTGACTTGTATACCACTGTAACCTATCATCACTGATGGTCATGGGTTCGAGCCCTGCTCAGGCCGTGTCTAATTTATATGAAAAAGTTGGCAGTTTGTTACGGAGGTTGGTGCACCCAAGTACTGTTTAACCGCTGGAGCCTGCCCAGGAAAGGTGTTGTTAAGTAAACTGCCCGCCAGCGATATAGCCCAAAATGGTGCTGATGCGCCAGCGATATAGCCCAAAATGGTGCTGATGCAGGCGTAAAACCCGAAATATAATATATAACAAATTCATTTTTCAGGGTGAGAAACTGGAAACAGTGACCACTGCATTAGTTTGTCTCTTCTCGAGTCAGTCCAGTCTGCTTGATCAAGTTCCGTCCCTTGGCTATGTACCAAAAGTGTTCACGGCGATGAATCAGAAGAATGATGCAATACCAAAGAGTGCTATACAAGTTTGTCATCAGCTGGCAGGAAGTGAGGTGTGTTACGTATATATGACATCATTCGAATAAGGAGCATGTCCAGCCGGCTACTGGCAGTTGGTCTACTTGCATGTTCGTGGTAGTTCACGAAACTGGACTGTAGAGCCGGCTACTGGCAGTTGGTCTACTTGCATGTTCGTGGTACTTCACGAAACTGGACTGTAGAGCTGGCTACTGGCAGTTGGTGTACTTGCATGCTCGTGGTAGTTCACGAAACTGGACTGTAGAGCCGGCTACTGGCAGTTGGTTTACTTGCATGTTCGTGGTACTCCACGAAACTGGACTGTAGAGCCGGCTACTGGCAGTTGGTCTACTTGCATGTTCGTGGTACTTCACGAAACTGGACTGTAGAGCTGGCTACTGGCAGTTGGTCTACTTGCATGTTCGTGGTATTGTATTTTCTCGACTATAAGACGCATATTTTTGACTCAAAAATCAACTTCTAAGAAGGGGATGCGTCTTATAAGCGAGGTATACAAAAAAATTAGAAAAAATCTGTCCATCACCTCCGTAAATCGAACCCGAAACGATAGAGACGCCATTTTAATGGTCATTTTTCCGACCGTCACTTCTGCAGTCGTCAACAGATTCCATTTTTCTACGCATATACATGATTCTGATACATACGCATTTCTACGCCTGCAGTTTTGGAGTTCTAAAACAAAACCTAAAGATTGCAAATTTTATCTTTATAAGAGCATTATATAATATTTTGGACATTTATATAATGATTTATTTTGAAAAACAATGATGCTTACATTTGAAATTCTACGGCAATCGGCAATTAAAAATATCTCCTACATGTGTTATATAAAATCACCACAGCTGGGTCAATGGGCATAATCATGGAAAATTACTGGGGCGTTCTAAAAATAGATATATGTAATAGACAAGACTTTATGTAGCTGGTTTGATTTTCTGAAATTCTTGAGGTCACAACTTTTATACTTATTTGTTGTTAACATAAAGATCAAAGAGGCATACGTCACAGCTTAGCTTTGAATGCAGTAAGTCACAGAGTTTAACAAGGAAAATTACTGGGTTTGTTTAGTGATAATTTCAATTTCTGAAAATGTGTGCAAGGCGTGTGCTTTATAATGAGACAACCAAACAAATATAATACATGCATAGATCACAGGCATTATGCCATTGATTGCATAATTGACGCATAATTGACGGTGTTTGACAGCAGCTGTGAAAACACTGGTTTTCTGTTTATTGTTTTATTGCCTGCCAGGGCAATAAATGTTCTGGGGATCAAAGTTAAGTGAAACTTGTATATATACAACACTTGTATATTGTACATATGTAAATAATCTCTATTACACACGCAAAATCAGTGTCATGGTCGGAATAAAATCCTGCAGCTTGTGTATTCTGGCAAGTGTCAAACTGGCTTTGATGACTTGCTCTCGGATCATTTCCCGACGATAAAGAACGATTATTATAATTTTAATGATCCAAATTTCAGTGTGATAAAAAGTTACGCTGATCTATATTGATTTTGTTTGACGCAAACATTCTGAGCAATTACGAGGCCCACTTGTTTTGGTTATTAATTTACTAAAAAAAATTTTTTAATTGTTTGGTTCTTCAAAATAGGTACTTTTCTACAGTTTTTCACAGCTTCCTGACCGAAAATTTGACTGCGTCTTATACGAGGGTCTCGGTAAAATCCACCATTTTGACTACCGGAATAGGGCGAGGGCGACTTATAGTCGAGAAAATACGGTAGTTCACGAAACTGGACTGTAGAGCCGGCTACTGGCAGTTGGTCTACTTGAATAATGTAGGACATTTGCCCCCCGGACATTTGCCCCCCAGTCCAAAAATGGCAGGGTGGACAATTGCCCCCCAGTCGAAATGTAGGGGCGGACATTTGCCCCCCAGTTGAAATGGCAGCTAGGACATTTGCCCCCCAGTCAATATGTAGGGGCGGACATTTGCCCCTCAATGGAAATGGCAGCTAGGACATTTGCCCCCCAGTCGAAATGGCAGTTAGGACATTTGCCCCCTAGTGAACAATTTGAGGTATGACAAGGTGTGACAAGATTACAACACATTTCCAAACAACCAGTTTATTTGAGCATAAATTTGTGATCAAGTGTAAAACAGATAATAGATTAACGTCAATATCAACACAATCTTGGCATGATTGTCAATGTTTGTGATCAAGTACTATGAACTAACCATGATAATACTCATTATTTCGATGTCTCGTGAAATTAAAACAGATAACAGATTAATGTCAATGTCAACACACTCTTGGCATGATTATCAATGAATTCAATGTTTGTAAACTATGATAACTGAAATTCGAACAAATAACAAAATGTCACATTATAGCACATCAGTATAGTAGCACGTTTTAGAGTTACATTGTCAATTAGACGAATCGGACGGAATGTCCGACCGCTCTAAGGAAGTCGCGCACATCCTTCTCACCAGCATCAAAGTCCTGGCACAGTTGTTTAAGTCTATCCTGCAGATTTCTCGTCTCGCGGCGGACACGTTTGCGTGTTGGGGCACCCTGTCTCACTCGCTCCACTTCTGTGATCACGTTGAGTTGATCCTTCTGTATACACTGAATAGTATGCCAGAGTCCGGGATTTTTATGTCCTACAAGGTGGCTGAACGAGTTGTTCCACGCCTCACATTTGTTGTTGGTCCGGGAACCATCTTCTAGAGTGACCTGGTTCACGTTCCATTTATCAATCGCATACTTCGGACTCGTTCGCTGTAATGTGATGCGTCCCCTGGCCCCCATCACAGACTTGTACGGTCCACTCACAAAGTTGGTGTCGAAGTACTCGGTGAGGTCTTCCAGTGCCGGTGGGGTGACAGTCTTCAGATAGCGCATACCATCCTGGACGCGGCTAGGTGGCAGGAACGCAAGCCCATCGAGCATGCCACAGTACTGTTTCACTTCATCATCTTCTTTGTAGAGAGTTGAAAGTCCTTCACTCTGTACCCGCCGCCATGTACACTGAGTAAGGTGGTAGAAACATCCCTGGATTCGGACATGGCATCCCAACATAGATGCGACTGCGCCGTGAATACCCAGTTCAAAGTGGGATGTCGTTGATGCTGGTTGGCTCTGGTGGGGTGTTTCCACGCTTCAGACGTCGAACTGCGCGTTTGATAGTATCAGTTTTCCCCGCTGCTACTCTCACGCCAACTGGGTGCTGAGTGAGTTTGTCGGATATGAGTTGGCCAGGGTTTCCACGGTTGTTGGTGACATGTTGTTTTATGTCTTGCCGAACCTTCATTGCCGCGATAGCATACGCGTCGCTGTCGTGAGAGTGTGGTGTCGCTGAGCTGATCGTGGTAATCTGTAATAAAAATGAATTACAATGATAAAACCGATAAAAAATGAAACGAGATATATTTTGATGAATGCATAGAACTCAGTATGCTCTCTGAAAATAGTCATATATTTTATATTCAATATAGCAATTTATACTAAATATATTTCATGAAATTACGCAGGTACCCAATAGTACAAAATTACAAGACGTGTCTGATATTTTCCAATAGTCACATTAGTACTATAATACAACCAACACGACTTGAAGTTGTAAATTGTAACCATTGTCCGCTAACAAACTACATTTATATTTACCATTGAGTCAGTAGTAAGTGTCCCCTTGCAAGAGGCACTCTTGCGTTTGGAGCATTCCCAGTGGATAGTGGAGATACGGCTCTTCTTCTTAGTATACGAGTAACCCTCGTATAGTAGCTTCTCAGCCCCTCTAGTACTGGTAGTCAGTTCCATCGTGGTATGAGATTTGTAGTAATGCAGTAGACAATTCCATGGCTAATATACTGCATGAACCTTTAATTAGTTTCACTCAATTCTCACAAGTTTTTCACTTTAAGAATTACCATCTATTAAATCACATTATATCTAATTAAATAATGAACTCAGTATGTGTACACTTTAATCAACAATCAAAGACTTTTAACACCTCTCATGATATTAGTTCAAACTTTTGCTAATTATGTGAATGGATATCATTAGGTAATCAGTGTTTAAAGCTAATCAGTAATCACACCCAATTTACTTTGATGTCTTTGATAATTAAGTATCATGGTACACTTCATACAATATGGCAATTGGACTGGGGGGCAATTGTCCTACCCTACATTTCGACTGGGGGGCAAATGTCCTAGCTGCCATTTCGACTGGGGGGCAAATGTCCTAGCTGCCATTTCCATTGGGGGGCAAATGTCCGCCCCTACATTTCGACTGGGGGGCAATTGTCCTAGCTGCCATTTCAACTGGGGGGCAAATGTCCACCCTGCCATTTTTGGACTGGGGGGCAAATGTCCGGGGGGCAAATGTCCGTATCCCCGGTCTACTTGCATGTTCGTGGTAGTTTACAAAACAGGACTGTAGAGCCGGCTACTGGCAGTTGGTCTACTTGCATGTTCGTGGTACTTCACGAAACTGGACTGTAGAGCCAGCTACTGGCAGTTGGTTTACTTGCATGTTCGTGGTACTTCACGAAACTGGACTGTAGAGCCGGCTACTGGCAGTTGGTCTACTTGCATGTTCGTGGTACTTCACGAAACTGGACTGTAGAGCCGGCTACTGGCAGTTGGTCTACTTGCATGTTCGTGGTACTTCACGAAACTGGACTGTAGAGCCGGCTACTGGCAGTTGGTCTACTTGCATGTTCGTGGTAGTTCACGAAACTGGACTGTAGAGCCGGCTACTGGCTGTTGGTCTACTTGCATGTTCGTGGTAGTTCACGAAACTGGACTGTAGAGTCGACTACTGGCAGTTGGTCTACTGGCATGTTCGTGGTACTTCACGAAACTGGACTGTAGAGCCGGCTACTGGCAGTTGGTCTACTTGCATGTTCGTGGTAGTTCACGAAACTGGACTGTAGAGCCGGCTACTGGCTGTTGGTCTACTTGCATGTTCGTGGTAGTTCACGAAACTGGACTGTAGAGTCGACTACTGGCAGTTGGTCTACTGGCATGTTCGTGGTACTTCACGAAACTGGACTGTAGAGCCGGCTACTGGCAGTTGGTCTACTTGCATGTTCGTGGTAGTTCACGAAACTGGACTGTAGAGCCGGCTACTGGCTGTTGGTCTACTTGCATGTTCGTGGTAGTTCACGAAACTGGACTGTAGAGCCGGCTACTGGCAGTTGATCTACTGGCATGTTTGTGGTAATTCACAAAACTGGACTGTAAAGCCGGCTACTGGCTGTTTGGGGTAACGAGAAGACAGCATTCTACGTTGGAATCTTTGATTGTTTGAGTTCAATATATTGCCATTTGGCTGAAGCAACACGACGGCTACCTTCCAGAGACTAATGGAGCATTGTTTTGATGATATTACTCTCAAACAACGACCGATTTACCTCGATGATTTCATTGTCTTTTCTATTTTCTAGTCGTTTTCACAGCATCTTGAACACCTACAATAACAACAACCTGCACTATGTTATGTTATATTTCGGGTTTTACGCCTGCATCAGCACCATTTCGGGCTATATCGCTGGTGGGCAGTTTACTTAGCAACACCTTTCCTGGGCAGGCTCCAGCGGTTAACCAGTACTTGGGTGCACCAACCTCTGTAAGAAACTGCCAACTTTTTCATATAAATGAGACACGGCCTGAGCGGGACTCAAACCAGTGACCATCATGATGATAGGTTACAGTGGTATACAAGTCGGCGACCGTAACCACTCGACCACGGAGGCGGACCAACCTGCACTATGATGGAGGGACATAAAAGACAACTCCACCACAATAAAAACAGCATTAGAAATTAAGTTTTTATTTTTGTGATTTTCAGATTTGTATACGAGCAATGGCACAAATAGAATGTATAGGACCTATAAAATTAGCGATGAAACTACGGAGAGACTCAATCGCACAGGCGGCCGAGGCACTTGGCAAGATGTTTGATAAGGGGGAAGAGGAGCTTGTCTCTCAGGTAAAATATCTCCCCATGCTAATAGTCAATGGTGTTTCACATAATATCGTAACAAGCTTGTCTCTCAGGTAAAATATCTCCCCGTGCTAATTAATAGTCGATGGTGTTTCACATAATATCGTAACAAGCTTGTCTCTCGGGTAAAATATCTCACCATGCTAATAGTCAATGGTGTTTCACATAATATCGTAACCAGCTTGTCTCTCAGGTAAAATATCTACCCATGCTAATAGTCAATGGTGTTTCACATAATATCGTAACAAGCTTGTCTCTCAGGTAAAATATCTCCCCATGTTAATGGTGTATCACTCTAGTTCAAACCGGTGACATATCACTCTAGTTCAAACCGGGGACAGATCACTCTAGTTCAAACCGGTGACATATCACTCTAGTTCAAACCGGGGACATATCACTCTAGTTCAAACCGGGGACAGATCACTTTAGTTCAAACCGGGGACAGATCACTTTAGTTCAAACTGGGGACAGATCACTCTAGTTTAAACCGGGGACAGATCACTCTAGTTTAAACCGGGGACAGATCACTCTAGTTTAAACCGGGGACAGATCACTCTAGTTTAAACCGGGGACAGATCACTATAGTTTAAACTGGGGACAGATCACTCTAGTTCAAACATGTGACAGATCACTCTAGTTCAAACATGTGACATATCACTCTAGTTCAAACATGTGACAGATCACTCTAGTTTAAACCGGGGACAGATCACTCTAGTTTAAACTGGGGACAGATCACTCTAGTTCAAACATGTGACAGATCACTCTAGTTCAAACATGTCACAGATCACTCTAGTTCAAACCGGGGACAGATCACTCTAGTTCAAACTGGGGACAGATCACTCTAGTTCAAACTTGAGACAGATCACTCTAGTTCAAACTGGGGACAGATCACTCTAGTTCAAACTGGGGACAGATCACTCTAGTTCAAACTGGTGACAGATCACTCTAGTTCAAACTGGGGACAGATCACTCTAGTTCAAACTGGTGACAGATCACTCTAGTTCAAACTGGGGACATATCACTCTAGTTCAAACATGTGACATATCACTAGTTCAAACTGGGGACAGATCACTTTAGTTCAAACTGGGGACAGATCACTCTAGTTCAAACTGGGGACATATCACTCTAGTTCAAACATGTGACAGATCACTTTAGTTCAAACATGTGACATATCACTCTAGTTCAAACATGTGACATATCACTCTAGTTCAAACTTGGGACACATCACTCTAGTTCAAACATGTGACACATCACTCTAGTTCAAACATGTGACACATCACTCTAGTTCAAACTGGGGACACATCACTCTAGTTCAAACAGGGGACATATCACTCTAGTTCAAACATGTGACAGATCACTCTAGTTCAAACATGTGACAGATCACTCTAGTTCAAACATGTGACAGATCACTCTAGTTCAAACTTGAGACAGATCACTCTAGTTCAAACTGGGGACAGATCACTCTAGTTCAAACATGTGACAGATCACTCTAGTTCAAACTGGGGTCACTCTAGTTCAAACTGGGGACAGATCACTCTAGTTCAAACATGTGACATATCACTAGTTCAAACTGGGGACAGATCACTTTAGTTCAAACAGGGGACAGATCACTCTAGTTCAAACAGGGGACACATCACTCTAGTTCAAACATGTGACATATCACTCTAGTTCAAACATGTGACATATCACTAGTTCAAACATATGACATATCAATCTAGTTCAAACATGTGACAGATCACTCTAGTTCAAACATGTGACATATCACTCTAGTTCAAACATGTGACATATCACTCTAGTTCAAACATGTGACGTATCACTCTAGTTCAAACATGTGACATATCACTCTAGTTCAAACATGTGACATATCACTAGTTCAAACATGTGACAGATCACTCTAGTTCAAACATGTGACATATCACTCTAGTTCAAACATGTGACATATCACTCTAGTTCAAACATGTGACATATCACTCTAGTTCAAACATGTGACATATCACTCTAGTTCAAACATGTGACAGATCACTCTAGTTCAAACATGTGACATATCACTAGTTCAAACATGTGACATATCACTAGTTCAAACATGTGACATATCACTCTAGTTCAAACATGTGACATATCACTCTAGTTCAAACATGTGACATATCACTCTAGTTCAAACATGTGACATATCACTCTAGTTCAAACATGTGACATATCACTCTAGTTCAAACATGTGACATATCACTCTAGTTCAAACAGGGGACATATCACTCTAGTTCAAACAGGGGACATATCACTCTAGTTCAAACAGGGGACATATCACTCTAGTTCAAACAGGGGACATATCACTCTAGTTCAAACAGGGGACATATCACTCTAGTTCAAACATGTGACATATCACTCTAGTTCAAACATGTGACATATCACTCTAGTTCAAACATGTGACATATCACTAGTTCAAACATGTGACAGATCACTCTAGTTCAAACATGTGACATATCACTCTAGTTCAAACATGTGACATATCACTCTAGTTCAAACAGGGGACATATCACTCTAGTTCAAACAGGGGACATATCACTCTAGTTCAAACATGTGACATATCACTCTAGTTCAAACATGTGACATATCACTTTAGTTCAAACATGTGACACATCACTCTAGTTCAAACATGTGACATATCACTCTAGTTCAAACATGTGACAGATCACTCTAGTTCAAACATGTGACATATCACTCTAGTTCAAACATGTGACATATCACTCTAGTTCACACATGTGACAGATCACTCTAGTTCAAACATGTGACATATCACTCTAGTTCAAACATGTGACATATCACTGTAGTTCAAACATGTGACAGATCACTCTAGTTCAAACATGTGACAGATCACTCTAGTTCAAACATGTGACAGATCACTCTAGTTCAAACATGTGACAGATCACTCTAGTTCAAACATGTGACAGATCACTCTAGTTCAAACATGTGACATCACTCTAGTTCAAACATGTGACAGATCACTCTAGTTCAAACATGTGACATATCACTCTAGTTCAAACATGTGACAGATTACTCTAGTTCAAACATGTGACAGATCACTCTAGTTCAAACATGTGACAGATCACTCTAGTTCAAACATGTGACAGATCACTCTAGTTCAAACATGTGACAGATCACTCTAGTTCAAACATGTGACAGATCACTCTAGTTCAAACATGTGACATACCACTCTAGTTCAAACATGTGACATATCACTAGTTCAAACTGGGGACAGATCACTTTAGTTCAAACTGGGGACAGATCACTCTAGTTCAAACAGGGGACACATCACTCTAGTTCAAACATGTGACAGATCACTCTAGTTCAAACATGTGACATATCACTCTAGTTCAAACATGTGACAGATCACTCTAGTTCAAACATGTGACAGATCACTCTAGTTCAAACATGTGACAGATCACTCTAGTTCAAACATGTGACATACCACTCTAGTTCAAACATGTGACATATCACTAGTTCAAACTGGGGACAGATCACTTTAGTTCAAACTGGGGACAGATCACTCTAGTTCAAACAGGGGACACATCACTCTAGTTCAAACATGTGACAGATCACTCTAGTTCAAACATGTGACATATCACTCTAGTTCAAACATGTGACAGATCACTCTAGTTCAAACATGTGACAGATCACTCTAGTTCAAACATGTGACAGATCACTCTAGTTCAAACATGTGACATACCACTCTAGTTCAAACATGTGACATATCACTAGTTCAAACTGGGGACAGATCACTCTAGTTCAAACTGGGGACATATCACTCTAGTTCAATCATGTAACATATCACTCTAGTTCAAACATATCACTCTATTCAAACATGTGACAGATCACTCTAGTTCAAACATGTGACATATCACTCTAGTTCAAACATGTGACATATCACTCTAGTTCAAACATGTGACATATCACTCTAGTTCAAACATGTGACATATCACTCTAGTTCAAACAGGGGACATATCACTCTAGTTCAAACATGTGACATATCACTCTAGTTCAAACAGGGGACATATCACTCTAGTTCAAACATGTGACATATCACTCTAGTTCAAACATGTGACATATCACTCTAGTTCAAACATGTGACATATCACTCTAGTTCAAACATGTGACATATCACTCTAGTTCAAACAGGGGACATATCACTCTAGTTCAAACATGTGATAGATCAATCTAGTTCAAACATGTGACATATCACTCTAGTTCAAACATGTGACATATCACTCTAGTTCAAACATGTGACATATCACTCTAGTTCAAACATGTGACATATCACTCTAGTTCAAACATGTGACAGATCACTCTAGTTCAAACATGTGACAGATCACTCTAGTTCAAACATGTGACAGATCACTCTAGTTCAAACATGTGACAGATCAATCAATGGTACAGAAAGTTTACTGCATTTAATTATTATTTATTTCAGGCTTTAAAAACTGAAATGGTGCAATACCTGCTCAGACTTCTAGAGGCCGGTCTTGAGGCGCTGGATAACCCGGCCTCCACCAAGGCACAGATAGTGAAAGCTCTCAAAGCCATGCAGAGAAGTCTGCTGTATGCCGAACAGGTATATGTAAAACCGAGTTTCCCCGAGAACGTCGAGGGGCTGGTTCACAACCACGGCATTGTCTCTACAATCGGTGGTGCGGATCCAAAGCCTGACTTATGCCTGTATAATGGAGTAGTAGAGGATTGCCAGTACATATACAGTCTCTTATATCTCACTACATTCACAATAACTGCTTCAAATCACTGATATATTGTTCCTAGGCAACTCATATCACTGTTATATTGTTCCTAGGCAACACATATCACTGTTATATTGTTCCTAGGCAGCTCATATCACTGTTAGATTGTTCCTAAGCAACTCATATCACTGTTATATTGTTCCTAGGCAGCTCGTATCACTGTTATATTGTTCCTAAGCAACTCATATCACTGTTATATTGTTCCTAAGCAACTCCTATCACTGTTATATTGTTCCTAGACAACTCCTATCACTGTTATATTGTTCCTAGGCAACTCATATCACTGTTATATTGTTCCTAAGCAACTCATATCACTGTTATATTGTTCCTAAGCAACTCATATCACTGTTATATTGTTCCTAGACAACTCATATCACTGTTATATTGTTCCTAAGCAACTCATATCACTTATACTGTTCCTAGACAACTCATATCACTGTTATATTGTTCCTAAGCAACTCATATCACTTATACTGTTCCTAGGCAACTCATATCACTGTTATATTGTTCCTAGGCAACTCATATCACTGATATATTGTTCCTAAGCAACTCATATCACTTATATTTTTCCTAAGCAACTCATATCACTGTTATATTGTTCCTAGGCAACTCATATCGCTGATATATTGTTCCTAGGCAACTCATATCACTGTTATATTGTTCCTAAGCAACTCATATCACTGTTATATTTTTCCTAAGCAACTCATATCACTGTTATATTGTTACTAAGCAACTCATATCACTGATATATTGTTCCTAGGCAACTCATATCACTGTTATATTGTTCCTAAGCAACTCATATCACTGTTATATTGTTCCTAGGCAACTCATATCACTGTTATATTGTTCCTAGGCAACTCATATCACTGTTATATTGTTCCTAGGCAACTCATATCACTGTTATATTGTTCCTAAGCAACTCATATCACTGTTATATTGTTCCTAGGCAACTCCTATCACCGTTATATTTTTCCTAAGCAACTCATATCACTGTTATATTGTTCCTAGGCAACTCATATCACTGTTATATTGTTCCTAAGCAACTCCTATCACTGTTATATTGTTCCTAGACAATTCATATCACTGTTATATTGTTCCTAGGCAACTCATATCACTGTTATATTGTTCCTAAGCAACTCATATCACTGTTATATTGTTACTAAGCAACTCATATCACTGATATATTGTTCCTAAGCAACTCGTATCACTGATATATTGTTCCTAAGCAACTCATATCACTGATATATTGTTCCTAAGCAACTCATATCACTGTTATATTGTTCCTAAGCAACTCATATCACTGTTATATTTTTCCTAGACAACTCATATCACTGTTATATTGTTCCTAAGCAACTCATATCACTGTTATATTGTTCCTAGACAACTCGTATCACTGTTATATTGTTCCTAAGCAACTCGTATCACTTATATTGTTCCTAAGCAACTCATATCACTGTTATATTGTTCCTAAGCAACTCATATCACTGTTATATTGTTCCTAAGCAACTCATATCACTGTTATATTTTTCCTAGACAACTCATATCACTATTATATTGTTCCTAAGCAACTCATATCACTGTTATATTGTTCCTAGACAACTCGTATCACTGTTATATTGTTCCTAAGCAACTCATATCACTTATATTGTTCCTAAGCAACTCATATCACTGTTATATTGTTCCTCGGCAACTCATATCATTGTTAGATTGTTCCTAAGCCACTCATATCACTGTTAGATTGTTCCTAAGCCACTCATAGCACTGTTATATTGTTCCTAGGCAACTCATATCACTGTTAGATTGTTCCTAATCCACTCATATCACTGTTATATTGTTCCTAGACAACTCATATCACTGTTAGATTGTTCCTAGGCAACTTAGTCTGTCTTATGTTGTAGATATACCGGTTATACACACAGTCTGTCTTATGTTGTAGATATACCGGTTATACACACAGTCTGTCTTATGTTGTAAATATACCGGTTATACACACAGTCTGTCTTATGTTGTAAATATACCGGTTATACACACAGTCTATCTTATGTTGTAGATATACCGGTTATACACACAGTCTGTCTTATGTTGTAGATATACCTGTTATACACAGTCTATCTTATGTTGTAGATATACCTGTTATACACAGTCTGTCTTATGTTGTAGATATACCTGTTATACACAGTCTGTCTTATGTTGTAGATATACCTGTTATACACAGTCTATCTTATGTTGTAGATATACCGGTTATACACAGTCTATCTTATGTTGTAGATATACCTGTTATACACAGTCTATCTTATGTTGTAAATATACCGGTTATACACACAGTCTATCTTATGTTGTAAATATACCGGTTATACACACAGTCTGTCTTATGTTGTAAATATACCGGTTGTACACACAGTCTATCTTATGTTGTAAATATACCGGTTATACACACAGTCTGTCTTATGTTGTAAATATACCGGTTATACACAGTCTGTCTTATGTTGTAAATATACCGATTATACACACAGTCTATCTTATGTTGTAAATATACCGGTTATACACACAGTCGGTCTTATGTTGTAAATATACCGGTTATACACACAGTCTGTCTTATGTTGTAGATATACTGGTTATACACACAGTCTGTCTTATGTTGTAAATATACCGGTTATACACACAGTCTGTCTTATGTTGTAAATATACCGGTTATACACACAGTCTGTCTTATGTTGTAAATATACCGGTTATACACACAGTCTATCTTATGTTGTAAATATACCGGTTATACACACAGTCTATCTTATGTTGTAAATATACCGGTTATACACACAGTCTGTCTTATGTTGTAAATATACCGGTTGTACACACAGTCTATCTTATGTTGTAAATATACTGGTTATACACACAGTCTGTCTTATGTTGTAAATATACCGGTTATACACAGTCTGTCTTATGTTGTAAATATACCGATTATACACACAGTCTATCTTATGTTGTAAATATACCGGTTATACACACAGTCGGTCTTATGTTGTAAATATACCGGTTATACACACAGTCTGTCTTATGTTGTAGATATACTGGTTATACACACAGTCGGTCTTATGTTGTAAATATACCGGTTATACACACAGTCTGTCTTATGTTGTAGATATACCTGTTATACACACAGTCTGTCTTATGTTGTAAATATACCGGTTATACACACAGTCTGTCTTATGTTGTAAATATACCAGTTATACACGCAGTTGTCTTATGTTGTAAATATACCGGTTATACACAGTCTATCTTATGTTGTAAATATACCGGTTATACACACAGTCTGTCTTATGTTGTAGATAAACACCATTTTGGATGGTTCAACAACGTGGCGAGAATACAAAGATCAGAAACACGACCTGTTCATATCCGATACACAGGTCTCGGGATACCTCACAGGTAAATTGTCCATTTTGTACTACACCTGCATCTCGTATCCGATACACAGGTCTCATATCCGATACACAGGTCTCTCATATCCAATACACACATCTCTCATATCCAATACACACATCTCTCATATCCGATACACCCGTCTCTCATATCCAATACACAGGTCTCTCATATCCGATACACAGGTCTCTCATATCCAATACACAGGTCTCTCATATCCGATACACAGGTCTCTCATATCCAATACACACATCTCTCATATCCGATACTCACGTCTCTCATATCCAATACACAGGTCTCTCATATCCAATACACAGGTCTCTCATATCCGATACACAGGTCTCTCATATCCAATACACAGGTCTCTCATATCCAATACACAGGTCTCTCATATCCAATACACAGGTCTCTCATATCCAATACACACATCTCTCATATCCGATACACACGTCTCTCATATCCGATACACAGGTCTCTCATATCCGATACACAGGTCTCTCATACCCGATACACACGTCTCTCATATCCGATACACACGTCTCTCATACCCGATACACCCGTCTCTCATATCCGATACACCCATCTCTCATATCCGATACATGCGTCTCTCATATCCGATACACAGGTCTCTCATATCCGATACACAGGTCTCTCATACCCGATACACACGTCTCTCATATCCAATACACACGTCTCTCATACCCGATACACCCGTCTCTCATATCCGATACACCCATCTCTCATATCCGATACATGCGTCTCTCATATCCGATACACACGTCTCTGGACACCCGACAGGTAAAATGTGTAGCAAATAGACCAGGTAGATGTAGTCTTGATCAGGTAGATTGTTGGCTTGACGCGATTGATTGTATCTATGGTAACTTCAAAAATGTGTCGCCTAATTTCGCGACCAAAACGAACAGCAAGCAGTGAGTGGGCTCTTTCTGCTTAGCACATGTACATGTTCAACTAAAGAAGCTATAAGTAGTTACCCAGGTATAACTGTGTAAAATATTGACCTAAACTGTCCATTCCAATATGACGCTCAATAAATAATCTATTGTTCTAGAGATCCATTAATTAATTTGCAAACTCAAGTTTCTATTTCTGAATAGGATGTAAGCTGAAAACGATCCAATATGTAAAATATTGGACTGTGTGAGGCGCTACATGCCGAACACAGTGCCACTATTTTACATATTGGATCTGATTGAGTGTTATATCTTACTTAAAGCACACTTATATAACAAGGTCTTACTATGTAAAATTGATAATTTCGTTCATCTATGTATATGATTTGACAATTGAGATCAGTCCAATATTAAAAATAAAGTACAGCAAGTACAAAGGTATGACAGTGTTTTGAAAACGTCATAGTTTGGCAAATATTTAATTTAATAAAAATAAGCTTGGTGATGTTGCTTTTTGTTGTTTATTTTCAAAATATTTGTTGTGGGTCAATATCTAGTACATTTTAGAAGCCATACCCACTTAACATGTTGACATTTTAAAAGCCATAGCCCCTTAACATGTGGACATTTTAGAAGCCATACCCCCTTAACATGTTCACATTTTAGAAGCCATAGCCCCTTAACATGTTGACAAACATGGCAATGTCGCAAGTTCATGATTCACCATGTGTGAATTCTCTATTGAATTAACCACCATATGGGATTTGTGAATTCTTACATATGGTAGTTATTAAACGAAATAATTTTCTTTATAGTCACCTCTGCCGAGGCATTTGGGCGACTGGTTTCTCTAAGAAGTTTACGTTGTCATCTAAGTTGTTTATGTAGACAACTGGAAAGGCATCTTCGTTCTTCTCAGAGTGACAAGTCCTGTACCATCTTTCGAAAGGGTCCCTTGTAGGGCCACGTCCTCCACGATTTGTTAGCTCACAGCAGCAATAAAGATTCCGGTTTCTTCGCTGGGGTCCTCACGCCATCAAGAAGTCTGCGTCCCACCGTCTTTCTTGAAGGAGATCCGTCCCCTTGAAGGAGCCGGCTAAAAGAAAACCAGCTATCCGCCGCCGCCAGCACTAAGTATTGCTGTCTCGCCAAGTAGGGAAGTTAGTCGTAAGGTATATGTAAATGTATAGTCACGCGATTCCGATGGCGCGGCTTCCGTCATCGAAGTCCTTGAACCATATTCCTGCTGTGAGCTGTGCCTAGGTCACGACGTGCACGTTGTGGAGGAGATACCTGGGTTAGTTATTGAATTCATAAAACATCATTTTATATTTCACAGATATTCCAGGTGAAGGTAATGAAATGTGTACAGGTGTACAGTTTGAAAGTTTGTCTGACTACAGAAATTAACCTGCTTTGAATTGTGTTGACTGTTGATGCAATTTTATCATCAAATTGACAATAAAACTATAATTTAATATTATCACAGTTTATTGTAGGGTTAAGTTCAGTAAACCATTATGTACAAAGACATGGGTGATTTTGGAAATAAATATCCACCAAGGGAGGTAATTTTTAAATAGTAATTTCACAGAAGAACAGCTCATTTATGAATAGATTTTCAACATGTTTGCAACACATTCTAAGCATCCACTCCTTAGAATATCTTGGTGTGCATCACATTCTAAGCATCCACTCATTAGAATATCTCGGTGTGCAGCACATTCTAATCATCCACTCCTTACAATATCTCGGTGTGCAACACATTCTAAGCATCCACTCCTTACAATATCTCAGTGTGCAGCACATTCTAATCATCCACTCCAAACAATATCTCGGTGTGCAACACATTCTAAGCATCCACTCATTAGAATATCTCAGTGTGCAGCACATTCTAATCATTCACTCCTTACAATATCTCAGTGTGCAGTACATTCTAAGCATCCACTCCTTACAATATCTCAGTGTGCAGCACATTCTAATCATACACTCCTTACAATATCTCAGTGTGCAGCACATTCTAATCATCCACTCCTTACAATATCTCGGTGTGCAGCACATTCTAATCATCCACTCCTTACAATATCTCAGTGTGCAGTACATTCTAATCATCCACTCCTTACAATATATCAGTGTGCAGCACATTTTAATCATCCACTCCAAACAATATCTCAATGTGCAGCACATTCTAATCATCCACTCCTTACAATATCTCAGTGTGCAGTACATTCTAAGCATCCACTCCAAACAATATCTCAGTGTGCAGTACATTCTAGGCATCCACTGATTAGAATATCTCGGTGTGCAGCACATTCTAATCATCCACTCCTTACAATATCTCAATGTGCTGCACATTCTAATCATCCACTCCTTACAATATCTCAGTGTGCAGCACATTCTAATCATCCACTCCTTACAATATCTCGGTGTGCAGCACATTCTAATCATCCACTCCTTACAATATCTCAGTGTGCAGCACATTCTAATCATCCACTGCTTACAATATCTCAGTGTGCAGCACATTCTAATCATCCACTCCTTACAATATTCAGTGTGCAGCACATTTAATCTCCTTCAATATCTCAGTGTGCAGCACATTCTAATCATCCACTCCTTACAATATCTCAGTGTGCAGCACATTCTAATCATCCACTCCTTACAATATCTCAGTGTGCAGCACATTCTAATCATCCACTCCTTACAATATCTCAGTGTGCAGCACATTCTAATCATCCACTCCTTACAATATCTCAGTGTGCAGCACATTCTAATCATCCACTCCTTACAATATCTCAGTGTGCAGCACATTCTAATCATCCACTCCTTACAATATCTCAGTGTGCAGCACATTCTAATCATCCACTCCTTACAATATCTCAGTGTGCAGCACATTCTAATCATCCACTCCTTACAATATCTCAGTGTGCAGCACATTCTAATCTTCCACTGCTTACAATATCTATGTATAGCATGTATAGATGATGCAAAATAGCATGGACTAGAATTTAGTCCTATAAGTCACCAAGTGCAAAGCCATATATACAGTAAACGATACAAATGAATCGAATACAATCCTACCTCATCATTATATCAATTAAGAAAATCAATATGCATGTACATGGTCATATGCACACACGTAACTATGTTACATTACCCTGACAACGAAATGTAGATTAATGAAAATTTCCGGGTTACTTGACGATAGCATGGTTTTTCGTCACCAAATATATAATCAAAGCTCTCGTAAACATCCAGTCAACGGAATTACAGACACAGACTGCTTTGCACAAGTGGTTGCATAACAGAGGTCAACTGTATAATAATAGCATGTCATCATGGAAACTTGTTTTTTAACACAGGCTTGCTGCTTGGTACATGTTGGCTCCGTTATACAGGTTCCAACAAATGTGCATGGTTTCGACCTTATATATGGCCAAATCTCGTGCAGTGACCTCATGTTTCCAAAGTGACCATGACCTCTGCAACCACATAGAGGTTAAGATATCATGTGATTGATTTCTATGAATAATTTACAATACAGATGGTAATGTTTCAAGAATTATTCCAATAGAAGCTGTTGATTGTTTTATTTCTAATCCATCTGTCCAATAATGTATTAAAAATTACCAGGAAAACTGGGGAACGGAAACATTTTGCGTGACTTTACTGTGGCTATATTCACTTGTGGCAATGGTATATGTTGGAAACAGGATAGATAACTGTGTTGCTGTTTCATATATGTATATAATCAGAAAAATGAGAATGACTAGTTTTGCTTGTACATGTATGCATTAAGATTACATTTATCAGCATGGTGTGTAATATGAATGTTTGTAGAGTATTTAATTTAGTTTAAACATATTTTATTGCCAATATTAAAGTGCTTATACAATATAATACATCATAGCACACTACAGCATAAATAATGGCAAGTGGGTCGGGTCACAAGTACCTTAAACATTTATGTAATCTGTATTTAGGAGGTTATGTAAAGTACTATAGACTTGAACATGCATGTAATCTGTATTTAGGAGGTTATGTAAAGTAAAATAGATAGACTTAAACATGCATGTAATCTGTGTTTAGTAGAGTATGTAAATTAGAAGAGATTTAATGATAACATAGCATACTTAATGTCATATTCCTGCTTCATAAAGACAGGTCATTTGTAGAAAGGTTATTATCATTACAAAAAGAGTACTAACCCGTACCTGCTAATCACGGCTAACGTCGCTTTCGCAACGTCCTGTGCCGTCTGATCAGGCTCTATGTTGTTTGCTATTCGGATGGTGGAGCGTAAACACTTGGGCTGAATAGCAAGCAACATAGATGCCGCGGCTGATCTGGATCTATGTTGTTTGCACATTCCTTCCAATTTATACAACATTTTAAGGGTTTGAGTAAAGAAATCCATATAATCTTAGTTTTGCTAAGATACCCCATGTTTTTTTATTTGACTTTCTCCGT
This sequence comes from Archivesica marissinica, assembly GCA_014843695.1. Taxonomy (NCBI): domain Eukaryota; kingdom Metazoa; phylum Mollusca; class Bivalvia; order Venerida; family Vesicomyidae; genus Archivesica; species Archivesica marissinica. The sequence goes on along the minus strand of CM026392.1, from coordinate 41,108,971 downwards.
AGCTGCTTATCAGAGATCACAAATTCGTAAATACTGGGTTTTCTATGGAGCATAATTGCATAATTGCCGGTTGCCCATATGAGCGACACCTCTTGAAGAGATTAGTCATATTAGATTTTTGGAGGATAGTGCAATGATACAGACAGAGACCCATTCCAGAATCTCCTCTGGTTCTTTTTATTATTATTATTAAATAACACCATTTAAGGACGCGATCGCACGCGTCAGCTCATGGCGATGGATTCCATTAGGAATGAGGTCTCCAGAGTGATTAATCTTAAGTTTTAAAAACTTTGATTCGCAATCAAGCTAAAATTAATTTGTATAAACTAAATATTGCCAGCCATCTTGTCGACCGGCATTATGAAAGATGCTTGCCGGTCTATGGCATTAACCGCTATTTTTCCCCAATGTTTGAAGTTAAATGGCGAATTTATATGCTGTAGTTGTAGTGCAGGTGTAGTTTGGGGAACTCGCTTGGCGTGAGGTACCGGGCGGGTCTGGCTATAATTAAAAGATCCAATTCACAATTTAAATTTTACGAAAAGTTTAATTTTTATCTATTTAATCTGTTTCAGGTTTTGGATTAAGCACAATGCCTCCCGAATATTGGGTGTTTTTTATCTAGACACTGGTTAGATTTGCACATGCACAGTGTAATCAGGAACACTAGTTTCATTGTACAGGTAATTACAATGCTGCCCTGTCTATTCCAGGACCGTCTGTTGCTGTTGCTGGTTACCTGACAGCTGGTACCCATTCTACCATGCCAGACAAACCTCCACCTCTAGATCCGCTCGAGGACCAGCAATCATGATGTCATTGATGAGGTCACAGAAGGTGCTCTGATGTCACTGGTGATGTCATAGACGTTCTGATGATGTCATAAAATGTACTGACAATGTGATACAAATAGTGCTGAAAAAAAAGAATTATTACTGAAAAGTGTCTCAAGATATTTATGGTGCCATATATGAATAGGGATTAGGTCATTAGTGATGTCCTATAATAGGTCAGCGGTGATCTCATTCCATATCACAAAGTGTATAGATGCATGCATTTATTCTATAACAAAAAACCAGAATGAGCAAAACCTAAATGTCTGTTTAGAGCGGAGACCTCTTGCATATGCTACTTGCACAATATTGCCGTCTATTTTAACATCATTGTCCGGTGTCATTATTACTAATCTCGTAAAATGAAATGTCATAGAATGTTATGAGAGGTTTGTCGATGAAATGTCATAGAATGTTATGAGAGGTTTGTCAATGAAATGTCATAGAATGTTATGAGAGGTTTGTCAATGAAATGTCATTGAATGTTATGAGAGGTTTGTCAATGAAATGTCATAGAATATTATGAGAGGTTTGTCGATGAAATGTTATGAGAGGTGTGTCAATGAAATGTCATAGAATGTTATGAGAGGTTTGTCGATGAAATGTCACTGCATGTTATGAGAGGTTTGTCAATGAAATGTCATAGAATATTATGAGAGGTTTGTCAATGAAATGTCATAGAATGTTATGAGAGGTTTGTCAATGAAATGTCATAGAATGTTATGAGGTGTGTCAATGAAATGTCATAGAATGTTATGAGAGGTTTGTCAATGAAATGTCATAGAATGTTATGAGAGGTTTGTCAATGAAATGTCATTGAATGTTATGAGAGGTTTGTCAATGAAATGTCATTGAATGTTATGAGAGGTTTGTCGATGAAATGTCATAGAATGTTATGAGAGGTTTGTCAATGAAATATCATAGAATGTTATGAGAGGTTTGTCAATGAAATGTCATAGAATGTTATGAGAGGTGTGTCAATGAAATGTCACAGAATGTTATGAGAGGTGTGTCAATGAAATGTCATAGAATGTTATGAGAGGTGTGTCAATGAAATGTCATAGAATGTTATGAGAGGTTTGTCAATGAAATGTCATAGAATGTTATGAGAGGTGTGTCAATGAAATGTCATAGAATGTTATGAGAGGTGTGTCAATGAAATGTCATAGAATGTTATGAGAGGTTTGTCAATGAAATATCATATAATGTTATGAGAGGTTTGTCAATGAAATATCATAGAATGTTATGAGAGGTTTGTCAATGAAATGTCATAGAATGTTATGAGAGGTGTGTCAATGAAATGTCACAGAATGTTATGAGAGGTGTGTCAATGAAATGTCATAGAATGTTATGAGAGGTGTGTCATAGAAGGTTATGAGAGGTGTGTCATAGAAGGTTATAAGAGGTGTGTCATAGAAGGTTATGAGAGGTGTGTCATAGAAGGTTATAAGAGGTGTGTCATAGAAGGTTATAAGAGGTGTGTCATAGAAGGTTATAAGAGGTGTGTCATAGAAGGTTATAAGAGGTGTGTCATAGAAGGTTATAAGAGGTGTGTCATAGAAGGTTATGAGAGGTGTGTCATAGAAGGTTATAAGATGTGTGTCATAGAAGGTTATGAGAGGTGTGTCATAGAAGGTTATAAGAGGTGTGTCATAGACTGTTGTGAGAGGTGTGTCATAGAAGGTTATAAGAGGTGTGTCATATAAGGTTATAAGAGGTGTGTCATAGAAGGTTATAAGAGGTGTGTCATAGAAGGTTATAAGAGGTGTGTCATAGAAGGTTATGAGAGGTGTGTCATATAAGGTTATAAGAGGTGTGTCATAGAAGGTTATGAGAGGTGTGTCATAGAAGGTTATAAGAGGTGTGTCATAGAAGGTTATGAGAGGTGTGTCATAGAAGGTTATAAGATGTGTGTCATAGAAGGTTATGAGAGGTGTGTCATAGAAGGTTATAAAATGTGTGTCATAGAAGGTTATGAGAGGTGTGTCATAGAAGGTTATGAGAGGTGTGTCATAGACTGTTGTGAGAGGTGTATCACTGAAATGTCACAGAAGGTTATGAGAGGTGTGTCAATGACATGTCACAGAATGTTATGAGAGGTGTGTATATGTTATGAGAGGTGTGTCAATGACATGTCACAGAATGTTATGAGAGGTGTGTCACAGAATGTTATGATAGGTGTGTAAATATTATGAGAGGTATGTCACAGAATGGTATGAGAGGTGTGTAAATATTATGAGAGGTATGTCACAGAATGGTATGAGAAGTGTGTAAATATTATGAAAGGTATGTCACAGAATGTTATGAGAGGTGTGTAAATATTATGAGAGGTATGTCACAGAATGTTATGAGAGGTGTGTATATGTTATGAGAGGTGTGTCAATGACATGTCACAGAATGTTATGAGAGGTGTGTAAATATTATGAGAGGTATGTCACAGAATGGTATGAGAGGTGTGTTGGCTGATGAATGCTTTGGTATTGTACATGTATTATACAAAATGTTCAATAATATTATAAGTTCATATATATATATAAATAGAAGACTTTGAAATTACAGTCAAACTTGTGTTAGTGGTCACCTCCATTAAGCAGCCATCCTGTATTAAGCAGCCAGTTTCCAGATTCCCAATATGTGTTATTATACATTTGACCTCTATTAAGCAGCCACCTGTACTAAGCAGCTACTTTCTGTTATTCCCTTGGCTGGCTGCTTAAGACAGGTTTGACTGTGTGTTATGTCTCGATATCACTAGTGTTATGTTATAATTATTTTCTAGTCTTATTTGCTTTGTGTAAATGCAAACAATTGACCTCAGCTATGCTTGGTTTAAAATAATTTCTGCCAACGGTGAACAGTAGTCTTAATCCATCTACGGTATATTGTATCTATAATGGACTATTCTAGCACCCACGATGAACAGTAGTCTTAAACCATCTACGATATATTGTATCTATAATGGACTATTCTAGCACCCACGGTGAACATCTTAATCCATCTACGGTATATTGTATCTATAATGGACTATTCTAGCACCCACGGTGAACAGTAGTCTTAAACCATCTACGATATATTGTATCTATAATGGACTATTCTAGCACCCACGTTGAACAGTAGTCTTAATCCATCTACGGTATATTGTATCTATAATGGACTATTCTAGCACCCACAGTGAACATCTTAAACCATCTACGGTATATTGTATCTATAATGGACTATTCTAGTACCCCCGGTGAACAGTAGTCTTAATCCATCTACGGTATATTGTATCTATAATGGACTATTCTAGCACCCACGTTGAACAGTAGTCTTAAACCATCTACGATATATTGTATCTATAATGGACTATTCTAGCACCCACGGTGAACATCTTAATCCATCTACGGTATATTGTATCTATAATGGACTATTCTAGCACCCACGGTGAACAGTAGTCTTAAACCATCTACGGTATATTGTATCTATAATGGACTATTCTAGCACCCACGGTGAACAGTAGTCTTAAACCATCTACGGTATATTGTATCTATAATGGACTATTCTAGCACCCACGGTGAACAGTAGTCTTAAACCATCTACGGTATATTGTATCTATAATGGACTATTCTAGCACCCACGGTGAACAGTAGTCTTAAACCATCTACGGTATATTGTATCTATAATGGACTATTCTAGCACCCACGGTGAACAGTAGTCTTAAACCATCTACGGTATATTGTATCTATAATGGACTATTCTAGCACCCATTATGGAATCATCTGCTTTATACCGTATAGGAGAAACGTTTTGTTGTACACACGACCAATGGGATTCCATAAATGAAAGATATTTGTAAATAAGACATTTTTGAATTGGAATACGTTCTATTTTGAAATTGCAAATGTATTTTGCGATATATTTTTTTTTATCTTTGTTTAGCAGAGATCAATGTTCATAGTCGTGTGTAGAAGGTTTATTTATTATTTGAAAGACCGGGTCCATTTCCTCAAAATGTTCATAATGCATACATTGTACGTCATCCTTGGATCAATTATTGTACATTGTGTATTTTTCCTGTACGGTATTTTCAACCAAGAGCTAACTGGTGATAATTTTATAATTTCTGCCTTCTATATTGTTAACACATTCAACACCAAGTAACTGACATGGACTGGTGCATGATATTTTTTAGACCAATAAATTAATCAGAATATTACATTTGGACCAGTTCATTTATTAAAATGGGTAATTTTGTCTAAAAATAGTAATATTACCGGCAAAAAGTGCAGATCCTGATGAGACGGCCCGTCACAATAACTGTTAGGGAGAAGTGGGGTCCCTAGGGGTCATCTGGATCTACACCGGCTCATCTGGATCTACACCGGCTCATCTGGATCTACACTTTTTGTAAGCCTATTTAGAGGTCTGTGGTGTTGAAAGGGTTAAGCTATGTGTATCATTTATAATTTTAATTGTGTATACCGATAATTGTGCACTGGCACTGAGGAAATAATTGTGCACTGGCACTGAGGAAATAATTGTGCACTGGCACTGAGGAAATAATTGTGCACTGGCACTGAGGAAATAATTGTGCACTGGCACTGAGGAAATAATTGTGCACTGGCACTGAGGAAATAATTGTGCACTGGCACTGAGGAAATAATTGTGCACTGGCACTGAGGAAATAATTGTGCACTGGCACTGAGGAAATAATTGTGCACTGGCACTGAGGCAATAATTGTGCACTGGCACTGAGGAAATAATTGTGCACTGGCACTGAGGCAATAATTGTGCACTGGCACTGAGGAAATAATTGTGCACTGGCACTGAGGAAATAATTGTGCACTGGCACTGAGGAAAATTGTGCACTGGCACTGAGGAAATAATTGTGCACTGGCACTGAGGAAATAATTGTGCACTGGCACTGAGGAAATAATTGTGCACTGGCACTGAGGAAATAATTGTGCACTGGCACTGAGGAAATAATTGTGCACTGGCACTGAGGAAATAATTGTGCACTGGCACTGAGGCAATAATTGTGCACTGGCACTGAGGAAATAATTGTGCACTGCCACTGAGGCAATAATTGTGCACTGGCACTGAGGAAATAATTGTGCACTGCCACTGAGGCAATAATTGTGCACTGGCACTGAGGCAATAATTGTGCACTGGCACTGAGGAAATAATTGTGCACTGGCACTGAGGCAATAATTGTGCACTGGCACTGAGGAAATAATTGTGCACTGGCACTGAGGAAATAATTGTGCACTGGCACTGAGGAAATAATTGTGCACTGGCACTGAGGAAATAATTGTGCACTGGCACTGAGGAAATAATTGTGCACTGGCACTGAGGAAATAATTGTGCACTGGCACTGAGGAAATAATTGTGCACTGGCACTGAGGAAATAATTGTGCACTGGCACTGAGGAAATAATTGTGCACTGGCACTGAGGAAATATTGTGCACTGGCACTGAGGAAATAATTGTGCACTGGCACTGAGGAAATAATTGTGCACTGAGGAAATAATTGTGCACTGGCACTGAGGAAATAATTGTGCACTGGCACTGAGGAAATAATTGTGCACTGGCACTGAGGAAATAATTGTGCACTGACACTGAGGCAATAATTGTGCACTGGCACTGAGGCAATAATTGTGCACTGCCACTGAGGCAATAATTGTGCACTGGCACTGAGGCAATAATTGTGCACTGGCACTGAGGAAATAATTGTGCACTGCCACTGAGGCAATAATTGTGCACTGAGGCATTGTCTTCTTATAATATACATTACTACGTTCTTTGTAAAGCTACGAGGGAAAATGACAGAAATCATAAAACCAGTAATTTATTTCATTCTTGGCCGTTATTCAAATCTTTGTACAGTTATATACGTGACATTATGGAGAAATGTCTGTACGTTACATTATGGAGAAATGTCTGTAAGTTACATTATGGAGAAATGTTTGTACGTTACATTATGGAGAAATGTCTGTACGTTACATTATGTATAGATTAACAAATATTACGTTATCTACAAAGGTATATACGCTACATATGTTAGAAATACAGTCAAACCTGTCTATAATGGCCACCCTCGGGGAAAGTAAAAAAGTGGCCCTTGTTGGCAGGTGGCCTCCAATAGAGGATTAAAATGCATTGAAAATGACTCGACGAGAGAGAAAAATGGTGGTCTTTAGAGACAGGTTTTTCATATGCGGCCTTTATTCAGAGGTGGCCTTTAGCACAGGTTTGACAGTATATGTACTTTTACATTCATGTTTAACCCTTTCAACCCCACAGGCCTCTAAATAGGCTTATGAAAAGTGTAGATCCAGATGAGCCGGCTCGTGACGAGCCATCTCATCAGGATCTGCACTTTTTTGCCAGTAATAATTATTACTATTTTTAGATAAAATTACCCATTTTGATAAATGAACTGGTCCAAAGGTAATTTTCTTATTAATTTATTGGTCTGAAAATATCACGCACCAGTCCATGTCAGTTACTTGGGGTTGAATGGGTTAAACTATAACAATTGCGAAACAAGCTTTAACAACTTATATTAATCACTCTCGGTTGGCGCGGATGAAAGCGTAAATATGGTCATTCGTGTGTGAGGAAATTGGAGTACCTGGAGAAAACCCATCTGTCTGATCTGGCGACCACCGTACCATCTCGCATACTTCCCAGTCCGAGGATCGAACCAAGGTCGCAGTGGTGGGAAGCGAGCGCGCTAATCGGACACTACATTATGTAGTATTCGGTATGACGTCACGACAGTGTTTTAAGTAGGTTTAAAAAGTATAAACTTTATTTACTTTTACAATGATCGCGAAACAAGCTTTAACGACCTAAATTAATCATTCTCATTGGCATGGATGAAACCGTTATGTATGTTACATATTTAAGCTGATTGTAAGTTTACAACTGTACAGTTTGATCCGACTGCAATTCAAATAAATGAAAGAGTGAAGTAGAATTTTCGATCAATATTGATTCTAGAGTATGTCTAGCCGTTATTATATTGTTGGAGATATATTCTACTATAATCATTGTTTATACTGTCGCTTAGAAGCAAGTTAATTTAGTCCCAACGTAATTATGCAATGGGTGAGATGTTGTGGTAACTCTGAACTAGAGCTAGTTGTAATGATCGATGACCGAGTTATTCAAGATTCCCATGTTGTTTCACACATGTTTTTTTAGTTTGTTTACATAAATTTGTGATGCCAACAAATGTCATTTACAGCGTTTGCTTACATAAACTTGTGATGTCAAATACAGCGTTTGTTTACATAAATTTTGATGTCAACAAATGTCAAATACAGCGTTTGTTTACATAAATTTTGATGTCAACAAATACAGCTTTTGCTTATTCGTTGAATTGTTTTGTGTGGCAAATATGGGGGGGGGGGGGGGTATACACTAGGAACTTATATTGTATAGAAATTTACATATGATTTTATATCATTTTTAAGTGTTATGTAAATGACTGGATAAAGAATAAGTTTACTGGATGTTATGTAAATGACTGGATAAAGAATAAGTTTACTGGATGTTATGTAAATGACTGGATAAAGAATAAGTTTACTAGATGTTATGTAAATGACTGGATAAAGAATAAGTTTACTGGATGTTATGTAAATGACTGGATAAAGAATAAGTTTACTGGATGTTATGTAAATGACTGGATAAAGAATAAGTTTACTAGATGTTATGTAAATGACTGGATAAAGAATAAGTTTACTGGATGTTATGTAAATGACTGGATAAAGAATAAGTTTACTGGATGTTATGTAAATGACTGGATAAAGAATAAGTTTACTAGATGTTATGTAAATGACTGGATAAAGAATAAGTTTACTGGATGTTATGTAAATGACTGGATAAAGAATAAGTGTACTGGATGTTATGTAAATGACTGGATAAAGAATATGTTTACTGGACGTTATGTAAATGACTGGATAAAGAATATGTTTACTGGATGTTATGTAAATGACTGGATAAAGAATAAGTTTACTGGACGTTATATAAATGACGGGATAAAGAATAAGTTTACTAGATGTTATGTAAATGACCGGATAAAGAATAAGTTTACTGGATGTTATGTAAATGACCGGATAAAGAATAAGTTTACTGGATGTTATGTAAATGACCGGATAAAGTATAAGTTTACTAGATGTTATGTAAATGACTGGATAAAGAATAAGTTTACTAGATGTTATGTAAATGACTGGATAAAGAATAAATTTACTGGATGTTATGTAAATGACTGGATAAAGAATAAGTTTACTAGATGGTATGTAAATGACTGGATAAAGAATAAGTTTACTAGATGTTATGTAAATGACTGGATAAAGAATAAGTTTACTGGATGTTATGTAAATGACTGGATAAAGAAATAGCAGTAACTGATTGGAAGCAATTAGAAAAACATGTCATAATTTATTGAGAATGAATACTAAAACCAAAGTATAATTGTGAGAATGAATATATATATATTATGTATATCTTAAAATTGCAGAGACCATCTTACACATTGCGTCAAGTGTGTGTGTTTTACATTTATTTAGCGTCGCTACCGGTTGCCCATATGAGCGACGCCTCCTGAAGAGATTTAGTCATTTTAGATTTTTGGAGAATAGTGCAATGATACAGACAGAGACCCATTGCAGAGTCTCCTCTGGTTCTTTTACGTGCACGGTGTACAGCACCGACACGAGACCTCGGTTTAAAGTCCCATCTGAAAGACTGTTAATTTTATTATGGTCACACAGGGGGATCGAACCTGCGATCCCTGGGTTCGTTACGTCAAGGTGATACAACAATGTAAATATATTCTGTATGATAACCAACATTTAAAAGTCATTTTCCTGTTAATGATTGTCATTATTTCAAGAAAGATTGCTATTGACAACATTTAGAATGTACCCAAAACAAAGCATACATCTTTTTTGACCATCTCTAGATAAATTCCTCGAATTTGCCGAAAGTCGTTCAGCTTTGTCTGCAGCCACTCTCGTCTGCAGCCACTCTTGTCTACGTCTGCAGCCACTCTCGTCTGCTCTGCAGCCACTATCATCAGCAGCCACTCTTGTCTGCAGCCACTCGTCTGCTAGTCACATGATCGTAATTTAAATAAGTGGGAGATTCAAGGGTGGGAGATTCAAGGGTGGGAGATTCAGAAGTGGACATGTTTGTATTCAGTTGACGCTTAGTAAATCACAATTGGGCAGAACTGAATGTACGTAGAACATTTCTAGCTTGTATTATTAACATGGCAAGTATAAAAAATATAAGACACTCGCATACAATGCAAGTTTGTCTTTCTGAACACGAATATGAAGGAATTTAAACGAGTAAAAAGTATCTTCAGTCAAAAATCTCCACATCAATTCCAATTAGGGTTTTCCCAACTTAACGGAATGCGTAAAGATACTTGATCATTTAAGATGCAACTTAAAAACCTAGTTTCTTGTAATTTATCTTTTCTATATAATTAAGTTGTCTCCCTTACACCATAATGTGGCATTGATTTAACACGCGATTGCGTCCTTAAATAGTGTTATTTAATAAAATATCATAAAATAGGGTTAAAATACACAGTGCTTCATAAATGGGACAGTGTATCTTACTGGAGACGTTTTTTTTTAGGGAGAAGTGAAACTCAATGGGGGCCTAGGGTAACTATTTCGTCAAAGTCGCCCTCTAGAATGAGTTCTGATTTAGTTAGAATGATGTGTTAATATTGTGGTTTGTTTTAATCGATTACTGTAATTTTATCAAAATCATAATCAATCGATTAAAAATGTTACAGTAAAATATTCATTGGAAATTCTGTATGACATCGATTGGGAATTTATAATAACGAGAAAACAGATGACAAGTAATAGCATGTGGTACAATGGAAACAATGATACAAACAGAAACCCAATTGAAAGTAGTCAAACCTGTGTTAGTGATCACCTCTACTAAGCAGCCAACCTGTATTAAGCAGCCAGAATCCCAATATGTTGTCTTATACATTTGACTTCTATTAAGCAGCCACCTATGCTAAGCAGCCACTTTGTGAGATTCCCTTGGCTGGCTGCTTAAGACAAGTTTGACTGTACTTATTCTCCCCAATGTTTAAATAACTTTATAGATTTTACATCAATGCTTGAGCAGCATCTGCCACACACTGCTGATGGTAATCCATGGATTGCAGGTTCAATCCCCCGGCTGACCAAAATTTCTTAAGTTTAAACTTTATTTATTTCACAACGATTGCGAATGAAGTTTTAACAACTTATATTAATCACTCTCGTTGGCGCGGATAAAAGCATAAATGTGGTCATTTGTGTGGGAGGTACCCAGAGAAAACCCACCTGTCCGATCTTGTGGCCACCGTACCATCTCGCATACTTCCCGTTCCGAGGACATTTCTTAGAATGTGCTACACAATAAGATACTGTACAAGTTTTATGTTATTTTTGTATAATTTGCGACATAATACCCTCACGAATGCAATATTTTGCAGAATGTATCGATAGCGAGATTGGATGTAACTGGAAAAGTACAAAAACAGAACCGACGTTTGATAACAAGAATATATGACGGCAGACAGACACATAAACTTGGAGCCACCAGTACTGCTGTATTAATTATGTATGGGATATTTTACATATTGGATCTGTTTGAGGCTTATATTGAAAACGATCCAATATGTAAAATATTGGACTGTGTGAGGCGCTACACACCGAACACAATGCCAATATTTTACATATTGGATCTGATTGAGTGTTATATCTTACTTAAAGCACACTTATATAACAAGGTATATACAACCACATTATGCATCTTGCTTGCTTTGCTATTTAAAATTGTTAAAGCACAAACTTTATTTATTTCATAATTGTTGCGAAACAAGCTGTAGCAACTTGTATATTTTTTAATCACTTTGCTGCGGATGAAATCGTATTTGTGGTCATTTGTGTGGAAGTAACCGGAGAAAACCCATCTGTCCAATCTGGCTATCACCGTACCATCTCACATACTTTCCGGTCCGAGGTTCGAACCCGGATTTCATTGGTGAGAAGCGAGCGTGCCAACCACTTCGCTAATCGGACAGCAAATTGTTCATTTCGTACATTTTCGCATAGGATTTAATACAATACTCTGGCATTTTAAAAGCAGACCAATATTAATAATAAGGGACTGCAAGTACAAAGGTATGACGTCACGAGTGTTATGTGAATAATCTTCCTTTATGAAAATTCTTTTCGTCTTTCAAAGTGAATGTAAATGTACTTTAAATAGGTATTGTTCTGAATAGTTATGGGACATATTATATATAGTTTGCCATAGACAGGCTATGGAAGCGATTTATTCCTTCGTGTTACTGTATATACATGTAATATTATATATCATTACCGATGACTGAAAATAAATTTTATAAATACTTTGTTTTTTTAAATTTAGATTTGTTTAACGTCGCTACTGGTTACCCATTTGAGCGATGGGCAGTTTACCGAACAACACATTTCCTGAGCTAGCTCCAGCGGTTAACCAGTACTTGGTGCACCAACCTCCGTAAGAAACTGCCAACTTTTTCATATAAACGAGGCACGGTCTTAAACCTGTGACCATCAGTGATGATAGGTTACAGTGGTATACAAGTCGGCGACCATAACCACTCGACCACAGAGGCGGACTTGCTTTTGGAACAAATCTTTATTAATGGTCACTTGCCGACGGCTCTAAAATAACTGCTGCCGGGTTAGATATATAGGTCAGAATCATTAAATCCGGGATTATTTAAGAAATAATATTTGTCTCAGTTATTTATTTGCGAATATAACAGGATTTGGAGTTCTCTGTGTCCAAAATATCTAAAAAGCACAGAAATAGTTGGTGTTCTTTTTTTAGAGTCTAAATGACGTTACAAAAATATTAGTAAAATAACGTCTCGCACTAAACCATGTTTTATTGCAGTTTTAAACATTGTAAATTCCTTCTTTGCGTATACAGACAAAATGCCGAGCCTTTAGAATAATGATTTTTCCATCGTTGACCTGCATAACCTATTTGTCAATTCAAAATTGCAATTAACCGGGGTATGCGTATAAATGGAATTGAAATATTTGTTCAATTTTAAGTTAGCATTATAATCCATACTCTTAGTAATTTAAACTTTATTTATTTTAGTAATTTAAACTATTTATTTTAGTAATTTAAACTTTATTTATTTTACAATGATTGCGAAACAAGTTTTAACAACTTATATTAATCACTCTCGTTGGCACGGATGAAAGCGTAAATGTGGGAGGAAACTGGAGTACCTGGAGAATACCCAACTGTCCGATCTGGCGACCACCGTACCATCTCACATACTTCCCAGTCCGAGCACGGGTTGCATTGGTGAGAAGCAAGCGCGCTAACCACTTCGTTATGGGACACTCTTATATTAATTTAATGCTGTACGATTAAGATTACTACCTATTAACAGCTTGTCTATTAAGATTACTACCTATTAACAGCTTGTCTATTAAGATCTAACGGCTTGTCTATTAAGATTACTGTCTATTAAGATTACTACTATTAACAGCTTGTCTATTAAGATTACTACCTATTAACAGCTTGTCTATTAAGATTACTACTATTAACGGCTTGTCTATTAAGATTACTACTATTAACAGCTTGTCTATTAAGATTACTACCTATTAACGGCTTGTCTATTAAGATTACTACCTTTTAACGGCTTGTCTATTCGATCATTTCATTTAGATGTAGTTTGTCCACTTTTACTACGAATTGAACATACATGTATTAGAAAATAAGGGAAGAATTCCATGTTTTCAATTTGTATGCAAAAAGTGGAATGTACTGTATGAAAAATGAATGGTAGAGTTCTCTTGCACTGTAGATTGGCATTAAAATCAGGACAGTGTAGTGAATGGTAGAGTTCTCTTGCACTGTAGATTGGCATTAAAATCAGGACAGTGTAGTGAATGGTAGAGTTCTCTTGCACTGTAAATCGGCATTAAAATCAGGACAGTGTAGTGAATGGTAGAGTTCTCTTGCACTGTAAATCGGCATTAAAATCAGGACAGTGTAGTGAATGGTAGAGTTCTCTTGCACTGTAGATTGGCATTAAAATCAGGACAGTGTAGTGAATGGTAGAGTTCTCTTGCACTGTAAATCGGCATTAAAATCAGGACAGTGTAGTGAATGGTAGAGTTCTCTTGCACTGTAAATCGGCATTAAAATCAGGACAGTGTAGTGAATGGTAGAGTTCTCTTGCACTGTAGATTGGCATTAAAATCAGGACAGTGTAGTGAATGGTAGAGTTCTCTTGCACTGTAAATCGGCATTAAAATCAGGACAGTGTAGTGAATGGTAGAGTTCTCTTGCACTGTAAGATCAGCATTAAAATCAGGACAGTGTATCCATTGAGAATCATCTCTCACCAAAACTTGATTCATGTAAATCCCAAATTGCACAGTACTGATCCATTCGTTGAAAACCCCAACTATTCCCAGCAGTACCCAGGGGATGTACACACTGGTCTAGCAGCACCCAGGGGATGTACACACTGGTCTAGCAGCACCCAGGGGATGTACACACTGGTCTAGCAGCACCCAGGGGATGTACACACTGGTCTAACAGCACCCAGGGGATGTACACACTGGTCTAGCAGCACCCAGGGGATGTACACACTGGTCTAGCAGCACCCAGGGGATGTACACACTGGTCTAGCAGCACCCAGGGGATGTACACATTGGTCTAGCAGCACCCAGGGGATGTACACACTGGTCTAGCAGGGGATGTACACACTGGTCTAGCAGGGGATGTACACACTGGTCTAGCAGGGGATGTACACACTGGTCTAGCAGGGGATGTACACACTGGTCTAGCACCACCCAGGGGATGTACACACTGGTCTAGCACCACCCAGGGGATGTACACACTGGTCTAGCAGGGGATGTACACACTGGTCTAGCAGCACCCAGGGGATGTACACACTGGTCTAGCAGGGGATGTACACACTGGTCTAGCAGCACCCAGGGGATGTACACACTGGTCTAGCAGGGGATGTACACACTGGTCTAGCAGGGGATGTACACACTGGTCTAGCAGCACCCAGGGGATGTACACGCTGGTCTAGCAGGGGATTTACACACTGGTCTAGCAGCACCCAGGGGATGTACACGCTGGTCTAGCAGGGGATGTACACACTGGTCTAGCAGCACCCAGGGGATGTACACACTGGTCTAGCAGCACCCAGGGGATGTACACGCTGGTCTAGCAGCACCCAGGGGATGTACACACTGCTCTCACTTTTGTTCTGGAAACATGAGCTCTATCATATATTTACATTATTGTTTGTTCTATAAGTCGTGTATAACGGGTTACACATTCACCACCTTGTGAATTACCATCCATAGCATGACTTGCCAAAATAAATAAAATCTTTTTCAAATGTATCTAAATAAATATACAGTATTCATTCATTCCATCATTCATCAACGGGTACATCACATCTAACAATCACGACAGAGATGCATCAAGTCTGTCCCATCTTACTGTGTAACCTCGTCTTCAAGTACGTTTATTTATTAATAATTTAATCATCACT
The DNA here is from genome assembly GCA_014843695.1 of Archivesica marissinica. Classification (NCBI taxonomy): domain Eukaryota; kingdom Metazoa; phylum Mollusca; class Bivalvia; order Venerida; family Vesicomyidae; genus Archivesica; species Archivesica marissinica. The sequence goes on along the minus strand of CM026392.1, from coordinate 41,093,537 downwards.
GCTGGAAGTTGAAGGGAGTTAAACTTTTTTATTATTTGTCGAACTTTGTTTCCTCAAACATCCGACATCCACTCCCAGCCAACATGCAGTCCGACATCCACTCCCAAACAACATGTAGTCCGACATCCACTCCCAAACAACATGCAGTCCGACATCCGCTCCCAAACAACATACAGTCTGACATCCACTCCCAAACAACATACAGTCTGACATCCACTCCCAAACAACATGCAGTCCGACATCCACTCCCAAACAACATACAGTCTGACATCCGCTCCCAAACAACATACAGTCTGACATCCACTCCCAAACAACATGCAGTCCGACATCCACTCCCAAACAACATACAGTCCGGCATCCGCTCCCAACCAACATACAGTCTGACATCCACTCCCAAACAACATACAGTCCGACATCCACTCCCAAACAACATACAGTCCGACATCCACTCTCAAACAACATGCAGTGCGACATCCACTCCCAAACAACATGCAGTCCGACATCCACTCCCAAACAACATGCAGTCCGACATCCACTCCCAAACAACATGCAGTCCGACATCCGCTCCCAAACAACATACAGTCCGACATCCGCTCCCAAACAACATGCAGTCCGACATCCGCTCCCAAACAACATGCAGTCCGACATCCGCTCCCAAACAACATGCAGTCTGACATCCATTCCCAAACAACATGCAGTCCGACATCCGCTCCCAAACAACATACAGTCCGACATCCACTCCCAAACAACATACAGTCTGACATCCGCTCCCAACCAACATACAGTCTGACATCCACTCTCAAACAGCATACAGTCCGACATCCACTCCCAAACAACATGCAGTCCGACATCCGCTCCAAAACAACACATAGTGCTAGTTCTATCACATTTCTAAGGAAGCCTCATCTTCTAGTAGACATAGAAGCTTGTTGATCTTTTCTCGCCCGTCGATTTGTCGTACCATCTCAATCAGGACCATCAACTTCTTTATTCCAATCCACAAACTGAAAACACAACTATGACATTAGTAAGATGTGGCAGGAGATGCCCCAGACACGCGATTGCGTCCTTAAATAGTGTTAAAATAAAATATCACAAAATAGGGTTAAAATACACAGTGCTTTATAAATGGGACAGTGTATCTTACTGGAGAAAATTTGGTATGAAAATTGCAGAAAAACAAACAATTTGTTGGGTTTTTTTAGGGAGAAGTGGAGCTCAAAGGAGGCCTAGGGCAACAATTTTGTTGAACGAGTTCTGATTTAGTTAGAATGATGTGTTAATATTGCGGATTGTTTTAACAGATTAATGTAATTTTATCATAATCAATCGATCAAAATTTTTACAGTAAAATATTCATTGGAAATTCTGTATGATATCTATTGGGAATTTATAATAACGAGAAAACAGATGACAAGTAATACTCGATCAGGACCATCTACTTCTCTATTCCACAAACTGAAAACACAACTATGACATTAGTAAGATGTGGCAGGAGCTGGCCCAGACATTGTGCTGCGACCATCACACATGTTATGACCTCAACAAATAATGCAAACCAGGTTCGATCCTCGGACCGGGAAGTATGCGAGATGGTACGGTGGTCATCGGATCGGACTGGTGGGGTTTCTCCTGGTACTCCGGTTTCCTCTCACACGAATGACCACATACACGCTTTCATCCGCACCAACGAGAGTGATTAATATAAGTTGATAGAACTTGCTTCGCAATCGTTGTAAAATAAATAAAGTTTAAACTTTAAACAAATAATGCTATGGCCTCCATACATCAGGCTTATGACCTCCGTGGGCAATAGTTGCAGCAATATCTTCGGTCGTATGGCGATGTTTCAGCTTTTACTGGGGGAGAACAGGTGTCTCATTGACAATATACCATTCATAGATGAGCACCAGGTAAAACCATTGGCCTTCCATGAGCCAGCTGGATAGCTTAATCATATACATATATTTGAAATCCCTAGGTAGGTGTTAGTTGGTGTTTATTTATCGTCGCTACCGGTTGCCTGTACGAGTGACGCCTCCTGAAGAGATTAGTAATTTTAGATCTTTGGAGGATAGTGCAATGACACAGACAGAGATCCATTTAAGAGTCTCATTTGGTTCTTTTACATGCAGAGTGTAAAGCACCGACCTCGGTTTAAAGTCCCATCTGAAAGACTGTTAATTTTATTAAGGTCAGACGGGGGATCGAACCTGCGATACCTGGATTACCAGTCCAGCGTGTTAACCACTGGACTACAGATCCGTCTGTAAAATCTTAGTTATTTTATATGCATAAATTTATACGTCACTGAGCGCACTGGGTTCCAAATCTTTGCTGTTGGGTGCCTCGCAAATTGTTTCCTGTAGGATTATGCAGGGCAATAAACTCATTGATAATAAACACACCTTTTTCCTGCAGTTTTCTTCGCTAAGAATTCGGATTCTTCTGCGGAAAACACGTCCAGATTTTCCACGACGGCCATGAGATGTACACCGTTGGATATGTTAGACACGTGAACCACAGTGTTGAAAACACTCAAAAGTTCCATTTCTTGTAGCACGTCTTTCCTACAGCTTGTGGCTATCACTAATAATTTGTGGCCCTGTAACAGATACACAAGATACTAAAATATGCTTATGCCAAGTCTGCCCAACCAATACCAAATCTGCCCCACCTATCAAAGTCTGCCCCACCTATCCCAAGTCAGCCCCGCCTATCAAAGTCTGCCTCGCCTATCCCAAGTCAGCCCCGCCTATCAAAGTCTGCCTCGCCTATCCCAAGTCAGCCCCGCCTATCAAAGTCTGCCACACCTATCCCAAGTCAGCCTCGCCTATCAAAGTCTGCCACACCTATCCCAAGTCAGCCCCGCCTATCTAAAATCTATTTATGGATTACAATACAGCCAAACCTGTGTTAGTCGTCACCTCTATTAGGCACCCAACCTCTATTAAGCAGCCAGTTTCCAGATTCCCAATATGTTGTTTTATTATAAATGTGACCTCTATTAAGCAGCCACCTGTGCTAAGGGAGCCACTTTTTGTGATTCACTTTAAAAATGATGACTTATGAAAACTTCCTTTAACCCATTTCATTCTGGATATATTTAAAGAGTTTTGCAAACAACATAGATCCAGATCAGCCGCAGTGTGACGCTGCGTGCTGATCAGGATCTATGTTGTTTGCTACATAGCCAAGTGTCTTAGCAAGATCATCTGAATAGCAAACAGCATAGAGCCTGATCAGACGGCATGTTCCGTGGCGGTTGATCTGGATCTATGTTCTTTGCAAATACCGTTTGAACGGTATCCAGAATGAAATGGGTTAATGGGTCTTTGTTTCAGGGTGGACTGCGTTTTCAATCCATCTGTGAGCTAGTAACTTAACCCTTTCAACACCACAGACCTCTAAATAGGCTTACAAAAAGTGTAGATCCAGATGAGCCGGCTCGTGATGAGCCGTCTCATCAGGATCTGCACTTTTTGCCAGTGATATGACTATTTTTAGACATAATTACCCATTTTGATAAATGAACTTGTCCAAATGTGATTTTCTGATTCATTTATTGGTTTATGAATATCATGGACCAGTCCATGTGAGTTACTTGGTGTTGAATGGGTTAAATAACAGAGAAAACAATCGTAGAAGATCTTACGTGTGGCGGAACTTTCTTCAACAACACTAGAAGAGCCTGTAGCACAAGGTTGGAAAACCTGGGTCCAATCGGTACGTAATCTGGAAGAGAAAATAAACACGTCGGTCGACAAAGTTCATTATAATTTAATTTTAATCTGAACTGCGGTTTAAATTTAGTCGTCCTCAGAATTATAATGTGAAAACATTCCCACCCACAGAATTGACTCCAAATCATTCACACACAGAATTGACTCCAAACAATTTACACATAGAATTGACTCCAAATCATTCACACATAGAATTGACTCCAAATCATTCACACACAGAATTGACTCCAAATCATTCACACATAGAATTGACTCCAAACAATTTACACATAGAATTGACTCCAAATCATTCACATATAGAATTGACTTCGCAACATTCTAACCAATAGAATTGACTTCACAAACAAACAAATCGGATATATCAATAACATAGTTTTCAACTTTTGTGAATGTATTTGCTTATCTGGCAAGGTGCCAGGTTACTGCAAGCACATGGTTGCCATTGCGACGTTCTCTACATGGGAGACCCAGAGTTCGAACTTAGGACTGGTTAAATATACACTGACAGATCTTACCTAATAATCTCTCAATATCATCCACAATTATACAACTGAGGGGAGATTTGTAAGCATCGTCGAAGATTTTCTTCACATGTTGGCATTTAGCTGCTTCGTGGAATCCAATCATGTTTTCTGGCGAACACACTTTGACAAACGGGAAGTCGGAATTCCTAGCGATCTGTGCTGCAAGGGCCGTCTTACCAGAACCAGCTGGACCTGTAAATATATAGTGTCGGGTAATAGTAACGATACACAGTCTGTGGAGGAATAGTCAGTATACACAGTCTGTGGAGGAATAGTCAGTATACACAGTATGTGGAGGAATAGTCAGTATACACAGTCTGTGGAGGAATAGTCAGTATACACAGTATGTGGAGGAATAGTCAGGATACACAGTCTGTGGAGGAATAGTCAGCATACACAGTATGTGGAGGAATAGTCAGCATACACAGTATGTGGAGGAATAGTCAGTATACACAGTATGTGGAGGAATAGTCAGTATACACAGTATGTGGAGGAATAGTCAGTATACACAGTATGTGGAGGAATAGTCAGTATACACAGTCTGTGGAGGAATAGTCAGTATACACAGTCTGTGGAGGAATAGTCAGTATACACAGTATGTGGAGGAATAGTCAGTATACACAGTCTGTGGAGGAATAGTCAGGATACACAGTATGTGGAGGAATAGTCAGTATACACAGTCTGTGGAGGAATAGTCAGGATACACAGTCTGTGGAGGAATAGTCAGTATACACAGTATGTGGAGGAATAGTCAGTATACACAATATGTGGAGGAATAGTCAGGATACAGTATGTGGAGGAATAGTCAGTATATACAGTATGTGGAGGAATAGTCAGTATACACAGTCTGTGGAGGAATAGTCAGTATACACAGTATGTGGAGGAATAGTCAGTATACACAGTCTGTGGAGGAATAGTCAGGATACACAGTATGTGGAGGAATAGTCGAGGAATAGTCAGTATACACAGTATGTGGAGGAATAGTCAGGATACACAGTATGTGGAGGAATAGTCAGGATACAGTATGTGGAGGAATAGTCAGGATACACAGTATGTGGAGGAATAGTCGTATACAGTATGTGGAGGAATAGTCAGTATACACAGTCTGTGGAGGAATAGTCAGTATACACAGTCTGTGGAGGAATAGTCAGTATACACAGTCTGTGGAGGAATAGTCAGTATACACAGTATGTGGAGGAATAGTCAGTATACACAGTATGTGGAGGAATAGTCAGGATACAGTATGTGGAGGAATAGTCAGTATACACAGTATGTGGAGGAATAGTCAGTATACACAGTCTGTGGAGGAATAGTCAGTATACACAGTCTGTGGAGGAATAGTCAGGATACACAGTATGTGGAGGAATAGTCGAGGAATAGTCAGTATACACAGTATGTGGAGGAATAGTCAGGATACACAGTATGTGGAGGAATAGTCAGGATACACAGTCTGTGGAGGAATAGTCAGTATACACAGTCTGTGGAGGAATAGTCAGGATACAGTATGTGGAGGAATAGTCAGTATACACAGTATGTGGAGGAATAGTCAGTATACACAGTCTGTGGAGGAATAGTCAGTATACACAGTCTGTGGAGGAATAGTAAGTATACACAGTCTGTGGAGGAATAGTCAGTATACACAGTCTGTGGAGGAATAGTCAGTATACACAGTCTGTGGAGGAATAGTCAGTATACACAGTATGTGGAGGAATAGTCAGGATACACAGTCTGTGGAGGAATAGTCAGGATACACAGTATGTGGAGGAATAGTCAGTATACACAGTATGTGGAGGAATAGTCAGTATACACAGTCTGTGGAGGAATAGTCAGTATACACAGTATGTGGAGGAATAGTCAGTATACACAGTATGTGGAGGAATAGTCAGGATACAGTATGTGGAGGAATAGTCAGTATATACAGTATGTGGAGGAATAGTCAGCATACACAGTATGTGGAGGAATAGTCAGGATACACAGTATGTGGAGGAATAGTCAGTATACACAGTCTGTGGAGGAATAGTCAGGATACACAGTCTGTGGAGGAATAGTCAGTATACACAGTCTGTGGAGGAATAGTCAGTATACACAGTCTGTGGAGGAATAGTCAGGATACACAGTATGTGGAGGAATAGTCAGTATACACAGTATGTGGAGGAATAGTCAGTATACACAGTCTGTGGAGGAATAGTCAGTATACACAGTATGTGGAGGAATAGTCAGTATACACAGTATGTGGAGGAATAGTCAGTATACACAGTCTGTGGAGGAATAGTCAGTATACACAGTCTGTGGAGGAATAGTCAGTATACACAGTCTGTGGAGGAATAGTCAGGATACACAGTCTGTGGAGGAATAGTCAGTATACACAGTATGTGGAGGAATAGTCAGGATACACAGTATGTGGAGGAATAGTCAGGATACACAGTCTGTGGAGGAATAGTCAGGATACACAGTCTGTGGAGGAATAGTCAGTATACACAGTCTGTGGAGGAATAGTCAGGATACACAGTATGTGGAGGAATAGTCAGTATACACAGTATGTGGAGGAATAGTCAGGATACACAGTATGTGGAGGAATAGTCAGTATACACAGTCTGTGGAGGAATAGTCAGTATACACAGTATGTGGAGGAATAGTCAGTATACACAGTATGTGGAGGAATAGTCAGGATACACAGTCTGTGGAGGAATAGTCAGTATACACAGTATGTGGAGGAATAGTCAGTATACACAGTATGTGGAGGAATAGTCAGGATACACAGTATGTGGAGGAATAGTCAGGATACACAGTCTGTGGAGGAATAGTCAGGATACACAGTCTGTGGAGGAATAGTCAGGATACACAGTATGTGGAGGAATAGTCAGTATACACAGTCTGTGGAGGAATAGTCAGTATACACAGTCTGTGGAGGAATAGTCAGTATACACAGTCTGTGGAGGAATAGTCAGGATACACAGTATGTGGAGGAATAGTCAGGATACACAGTATGTGGAGGAATAGTCAGTATACACAGTCTGTGGAGGAATAGTCAGTATACACAGTCTGTGGAGGAATAGTCAGTATACACAGTATGTGGAGGAATAGTCAGTATACACAGTATGTGGAGGAATAGTCAGGATACAGTATGTGGAGGAATAGTCAGTATATACAGTATGTGGAGGAATAGTCAGTATACACAGTATGTGGAGGAATAGTCAGTATACACAGTCTGTGGAGGAATAGTCAGTATACACAGTCTGTGGAGGAATAGTCAGGATACACAGTATGTGGAGGAATAGTCAGTATACACAGTCTGTGGAGGAATAGTCAGTATACACAGTATGTGGAGGAATAGTCAGTATACACAGTCTGTGGAGGAATAGTCAGTATACACAGTATGTGGAGGAATAGTCAGTATACACAGTATGTGGAGGAATAGTCAGGATACAGTATGTGGAGGAATAGTCAGTATATACAGTATGTGGAGGAATAGTCAGTATACACAGTATGTGGAGGAATAGTCAGTATACACAGTATGTGGAGGAATAGTCAGTATACACAGTCTGTGGAGGAATAGTCAGGATACACAGTATGTGGAGGAATAGTCGAGGAATAGTCAGTATACACAGTATGTCGAGGAATAGTCGAGGAATAGTCAGTATACACAGTATGTGGAGGAATAGTCAGGATACACAGTATGTGGAGGAATAGTCAGGATACAGTATGTGGAGGAATAGTCAGGATACAGTATGTGGAGGAATAGTCAGGATACACAGTATGTGGAGGAATAGTCAGTATACAGTATGTGGATGAATAGTCAGTATACACAGTATGTGGAGGAATAGTCAGTATACACAGTCTGTGGAGGAATAGTCAGTATACACAGTATGTGGAGGAATAGTCAGTATACACAGTCTGTGGAGGAATAGTCAGTATACACAGTATGTGGAGGAATAGTCAGTATACACAGTATGTGGAGGAATAGTCAGTATACACAGTATGTGGAGGAATAGTCAGGATACAGTATGTGGAGGAATAGTCAGTATATACAGTATGTGGAGGAATAGTCAGTATACACAGTCTGTGGAGGAATAGTCAGTATACACAGTCTGTGGAGGAATAGTCAGGATACACAGTATGTGGAGGAATAGTCAGTATACACAGTATGTGGAGGAATAGTCGAGGAATAGTCAGTATACACAGTATGTGGAGGAATAGTCAGGATACACAGTATGTGGAGGAATAGTCAGGATACACAGTCTGTGGAGGAATAGTCAGTATACACAGTCTGTGGAGGAATAGTCAGTATACACAGTATGTGGAGGAATAGTCAGTATACACAGTATGTGGAGGAATAGTCAGGATACACAGTCTGTGGAGGAATAGTCAGTATACACAGTCTGTGGAGGAATAGTCAGTATACACAGTATGTGGAGGAATAGTCAGGATACACAGTCTGTGGAGGAATAGTCGGGTGTAGTATACACAGTATGTGGAGGAATAGTCAGGATACACAGTCTGTGGAGGAATAGTCAGTATACACAGTATGTGGAGGAATAGTCAGTATACACAGTCTGTGGAGGAATAGTCAGTATACACAGTCTGTGGAGGAATAGTCAGTATACACAGTCTGTGGAGGAATAGTCAGTATACACAGTATGTGGAGGAATAGTCAGTATACACAGTATGTGGAGGAATAGTCAGTATACAGTTGTGGGTTGTTCAGTATGTGGAGGAATAGTCAGTATACACAGTATGTGGAGGAATAGTCAGTATACACAGTCTGTGGAGGAATAGTCAGTATACACAGTCTGTGGAGGAATAGTCAGTATACACAGTATGTGGAGGAATAGTCAGTATACACAGTATGTGGGGAGGAATAGTCAGTATACACAGTATGTGGAGGAATAGTCAGGATACACAGTATGTGGAGGAATAGTCAGTATACAGTATGTGGAGGAATAGTCAGTATACACAGTATGTGGAGGAATAGTCAGGATACACAGTATGTGGAGGAATAGTCAGTATACAGTCTGTGGATGAATAGTCAGTATACACAGTATGTGGAGGAATAGTCAGTATACACAGTCTGTGGAGGAATAGTCAGTATACACAGTATGTGGAGGAATAGTCAGTATACACAGTATGTGGAGGAATAGTCAGTATACACAGTCTGTGGAGGAATAGTCAGTATACACAGTCTGTGGAGGAATAGTCAATATACACAGTATGTGGAGGAATAGTCAGTATACACAGTCTGTGGAGGAATAGTCAATATACACAGTATGTGGAGGAATAGTCAGTATACACAGTCTGTGGAGGAATAGTCAATATACACAGTATGTGGAGGAATAGTCAGGATACACAGTCTGTGGAGGAATAGTCGAGGATGTGTATACACAGTCTGTGGAGGAATAGTCAATATACACAGTATGTGGAGGAATAGTCAGGATACACAGTCTGTGGAGGAATAGTCAATATACACAGTCTGTGGAGGAATAGTCAGTATACACAGTCTGTGGAGGAATAGTCAATATACACAGTATGTGGAGGAATAGTCAGGATACACAGTCTGTGGAGGAATAGTCAATATACACAGTCTGTGGAGGAATAGTCAGTATACACAGTCTGTGGAGGAATAGTGAAATATAACCCAATTGCCAGCATCTAACACACATTGAATTGGAATACTTGACTACTAAACATACGCTACATTCAATAGCAGGGTTCTGGTTGGCTTGTGAGATCAATAATTGCCATCTAGCACACATTGCACGAGATTACATACCTTCTAAACATACAGTGACTAGCGGGGTTCTGTCGCTGAGCTTGGCTTGTGAGATCAATAAATGCCATCTAGCACACATTGCACGAGATTACATACCTTCTAAACATACAGTGACTAGCGGGGTTCTGTCGCTGAGCTTGGCTTGTGAGATCAATAAATGCCATCTAGCACACATTGCACGAGATTACATACCTTCTAAACATACAGTGACTAGCGGGGTTCTGTCGCTGAGCTTGGCTTGTGAGATCAATAAA
>CM026392.1:40924554-41082249 GCA_014843695.1 Archivesica marissinica | reverse complement strand
CAGTGGAGACCCCCTGCCTCCCATCCAGTGGAGACCCCCTGCCTCCCATCCAGTGGAGACCCCCTGCCTCCCATCCAGTGGAGACCCCCTGCCTCCCATCCAGTGGAGACCCCCTGCCTCCCATCCAGTGGAGACCCCCTGCCTCCCATCCAGTGGAGACCCCTGCCTCCCATCCAGTGGAGACCCCTGCCTCCCATCCAGTGGAGACCCCTGCCTCCCATCCAGTGGAGACCCCTGCCTCCCATCCAGTGGAGACCCCTGCCTCCCATCAGTGGAGACCTGCCTCCATCAAGTGGAGACCCCTGCCTCCATCGTGGAGACCCCCTGCCTCCATCCAGTGGAGACCCCTGCCTCCCATCCAGTGAGACCCCCTGCCTCCCATCCAGTGGAGACCCCTGCCTCCATCCAGTGGAGACCCCTGCCTCCATACAGTGGAGACCCCTGCCTCCATCCAGTGGAGACCCCTGCCTCCATCCAGTGGAGACCCCTGCCTCCCATCCAGTGGAGACCCCCTGCCTCCCATCCAGTGGAGAACCCTGCCTCCCATCCAGTGGAGACCCCCTGCCTCCCATCCAGTGGAGACCCCCTGCCTCCCATCCAGTGGAGACCCCCTGCCTCCCATCCAGTGGAGACCCCCTGCCTCCCATCCAGTGGAGACCCCCTGCCTCCCATCCAGTGGAGACCCCTGCCTCCCATCCAGTGGAATAACACATTTTATTTCACTGTTAAACTTCTATATTTCACTGGAAAGGACATGATAAAGACATTCATTTGGCCTCACTGTTAAACTTCTATATTTCATTGGAAAGGACATGATAAACACATTCATTTGGCCTCACTTTTAAACTTCTATATTTCACTGGAAAGGACATGATAAACCCATTCATTGGGCCTCACTGTTAAACTTCTATATTTCATTGGAACACACAAGATAAACACATTCATTTGGCCTCACTGTTAAACTTCTATATTTCATTGGAAAGCACATGATAAACACATTCATTTGGCCTCACTGTTAAACTTCTATATTTCACTGGAAAGGACACGATAAACCCATTCATTTGGCCTCACTGTTAAACTTCTATATTTCACTGGAAAACACATGATAAACCCATTCATTTGGCCTCACTGTTAAACTTCTATATTTCATTGGAAAGCACATGATAAACACATTCATTTGGCCTCACTGTTAAACTTCTATATTTCACTGGAAAGGACATGATAAACCCATTCATTTGGCCTCACTGTTAAACTTCTATATTTCATTGGAAAGCACATGATAAACACATTCATTTGGCCTCACTGTTAAACTTCTATATTTCACTGGAAAGGACATGATAAACCCATTCATTTGGCCTCACTGTTAAACTTCTATATTTCATTGGAAAGCACATGATAAACACATTCATTTGGCCTCACTGTTAAACTTCTATATTTCACTGGAAAACACATGATAAACCCATTCATTTGGCATCACTGTTAAATTTCTATATTTTATTGGAAAGCACATGAGAAACACATTCATTTGGCCTCACATAAAATGCCTATATCTGCTGATTTGTCAGGAGTGGAGAAATTGATTCCTGGGTATTTTACGTAATTAGGTCAGTAGGTTTGTCTTAATAAGTAGTCTGTGCACTCCTAAGCCATTATTCTGTAGGCTCATTTCTTGGAATATTCTTGGAATATTCTTGGTAATTTCTCCAATTCATTTTGAGGTTATTCACTTGCATACTGTTTGTACAGCCAAGGTTTAGACAGACGTTTTAAGAAATTGAACAAATTTAGGTTTTTACAACATTAGATTAATCGCTCTCGAGACCTAATTCCTGATGGAATCCATTGCCATGAGGATGAGAGAGAAGAGGCAATGTGAGATGGGATGAGAAATGCATGAGATGGGACTTCAAATCGTGTGTGTGTTTTACGTTTATTTATCGTCGCTACCGGTTGCCCATATGAGCTATGGCCTCCTGAAGAGATTAGTCATTTTAGATTTTTGGAGAATAGTGCAATGATACAGACAGAGACCTGTTCCAGAATCTCATCTGGTTCTTTTACGTGCACGGTGTAAAGCACCGACACGAGACCTTGCCTTAAAGTCCCATCAAATATACCATGTATACCGTGCACATAAAAGAACCAGAGGAGACTCTGGAATGGGTATCTGTCTGCATCATTGCACTATCTTCCAAAAAATGACTAATCTCTTCAGGCTGCATCGCTCATATTAGCAACCAGTAGCAGTGATAAAATAAACGCAAGACATCCAATGCTTTAAATTTCAATATACCATACTGTGCTCCGTTAATGTAAATTTCAATATACCATACGGTTCTCCTTTAATGTAAATTTCAATATACCATAAGGTTCTCCTTTAATGTAAATTTCAATATACCATACGGTTCTCCTTTAATGTAAATTTCAATATACCATACGGTCATCCTTTAATGTAAATTTCAATATACCATAAGGTCTTCCTTTAATGTAAATTTCAATATACCATAAGGTCTTCCTTTAATGTAAATTTCAATATACCATATTAAGGTCTTCCTTTAATGTAAATTTCAATATAGCATAAGGTCTTCCTTTAATGTAAATTTCAATATACCATAAGGTCTTCCTTTAATGGCCTGTCACCTGCAACTATGCCATCTGGATCATGCAGAAGCTTGCCAGTGCCATCAAGGGTATTTGGATGCTGTAAATTGTCTTCTGCATTAACCTAGAAAAGATAAAACATGATCACAGACATTATAAATATAAACACTAATAGTATTGACCATTAAACACAAATCGATCACCTGTTGTTTTATAATATTTGGTACCAACTAATAATCATGCAATATACATATGTTCATATTGTCATTTAATGCAGTTTATACTAGATTATACAGCAATTCATTACATAAAGATCTGTAATAAAATGTATGAAATAAGATAATAATGAATATGTTTGCTCTATGTTTATTAGTTTGCTCCAAATATTGTAAAACAGCAGGTGACCGATTAGGAATTATGTCGAGCAGGCCCGTCGCTGGGCATACGCAAGTACGCACGTGCGTATCATTGGTCTGAGAAAATGAAAAAAAAATAAAACTCCAAAAATGAATTAAAACCCCAGGGGAGGGGTAGTAGGGATACATAGGCGCCGTGATGTGTGGAGTTGTGAAATAATTGAGCCCATTGCAAATATGGTGCATCTCGAAATAGTTTGTGCTATTTTACGTGCTTGATTAATTGATAAGAGCAATAGTCCTGCAATTCTATGTTACAAAATACATTGAAATGCAGGAAATTGCTTCCTCATTTCCAAAAATATCCCGGGGATGGGGAGACCCCCCTAGCGTAATCGCACGCTATGTTCAATTGACAAACAAATTTGACCGTGCGTATCATCAAAATAGCTCCAGCGACGGCCCTGAATAGTATTGTCCACAGCCAGTAGAGTTCTGTTTTTAGATTAAATATTTTTAGCATTTTTAATTTATTGTCCCACTGCAAACGTCATTCAAACCTAAAATCCCTGTTTTATTTCATTTAAAACCTTATATAATAATTTAAATCCTAGGTCGTCTACATGGTTCGCTGGAGGCGAGGGTAAATAAGCTCAATCATCATCATCATAAATCCAAGAGCTACTAGTAGATAAAAAGGGCTGTACCAAAAACTGAAAAATCTTGAAATAAAAATATATAAAATTGGAATAAAAATGGGTTACACGTGTGTGTTTTACGTTTATTTATCGTCGCTAACGGTTACCCATATGAGCGACGCCTCCTGAAGAGATTTAGTCATTTTAAATGTTTGGAGGATAGTGCGATGATACAGACAGAGACCCAATCCAGAGTCTCCTCTGGTTCTTTTACGTGCACAGTGTACAGCACCGACACGAGACCTCGGTTTAAAGTCCCATCTGAAAGACTGTTAATATTATTAGGGTCAGATGAGGGATCGAATTTTCGCAGACAACTGTGTTTTATATCGACCAATCAACTCATCATCAAATGATCATCAGTATGGCATTTTACTGTTGTTAGAACTTGTTGCCCATTTTGCCCTTTTTCCTTACTTTGTTATGATTATGTATGTATGTATCCAATCTCTAGTGGAAGTCGTGATAGCGCAGTGCTAGCGCATTCACTTCAGGTGCGAAAGGTCCGGAGTTCGAGCCCCGCTGGAGCAGTTATGATTGTGCCCTTAGGCAAGGCATTTAAATTCCACGTTGCCTCTTCTCTCTCCCTCGTGGCGATGGATTCCATCAGGAATGAGGTCTCGAGAGTGATTAATATAAGTTAGAAGAACTTGTTTCGCAATCGAGCTAAAATAAATTTGTATAAACTAATGTCTAGCTCAACTCCAGTCTCAAACTCAGAAACGAAGGTTATAAAGCTGCTTGAGCTCGGCTTGAGTTTGAGATTTAGCTCGGGTTTAGTTTGAGATTTAGCTCGGGTTGAGTTTGAGATTTAGCTCGGGTTGAGTTTGAGATTTAGCTCGGGTTGAGTTTGAGATTTAGCTCGGGTTGAGTTTGAGCTTGAGCTCCGGTTGAGTTTGAGATTGAGAACAACTCGAGACCAATCTCAGTCTCAAAATGTTATGGCTTTTTAACTCTTTGCCTGCTGAGTAAATAAAATCACATTTACAAACAACATAGATCCAAAATCAGTCGTGACGTAATGCTGCATCTGATCAGGATCTATGTTGTTTGCTATTCTTTACAAACAGCATAGATCCAAAATCAGCCGTGGCGTAATGCTGCGTCTGATCAGGATCTATGTTGTTTGCTATTCTTTACAAACAGCATAGATCCAAAATCAGCCGTGGCGTAATGCTGCATCTGATCAGGATCTATGTTGTTTGCTAATCAGTAAAATGTATTAGCTCCACTATCCGAATAGCAAACAGCATAAAGCCTGATCAGATGGCACAGAACAAACAACAGTCTGATCATGCTCTATGCTGTTTGCAAAAGTGATTTTATCTGTCGCTAGCATACAATGAGCTAAGCCTCCATACAAGAGTTAACCCTGTCCAAATAAATACCGCTATGCATGTATTCTGGAGTAACGACAACTACCGTAATTTGCTATGTATACCGCGCTATCATGTATAACACGCACCCACTTTTTTGGCACGAAAATCGGGGGAAAATCGTAGTTCTTGTCTATACCATGCACCGTAAAATATCATTTTCACAAGCCAAAATTTCTGAAGATACGATATAATTGCGCTCTATGGTTTTTATATTTCGATAGCAAAAAAAGAAGAAATCGTGCAGAAGTGCATGGTTCTGAAATATATTCATACTCTATGATTTTTGTACAAAAAGAAATATTTGTGCGGGCCTATGACTGGAAGTGTGTGGTTTTGATAAATCCCTGATGCCATGCTGGGTATTTAACCCTTTCAACACCACAGACCTCTAAATTGGCTTACAAAAAAGTGTAGATCCAGATGAGCCGGCTCGTGACGAGCCGTCTCATCAGGATCTGCACTTTTTTCAAGTAATATAACTATTTTTAGAAAAAACATTACCCATTTTGATAAATGAACTGATCCAAATGTAATTTTGTTATAAATTTATTGGTCTAAAAATATCATGGACCAGTCCATGTCAGTTACTTGGTGTTGAATGGGTTAAACTCAGTTGGGCATGATCTCTCATAATCAGCCAAGTACAGTCACAAAAAGCATTACAACCTACGTTTCAGTATCAATTCTTCACTGAGTTTGAGTTTTGAGATTTGAGTTCAGTTTTCAGCCGAAATCAAAAATGTTTTATCCGGGCCCCTGTATAGATCAAGAATACTACACCCCAAAAATTCCATGGAGTAACATCTTAATACCGGTAATTGTAGAGAAAATCCATGTCCCATTAAATCTAGTTTATGTATCCATCGACACACATTGACGCGTTTATTTAGCAACACATTTCGAGCATCTGGTGGAAATCAGAAACTCACATATATATATATTGGGTACTTCGATTTCGCAAGATTTAATGTAATCTAAATACTCTACATGTATATATATTTCTGCAACTGGATACGGAATGATGAGGGACATGGCGTGCGTTAATTGTGAATTGATACAACAATCCTTGCTAAGCAAACTATCCCATAAATACAGGATTAAAGTGACAGTAAATCAGATGGACCTGTAGTCCAGTGGTAACACGCTGGACTGGTAATCCAGAGATCGCATGTTCGATCCCCCGTCTGACCCTAATAAAATTAAGTCTTTCAGATGGCACGTTAAACCGAGGTCTCGTGTCGGTACTTTACACTGTGCACCTAAAAGAACCAGAGAAGACTCTGGAATGGGTATCTATCTGTATCATTGCACTATCCTCCAAAAATCTAAAATGACTAATCTCTTCAGGAGGCTTCGCTCATATGGGCAATCGGTAGCGACGATAAATAAACGTAAAACACACACACAGTAAATAAAAAAATGCAAGTTTTCACACATTTTTGTAATGTACATAATTATACTACCTACCATTTTTGATGTTGCTCATATAGTAATAAATGGAAACGATCAAATGCATTCTCTATTTTTTTTCTCTATTTTTATATTTTTTCTTTCTTTTTTCCTTCTATTTCTTAAACTGGGGAAAACACTCCACAAACAAGTTTTGTATATACATGGAATGCAATATTTATATAGGTTTTTGATATTAATAATATAAACTGTCATTGTTTAATTAACTGCATTGCTTTGTTATGTAGGTACAGAAAAAGATAAATAAACGGGGTTACCCGAAATGGGCCTCAATATTAAAAAAGAAAAACGTTTTCACATATAAATAACACTGTTACTACACATTCTTCGGAAAAAATTTGAATAATTAATTTTCAATAATAAGTCAGGTTTGTGCGATCTAGAAACTAGCAAAAGTGAAAGTAGGAATTTTCGAAGCGGTTAATATGACCCAGAAGGGACATTTACTTGATAATTATTCAATCCTACTGTATAGGTATAGGATAGATCACGAATTGGCCCGTCTTAACGAAATATACACCGAGCAAAGCAAGGTGTATATTTCGTTAAGACGGGCCAATGAGTTGATCTATCTTACTTGGACAACGTAATGTAAGTAGGTCGCGTCTATATGATTTAGAAGCGAGAAATGTGACTTTTTCATTGGACCATGTGACTTAGTCGTTGTCTAATGGAGGTAATTCCGTGATAGACAGCCATTTTGATGTAGGTTAAATTCCGTGATAGACAGCCATTTTGATGTAGATTAAATTCCGTGATACACAGCCATTTATTTAGATGTAGGTTAAATTCCGTGATAGACAGCCATTTAGATGTAGGTTAAATTCAGATTACTCCGAAAATAATTATGTACAGGTGCAAAGGGAGATAAATTTATAACGGTAAATTTGTACGAAAAATCTTTGTGAACATTGACAGCACATCTTTACTCATTGGTGGAGGAAGACCTTGGTTGTCGCTCCGAGCAGTATTTCAGGAAATCATCGAATATGAAAATAAGCCAGTATTTCAATAATTTTTAATTGATCAAAGAAAGAAGATTGTCACAATTGCAAGCAAAACTACTGGTATATTCATTATATCTCGTTAAAACATGCTTTAAACTTGAACTCAACAAATGTCCCCGGATTATCTAAATTAATGGTGCCTACATATATACCGTCTCCGTGGCCTAGTGGTTAAGGTGTCCGCCTACGGAGCGGGAGGTCGAAGGTTCGAATCTCGTCAGGGGTTCGTTCTGATATGGCCGGTTGGTGAGCCGCCAGCTAGTTAAATAATGGTTACCGATTGCCTACCAGCCTGATGTCTGGCACACAAGCATAGGATTCGGGAAGTACTGATGTTCATAAAAAAGAGGTGTCTCATAAGTCAGAAATGGCTGGCCCTTTAAATAGGGGTGACACTATAAGAAACAAACACTTTACTTTTATATATCAAGGACAAGCTACACCCCTGTTAATAATATATATTTGTTCTATGTATAGGATATAAGCTGAAAATGATCCAATATGTAAAATATTGAACTGTGTGAGGCACATAGCGCCGAAGACAGTACCACCATTTTACATATTGGATCCGTGTTCAGCTTATATCGTACTTAAAACACACACTTATATAACAAAATCCTACTAATTAAAAATTTTAATTTCGCACATGCACGCATAGGATTTAATATAACACTTGCATTTTGGCAGCAGTCCAATATTAATAATAATGGACTGCAAGTACAAAGGTATGACGTCACGACGGTGTTTTAATATATATTATTAGGATTCATTTTAGTAGTCATATCAATTTATGTTGAAAATTTAATACAATAGCTTGTATTACCATATAGCAGTGTTTGACTCATGCTTGAGTAATAATACAGAGTACATCAAAAATCAATATCCTAACTCCAACATAATATTGTCACACCCCTCGATTTATGACTGAGTTTAACTCGTGGCTGAGTACAGAGAGAGTTTGTTTAATATTTTACACCGGTCTTATACTGGCAGACCCCTCGATTTATGATTTAGTTTAACTCATGGCTGAGTACAGAGAGTTCATGGCTGAGTACAGAGAGTTTGTTTAATATATTACTCCGTTCTTATACTGACAGACCTCTGGAATTACTGACAGACCTCTGGAATTACTGACAGACCTCTGGAATTACATGTATGACTGAGTTTAACTCATGGTCGAGTATATAGAGTTTGTTATTGTCTTATCTACAATATAATACTGTCAGACCTCTGGACTCATGACTGAGTTTAACTCATGGTCGAGTATATATAGAGTTTGTTATTGTCTTATCTACAATATAATACTGTCATACCTCTGGATTAGTGACTGGGTTTAACTCATGGTCAAGTATATACAGTTTGTTAATGACTGATCTACAATATAATACTGCCATACCTCTGGACTCATGACTGAGTTTAACTCATGGTCGAGTATATACAGTTTGTTATTGTCTGATCTACAATATAATACTGCCATACCTCTGTACTCATGACTGAGTTTAACTCATGGTCAAATACATACAGTTTGTTAATGACTGATCTACAATATAATACTGTCATACCTAGGACTCATGACTGAGTTTAACTCATGGTCGAGTATATATAGTTTGTTAATGACTGATCTACAATATAATACTCTCATACCTCTGGACATTTGACTGAGTATTATTCATGATTGAGTATTTAGAATTCTTTGAACAGCTTACCTCCGATCTAATACTGTCAGACAGACTCCCTGCCACCGAAGTCGATGTTTCTGATTCTCCGATATCAAAGGGAGAACACTGGCTTACATCATCCAGATCAAAAGAGACAGAGTTCTTTCCCCTTTCTACTAATGATAATGTCCTGTCATGTGTATAATCGCCTTCACTTTCAAGCCGTTTCCCTTTTCCCATCTCATATTTGGAATCTGACTTTGATCTGTTCACATTATGTCCAATTTTCAATTTTAGTCTGGATTTAATTGATTGCTCACTACTACTGTATCCATCTTCTGTATTTTGACTATTATTTTCTGATTCCTGTATCAGCGACGCAAGACTAGATTTTTTAGATATCAAAGATCGTGGCCGCTTAGCACCAGGTTTCCTACGTTCTCGTACAGACGTAGAATTGCTGTTCCTTCCATTTGCAGTATCAGATAAATAGTCAGATTCTATATCGGACCTTGACGTGGTTCGAGATTTTAATTTTGGTCGCACTCGTTGCTGGTGAGGTTTGGTTATATTTGGCACACTCTCCTGCATAGTCAATTGTTCATGCCCATTCACATTATGCTTGTCTTTTGCCACAATTTTAGCAATTATGATCTCTTCAGATGTCTGCATTCCTTGACTAGAAATTTTGTTTCTATCTTCAAGCTCTTTTTCTATCTGAATAATTTCTGCATTAGCTTGTTTAACGTTAACCTGACCATCATTAAGATAATCTGAAACATTGGAATTCAACACATTTTCTCTGCTATTGCTTTCCTTAATTACTTGTAAATGCAGAGGTATTACTTCTTTAGTTCTGTTAATGTCTGAATTTTTACTCTTACTCTCAGCTTGTTTGTTACCACTGTCAACTTTCTCATAAACAGAAGTTCGATTTCTAACCATTCTCTGGTTGTCTTCCATTGTGGATATATTATCTGTGTTCAGTGAGTTCTCTGTATCAAGACTAGTATCTACGTTAAGTGTTTCTGTTGACTTACTAACTTCTTTAAATGTCTTGAATTCTTTAAATGATGGAATATTCGACCGCGACTGAGATCCTTCAACGTTAGGTTGCGTAAATGAGGGAATCGGGGGCCTAGAGTGGCCAACTGAACTTGGAAGAGTTCTGGAATGCTTTTTCTTGGTTTTATGAAAATTTTCAACTGATGAATCAGAATCCCCTGTTACAGAATGTCTCATTGCTCCCTCATTGGTTGACTTAGATTCATGTGACTTACTAAATATTTCTTCTTTGGCATCAGCATCATTTCCAATGCTTGTTTCACTTGCTACACTTTCTGTTTCACACTGACTGTCAGAATCGATAACGAATCCCTCTGACAAATCCAGATTTGACACAGACTTTCTCATACCGGTACTCCGAAACATGGTATGTTTCTCTAATAAATTCTCGTGTTTTTGTAAATGTTTTCTAAACAGGTCAGAACTCATTAGAATATCCACTCTCGAAGAGACCTGTAATTTTCTCAAGGGACGGGGACTCATGCTTGAAAGTAAGTGAGGTAGTCCTGGAGTCAATGCACGCCTTGGGCTCGAAATTTCACTGTATGATGATATGTCACTCTCGCTTAAATCATTCCCGTCTGTACCAACATTTTCTAAGCCTAAGCTAGATCTACTTCGTCGTTTTCGACTGTCATAATATTCACAAAATTGGCACACTTTAATATCACCATTTTCAGTCTTTGTACAAGAGCATTCTTTTAGCATTGAACTTTTCTTGTAGCGACTTTTGGCACGGGCCATGACCTTTTTCCTATACGACGGAGATCTTTGAACTTTAGCTTTTTGTACAGTTATATCTGAGCCCACCTTTCCCTTGTCAATCAACTTATGTTCTGGACTATTATGACCGTTATTTAGCTCTTTACAGCAATCTATCGGGTTGATACTTGTATTTTGTTCTTTAATCTGATCATTTCCATCTAAATTGTTCCCACAAAATGACTTTCCTTCAATACTGACCTTGTCCTCATTAGAGGAAGTTCTAAATCTTCGAGTCACTTCACAATTACTGTAAAATTCTGAGATGGTATCATTTACCTTTTCAATGAAATTATCGTTATTTATGTACAAATCTGACACGTTGGAGATATTAACTTTCTCTGCTTCAATCATTGTATCATAATTGCTTTTCTTTTCCATCACACTGTCGGTTAATTTCTGAATGACTGCATTGTCAAATGTGAAGAAATTATTCTCAGGCAATGTGTCCGTTAGTTCTATTGTAGCATTGTCAACAATATCATTCAATGCAGAATCAATGCTATGGCCATCCTCTTGATTATGTCCTTCCACACTGTCAACCTGGTCTCTACTTGATTCATGTCCAATATACTTATGGATTACACCAAGTGCAGTGCTATCTCCTGATTTACATTTGGCAAGAATACTGCTAGGGTCCGCTTCTTTAGCAGACTGCATCATTACTTCAGTTCTAGAATCAGGAACACTTTCAGTATTCAAATAAACCTTACAACTTTTCTTGGAATTCCTATTTTGATTCTCAGAGACAAAATCGGTTTTCAATTTTTCATCAATGTTATAATTCATTTCAGTATTCAAATCAACTTCAGGTAAGTTTTTGTAATTCCCATTTTTATCACTAGAATCTTTTGACTCAATACATGCCGTTTTTGAGACAAATTTGGTTTTCAATTTGGAGTTTACATCTTTCAAATATCGGCTGGAATAATCCATTACAGGTCCATGACTAGATACTTCAGATTTACTGGAGTCAGTTTTAGCACTTAATTTATTTCCATCATTGCCATCTACCTTTCCACAAGTTGCCATATTGGCTGCTTTCTGAGCTATATTCCTCTCATCTCCACCCAAAGACTGTGACCTCTGTCTGTGTCTGGTTCTATGTCTTCCAGATGTTCTAGCACCTTTTGTTCCAGTTGTATTAGAATTCCCAAGAACTTTAACTTCTGTAAGTTTACTTTCAGCTTTTACAAAACCACTCTCCAATTTTGGCACTAACTCACTCTCGTGTTGTAAAGAATGTATTCTTTCAAACACTTTTCCAGACTTTTCTGGAGTAATCGTAGCATCACTGTTACCACTAGGCACTTTTACACTACCAACATGAAGTACATTAGGCACATTTTCAACATCAGCGTTTACATTTGTCAATTGATTAGCATGTGATGCAGTACCAGGTGTCTTTTCAGTATCTGTGTTCATATTTGGCAATTGATCAACATTTACAATAGGTTCAGAGGCTTTTCCAGTGTTTCTCTTCACATTTGGCAATTGGTTAGACCGAGAAACAGTGGGTACTTTAGGAAGCCGCCTTCTTAACATGGAGCTATGCCTTCCATTCTCATTCACAGAATTCCGTGAATTTGGAGTAACTGCTCCTTCATCTCTGCACTTACTTACAGCAGCAATTTCACTGACTTTTATACTTGGATCTTCTGTGACCTTTATAGAGACATTTTCGGGTCCTTTTGAATTTCTATGTTTTCTACGTTCTCTATTTTCATTATTCAATTGCTTGCTAATTGTCTGTAAATGCTCTATTCCAAATTTTCTTTTTTCTTGACTTTCTGTGCCTGTTGATTTTAAAACATCTGCTTTTACCACAGGTTGACAAGAATTTAAATTTTTTGAAAGCCTTGGTTTATGTTTAGGTATTGGAGGTTTTGAGCGTTTATATGCAGACACAACAGTGGTATCTATGTAACAACTGGTTGCTACAGCAGGCTTTCCATAGTCAGCAATGTCATTTTCATTGTATGGTGTACACGAAGTTCCATCTTCAAACTCATACACGTTACTGTATGGTGTAGAAACAGTGACAGAATTCTTATACAGGTTGTTACTATGACAACTTTTAAATGAGCTCACAGAGTTGTATGGTGTCTCATTAACTACGTAATCATCATTATCACTTCGAGGTGAATATTTCTGAACTGGAAAATGTTTGCTGGTTGCCATGGTTTCTTCCACACGGTTACTGGTTCTTTGCTTGAAGAAATCATTGCCGATTGGTTCCTGTTGCAGGTAGACTGTTTATGAAATAGGAATGGATGGTATTCATTGCAGATCCCATTTATGACAGCTATTCTGACAGAGCTGTTCTAACACAATATATTTGTTTTTGCTTAACAATCACACAATCCAATAATCCAATGTTCTGTACTGTTATTTCAACTATTACACCTTGTGTCCAGTGAATTCGTCTCAAACAAGGAATTCTGAAATGAGAAAAGAAGTTAATAAGTTTCATTCCATTATTAAATTTCCCAAGATTCATACAATGATGAGCCGATACACCAGACACACAAGCAAATACCATTAACCATATTCACCATCATATCTTGGGCCTGTCAACTAGATTCTCAATCAACTCTTGGGCTTGTCAACTAGATTCTCAATCAACTCTTGGGCCCGTCAACTAGATTCTCAATCAACTCTTGGGCTTGTCAACTAGATTCACAATCAACTCTTGGGCCCGTCAACTAGATTCACAATCAACGTTTGGGCCCCGTCAACTAGATTCACAATCAACTCTTGGACCTATCAACTAAAAATTCACAATCAACTCTTGGGCCCGTCAACTAGATTCACAATCAACTCTTGGGCCCGTCAACTAGATTCACAATCAACTCCTGGGCCCGTCAACTAGATTCACAATCAACTCTTGGGCCCATCAACTATATTCACAATCAACTCTTGGCCCCATCAACTATATTCACAATCAACTCTTGGGCCCGTCCATTAGATTCACAATCAACTCTTGGGCCCATCAACTAGATTCACAATCAACTCTTGGGCCCGTCCATTAGATTCACAATCAACTCTTGGGCCCGTCCATTAGATTCACAATCATCTCTTGGGCCCATCAACTATATTCACAATCAACTCTTGGGCCCATCAACTAGATTCACAATTAACTCTTGGGCCCATCAACTAGATTCACAATCAACTCTTGGGCCCGTCCATTAGATTCACAATCAACTCTTGGGCCCGTCCATTAGATTCACAATCAACACTTGGGCCCATCAACTATATTCACAATCAACTCTTGGGCCCATCAACTATATTCACAATCAACTCTTGGGCCCGTCAACTAGATTCACAATTAACTCTTGGGCCCATCAACTAGATTCACAATCAACTCTTGGCCCCGTCAACTAGATTCACAATCAACTCTTGGGCCTGTCAACTAGATTCACAATCAGCTATTGGGCCCATCAACTAGATTCACAATCAACTCTTGGGCCAGTCAACGAGATTCTCAATCAATTCTTGAGCCCGTCAACTATATTCACAATCAACTCTTGGGCCCATCAACTATATTCACAATCAACTCTTGGGCCCGTCAACTAGATTCACAATTAACTCTTGGGCCCATCAACTAGATTCACTATCAACTCTTGGCCCCATCAACTACATTCACAATCAACTCTTGGGCCCATCAACTAGATTCACAATCAACTATTGGGCCCATCAACTAGATTCACAATTAACTCTTGGGCCCATCAACTAGATTCACAATCAACTCTTGGGCCCGTCAACTAGATTCACAATCAGCTCTTGGGCCCATCAACTAGATTCACTATCAACTCTTGGCCCCGTCAACTACATTCACAATCAACTCTTGGGCCCATCAACTAGATTCACAATTAACTCTTGGGCCCATCAACTAGATTCACAATCAACTCTTGGGCCCGTCAACTAGATTCACAATCAGCTCTTGGGCCCATCAACTAGATTCACAATCAACTCTTGGGCCTGTCAACTAGATTCACAATTAACTCTTGGGCCCGTCAACTAGATTCACAATCAACTCTTGGGCCAGTCAACCATATTTTCAATCAACTCTTGGGCGTGTCGACCATATTCCAAATCAATTCGTGGGCCCATATCAACCATTATTCACATTCAACTCTTGGGGCCATTACCCATATTCACAATCAATGCACTAACGTTATATTACCCATATGTCATTTAACATGTAGTACATACAATGTAGAGGTAATTATTCTGTTGTGTTTTTTCTCTCCATAAATGCTCTCACACATAGTGTAAATGTCTCCGTTATGAATCAATACACACCGTTTTACTCACCGTTAAAGCAAGAAAGAAAATCCAGTATAGATAAAATAGTTACTATACAATCAGTAAACATTGTTTTTGTGGTCTACAGATTCATTTCAAATAATGGTTAGCCACACTCCAGTAGTGACATTTGTCTATTATTGGATTTTTACTAAACTTTCATTTAGAGATATTTTAGATTACAGTCTATTCAAATAAATATGCACAGGTGCAAAGGGTGGTATATAATGGTGAATCTATACCATAGCTCATTGTTATTCATGATTATTTCGTTTCTATGGCGAATATAAAACCGTCTCTGTGGTCTAGTGGTTAAGCTGTCCCAATATGGAGCGGGAGGTTCGTACCTCGTCAGGGATTCGTTCTGATGTGGCCGGGTTGTTGAGAGGCCAGCTAGTTAAATAATGGTTACAGATTGCCTGGTGCCTGGCCTACAAGGATAGGATTTGGGAATTACTGATGTTCATAAAAACAAAGGTGTCTCAATCTCATCAAAGTCAGTAATGGCTGGCCTTCATAATCAATATGCTATTCTATAATAAACAAACTTTTATTTAGTAACAAATTATATACTGTAAATATGAAATTATATTCTATACAAGTTTTTGCGAGTTAATATCGCTTTAATAAGTACCTTAGCAGATATAGAAGATAATGGTGAATACTTTCTCGTTTAAGGCCATAAATTGTCACAGTACATATAACCACAATTGATTCAACTGTCAATTTGTGAAAGCTTCATCAAGTGTGTTGAATTATGCCCAGTCCATCACGAAAAATGTGGATATACCATGTTGTTTTTTCTTTCAAATAAAAGTTTATTTGATCACATCTGCTTAAGTGATCAGTTGCAAACAAGAATCATTTTGTTACTTTGATTTAAAATTCTAACCCAATAACATAATTCTACAATACGTTAGTAGCACACATTGATATTGTATGTATCGTTCGGTTGAACAATAATTTGTCTTACTGTTACACAAATTTATTTTAGCTCGATTGCGAAACAAGTTTTTACAAATTATATTAATCACTCTTGAGACCTCATTCCTGATGGAATCCATTGCCATGAGGGAGAAAGTAGAGGCAACGTGGAATTTAGGGCACAATAGTAACGGCTATAGCTGGGCTCAAACTCCGGATCTTTTCGCACCTGAAGCACTTTCTCCTGGGAAAACCCTCTATATATCCACACAGTTTCATCTAAATTCATCAAAAACTTTATCAGTTATCATGTACACAGAGACAGTAAAAAAACAAGCAGAGAAATTAGCAGAGAACATAATTTCAAGCAGTTGAATAACAGTTGAATAACACATTTTATTTCTCGCTGCTTTGCATGTGTGGTCACTGACCTAGCCGCTGCATGTTGAACTGTCAACGCGAACGTAGTCATACTGTAACTGTCAGTGACACCATTTACAGTCGTCTAAACACGACGTTCTAGCGCCATTTAGCGCACAGTTGCATCGTTTTCTTTTCAGCTTAACTCTTTCAGCGCCGAATAAATTCAGAGCATGTGCAAACAACATAGATCCAGATCAGCTGCGGCGTAACGCTGTGTCTGATCATGATCTATGTTGTTTGCTATTTGGACAGGTGCTTCAGCTCCACTGTCTGAAGAGCAATCAGCAAATAGCCTGATCAGACGGCATGTTCTGTTCTGTCCGATCGGGTTCTCTACTTTTTTACAAAGTCGCTTTTATGCGACATTGGCGGTGAAAGAGTTAAAATTAAAATAATTTTTGTTTGTTTAAATGAATAATCGAATAATATTTCACTCATCAATAAAGAAAGCTATTATTACAACATGTGGCTTGTGCCACTCGTGATAATAACGCTTTCTATGTTCATTCGATGAAATATAATTCGACCATATACGGAAACAATCAATTATCCTCGTATTACATACAAAATATTTCAAACTACATCAATTTGTTTTCATCAAAGCCTTGCAAAGATGACCCGTTCGTTTTATATCACCAATATATGGTATCATTTCAATCGTGTCAAATTGATTTTCGATTTCTCTTCAGTATAAATCATTATCAATGTATTACCGTATGGGTCAATAAACACATTTACAGCCATTATGAAGTCCGCTTTCTTCTCTTTCTGCTTAATTAAAATTGAATCAGGGCACATTTAACTTTGAAAATGAGCAAATTGTCGCTATTTAAGTTGTCCACAAGGATATAGTGCAATTCCTCTATAC
The DNA here is from genome assembly GCA_014843695.1 of Archivesica marissinica. Taxonomy (NCBI): domain Eukaryota; kingdom Metazoa; phylum Mollusca; class Bivalvia; order Venerida; family Vesicomyidae; genus Archivesica; species Archivesica marissinica. Next base: position 41,064,730 of record CM026392.1, on the reverse strand, counting down.
AAAGTCCTGCGTATAAGCGAGGTAGTTGTCTACAAGGATATAGTGCAATTCCTCTATACAAAGTCCTGCGTATAAGTGAGGTAGTTGTCTACAAGGATAAAGTGCAATTCCTCTATACAAAGTCCTGCGTATAAGCGAGGTAGTTGTCTACAAGGATAAAGTGCAATTCCTCTACAAAGTCCAGCGTATAAGCGAGGTAGTTGTCTACAAGGATAAAGTACAATTCCTCTACAAAGTCCTAAAACTTCTCCTATGTATGTCTGAAACTTCTCCCATGTATACCTAAAATCTCTCCCATGCATACCTAACACTTCTCCCTTACATACCCTTTAAACTTCTCTCCGTATGCCTAAAACATCTCCCATGTATACCTAAAACCTCTCCCATGCATAACTTCTCCCATGCATACCTAAAACTTCTCCCATTGTATGCCTAAAACATCTCCCATGTATACCTAAAACCTCTCCCATGCATAACTTCTCCCATGCATACCTAAAACTTCTCCCATGTATGCCTAAAACATCTCCCATGTATACCTAAAACCTCTCCCATGCATAACTTCTCCCATGCATACCTAAAACTTCTCCCATGTATGCCTGAAACTTCTCCCATGTATGCCTGAAACTTCTCCCATGTATGCCTAAAACATCTCCCATGTATGCCTGAAACTTCTCCCATGTATGCCTAAAACTTCTCCCATGTATGCCTGAAACTTCTCCCATGTATGCCTAAAACATCTCCCATGTATGCCTGAAACGTCTCCCATGTATGCCTAAAACATCTCCCATGTATGCCTGAAACTTCTCCCATGTATGCCTAAAACATCTCCCATGTATGCCTGAAACTTCTCCCATGTATGCCTAAAACATCTCCCATGTATGCCTGAAACTTCTCCCATGTATGCCTAAACTGAGAAGTTTGTTGACTAAGTCAAGTGTATAATCTATATGAAAAACATTCTCCCTTAGCTGTGAATAGGGAGCAGGAAATCAGCTAAGGGAGACTAAGTGCTAAGGGAAACTTTAGTCTCCCAAATCACATTTTTCATAGAAGGGGTGAGGGTCCTAGGATAGAGGTACAAGGCTTTTGATGGCTTATGGATAACATTCCAAGCTCCTGTGATATTATATAGGTGAACAACCAGGCCAAGCTCCTGTGATATTATATAGATATTATATAACTCCTGCGATATTATACAGCTCCTGGGATATTATACAGCTCCTGCGATATTATACAGCTCCTGCGATATTATATAACTCCTGCAATATTATATAGGTGAACAACCAGAAGATGAAGAGTATCATGTTAACATGTGTTTTGGATGTTTCTGTTCATATAATGATAATTTATTTTCTCCAACCGATTTAATAACTAATTTATATATTTATAATACATTCCCATTACTGTCAGCAATTATTTCCCCCCTTAATATAGTTAAATAATTTTTATATGTACTATAATTTTTTGAATAGGGTATAGAATCGAATTTTTGGAGAAATATTTTGCATAAAAAAATGTGGGAAAAGAATCCAAATCTGGCGGAATCTTCTCGGGCTGAATCGATGTGAATCGGTACAAATACCTCGAAACTAAACTGGGTAAAATAAAGGGTATAATTATATACTTCATTAACTCTTTGCATGCTGGGTAAAATAAAGGGTATAATTATATACTTCATTAACTCCGTGCATGCTGGGTAAAATAAAGGGTATAATTATATACTTCATTAACTCCTTGCATGCTGGGTAAAATAAAGGGTATAATTATATACTTCATTAACTCCTTGCATGCTGGGTAAAATAAAGGGTATAATTATATACTTCATTAACTCCGTGCATGCTGGGTAAAATAAAGGGTATAATTATATACTTCATTAATTCTGTGCATGCTGGGTAAAATAAAGGGTATAATTATATACTTCATTAACTCCTTGCATGCTGGGTAAAATAAAGGGTATAATTATATACTTCATTAACTCCTTGCATGCTGGGTAAAATAAAGCGTATAATTATATACTTCATTAACTCTGTGCATGCTGGGTAAAATAAAGGGTATAATTATATACTTCATTAACTCCGTGCTTGCTGGGTAAAATAAAGGTTATAATTATATACTTCATTAACTCCGTGCATGCTGGGTAAAATAAAGGGTATAATTATATACTTCATTTATAATTGTAGCAGATGATAATTGATGTTTGTTTGTTCAGGTTTTATGTTTGCATCTGCACCATTTTGGGCTATATCACTGGCGGGACAATTGATTATATGTGTTTCTCTTATTTCTAACTGAAAATTCTGGTAATATGTCATGGTCGTTGCGACAGAATTCTAAGGAAAATGTATGTATGACATTAGTATGTTCACTGATAGCATTCGAAGAGTTACTGAAATATTTGTTGGCGATTGTTTCCAACTTTATGCGCCTCCGTACTACAGGTTTACCTCGATAATGCTATCTTGCATCAAATTTAGATCACCAGTATTCTGCAAGATGTCAAACGTTTTCTTGCATTAATTAAGAATCTCATTTTCATACAGTCTATAATTATCCGCTATGACGAATTCCGTTGGACCGAACAAAATACTTCTACAAAATAATCCTCTCTATGCAATTAACATGAAGCATATGAAATTATAGCTCCTCCCACTAGTCACGTGATCAGAATTTTCTAGACACCGATAATCACGACAATTTTGTAAAGGGAAAATGGCGGCTGTTTAATGTTTAATAACGCTTACAGTTTCTGAAGGTGTGTCGCTTTATCGATCGCTGATTGGCTTATCGGATTATCGCTGGCATGGTTGAATGTCAAGGTCAATTGTAAACTGTTACATCATTTTTATTTGAGGCCTATGAAAAAGCATTTGGTTTAGTCCTACCTACATTCTTCACCTGGGTTGATTGTATTGCATAATTATAATGTTTTTCAGAATAATTTCTATTGATTTCATTTAATCACATAACTGTGCTTGTTGTATTCAGTTTCATACTGCCATCACATATTTTCTTATATGTACACACGTATAATGCAACCTGGAAGGATTCTGATTTGTTGAGAGAATAATCCTTATAATTTGTAAATTAAACTCTATGCATATTTCTATATGAATTGGTGCATAACGCGTTAGTGGTAAGATAAACGATGATTTATAGTCTCGACATAATGCTGTTTAAGACATAAATATAATGCTGTTTTACATAGTGACGTCATGACAATTTAATGATGTGTAGACAATTTGTGCTGATGCTTTGCGCCAAAATAAAAGTAGCCTTATACTATGGTAATGTGATAAAAATGATCTTACAATCGTGGTGTTTGGGCATACCATATTTTATGAAACTCATTTTGGAATTTTGCTATTAAGCCTTTTGGCAAAATTCCAAAACTCATTTCATAAAATATGATATGAAATCACCACTCATGTAAGATCCTACATATATATATATATACAATATTTAGGAAATCAGTCATCAAAACCTGTATGCAATATATGATCATGGAGAAGTACATTCTGATGGATCTGTAGTCCAGTGGTAACACGCTGGACTGGTAATCTAGGGATCGCAGGTTCGATCCCCCGTCTGACCATAACACTACTAACAGTCTTTCAGGTGGGACTTTAAACCGAGGTCTCGTGTCGGTGCTTTACAATGTGCACGTAAAAAACCAGAGGAGACTCTGGAATGGGTCTCTCTCTGTACCATTGCACTATCCTCCAAAAATCTAAAATGACTAATCTCTTCAGGAGGCGTTGCTCATATGGGCAACTGGTAGCGACGATAAATAAACGTAAAACATACACACTTTCCTCATGCTACGTGATAATCGGTAGTCACAATAAATAAACGTAAACCACACACACACTCTATTATTAAGCTCGGGAGAAAAATCTCCGTAACAATTTAATACACGGTCAAGGTGCTGACATGAATGTTCTTTTACACTTGCAGTGAGAAAACCAGACCAGATGGCATTGTTAAATTAATCCGTGTAATCTTCTTCACTGAAAAATCCCCTCAAACAATGATTTCATTTTACACTAATTTTAATATAGTATCAGAAATGTTTAATATAGTAAATAGTAAATCCTAATCCGACACCGAAGAAATAAATCCCAGGTAGTTGTGTTGTAAATACACAGTACTTGCCCCAGATTACGGCGGCAGTCTTTTCTTGTTATAACTAGAGAATAGCACTCGGGAAGTATGTGCGATGGTATGGTGGTCGCCAGATCGGACCAGGAAGTATGTGAGATGGTACGGTGGTCGCCAGATCGGACAGGTGGTAGGTGCGATGGTACGGTGGTCGCCAGATCAGACCGGGAAGTATGTGAGATGGTACGGTGGTCGTCAGATCGGACAGGTGGTAGGTGAGATGGTACGGTGGTCGCCAGATCGGACCGGGAAGTATGTGAGATGGTACCGTGGTCGCCTGATCGGACAGGTGGTAGGTGCGATGGTACGGTGGTCGCCAGATTGGACAGGTGGTAGGTGCGATGGTACGGTGGTCGCCAGATCGGACAGGTGGTAGGTGCAATGGTACGGTGGTCGCCAGATCGGACAGGTGGTATGTGTGATGGTACGGTGGTCGCCAGATCGGACAGGTGGTATGTGTGATGGTACGGTGGTCGCCAGATTGGACAGGTGGTAGGTGCGATGGTACGGTGGTCGCCAGATCGGACAGGTGGTATGTGTGATGGTACGGTGGTTGCCAGATCGGACAGGTGGTATGTGTGATGGTACGGTGGTCGCCAGCTCGGACCGGGAAGTATGTGAGATGGTACGGTGGTCGCCAGCTCGGACCGGGAAGTATGTGAGATGGTACGGTGGTCGCCAGCTCGGACCGGGAAGTATGTGAGATGGTACGGTGGTCGCCAGCTCGGATCGGGAAGGATGTGAGATGGTACGGTGGTCGCCAGATCGGACCGGGAAGTATGTGAGATGGTACGGTGGTCGCCAGATCGGACCGGGAAGTATGTGAGATGGTACGGTGGTCGCCAGATCGGACCGGAAAGTATGTGAGATGGTACGGTGGTCGCCAGATCGGACCGGGAAGTATGTGAGATGGTACGGTGGGCGCCAGATCGGACCGGGAAGTATGTGAGATAGTACGGTGGTCGCCAGATCGGACAGGTGGGTTTCCTCCGGACACTCTGGTTTCCTCCCACACAAATTATCACATTTACGCTTTCATCCGAGACAACGAGAGTGATTAATATAAGTTGTTAAAACTTGTTTCGCAATCGTTGTAAAATAAATAAAGTTTAAATAAATATAGCACTCGGAGATGCAAAAGCTGGCGATGGAGGTCCGCCATGTATAACCATAGGGTGCTGGAGGTGAGCCATGCATGACCATGGGGCGCTGGAGGTGAGCCATGCATGACCATGGGGCGCTGGAGGTCCACCATGCATGACCACAGGGCGCTGGAGGTCCGCCATGCATGACCACAGGGCGCTGGTGATCCGCCATGCATGACCACAGGCTGTGACCGATTTCTCCAAAACCTGTACCACTTCCTCTATATATCGACAGACAGACAAACAAACGATGGGGCTTAAGTAGTACAGATTAACCTGACCCTTGTACGGGGTCATACAAATATTATAATATAACATATTGTCTATTCTTTTCACTCTCTGGTACATTTAACAATTGTCCACAGTCCTATGATACCTGTACATATATCAAAAACGTGCACTATCTGTCATCGTGTGCCAATACATACCGTAATCATCTATATATATATAGGTCGCACTGGAGTATAAGACACAGTTAAAAAAACAGAGAAATTCCAGGGAAAAAAGCTTATTTGCTGTATAAAACGCACATGATCTGCAGAAAATGACCAAATCCTTTGAAAACAAAACTATCTAAACACTGACTGTGATTCGTAAGCGTTACCGGTTACGAGTCGTGATTAAAATGAAATTTAGTTCGAAATTGGAGCATAAGACGCAGCAGATTTTTTGATACCATTTTGGATGAAAAAACCTGCGTCTTATATGTAGACGATTACGGTAGACTGTAATAACGTGACCAAATGCCATGTGACGCCGCCATCTTGTAGATCAAACATGTATCAATACTGTGAAAACATATAGCAGAAAATTAATATTTTATCAACACCACAAGCCTCTCAATAGGCTTACAAAAAGTGTAGATCCAGATGAGCCGGCTCATAATGAGCCGTCTCATCAGGATCTGCACTTTTTGCCAGTAATATTACTATTTTTAGACAAAAATTACCCATTTTGATAAATGAACTGGTCCAAATGTAATTTTCTTATTAATTTATTGGTGTGAAAATATCATGCACCAGTCTATGTCAGTTACTTGGTGTTGAATGGGTTAACCCTTTACCTGCCAATCACGATAAAATTTGCTTTTGCAATCGGCATAGAGCCAGAACAGGCGGCACAGAACAGACGGAACAGAATGTGCCATCAGAACAGGCGGCACAGAACAGACATAACAGAATGTGCCATCAGAACAGGCTCTATGCTGTTTGCTATTCAGATATGGAGTAAAGCACTTGTCTGAAAAACAAACAATATAGATCCTGATCAGACGAGGCATTGCGCCGTGGCTGATCTAGATCTATGTTCTTTGTACATTCCGTCCAATTTATTCGACGGGTTATGGATTACCGTAATGTATCACATTGAGTAAAAAGATTGATAACAGGATAAAGTATTGTGTGTATTGTTGCTGTTTATGTGTCAATCAATATAGCTTGTCACAGAGGGCAATAACCCAGATGTTCAAGTCGACATCTGAAATATATGTATAATCACATGACCAAATACATGATTTTTACCACGTCGCCATCTTGCTGGTCAAATGTTCACAACTTAATCTGAAATCTATATATAATAGGTCACTGAAATCTATATATAATAGGTCACTGAAATCTATATATATTAGGTCACTGAAATCTATATATAATAGGTCAATATATAATAGGTCACTGAAATCTATATATAATAGGTCACTGAAATCTATATATAATAGGTCACTGAAATCTATATATAATAGGTCACTGAAATCTATATATAATAGGTCAATATATAATAGGTCACTGAAATCTATATATAATAGGTCACTGAAATCTATATATAATAGGTCAATATATAATAGGTCACTGAAATCTATATATAATAGGTCACTGAAATCTATATATAATTGGTCACTGAAATCTATATATAATAGGTCACTGAAATCTATATATAATAGGTCACTGAAATCTATATATAATAGGTCACTGAAATCTATATATAATAGGTCACTGAAATCTATTTATAATAGGTCACTGAAATCTATAGGTCACTGAAATCTATATATAATAGGTCACTGAAATCTATATATAATAGGTCACTGAAATCTATATATAATAGGTCACTGAAATCTATATATAATAGGTCACTGAAATCTATATATAATAGGTCACTGAAATCTATATATAATAGGTCACTGAAATCTATTTATAATAGGTCACTGAAATCTATAAGTCACTGAAATCTATAAGTCACTGAAATCTATATATAATAGGTCACTGAAATCTATATATAATAGGTCACTGAAATCTATATATAATAGGTCACTGAAATCTATATATAATAGGTCACTGAAATCTATATATAATAGGTCACAACGACATCTCAATCCACATCAACTATGAAGACCACATTTCCTCAAATGCAAACTTAAGACTAGATTTCTAATGTAAATTTTATCCCAACTACTATTTACGAAATTATTATGCATATTAACTCTTTGCATGCTGGGTAAAATAAAGGCTACAAAGAATGGAAATAATTGCAGCAGACGACAATTTGATGTGTTTTTCTTGTTTGCAACTGAAAACTTTGGAAATATGTCACGGAATTTCATTAGAATTGTGTCGTAATGACTTAGGACCCAATTCTGGTGAAATTCCACGACATATTTAACTGTTATTTTTACGGCTAGCGTGCAAAAGAGTTAAAGATAAAAATAATAATATTGCACATACCAATTCACTATGCAGAGTTGGTGTGTTTTTACGTTTATTTATCGTCGCTACCATTTATGTTGGATATTCAAGTAATACTGAATGATTGGCAATTCTTGGAATGTCTGCTAGTTTCCTGGGCAGATTATTTAAAGCTTTACTGAATATCTCGCTAAATCTCTATGGCTAGATCTGGTTCACCTGTTTATTGATTAGACTACTAAGATTTACCTGATTTACAATGACTGGCTGTAAATGAATTGATAAACATTGTTCCAAATCAACTTGAATCTGACTGTTCCAAATCCATTTAAAACACTGTTCCAAATCCACTTAAAAACACTGTTTCAAATCCACTTAAAACATGGCTCCAATTCCACTTAAAACATGGCTCCAAATCCACTTAAAACACTGTGCCAAATCCACTTAAAAACAGTGTTCCAAATCAGTCTAAGTCGCTTTTCCAAATCCAATAAAAACACTGTTCCAAATCCAATAAAAACACTGTTCCAAATCCAATAAAAACATTGTTCCAAATCCAACAAAAACATTGTTCCAAATCCAATAAAAACAAAAACATTGTTCCAAATCCAATAAAAACAGTGTTCCAAATCCAATAAAAACAGTGTTCCAAATCCAATAAAAACAAAAACATTGTTCCAAATCCAATAAAAACAAAAACATTGTTCCAAATCCAATAAAAACAAAAACATTGTTCCAAATCCAATAAAAACAAAACAAAAACATTGTTCCAAATCCAATAAAAACAAAAACATTGTTCCAAATCCAATAAAAACATTGTTCCAAATCCAATAAAAACAAAAACAGTATTCCAAATCCAATAAAAACATTGTTCTAAATCCAATAAAAACAAAAACATTGTTCCAAATCCAATAAAAACAAAAACATTGTTCCAAATCCAATAAAAACAAAAACATTGTTCCAAATCCAATTAAAACATTGTTCCAAATCCACTTAAAACACTGTTCCAAATCCAATAAAAACACTGTTCCAAATCCAATAAATACAGTATTCCAAATCCAATAAATACAGTGTTCCAAATCCAATAAAAACATTGTTCGAAATCAGTTAAAATCGCTGTTCCACTTAAAACATTGTTCCAAATTAACTTGAAATACAGTTACAAATCCCCACTTAAAACACTTTGCCCAGTCAATTTTTAATCATTGTTCCAAATCCACTTAAAACACTGCTCCAAACTTGTACCGCTCCACTTTCCTTGATTACTCTCCACTACTCTTGTTTTCACTTGTATTATTAGCTTTGTCCAAACTTGTACCGCTCCACTTTCCTTGATTACTCTCCACTACTATTGTTTTCACTTGTATTATTAGCTTTGTACAAACTTGTACCGCTCCACTTTCCTTGATTACTCTCCACTACTATTGTTTTCACTTGTATTATTAGCTTTGTACAAACTTGTACCGCTCCACTTTCCTTGATTACTCTCCACTACTATTGTTTTCACTTGTATTAGTAGCTTTGTACAAACTTGTACTGCTCCACTTTCCTTGATTACTCTCCACTACTATTGTTTTCACTTGTATTATTAGCTTTGTACAAACTTGTACCGCTCCACTTTCCTTGATTACTCTCCACTACTATTGTTTTCACTTGTATTATTAGCTTTGTCCAAACTTGTACCGCTCCACTTTCCTTGATTACTCTCCACTACTATTGTTTTCACTTGCATTATTAGTTTTCTTCTGGATTTTAAAATGGAATAACACTAAAGACTTTCTTAATCAAAGAATTATTACCGTATGAACTTTTCCTGAATGTTAGGTTTATTTTACCAAATTATTCGAAATTACACAAAACTAAACACTATGACCCATCTAATTGCTCTAAACTAAACACTATGACCCATCTAATTACACAAAACTAAACACTATGACCTGTCTAATTACACAAAACTAAACACTATGACCCATCTAATTGCACAAAACTAAACACTATGACCTGTCTAATTACACAAAACTAAACACTATGACCCATCTAATTGCACAAAACTAAACACTATGACCTGTCTAATTACACAAAACTAAACACTATGACCCATCTAATTGCACAAAACTAAACACTATGACCTGTCTAATTACACAAAACTAAACACTATGACCCATCTAATTGCACAAAACTAAACACTATGACCTGTCTAATTACACAAAACTAAACACTATGACCCATCTAATTGCACAAAACTAAACACTATGACCTGTCTAATTACACAAAACTAAACACTATGACCCATCTAATTGCACAAAACTAAACACTATGACCTGTCTAATTACACAAAACTAAACACTATGACCCATCTAATTGCACAAAACTAAACACTATGACCTGTCTAATTACACAAAACTAAACACTATGACCCATCTAATTGCACAAAACTGAACACTATGATCCATCTAATTGCACAAAACTAAACACTATGACCTGTCTAATTGCACAAAACTAAACACTATGACCTGTCTAATTACTCTAAACAAAACACTATTATAATCAACACCATATAAAATTTTAAAAAATCATCTTTTTATATTGATTAATACCTGTATGTGTATATAGTAATTTATCCGATAATAGTAACCACTGTAAACAGGTATCCAGAATGTCAAGTGCAATAAGTCAATATCTGCGTCTAATATTTAAATATTTGCTATATTAAGACAACTGTGCCCTCACTTGGACATATATTGTAAACAATGCTTGTGACCGATTGATCGCCCTAGATTGTAAACAATGCTTGTGACCGATTGATCACCCTAGATTGTAAACAATGCTTGTGACCGATTGATCGCCCTAGATTGTAAACAATGCTTGTGACCGATTGATCGCCCTAGATTGTAAACAATGCTTGTGACCGATTGATCGCCCTAGATTGTAAACAATGCTTGTGACCGATTGATCGCCCTAGATTGTAAACAATGCTTGTGACCGATTGATCGCCCTAGATTGTAAACAATGCTTGTGACTGATTGATCGCCCTAGATATCTGGCTCGGTAGAGATCCATTCATCCGAGAGAGTCTATCTATAATTCTACACAAATTCTCTAATTTTCTTTATCAAATATTTGTACTGATCTGGATTATCTTCATTCCAATAAACATTTAAAATTAATACAACAAATAAACCATATTGTGTGCAGTACTGTAAAATCATTAATATTTTAGTGAATATTAAGTACTGTAAGATCATTGGTTAACCCTTAAAATGCCGAATAAATTGGAAGCTTAGTATTAGCTAGATTGCGAAACAAGTTCTTACAACTTATATATTAATCACTCTCGAGGCCTCATTCCTGATGGAATCCATCGCCACGAGGGAGAGAGAAGAGGTACCATGGATTTTAAATGCCTTGCCTAAGGGCACAATCGTAACGGCTCCAGAGGGGCTCGAACTCCGGGCCTATCGCACCTGAAGCGAACGCAGTACCACTGTGCTATGACAACTTCCACACAACATACAAACAACATAGATCCAGATCAGCCGCAGTGTAATTCCTCTTCTGATCAGGATCTATGTTGTTTGCTATTCAGCCAAGTGTTTTAGCTCCACTATCCAAATACGGCGAATAGCAAAGAGTAGAGCTGATTAGATGCAGCGTTATGCAGTGGCTGATCTGGCTCTATGCTGTTTGTAAATGCAACTTTAGAGGGGTTGAAAGGGGTTAAATGGGTTAACAATTATCAATATGTAGATGTTGGGGATATTAGCATTATCGTGATAATTGTAGCAGACGACAATTCGTTAATGTGTGTTTCTTATTTGTATCTGAAAAATATGTTATGGAATTTCATTAGAATAGTGTTGTACTAACACAGGTAGGGGCATGTATGTAGAGTCCTTGAGCACAAGGCACCTCACACACATTGCTCAGTACTGGCTAACCGCTTAGGCCCCTAAACCTGCCCATGAAAACATGCACTTCCGAAAGTAGATTGTTTATTCTCCCGTGACGTGACACTTATTATATCACATTTCAAACATTGTAAAGAGCAGACAGACTGTTCATTACCTATCATAAAACTGCTGTTATACAGTAGTTAGACAGGGAAATCACCCACATATAGAGATCGGGTTTCCTTCCTCATCCTATCTATTTTCCCACCTGTAGCCCATTGGAAGCTACCCATTGTCCGCTTGAAACGCTATTCTATTCAATACAGTTCAAGTATTTTTTTGTAAACCTGAATACAAATCACACGCATATAATTACAACAAAATTAACTCTTTGCACTCTAGCATCGAAAAAAAAACAGTCAAATATGTCACGGAATTTCATTCGAGTTATATTGTAATTAACCCTTTCAACACCACAGACCTCTAAATTGGCTTACAAAAAAGTGTAGATCCAGATGAGCCGGCTCGTGACGAGCCGTCTCATCAGGATCTGCACTTTTTTCAAGTAATATAACTATTTTTAGAAAAAAATTACCCATTTTGATAAATGAACTGATCCAAATGTAATTTTGTTATTCATTTATTGGTCTAAAAATATCATGGACCAGTCCATGTCAGTTACTTGGTGTTGAATGGGTTAACGACACAATTCTAATAAAATTCAATGACATATACTTCCAAAATTTTCAAGTCATAGTTTTAATTCACGTCTGCTATATATACGATAATTGTATTAACTATTTATAGCCTTTGTTTTACCCAACATGCAAAGAATTAAATGTGCTCGCCCACATGGTGCGCCGCAAGGCTAAATAAGCTCAATCATTTGTGTATAAATTGCTTTCCATTTGTATCCATCGGTTGTCTGATTAGCGCAGTAGTTAGTACTCTAGTACTCTAGTACGTGGTTACCAGATTGGACAGGTGGGTTTTCTCCATGTAACTCCTGTTTCCTCTCGCATATTATACGCGCCAATGACGGCGATTAATATCATTTGCTAAAGCTTTTTTTCGCAATCGTTTCTATATATTTTATATATTTGAACTAACAGATCGAGAACTTGTGGTAATGCGATATGGGTGGGGTTCAATCAATATTGAAAATGTTAGGTTGAAGAAAACAATGCAACTAGAAACACAAACAAACTCAAAGGAAAACAATTGAACTACCTATGCCAGGAAAATGAAAAATAATATTGCAAATAACAAATTCTGATAAAGAAAATAAACTATAAATTCACTAATTGAAATAAAATGATCAAGAAAATAAACTATAAATTCACTAATTGAAATAAAATGATCAAGAAAATAAACCATACATTTAATAAACAAATTAATATAATCAACAAGGTCAATAAAGCAAAAAAAGCTAATTAAATACATACCGTTATTCAAGTAATTAGTACATTGTACTAGTTGCATCAAACGACAACGTACCAGTCCTGAGCCTCTCACATACAGACACATGCACAGACACATGCACAGACACACTTCTAATACATTAATATAGTCATATTTTCCCTCATTGTAGTAATATTATAAAAGTACCATAGCCTTAAAACTAGTTTCTATAACATACAAATCTTGTTCATTAAATGAATACATAATTAATTTCCACAATTCCCCAGTATATTATATATATGCGCGATATCTGTAAACTGAATCATTTTAGCTTCACATTTCCATGTTAAAATATACGTTATAACAATAGCGTATTCTACATTTGTACGGTGGCAAGAGGACAATCTCCTACAATATATAATGTATAGTGATCTACTGTGTACAATGTCCTGAATCAAACACACGTCAATAAATATTAATCATTGTTTTGTATCATAATTAACATTGTACAGTAAAACCAATAAATATATCGTCGTAGCGATCAAGCTTTAAAAGACCACACCAACAATGACGAGTAATACGCCAATCACATACATGTATCTTCTTACAAATCTATTAACCCTTTCAACCCCACAGGCCTCTAAATAGGCTTATGAAAAGTGTAGATCCAGATGAGCCGGCTCGTAACGAGCCGTCTCATCAGGATCTGCACTTTTTTGCCAGTAATAATTATTACTATTTTTAGATAAAATTACCCATTTTGATAAATGAACTGGTCCAAAGGTAATTTTCTTATTAATTTATTGGTCTGAAAATATCACACACCAGTCCATGTCAGTTACTTGGGGTTGAATGGGTTAAAGCTACGCATACAGTGAAACCCCTCTAAACTGAACAGCCGCTGGACCAGAGGAAAAGTTTTGCTTGCAGAGGTTTTAGCTTAGAGGGGTTTTCATAATGGGATAGATTTCTCCTAAATTAGCAATTCAACTCTGCAATGCTTTAGGAGAAAGCTGAGGCATGTTCATATATATATATAGTTTGGCTGCTTGTAAATACGGATATGTAGTCCTGTGGTAACACGCTGGACTGGTAATCCAGGGATCGCAGGTTCGATCCCCCGTCTGACCCTAATAAAATTAACAGTCTTTCAGATGGGACGTTAAACTGAGGTCTCGTGTCGGTGCTTTACACCGTGCACGTAAAAGAACCAGAGGAGATTCTGGAATGGGTCTCTGTCTGTATCATTGCTCTATCCTCCAAAAATCTAAAATGACTAATCTCTTCAGGAGGCGTCTCTCATATGGGCAACCGGTAGCGACGATAAATAAACGTAAAACACACACAGTAAAGAATTGATTCATTTTAAGTGTACAATAATATTATACTGAAAAATAAATGGCTGAAAGTTTTTTGTTTGAAAGAATAGATCGTTTCAGTTCACAGGGATAAATTATAGTTGAAAATGGACATGGGCCGGAGGTTATAAAACTTTTCTCCAATCTCAAACTCAGTCTCAAGCTCCTGATTGGTTCAGCAGAGTTTAAATTACAAAATCTACCAATCAAATTACTCAAGCTCGGTTTACAGAGGTTTTTTGTACACTGAGCGGAAAATTTGGGACCAAAAAATGTGTTTGGTTTGGAGGGAATTCCAGCTTAGAGGGGTTGCGGTTTTGAGGGGCGTCATTCATGCATTATTTTGTTAATTTAGTTTGAAGCTCAAGTGTTAATTTAATCGCTTCATTATTAATGAATCAGGATTGCCATGAGGGAGAGAGAAGGCATTCTCTGGGCAAACAGGGGCTATAAACGACATCGCAATGAGGGAGAAGGCATTCTCTCGGCAAACAGGGGCTATAAACGACATTGTAATGAGGGAGAAGGCATTCTCTGGGCAAACAGAGGCTATAAACGACAACGCAATGAGGGAGAAGGCATTCTCTGGGCAAACAGGGGCTATAAACGACATCGCAAGGAGGGAGAAGGCATTCTCTGGGCAAACAGGGGCTATAAACGACATCGCAATGAGGGAGAAGGCATTCTCTGGGCAAACAGGGGCTATAAACGACATCGCAATGAGGGAGAAGGCATTCTCTGGGCATTCTCTGGGCAAACAGGGGCTATAAATGACATCGCAATGAGGGAGGGAGAAAGCATTCTCTGTGCAAACAGGGGCTATAAACGACATCGCAATGAGGGAGGGAGAAGGCATTCTCTGGGAAAACCGGGGCTATAAACAATATCTCCATGAGGGAGGGAGAAGGCATTCTCTGTGCAAACCGGGACTATAAACGATATCTCCATGAGGGAGGGAGAAGGCATTATCTGTGCAAACTGGGACTATAAACGACATCTACATGAGGGAGGGAGAAGGCATTCTCTGTGCAAACCAGGACTATAAACGACATCTACATGAGGGAGGGAGAAGGCATTCTCTGTGCAAACCGGGGCTATAAACGATACCTCCATGAGGGAGGGAGAAGGCATTCTCTGTGCAAACCGTGACTATAAACGACATCTACATGAGGGAGGGAGAAGGCATTCTCTGTGCAAACCGGGGCTATAAACGACATCTACATGAGGGAGGGGGAAGGCATTCTCTGTGCAAACAGGGGCTATAAACGACATCGCAATGAGGGAGGGAGAAGGCATTCTCTGGGCAAACAGGGACTATAAATGAGGGAGAAGGACATCACCATGAGGGAGAGAAGGAGAGCGAAGGCACTTTCTTGACAATATGTCCCGTAATATTCATCAAAATGGCAGCAATTTATAATGTTAACCCATTTCATTCTGGATACATTTAAAGGCTTTTCCAAACAACATAGATCCAGATCAGCTGCAGCATGACGCTGCGTGCTGATCAGAATCTATGTTGTTTGCTACATAGCCAAATATCTTAGCAAGATCATCTGAATTGCAAATAGCATAGAGCCTGATCAGATGACACGTTCCGTGGCAGCTGATCTGGCTCTATGTTCTTTGCAAATACTGTTTGAACGGTATCCAGAATCAAATGTTATGTGTGAGAGAAAGCTGTTGTCGTATATGTAACATGTTGTTAATTATAAGTCTCATTATGTATTTTCCTTTTCAAAATGGATTAAATAAAACTGTATTTCATATACATGTACAGTCAAACCTGTGTTAGTGGTCACCTCCATTAAACAGCCAACCTGTATTAAGCAGCCAGTTTCAAGATTCCATATATGTTGTTTTACTATACATTTGACCTCTATTAAGCAGCCACCTGTGCTAAGCAGCCACTTTCTCCGACTCCCTTGGCTGGCTGCTTAAGACAGGTTAGACTATGTGCACATTCAATCTAGTGTTATCTGTAGCTAACAATAACTTAGTTTAACACATTCAACACCACATACCTCTAAATAGGCTTACAAAAAGTATAGATCCAGATGAGCGGCTCATGATGAGCCATCTCACCAGGATCTCCCTTTTTTGCCAGTAATATTACTATTTTTAGACCCATTTTGATAAATGAACTGGTCCAAATGTAATTTTCTTATTAATTTATTGGTCTAAAAATATCATGCACCAGTCCATGTCAGTTACTTGGTGTTGAATAGGTTAAACGTATTTATTTTCCATCATGTACATGATTATTTACAAAAATTTAATTAACAAATTGGACAGAAAGCTATACAGCTTACGGTTGTCCTCTCCTTTACCAAGTTATTAATGATTTTGTAAATATTAGGGATGGCAAGGAATATTCATTTGGATGTGGGAATGGAATATTCCAATACTATTCCATCATAAAACCTTACAATAAACAAGAAATTGTCCCAGGATGTAAAACATGCTGTGGTGGTATCCATGGAATATTCCAATACTATTCCATCATAAAACCTTACAATACACAAGAAATTGTCCCAGGATGTTTAAACATGCTGTGGTGGTATCCATGGCAGGTGTTAATTGACACTGCCTTGTAATCGATAATTACAGTAAGTGCTAAGGTGTTTGATTTTTATGATTGATAAACATATTGATCCATAATGATTGACCAGTTCAAAGTTACCGATAATTTGTTTGCAAATTGTTGCTGCCTGGTGAATATCGGCGGTCTTTGAGATGAATTTATAACTGCTTAGCCGAGAAAATAGATATCCATAAAGGGAGGTAATCTGTCAATATTAATTACACAATTACCAGGTCATTTATGGGAAGAACTTAAAACCTGAATTTGAAATTTTGAATAGTGGAATAACACAATATCCATGATTACAAAATATCTGTTCCTTAGAATATCTTGGTGAGTAGCATGGACACATTTGACCTATATCAGTTAAACCTTTGACCTAGATGTAAATCAGTGAAACATCAGTGAAACATTTGACCTATATCAGTTAAACCTTTGACCTAGATGTATATCAGTTAAACCTTTGACCTAGATGTAAATCAGTGAAACATTTGACCTATATCAGTTAAACCTTTGACCTAGATGTATATCAGTGAAACATTTGACCTATATGTATATCAGTGAAACATTTGACCTATATCAGTTAAACCTTTGACCTAGATGTAAATCAGAGAAACATCAGTGAAACATTTGACCTATATCAGTTAAACCTTTGACCTAGATGTATATCAGTGAAACATTTGACCTAGATGTATATCAGTGAAACATTTGACCTACATGTATATCAGTTAAACCTTTGACATAGATGTAAATCAGAGAAACATCAGCGATACATTCGACCTAGATCAGTGAAATATTTGACATCAATCAGTGAAATATTTGATCTCAATCAGTGAAACATTTGACCTCCATCAGTGAAACATTTGACCTCAATCAGTGAAACATCAATGACATTTCTGACATAAACCAGTGAAGCACCGATCTCTACATCACTTGAGTGATGCTACAATATTCAATAATAAAACAATATTGGCACCATGGAGGTCACCTGGGATGTTGGGTCGGAACTACTTTGGATATTTTTGACCTACTATTGTTGGGTCGGAACTACTTTGGATATTTTTGACCTACTATTTGCAAACCAAGTTTCATCAAAGTTGTCAGAGATTTGAACAGAATATTCATTTTAAGTACAGTCAAACCTCTCTAGAGCAAACACCATCCGGATACACCCAAGATTGGTTGTTGTAGAGAGGTTGCTGTTCTAGGGAGGTTCTACTTTTTGAAGTTTGGAAATGCGGGAATAGTCAGTTTTGACAGTTACTATGGCTCATACTGATTTGAATATAGAGTATGGGGTACTACTTTCATTATACAATTGATAGGTTGAACATAGATTGAATATGAAACAACACACATTTTGTAACATTTGATGTCTTCACGACTTAATTGCATTACTGTTTTTGCTCATTTTAAGTAATTGAGAAACAGACAAACAAACAGGCAAAACACAATTTATTGTGCATCGTTGCACATATCATGCATATGCATACGTATGTGTTTTGAAGCCAATTGCAAATCGCATCATAACATATATGTACTGTTATGGGTGCTTTGCAATTTGCTTCAAAACACACGTGGCCTAGTGGTTAAGGCGTCTGCGGGAGGTCGAAGGTTCGAACCTCGTCAGGTGATCATTCTGATATGGCCGGTTAGTGAGCTGCCAGCTAGTTAAATAATGGTTACCGATTGCTTACCAGCCAGGCGCCTGGCCTTCAAGGGACAGGATTCGGGAAGTACTGATGTCCATAAGATATGTAATAGGGGTGACACTATAATAAACAAACACTTTACTTTTATAACATGGAATTTTTTAAACCATAATAAATATAGTCATCCTTCCATCGACTCAAGAACTGCATAATTTGTTTTAAAACACTATCGCGACGCGACGTCATACCATTGTACTTGCAGTCCATTATTATTAATATTGGATTGCTGTTGAAAGGCCAGAGTATTATATTAAATCCTACGCGTACATGTACGAAACAGTTTTAATTAATAGGATCTTGTTATATAAGTGTGTGTTTTAACCCTTTCCCTCATATAAGCACCTCTCGACGCCATTACAAATACGACATACATTGTAATGTAGTAGTCAAAGCAATGTTCATAATAAAGGCCAGAATCTCATGTAGTCCCAGTAATAACTATGGAGGTGGGATAGATATGGCGATTACTTATCCACTGCATGATAGCTAAATGGCTGTCGTTTGTATGGAGATATAATAGTATATTAACCTAAATCTCTATGTAGTCCCAGTAATATCCATGGAGGTGGGATAGATATGGCAACTACTTATCCACAGCATGATAGCTAAATGGCTGTCGTTTGTATGGAGATATAATAGTATATTAATACAAATCTCTATGAAGGAAAGGGTTAAGTAAGATATAAGCCTCAAACAGATCCAATATGTAAAATATTGGTACTGTCTTCGGCGAGCTACCCGCCTCACACAGTCCAATATTTTACATATTGGATCGTGTTCGGCTTATATCCTATACTTACAACACTTTATAGACTATAGAAAGGAAGTAGCAAAATAACTTGTGTACCATACATAGCTCGCATATTTTTTACAAAAATCCTAAAGCGCATTATACACAATTATTACTTAGATGTGAATTTTAGCCTGTTTGTTGTCGTTATTTGCCTACCACAATACTGTCTACCACCCAGGTTGATACATTTTCCCCATTTGTTTTCCAGCCTGATAATACGTTTGCTGGTTTGATACGGTCACAAGCCCGTATCAAACCTGGAAAGGTCGTATGATAACAATTTAAGTTTTTTTTAAATAACGCATGCGCACGGTGCTAGTTTGCTTACTTCCTAGTTACCAGCATGTCAAGTAACCGATGTTTGTAGTTTCGTGGTAATATTTCAATCGTTTTCGGGTATCTAATTCAGTAATTGTGATTTATTCCTGATAAATGGATAATGGAGAGCATGATTTTGATTATTAACCCTTTCAACACCACAGGCCTCTCAATAGGCTTACAAAAAGTGTAGATCCAGATGAGCCGGCTCGTGATCAGCCATCTCATCAGGATCTGCACTTTTTGCCAGTAATATTACTATTTTTAGACAAAAATTACCCATTTTGATAAATGAACTGGTCCAAATGTAATTTTCTTATTAATTTATTGGTCTAAAAATATCATGCACCAGTCCATGTCAGTTACTTGAGGTTGAATGGGTTAAATGTTCAAATTCATATCAAAGTAATAAAGACATTACCTCGGTCTCGGGTTGATATTAAGTTACCTCGGGTGGATACCTACATGTATGCTGATATCAAACTAGCCACGTAATAACCTATAAGTCACAGCCCACAGGCTTAAGACAAAAACATTTTTTGTTTTGGCCTATGGTCATATATTAAGTAATGTTTACTTACTATATGACCATAGGCAAAAAACAATTGTTTCTTGTGCCTGTGTCACAGTCCTGAGGACATGTTTTCAGGTAACTTTAGCGAAAATCGGCGAATATATGACACAAAACTGGTTCCCACAATGATTCAACAAGTTGCTACATTCGGCAAGTTTATCAAATATCTTATAAATGCATCATAAATCCGACAGTAACCAGCTTTTTAACGGCAAAATTTGACCTTCGACCAATGGCCGGGAATATACCTCTGAAGGCGTTGCCCTTATTAACCAGGGGGAGATGATAAAACAAACGCATCCAAAGAATAAATGCCCACATGCCTTCATTTTGACTGCAGTCTTTCATAAACTAAAATATTTAAGATAAAAAAAATTAATTATGATAAAAGATTAATAAATAAATATCACCCCCACCCTCCATTTTAGAAAACAATGTTGATGAAAATCTATCCATTCATTGACAATCATACAGGAACAACCCCAAACCAAGTAACCATTTGTTCAATAAGTAGTTGCTCATTCAATGTTTCAAATGCATAGATTTGCAGTCAAAGATAATGAAGTTATTCGGCATTGTTAAAGAATTGAATTTGCGCCAACATTTAGGACACAGCGGTTGCTAATCCAATCCGCCTTTACTACCTCACTTTGATAATGTCTGCTATGCTCAATGTAAAAAAATTATGTAGTTGCCTTTATGCACATACAATGACATAATAATATTATGCTAACTTGAAGTTGAAATCACAACTTGAAACTGATTAAACAACCAATGGCGTATAAATAGAGCAAAGCACCCACAGCAGTTTATAAATAGAGCAAAGCACCCACAGCAGTTTATAAATAGAGCAAAGCACCCACAACAGTTTATAAATAGAGCAAAGCACCCACAACAGTTTATAAATAGAGCAAAGCACCCAAAACAGTTTATAAATAGAGCAAAGCACCCAAAACAGTTTATAAATAGAGCAAAGCACCAAAACAGTTTATAAATAGAGCACAGCACCCACAACAGTTTATAAATAGAGCAAAGCACCCACAACAGTTTATAAATAGAGCAAAGCACCCACAACAGTTTATAAATAGAGCAAAGCACCCACAACAGTTTATAAATAGAGCACAGCACCCACAACAGTTTATAAATAGAGCAAAGCACCCACAACAGTTCATAAATAAAGCAAAGCTACATCAGAGCAGACATGGCGCTACGCTGCTGCTGATCTGGATCTATGTTGTTTGCAAAAGTGATTTTATTTACTCAGCAGGCAAAGAGTTAAACCAAGTCCGCCTCCGTGGTCGAGTGGTTACGGTCGTTGACTTGCATACCACTGTAACCGATCATCACTGAAGGTCGCGGGTTCGAGCCCAGCTCAGACCGTGTCTCTTTTAGACAAAAAAGTTAGCAGTTTCTTACATGGTGCACCAAGTACTCGTTAACCGCTGGAGCCAGAACATGACTTTAAAGAGAGCGATTACCCAAATTTACAACTACCTGACACCGAGTTTTAAGCAGATTTTTATCTAAGCCAAATCTTGTTTTTAACGTAATAGTAATAAATTAAAGCGTAAATCATCAACCATATAGGCTGTGAAAATCCATCAGAAATCTGTTTGAAATATAACGATTATAGAGCCAGAGCAACATAAATATATTATGTCACTGTGAAAGCATTGCTTCAGTATCAACAATTTAATTGCTTTAATGTAATGAAAACAAACCAATTAGTGATAAAATATAACCTTAAGCTTGCAAACAAAATTGATGACACAGTTTGTTACTATATTGTCACTAGCTACTATAGCTAGCTATTTCAAAGATTAACTTAAAGATTAAATAGTTTCCTCTGGATTTCTTACATTTAATCTGGTCACATTATCCCTAGTAATTTATAACAGCAATAATGAATGATATTACACCACAGGATTATAATGGTCCACATCGGGATGTGTGAGGAATTCTATTATAGTCCACATCGGGATGTGTGAGGCATTCTATTATAGTCCACATCGGGATGTGTGAGGAATTCTATTATAGTCCACATCGGGATGTGTGAGGAATTCTATTATAGTCCACATCGGGATGTGTGAGGCATTCTATTATAGTCCACATCGGGATGTGTGAGGCATTCTATTATAGTCCACATCGGGATGTGTGAGGCATTCTATTATAGTCCACATCGGGATGTGTGAGGCATTCTATTATAGTCCACATCGGGATGTGTGAGGAATTCTATTATAGTCCACATCGGGATGTGTGAGGCATTCTATTATAGTCCACATCGGGATGTGTGAGGCATTCTATTATAGTCCACATCGGGATGTGTGACATTCTATTATAGTCCACACTGGGATATGTGTGAGGCATTCTATTATAGTCCACACTGGGATGTGTGAGGCATTCTATTATAGTCCACATCGGGATGTGTGACATTCTATTATAGTCCACACTGGGATGTGTGAGGCATTCTATTATAGTCCACACTGGGATGTGTGTGACATTCTATTATAGTCCACACTGGGATGTGTGAGGCATTCTATTATAGTCCACACTGGGATATGTGTGAGGCATTCTATTATAGTCCACACTGGGATGTGTGTGACATTCTATTATAGTCCACACTGGGATTGTGTGAGGCATTCTATTATAGTCCACACTGGGATGTGTGAGGTATTCTATTATAGTCCACACTGGGATATGTGTGAGGGATTCTATTATAGTCCACACTGGGATATGTGTGAGGCATTCTATTATAGTCCACACTGTGATATGTGTGAGACATTCTATTATAGTCCACACTGGGATGTGTGAGGCATTCTATTATAGTCCACACTGGGATGTGTGAGGAATTCTATTATAGTCCACACTGGGATGTGTGAGGCATTCTATTATAGTCCACATCAGGATGTGTGAGGCATTCTATTATAGTCCACACTGGGATATGTGTGAGGCATTCTATTATAGTCCACACTGGGATGTGTGAGGCATTCTATTATAGTCCACACTGGGATGTGTGAGGAATTCTATTATAGTCCACATCAGGATGTGTGAGGCATTCTATTATAGTCCACACTGGGATATGTATGAGGCATTCTATTATAGTCCACACTGGGATGTGTGAGGCATTCTATTATAGTCCACACTGGGATGTGTGAGGCATTCTATTATAGTCCACACTGGGATATGTGTGAGGCATTCTATTATAGTCCACACTGGGATGTGTGAGGCATTCTATTATAGTCCACACTGGGATATGTGTGAGGCATTCTATTATAGTCCACACTGGGATGTGTGAGGCATTCTATTATAGTCCACACTGGGATATGTGTGAGGCATTCTATTATAGTTCACACTGGGATGTGTGAGGCATTCTATTATAGTCCACACTGGGATATGTGAGGCATTCTATTATAGTCCACACTGGGATATGTGTGAGGCATTCTATTATAGTCCACACTGGGATATGTGTGAGGCATTCTATTATAGTCCACACTGGGATGTGTGAGGCATTCTATTATAGTCCACACTGGGATATGTGTGAGGCATTCTATTATAGTCCACACTGGGATGTGTGAGGCATTCTATTATAGTCCACACTGGGATGTGTGAGGCATTCTATTATAGTCCACACTGGGATATGTGTGAGGCATTCTATTATAGTCCACACTGGGATGTGTGAGGCATTCTATTATAGTCCACACTGGGATATGTGAGGCATTCTATTATAGTCCACACTGGGATATGTGTGAGGCATTCTATTATAGTCCACACTGGGATATGTGTGAGGCATTCTATTATAGTCCACACTGGGATGTGTGAGGAATTCTATTATAGTCCACACTGGGATGTGTGAGGCATTCTATTATAGTCCACACTGGGATATGTGTGAGGAATTCTATTATAGTCCACACTGGGATATGTGTGAGGCATTCTATTATAGTCCACACTGGGATGTGTGAGGCATTCTATTATAGTCCACATCGGGATGTGTGACATTCTATTATAGTCCACATCGGGATGTGTGACATTCTATTATAGTCCACACTGGGATATGTGTGAGGCATTCTATTATAGTCCACACTGGGATGTGTGACATTCTATTATAGTCCACACTGGGATGTGTGTGACATTCTATTATAGTCCACACTGGGATGTGTGACATTCTATTATAATCCACACTGGGATGTGTGACATTCTATTATAGTCCACACTGGGATGTGTGACATTCTATTATAGTCCACACTGCGATGTGTGACATTCTAGTATAGTCCACACTGGGATGTGTGACATTCTATTATAGTCCACACTGGAATGTGTGACATTCTATTATAGTCCACACTGGGATGTGTGACATTCTATTATAGTCCACACTGGGATGTGTGACATTCTATTATAGTCCACACTGGGATGTGTGTGACATTCTATTATAGTCCACACTGGGATGTGTGTGACATTCTATTATAATCCACACTGGGATGTGTGACATTCAATTATAGTCCACACTGGGATGTGTGACATTCTATTATAGTCCACACTGGGATGTGTGTGTGACATTCTATTATAGTCCACACTGTGATGTGTGACATTATATTATAGTCCACACTGGGATGTGTGTATGACATTCTATTATAGTCCACACTGGGATGTGTGTGTGACATTCTATTATAGTCCACACTGGGATGTGGGGGACATTCTATTATAGTCCACACTGGGATGTGTGACATTCTATTATAGTCCACACTGGGATGTGTGACATTCTATTATAGTCCACACTGGGAAGTGTGACATTCTATTATAGTCCACACTGGGATGTGTGACATTCTATTATAGTCCACACTGGGATGTGTGTGACATTCTATCATAGTCCACACTGGGATGTGTGTGACATTATATTATAATCCACACTGGGATGTGTGAGGCATTCTATTATAGTCCACACTGGGATGTGTGTGACATTATATTATAATCCACACTGGGATGTGTGAGGCATTCTATTATAGTCCACACTGGGATGTGTGAGGCATTCTATTATAGTCCACACTGGGATGTGTGACATTCTATTATAGTCCACACTGTGATGTGTGACATTCTATTATAGTCCACACTGGGATGTGGGGGACATTCTATTATAGTCCACACTGGGATGTGCGAGGCATTCTATTATAATCCACACTGGGATATGTGAGGAATTCTGTTATAATCCACACTGGGATGTGTGAGGCATTCTATTACAGTCCACACTGGGATGTGTGAGGCATTCTATTATAGTCCACACTGGGATGTGTGACATTCTATTATAGTCCACACTGTGATGTGTGACATTCTATTATAGTCCACACTGGGATGTGGGGGACATTCTATTATAGTCCACACTGGGATGTGTGAGGCATTCTATTATAGTCCACACTGGGATGTGTGAGGCATTCTATTACAGTCCACACTGGGATGTGTGAGGCATTCTATTATAGTCCACACTGTGATGTGTGACATTCTATTATAGTCCACACTGGGATGTGGGGGACATTCTATTATAGTCCACACTGGGATGTGTGAGGCATTCTATTATAGTCCACACTGGGATGTGTGAGGCATTCTATTATAGTCCACACTGGGATGTGTGAGACATTCTATTATAATCCACACTGGGATGTGTGACATTCTATTATAGTCCACACTGGGATGTGTGAGGCATTCTATTATAATCCACATTGGGATGTGTGAGGCATTCTATTATAGTCCACACTGGGATGTGTGAGACATTCTATTATAATCCACACTGGGATGTGGGGGACATTATATCATAGTCCACACTGTGATGTGTGACATTCTATTATAGTCCACACTGGGATGTGTGACATTCTATTATAGTCCACACTGGGATGTGTGACATTCTATTATAGTCCACACTGTGATGTGTGACATTCTATTATAGTCCACACTGGGATGTGTGAGGCATTCTATTATAGTCCACACTGGGATGTGTGAGGCATTCTATTATAGTCCACACTGGGATGTGTGAGGCATTCTATTATAATCCACACTGGGATGTGTGACATTCTATTATAGTCCACACTGGGATGTGTGAGGCATTCTATTATAATCCACACTGGGATGTGTAAGGTATTCTATTATAGTCCACACTGGGATGTGTGAGGCATTCTATTATAATCCACACTGGGATGTGTGACATTCTATTATAGTCCACACTGGGATGTGGGGGACATTCTATTATAGTCCACACTGTGATGTGTGACATTCTATTATAGTCCACACTGGGATGTGGGACATTCTATTATAGTCCACACTGGGATGTGTGACATTCTATTATAGTCCACACTGGGATGTGTGACATTCTATTATAGTCCACACTGGGATGTGGGGGACATTCTATTATAGTCCACACTGGGATGTGTGAGGCATTCTATTATAGTTCACACTGGGATGTGTGACATTCCATTATAGTCCACACTGGGATGTGTGACATTCTATTATAGTCCACACTGGGATGTGTGACATTCTATTATAGTCCACACTGGGATGTGGGGGACATTCTATTATAGTCCACACTGGGATGTGGGGGACATTCTATTATAGTCCACACTGGGATGTGTGAGGCATTCTATTATAGTCCACACTGGGATGTGTGACATTCTATTATAGTCCACACTGGGATGTGTGACATTCTATTATAGTCCACACTGGGATGTGTGACATTCTATTATAATCCACACTGGGATGTGTGACATTCTATTATAATCCACACTGGGATGTGTGTGACATTCTATTATAATCCACACTGGGATGTGTGACATTCTATTATAATCCACACTGGGATATGTGTGACATTCTATTATAGTCCACACTGGGATGTGTGTGACATACTTTACTTCTATCTGATGCCTGCCCCGTAAATGTATAGATTTAAAAACTTTAATGAACATATTTAGGCAAACATACATTCAGTTGCTGATAACTACCGTGGATCGGACATATGCAAATCAGCCATACCTGGCTTCCAATCATCCACAATACAATCTGATCTACCGGGAGTTAGCCATACCTGGCTTTCAATCATCCACAATACAATCTGATCTACCGGGAGTTAGCCATACCTGGCTTCCAATCATCCACAATACAATCTGATCTATCGGGAGTCAGCCATACCTGGCTTCCAATCATCCACAATACAATCTGATCTACCGGGAGTTAGCCATACCTGGCTTCCAATCATCCACAATACAATCTGATCTACCGGGAGTTAGCCATACCTGGCTTCCAATCATCCACAATACAATCTGATCAACCGGGAGTTTATGTCCAAGGAGAACTTACAAGCAATCACCATCAATCAAACAATAAAATCTTTATTACCGAAAATGCCATGCAGGCATGTCGCGAAACAATATCAGACCTACATCAATACCAATAAAAAATCTTACCCTATCCTTCAGTATCTTTAAAACCACATGTTTTCTTCAAGTTAGAGAATAAACATCATATCAAAATAATTAAACCAATCAATCAAGAAGCTAAATATATACCATTGAACGAGGAATAATGACAATATTATAAGTTGGTGGGTGTCCAAACAAGCCAGCAAGTTTATTTATTATGAAATATTCAATTTGTATACACTGCCTATGCAATCGATAGAACAATCGTGGATACCCGATGTGTGCACCTGAATACCGCATCGATTTTTTCAGTTTTCTATAAATGATAATTGCTACGACAAGAGATAATCTGGTTGTATATACTCTCTAGCTGCTAAGAGATATTGCGGGAATTCTAGTTTTTATAAGAATGACATCCATACCAAGTATAGGAAATGGAATATTCCATGAACAATTAATTAGTCAAGTGGTTACCAGTATTTAATACAAAAGTACATATTAATTAAGGAATGCCCTGCAAAACCCTCAAGAAAAGAATGACACATGCACACACACTCTTACATCAGCAGAGCCGTAAAACACCATTCATTCATTCATTTAACTTCTTAGTATTAATTTTTACGTAATGCATATACTTATATAGAATTTTATTTCATACACTCGACAATAAACATAACTTTAATGCGCGCTACATGACCGTAGATGTCGATGCGCCGTAAAACACCATTCATTCTTTAATTCTTACATCAGCAGAAATATATAAACAATATAATATAAAAATAAATATAAAAAATTATAAAATATATTAAAATACAAAATTATTTCATTTTGTTGCCTGTACTGGTTGCCTTGGCAACATCTCCAGTAGTATTAATCTGTTTATTTTTGGAGAATAATGTGTGATAGGGAAGATGGCTTATTTCCAGGAGCATCACCAGCAGAAAACTCATTTCCAGAAGCATCTCCCAGCAGACAACTCATTTCCAGAAGCATCCGCCAGCAGACAACTCATTTCCAGAAGCATCCGCCAGCAGACAACTCATTTCCAGGAGCATCCCCCAGCAGACAACTCATTTCCAGGAGCATCCCCCAGCAGACAACTCATTTCCAGAAGCATCCCCCAGCAGACAACTCATTTCCAGAAGCATCCCCCAGCAGACAACTCATTTCCAGGAGCATCCCCCAGCAGACAACTCATTTCCAGAAGCATCCCCCAGCAGACAACTCATTTCCAGGAGCATCCCCCAGCAGACAACTCATTTCCAGAAGCATCCCCCAGAAGAATATTAAGTTCTTGTATACTCCAATGAAATAAAACTATTAAGTTCTTGCGAGTTCAAAGGAAATAAAACTATTAACCCTTTCAACACCAAGTAACTCACATGGACTTGTCCATGATATTTTTAGACCAATAAATAATAACAAAATTACATTTGGATCAGTTCATATATCAAAATGGGTAATTTTTTTCTAAAAATAGTTATATTACTTGAAAAAAGTGCAGATCCTGATGAGACGGCTCGTCACGAGCCGGCTCATCTGGATCTACACTTTTTTGTAAGCCAATTTAGAGGTCTGTGGTGTTGAAAGGGTTAAGCCCCAGCATGTTCCAAGAAAATAAGATGTCGGATGCCCCTTGTATTTCAGGAACTGATGGCTAGAACCATCGACGTCTGCAAGCCAGCTGGACAGCTTTCTCACATGAAAGAATTTGATACCTCCAGTGCTACCCGAACATACAGTGGTGAGTGGCTAGTGATTTGCAGTCTACGACCGTAACCACTCTGCCACGGATGACCCTATACATAATGCATTTAATGATTATTTGTAACGGCCATGATAGTATTATGAACAAATGTTAAATACACAACAACAAACGGGGTGGAATACTTTTACTGTTACTCCAAACAAACGTTTCAGTTTTCAGCGATATACTACGCCTCATGAATATTCATATGACGCCACTTAAGGACAGGTTAATATGCACAAACTATACTATTGGATTTATATGACCCCCTAGAAGGGTCAGTTGTGTAAGTAAATGTTTACAAAGCGTGTAAGGTCAATGTCGATCAATCGTACTGGAATGAGGTAAAAATCGTATATCAACTTAATAATAATGATACGACAGTTATACAATGGTTATTAATAACTTTCCAACTGAACACCGACGTGGATTAGCCGCGGATTATCTCGTAGAATTGTACGTTAATCCATAGATTAAACAAAATCTTCATAAAGAAGCAGATGACATACCGCGTAGTACAGTAGTTTTGTGGTTTTGCAGGAAAACCTGAGAAACAGCTTATAGAAAAGTGTAGACAGGATATAAGGTGAAAACGATCCAATATGTAAAATATTGGATTGTGTGAGCCGCGCAGCATCTGACCGAATACAGTGGCACTATTTTACATATTGGATTCGTTTGAGGCTTATATCATACTTATAACACACACTTTTACCGGTATAACAACATTGCTATAGAAAATATCTATTTTTTGTTCCTTTATGTATATATATGTCTAGGATATAGGCCAAAATCTGTCACAGAATAGTAGTGTTCAATCGGAAATTGTCAGTAAGCCTAAACATATATGTGTAGTTGAACAAACCACAAAAAGGACCACTAAGATATCATTTTTTTTTTTTTTAAATATTTCAAATCAAAGAACATGAAAAAACGGTCAGACGAGCCGAGGCTGAGCGAACTCGGCTTCATGAGCAGAAACGACAGAAGCGAAAGGCATCAATCAAACGGGATGACTCGATCTTCACCTGCGATGACTGCAACAGAGACTGCCACTCAAGAATAGGCCTTAACTCAGTCACCGCAGAAGATGTTCCTCAACAAGAGTGCAATCCATTGTCTCATAAGATGGATGGAGGCTGATGAGGCCAAAAACAATCTAATATGTAAAATATTTGACTGTGTGAGGCGCATAGCACACACTAATATAAGAAGATCCTACTAATTAAAATTGTTAATTTCGTACCGGTAGGCCTAAGATTTAATATAATGCTCTGGCCGTTTGACAGCAGTCCAATATTAATAATAATGGACTGCAAGTACAAATGTATGACGTCACGACCGTGTTTTAGGTATAGGATATAAGCCAAAATCAATCCAATATGTAAAATATTGGACAGTGTGAGACATGGAGCTTGCAGACAAAACAAAGTGTTATCCACGCATTTCTGAAGTTAACTAATATAAAAAATGTTTGATTTCTATTTGGCTTAACCCATTTCATTCTGGATACATTTAAAGGCTTTTGCAAACAACATAGATCCAGATCAGCCGCAGCGTGATGCTGCATGCTGATCAGGATCCATGTTGTTTGCTACATAGCCAAGTGTCTTGGCAAGATCATCTGAATAGCAAGCAGCATAGAGCCTGATCAGACGGAATGTTCCGTGGCAGCTGATCTGGCTCTATGTTCTTTGCAAATACTGTTTGAACGGTATCCAGAATGAAATGGGTTAATACAAACATAAAAAAATTTGAAAGTAACAAAACCTTTCATTTTGTAACGTTATTCTATATTTATGAAAAAATGTCAAACTGTAATGAAATGTTCACAATAGCTAAAATTTCACAATAAAAAAAGTAATTTTCTACTCTTTGCTACAATGATTGCTTACCAAGGCCTAGAATATACACTCTGAAACCCGGGGCTTTTAAAATCCTATCTAAGTGAAAACTAACAAACTGTTGAATGGTAGAAAATGTAATTAAGCAAAAATGTATTTGCAATTGAGCTAAGAAATTTAAATAAATAAAATGCCAAAATTATCCCTTTGCAGCATAAAATGTTGTCTTCTGGGTTGGCAGTAATGTCCGTTCACACAAACATGTCAATAGACCATTAATTTTAGACGTACTTCAGTTGTGGGATTTTCCCGGACAGAAGAATTGCGTATGATTTTGATACATGAATATTTAAGCCTTTCAACCCCACAGGCCTCTAAATAGGCTTATGAAAAGTGTAGATCCAGATGAGCTGGCTCGTAACGAGCCGTCTCATCAGGATCTGCACTTTTTTGCCAGTAATAATTATTACTATTTTTAGATAAAATTACCCATTTTGATAAATGAACTGGTCCAATTGTAATTTTCTTATTAATTTATTGGTCTAAAAATAGCATGCACCAGTCCATGTCAGTTACTTGGGGTTGAATGGGTTAAATGAAACACAATTACTCTTTTAAATTTTAAACTTTATTTATTTTACAACGATCATTCTCGTTGGCGTGGTCATTCGTGTGGGAGGAAACCGGAGTACACGGGGAAAACCCACCTGTCCGATCTGGCGACCACCGTACCATCTCACATACCTCCCAGTCCGAGGATCAAACCCGGGTTGCATTGGTGAGAAGCGAGCGCACTAACCACTGCGCTAAGCAGACAGCCTCTTTTATAAATCACATTGTTATAATATTAATATCTTGATATATATTTATCACATGAGGTTGCTTGTATTTAGTGTAATACAGTCATATCATAATTTCTTATATGTACACATGTGTAATAACACCTGGAAGGATTCTGATTGGTTGTGAGAATAATCCTTATAATTTGTAAATTAAACTTTAAAATATGCAAATTTCTATTTGCATTGATACATAACATTAATGGTAAGACAAACTATAATTTAACCCATTCAACCCCAAGTAACTGACATGGACTGGTCCATGATATTTTCAGACCAATAAATTAATAAGAAAATTACCTTTGGACCAGTTCATTTATCAAAATGGGTAATTTTATCTAAAAATAGTAATAATTATTACTGGCAAAAAAGTGCAAATCCTGATGAGACGGCTCGTCACGAGACTGGATCTACACTTTTCATAAGCCTATTTAGAGGCCTGTGGGGTTGAAAGGGTTAAAAGAAGTCTCAACGCAATTATAACGCTGTTTAAAACATAAATATAACGCTGCTTTGCGTAGTGATGTCATGATAATTTAGTGATGTCATGACAATTTTTCGCTGACATTTGGTGCCAAAATGAAAGTAGCAGCGTTATTTTGTGCAAATATAAGTAAAGTAAAGTAAAGTGTTTGTTTATTATAGTGTCACCCCTATTTAAAGGGCCAGTCATTTCTGACCTATGAGACACCTCTTTTTATGAACATCAGTACTTCCCGAATCCTATGCTTGTACGCCAGACATCAGGCTGGTAGGCAATCGGTAACCATTATTTAACTAGCTGGCGGCTCACCAACCGGCCATATCAGAACGAACCCCTAACGAGATTCGAACCTTCGACCTCCCACTCCGTAGGCGGACGCCTTAACCACTGGGCCACGGAGACGGTATTTGATTAAAACCCAATATGAATCTTACACTCGTGGTGATTTCATAAAATAATTTATGAAACTTGTTTTGGAATTTTCACGGAATTGTAACATCATATATTTACCGGTATATATTATATCTCTTAAATTAAAAATTCAAACAGCTATAAAATGCAATAATCGCTTTTATGCTCCAATTATTTTTCGGGAGAGCAGTTTATGGATCCCACAGGCACCAGACACAAATTTTTATTTTATTTTTGGCCTATGGTCATATAGTAAGTAATATATAATATTATATATTACTTACTATATGACCATAGGCCAAAAATAATAAAAAAAATTGTGTCTGGTGCCTGTGATGGATCCCCACCCCCATGACTGCCTCAGTTTAAATTTACATCTGACTACAGTATTGGCTGTATGCAGCTATGTAAGTCTATAATTTTCGTCGTATAATGTCAACTGTATCTGTCGCAATTTTCAGATATAATACTATACATGTAATTATTAAATTCCGTTACTATAGTAACTATTTGAGATTAGTGCAGATACAGGGTTAGTCGATTCAAATTTCTTATCTTTTATCACATTGAATAACTGCTTATATATAAATGCTTTTAAAAAAGGCATAAAGTCTGCACTAAATAATAGTATTTCAAACATACTTTGCATTAACCTGCATTTAAGGTTTCATCGTACCATTCAAACAAATCATTTAAAGTTTAAACTTTATTTATTTTACAACGATTGCGAAGCAAGTTCTGACAACTTATATAAATCAATCTCGTTGGCGAGGATGAAAGCGTAAATGTGGTCATTTGTGTGGGAGGTAGCCGGAGTACCCGGAGAACACCAACCTGTCCGATCTGGCGACCACCATACCATCTCACATACTTCCCGGTATGAGGATCGAACCCGGGTTGCATTGGTGAGAAGCAAGCAAATCATTTCTTGTTTAAAGACATATTTCTGTTCAGAAAGGTGAAATTGCACTGTATACGAGTGGCCCATTTTTTTAAACATGCAATGTGAATAAGACTTGCTAAGAATTATTTACGTACATTCAGTTCTTCGCACTCATTGTGATTACTACTAACTGGATGGAACTGGATACAACTTGCATCGCCAACCATTTTGTTAGCAGACACTCGGGAAATCCTCCGAAAACGATCAGTGTTATTATTAATTTGCATACGATGAACTACTTTTAGAATATTTTAAATATTAAGATCACATGAATAGACAAACGAGACAAAGCCGGTCTGGCCCACATTCAAAACTTTCATTTGACAGTTATTGTTGGGACATGGGAGTCGTCGAAGAAGCTCGTGTTGAAAGCGTGGGAATTTCAAAGACAAAATACAGAATAAAATAGACAAACGAGACAAAACCGAATGACTTTAGGCCAAATGTTGAGATCATAGTGAAATCGGTTCCCTGTTCCCTAATTTTACTCAAAATATGCTGATTCCACTGGTTCCCTATTTTTACTCCATGAAACTGGTCTATGATCCCTAATGGTTATTAATTAATACCATCCCCTACTTTTCTACATTTACTCTATAGACTAGTACCGCACCTCAGTCCCCTATTCTGACCATATAACATCGTACCCCAACATTTAATCTATAACACTGGTTCCAGGTCCCCATAATTTAATCAAATCTATAACACCAGGCCCCAGTCCCCAATATTTATTCTATAGCACAAATGTCCTCCATACCACCCTACAAATCAGAAGAAGTTGAATTTACATGTATAAGACTAGTCGCCTAGTCGGGGTCATGTGTATTCGTATAGTCACCTTGTTGGGGTCATGCGTATTCGTATAGTCGCCTAGTCGGGGTCATGCGTATTCGTATAGTCACCTTGTTGGGGTCGAGACTACTACTGAGTATTCGTTTGCATTACACAAATGCCAGATTTTGACGACTGCGATCACTTCGGTAAAATTATCCATATACCTTAACCATGACCTATTTTCTTCATATTTATATTACGTTATGACAACCTTCGAGTATTGATCAAACAATTATAAAGTCATTTGCCGCAAAACTAAAATGCCTGCTCTTTTCACTTTTAAGTATGGAAATAAAATGCTTGAGAGTCGTCGAACACTAATAGTTATTCTCGTTCGTTATTGATATAACACTTCTTGTATGACATTGCGTTTTGCGCAAATGGCTGGTCGGATAAGATAGATCTCAAATGATAGAATTATTATGTACAAAACCCGCAATTTTCCTATTGACTACAATAACTGTACTTGCAATTTGAATATTTACAAATCTGGTCCGCTTTCAAAACTTTCATTTGTCAGTTATTGGTGTTCTTTTGGGACATGGGAGTCGTCGAAGAAGCTCATGTTGAAAGCGTGGGAATTTCAAAGACAAAATACAGAATAAAATATTGATTAAAAAACAAGGGAAACATTTCACAGTCCAATGAGAACAATTCATGTATAATTTAGACAACATAAAGATGGAGGTTCTTCGTTAAATATTTATAAAATTACAAACATTGTTACTTTCAACAATTGTTCACGCACAACACGCACAACAGGCTATTTCGGCTATTACTTTAACCCTTAAAATGCCAAATAATTTGGAAGGAATGCGCAAACAACATAGATCCGATCAGCCTCGACGTAACCGTTTAACGCCACGTCTGATCAGGATCTATTTTGTTTAGTATTCAGCTAAGTGTTTTAGCTTCGCTATCCGAATAGCAAACAGCATAGAGCTTGATCAGACGACACGCTCTGTGCACTTTCTGTGCCGTCTGATCTGGCGCTATGCTGTTTGCTAAAGCAATTATAGTCGTGATTAGAATTTTAAGCGTTAAAAGAATTAAAATTAAAAGTTATTATTTTATGCTTTCAAATGAAATTTATCAGTGAAATAAAAATGTGTTATTCCACTGGTTTAACCCTTTCCTTCATAGAGATTTAGGTTAATATACTGTTATATCTCCATACATACGACAGCCATTTAGCTATCATGCAGTGGATAAGTAGTCACCATATCTATCCCACCTCCATAGATATAACTGGGACTACATAGAGATTTAGGTTAATATACTGTTATATCTCCATACATACGACAGCCATTTAGCTATCATGCAGTGGATAACTAGTCACCATATCTATCCCACCTCCATAGATATAACTGGGACTACATAGAGATTTAGGTTAATATACTGTTATATCTCCATACATACGACAGCCATTTAGCTATCATACAGTGGATAAGTAGTCGCCATATCTATCCCACCTCCATAGATATTACTGGGATTACACGAGATTCTGGCCTTTATTATGAACATTGGTTTGGCTACTACATTGTCAATGTATATCGTATTGGTAATGATGTCAAGAGGTGCTTCTATGAGGGAAAGGGTTAAAGCAGTGGAATAACACATTTTATTTCTCACTGCTTTGCAAGTATGGTACCTAGCCATTGCATGTTGAAATGTTATCAATGGAAATGTTTTCGGACTCTAAGCCATCAGTGATGTCATTTATAACGTTTTCTAATTCATGGTTGTCTAAGCACGACGTTCATGACGGTTGCATCATTTTCTATCATAAAAACACATTTCAGCCTAAAATAAAAAGAAAATTTGTTTGTTTAAGGGAATGATCAAATTATATCTCGCTCGCGGACATAAAAAGCTATTATTATCAATGCTTTCAATGTTCATTCGGTGAAATATAATTTGATCATGTACTGAAACAAACATTGTGTTTTAAAACTGTGAAAGATGGCATTTTCCCTGCCACTGGTTGCATTTAGTATTCCTGCGCGGTTAGTTGTACTTTTGTATTTTAGCTATTCTCTGACTACCATGAACAGTTATTATAATTATATAGTAATATATTCTAATGAATTTGTTTTGTCTGTAGTTTTTAATTCTGACAGCAAACAGAAATTAACTTGAAAATTATACCGGATCTATTTCTTATTACGGACGTTCATACTTAACATAATAATAAACACAAATATCCTTTATAATAATTCTTCTAGATGTATATAATTATATCTAGTTATTACATACCCATAATGAGGCCAAATCTTGCATGGTTATGACCTGAATTCTGGACCCCATTGAACAAGATCCCGCCTCCCATCCCTTTTTATTTTATGCTAATCTCCGAACATGTTTTATAAACTACCACATCAAATCATGAATGCACTCGTACAAAGATATAACTAGCGATTTGTTGTGAAGAAATGATCTATGGCCATTTATAAATATTTTATCATACATTCTAGGTCAATTTACCACAACCGCACAACCACACAAAGTCATAGTAGTCAAACCAGCTGCATGATGTTTGAGACATATCTGTATGAAAAGTCCATGTTACCTATCTATCCTGTGTCATTAGATTACACAAACTTATTTGAGCTCGATTGCGAAACAAGTTCTTTCAACTTATATTAATCATTCTCGAGACCTCATTCCTGATGGAATCCATCACCATGAGGGAGAGAGAAGAGGCAATGTGGAATTTAAATGCCTTGCCTAAGGGCA
This sequence comes from Archivesica marissinica, assembly GCA_014843695.1. Lineage (NCBI taxonomy): Eukaryota > Metazoa > Mollusca > Bivalvia > Venerida > Vesicomyidae > Archivesica > Archivesica marissinica. The sequence continues at coordinate 41,026,890 of CM026392.1, read as the reverse complement.
CAATATTAACGGCTCCAACGGGGCTCAAACTCCGGACCTTTTGCATCTGAAGCAAACGTGCATCCACTGCGCTATTACGACTTCCTCCACTGCGCTATCACGACTTCCGTAAATAGTTAAATCTATCCGTGTCATGTACATGTCTCTGGTCAAAACTATTCATGTCATTTGCATGTCTCTGGTCAAACCTATCTGTTTGGTCAAACCTATCTGTGTCATGTAGATGTCTCTGGTCAAACCCATCCATGTCATTTGCATGTCTCTGGTTAATTATCCATGTCATTTAAGTGTCTGGTCAAACCTATCATTGTCATGTACATGTCTCTGGTTAATTACCCATGACATTTAAGTGTCTCTGGTCAAACCTATCATCGTGATGTACATATACCGGTATGTCTTTGGTTAACTATCCATGTCATGTACATGTCGGAGATCACGCCCAGTTGAAGCTGTTACCATTGTGCCCATAGGCAAGGCATTTAAATTACACATTGCCTCTTCTCTCACCGTCATGGCGATGGATTCCAGATTCCATCAGGAATGAGATCTCAAGAGCAATTCATCTAATGTTGTAAAACTTTGTTTCGCTATCACGCTAAAATAAATTTGCATAAACTAAACTATATTTTCATGGTAAAATTAAAAAAACGATGTGAGAATTATCGTCAAGGATTCTCTTCATCTATTGCTCTTGCACGGGTACCTCATGCTGCATTTGCATAATTTGTGTTCAATTTAAATGTTAATAATTTTCAAGCTGTCCGATTAGTGCAATGGGTTAGCACGCTTGCTTCTCACCAATGCAACCTGGGTTTGATCCTCAGATTGGGAAGTACCATATGTGAGATAGTACGGTTGTCGCCAGATCGGACGTGTGGGTTATCTCCGGGAATCCGATTTCCACCCACACGTATGACCACAAATACGCTGTCATTCGCGCCAACGAAAGTGATTAATATAAGTTGTTACAGCTTGCTTCGCAATCGTTGTAAAATAAATAAAGTCTTTTTTTAAATAAAAATTCTAAATTATTGTCAATTCTACTTACCACTCATGCATACGTGTGAATCCGGGAGAAACAGATACATCACCCGTACAACTATTGTCACAATATCATTAGACAATCCAGTAGATCTATCAACCCTGAACACATCCAATTTACAAAATCCAATATAAATTTTTCACAAATTTTATCGAACAAGTACCCACCGAAGTAAAGTAAGCTTTAAGTACAGGAAATAACCTGACGAGGTGCGAATAAAATAAAACAAGCAACTTATTTGTCATTAACCGGCATGAGAAAAGTAGTGAATACAGAATACAAACGTTTTTTCATGGTCAGGTAGTTTCTACATAGACTTAAGTTTAACAGGATAATCCAGAACAATTGAGAACATATTGGTTTTTGACTACAAACTACAAAGATCAAAGGCTTATATACAAATGATATACTATCAGTACTCTGTAATGTATATTATACTATGCAAATTAGTAGTTTTTGTCCGTACCATATTGTCACCATATGTTGTCTGTCTTCCATCTTCATCTGAAAGTCATGCTAATATGTATGATCATGTATATATTATCTGGGGAGGGCCGTAACTAATGTTGTTAAAACTTGTGGCCCAACCCATTTGGCTTCAACATTTATGGACAATTCTTGTGCACAACAATGATATAAATCGTATATACTATGCATAATTATACAAGTGTGTTCATTTGTTTTGTTCTGTACATTGTATATATAGAATGAATGCAATAAATAATGATTAAACTTATATACTATGCATAATTATACAAGTGTGTTCATTTGTTTTGTTCTGTACATTGAATATATATAGAATGAATGAAATACAATATGATTAAACTTATATACTATGCATAATTATACAAGTGTGTTCATTTGTTTTGTTCTGTACATTGTATATATAGAATGAATGCAATAAAATATGATTAAACTTATATACTATGCATAATTATACAAGTGTGTTCATTTGTTTTGTTCTGTACATTGTATATATAGAATGAATGCAATAAAATATGATTAAACTATATATTATCTACTGGTACGTTGTTATCTACTGGTACGTTGTTATTGTATGTTGTTATCTACTGGTACGTTGTTATCTACTGGTACATTGTTATTGTATGTTGTTATCTACTGGTACATTGTTATCTACTGGTACATTGTTATCTACTGGTATGTTGTTATCTACTGGTACGTTGTTATCTACTGGTACGTTGTTATTGTATGTTGTTATCTACTGGTACATTGTTATCTACTGGTACATTGTTATCTACTGGTATGTTGTTATCTACTGGTACGTTGTTATCTACTGGTATGTTGTTATCTACTGGTATGTTGTTATCTACTGGTACGTTGTTATCTACTGGTATGTTGTTATCTACTGGTATGTTGTTATCTACTGGTACATTGTTATCTACTGGTATGTTGTTATCTACTGGTATGTTGTTATCTACTGGTATGTTGTTATCTACTGGTACGTTGTTATCGTACGTTGTTATCTACTGGTACGTTGTTATCTACTGGTACATTGTTATCTACTGGTACGTTGTTATCTACTGGTACATTGTTATTGTATGTTGTTATCTACTGGTATGTTGTTATCTACTGGTACATTGTTATCTACTGGTACATTGTTATCGTACGTTGTTATCTACTGGTACGTTGTTATCTACTGGTACATTGTTATCTACTGGTACATTGTTATTGTACGTTGTTATCTACTGGTATGTTGTTATCTACTGGTACATTGTTATCTACTGGTATGTTGTTATCTACTGGTATGTTGTTATCTACTGGTACATTGTTATCTACTGGTACGTTGTTATCTACTGGTACATTGTTATCTACTGGTATGTTGTTATCTACTGGTATGTTGTTATCTACTGGTACATTGTTATCTACTGGTATGTTGTTATCTACTGGTATGTTGTTATCTACTGATACATTGTTATCTACTGGTATGTTGTTATCTACTGGTACATTGTTATATACTGGTATGTTGTTATCTACTGGTACATTGTTATCTACTGGTATGTTGTTATCTACTGGTACATTGTTATCTACTGGTATGTTGTTATCTACTGGTACATTGTTATCTACTGGTACATTGTTATCTACTGGTATGTTGTTATCTACTGGTACATTGTTATCTACTGGTATGTTGTTATCTACTGGTATGTTGTTATCTACTGGTACATTGTTATCTACTGGTACATTGTTATCTACTGGTATGTTATTATCTACTGGTACATTGTTATCTACTGGTATGTTGTTATCTACTGGTACATTGTTATCTACTGGTACGTTGTTATCTACTGGTATGTTGTTATCTACTGGTATGTTGTTATCTACTGGTACGTTGTTATCTACTGGTACATTGTTATTCTAGGAATGGTATATTGTTGTTACTGGAATTGTATATTGTCAATCATCCATTCACAAACGCCCAACACTATTAATAACTATTGTTACTTAGTTTACCTAGCAATTAACAACATAAATGACTACCATAAACTACAAGAAGAAAGATAGGAACATCAATGGGAAATGGAGTTCAACTCCAGCAAGTGCCAGGTTAACATCATCAGTCGAAATAAACATACATTTTCCTTTAATTATAGGCTACATGGACACATTCTAGAAACAGTAGACAGTGCAAAGTACTTGGGCATTGACATATCTGAAGACCTTTAGTGGAATAAACAAATAAATCGTATTACTTAGAAACAGTAGACAGTGCAAAGTTACGGGCATTGACATATCAGACCTTAGTGAATAAACAAATAAATCGTATTACTTAGAAACAGTAGACAGTGCAAAGTACTTGGGCATTGACATATCTGAAGACCTTTAGTGGAATAAACAAATAAATCGTATTACTTAGAAACAGTAGACAGTGCAAAGTACCTGGGCATTGACATATTCGAAGACCTTTCGCAGAATAAACATATAAATCGTATTACTTAGAAACAGTAGACAGTGCAAAGTACCTAGGCATTGACATTATGACATACCCGAAGACCTTTCGTGGAATAAACAAATAAATCGTATTACTTAGAAACAGTAGACAGTGCAAAGTACCTGGGCATTGACATTATGACATATTCGAAGACCTTTCGTGGAATAAACATATAAATGATTTAATCGTATTACAACAAATGCTAACAATACACTTGGTTTCATACGCAGAAATATTCAAACTAGTTTATACAAATTTATTTTAGCTCGATTGCGAAACAAGTTCTTTCAACTTATATTAATCACTCTCGAGACCTCATTCCTGATGGAATCCATTGCCATGAAGGAGAGAGAAGAGGCAATGTGGAATTTAAATGCCTTGCCTAAGGGCACAATCGTAACGGCTCCAGTGGGGCTCTGCGCTATCACGACTTCCATTATTCAAACTAGAAATGTAGACATCCGTGAGCTGGCATACAAGACCCTGGTCAGACATCCATGAGCTGGCATACAAGACCCTGGTCAGACATCCGTGAGCTGGCATACAAGACCCTGGTCAGACATCCGTGAGCTGGCATACAAGACCCTGGTCAGACATCCATGAGCTGGCATACAAGACCCTGGTCAGACATCCATGAGCTGGCATACAAGACCCTGGTCAGACATCCATGAGCTGGCATACAAGACCCTGGTCAGACATCCATGAGCTGGCATACAAGACCCTGGTCAGGCCACAAGTGGAATACGCTTCCTCCATCCGGAGCCCATATACCCAACAAAATATTAATAAGATAGAAATGGTTCAACGAAGAGCAGTCTGTTGGGTAAAACATAACTATTCCAGGTATGACAGTGTCACCTTCATGCAAAATGAACTTGGATGGCAGACCTTACAGGACAGACGAAATGACGTCCGACTGACAATGTTTTATAAAATAGTCTATGGACTTGTAGCAGTCCCGGTCCCAGAATACTTAGAGGGCCCTGTGAGAATGACCCGCCACATGCATCCCCTTTCCTATAGGCAAATTCACGCCACTGCCAATTACTATAAATACTCGTTTTTTCCATGTACGGTGGTGATGTGGAACAGCCTCCCATCAGCTGTTGCCTTACAGCCAGAACTTCAGGGGTTTAAGCGTGCATTGCACGCTAAGTATACATACAGCCCTTGAACACTAGGAGCAATGTTTTTAACCTTTTAAATATTTCACCTGATTGCTAATACTGTCATACTTTTATCCTGTCTCACTATTTTTACTTTGAAGTCTCCGTTCATACTTTTAAACTTTTGTCTTGCACTGATGCGAGCGCACCTGCCGTTAATACCCGAAAGGGCAGTCTGGCAGTGTGAATAGATAGATAGATATGAATTTTAGCCTATTTTTTGGCCGTTATTTGCCTACCCCAAAACTGTTTATCACCCAGGTCGATACGCTTTCTTTTCCAGTCTGATAGTACGTATGTATGTTCCTTTAATGTCAAACCCCTCGCGGGGACTTAGACATGTTTTCCTGGGCAGGCTTAGCCGACCTAAGCGATTAACCAGTACTAAGCAATGTGTGTGAGGTGCCTTGCTCAATGACACTACATACGTGGCCTGACCGAGTATCGAACCCGGGACCATTCGATTCCAAATCCGACGCTCTACTACTGGACCACGGACGCCACACTATTACGATTGCTGGTTTGATATGGTCACAAGCCCGTATCAAGCCAGAAAAATCTGTATCATAACTTCCTGTGAAATAACACATGCACACTTGATGCTAGTTTGCTTGTTCCGTAAATTTGACAAATAACAGATGTTTGTAGTTTTGTGGTAATATTTCAATAGACTTTGTGTATTTACTTCAATAATTGTGATTTATTCCCGATAAAAGGGTTAACATGATTTTGATAAATAAATGTTCACATTCATATCAAAGTAATAAATATGTTATTACGTGGCTAGTTTCATATCAGCCATTGTATCAACCCTCGGTAACTTGATATCGATTGCCTCAGGCTGATATCAAATTATCTCAGCCTGATATCAAATTACCTTGGGTTGATATCTATGCTGATATTATCTACATCTGTATAGATTTATATCTTACTTTATATTTTACTTTAGTGTCATCCAGTACATTGCAGTTCATGGGGTCTTGTTTAAAAAAAAAAATGTTACGTGTTCCGGTATTTGTACGTAAAGGTTTCCGCCAATACATATTGCTGGGTTTTATTTAAAGAACCTTGCTGCTAAGACTGTCGGTCACACAGACAGTCGATTGCATAGATATATACCTGTATTTACTTGTACCCCGCAGCTGTGTGGTTCCATATCGCTGCGGGTTCGAAGTGAGCGGTTTGGTATCCATGACCACCCCGTGTTCTCTTTAGGAATTTGTCAAATCGATTCTTGAAGCTGTTTTTATATAGGCGCTGATAAAGTTACGTCTTCTGGAAGCTCGTTCCAAGATTGAACCGTTCTTTCAGAAGAGGTATTTCCTCCAATCCCGCCTACTGTGCTTGACATTTAATTTGTGCATGTGACCTCTTTGATTACTGTCATTTCCCTCGTTCTTGGTGAACATATAATCTGCTTTGATTCCTTCTCTACATGGCAGTATTTTAAATACTTCCAGCATATATACACATACATATGTATGTATGTACCATTAATGTCAAACCCCTTGCGGGGACCTAGACATGTTTTCCTGGGCATGCTTAACCGACCATAGCGGTTAACCAGCACTAAGCAATGTGTGTGAGGTGCCTTGCTCAATGACACTACATACGTGGCCTGACTGAGTATCGAACCCGGACCGTTAGATTCCAAATCCGACGATCTACCATTGGACCACGGACGCCACACGAATGACATACACATGAATGTCACTGTCAAATCGTACAATAGTCAACTCGACCACACGTCTCGTCATACAAAGGGAAATAATACTTTTTTTTAACTAACTATGGTTCAAAGAGTTGTTCGCACGTATTCCATATTACCACAAGCAAGCAACCTATTATAAGATACTTCATAAGTAAAGCGAAATAATTATTTTCTACATGTATCATATTTTGAATAGTTTTGTACTAGTATAGTGACTTCTCGTGTTCTCGATGGGCCCAAGTTATCGAGGTAACATGTTATTTAGACAGTTTTGTTCACGTAAGCCATACAAGTGTCCTTTTAAACGTCATCAAATGTGTATTATAGCGTACATTTTTTTAACGTCCGGTCTGTGAATATTTCAAAAATGTTGGTAAGTTATCGATACTGTTTTGGATATATTACATACAATACTTCAATATTCTATAAATTTTAAATCAAAATATTACAAATGATTTGGTTTTTATCTCTTTATTGGTAAAGGGAGACAACTCATTAACCCTTTGCATTTTCAAATTAAATAGACTACTATGTTAAATCAAGGTCATTGTGTATACTTACTATGTGTTGAATGTGATATCTATGACTATGTATATATGCTACATTAAAAAAAAAAACGGGGTTACCCACTTTTGGGGCCTCAAATTTTGTTTTATCGATACTGAAGTTTAATCATATTTTAGTGCTTTAAATGATGAACAAAAAGATAGAACTTTGCTATATGTTTAAGAGCACTGTGAGAATAAAACTCTAAGTTTTCTTTCGTTCTAATCCCTTTCAGTATATTGCTGTTAATGTATATGTAAAATGTTAATTATGTTATGTACATGTAAAATACTGAAATAAATAATGTTTAAACTAAAAATCTAGAAGCAAATGGATTGGACAACAACTTGGAACAAGTTATACCAACATTAGTATGTATGTATGTATGTATGTATGTTCCATTAATGTCAAACCGCTCGCGTGGACTAATACATGTTTTCCTGGGCAGGTTTAGCCGACATAAGCGGTTAACCAGTACTAACTAGCAATGTGTGTGAGGTGCCTTACTCAATGACACTACATACGTGGCATGTCCCGAGTATCGTACCCGGGACCATTCGATTCCAAATCCGACGCTCTACCACCGGACGCCACACCATTAGCTAGTCCCCCCCCCCCCCCAATAAACCAGATTGATGTTAACAACATGACTGTGGCGATGTGTACCGTAATACCTATACTAATTTAACGTGAACAAATTTAATGATCATGATCCCTCCCAAACAGAGGAAATCGACTTGAAGGGAACAGCAGATATGTACTTGCATTGTGTTAATAGATAATATGAGACGCACAGCGTTAATAGTGCCTTTGATGAATTGTTGTACTTGTTTGAAAATATACATGTATTCATTTTCTTCCGTTGTTTTTAATTCCAAACCAAACAATAGTGTATGTGTGCTTAGTGGGTGGTAAGTACGCGTGTTTACATGTATGAATAACTGGCGCCTCTGGTTTGACAAACGATGGGCATCGAAATAAATAGTGGTCTGCATCTTCTGTTTCGTTTAGTACATATGTGCATTTTGAATTGTTGCGTAGATGCTTATGAAATAAATCGGAATTCAAGTTGCTACAAGCATTTCTGATATGACCATGATAGACTTGTTGACATCGGTCGCCGGATTTAAAATAAGGTGGTACAAGTGGTGATTTGTATATTACTTTAAAAGACGACAATGTATTAAAACTACGCACATCAATATCAAGTTCGTTCCACAGTTTTATTGAAGATGGTATTACAGATTTGGAATAAACTTCAGTTCGCCTAGGTAATATAATTTTATGATGACTGGCGAAATTTAGTTGCGTATTTTCAAAGATTAAAATCAGTTGATTTGCATTTACTACCTTCTGTTTTTGTTGGATTAAACTGAACTAACCATTGCTTAGACCAAGTTGATATATTGTTTAGATCGTGATTCAATGTAGCTTCTATTACGTTTATATTTTTGTTAGATTTCACTGCCACAAAACTATCATCAGCTAATATTATTGTGATACTAAAGATATTCAGCAATGCCATTGACTTAGATTAAAAAGAGAAAAGGTCCTAAACCTGAACCCTGAGGTACACAACAATTTACACTATGTTCATTTGAGAATGTATAGCCAACAAAAACATTCTGACGTGGATCGTTACGGTAGCTTGATAACCAGTTATAAAAGTATATTACCGGAAACACCATATTGATGAAATTTAAAAAGAAGACCTGTATGTCATACTCTATCAAATGTCAAATGTTGTGTTGGAAGTCGTGATAGCGCAATGGATGCGTGTTCGCTTCAGGTGCGAAAGGTCTGGAGTTCGAGCCCCGCTGGAGCCGTTACGACTGTGTCCTTAGGCAAGGCATTTAAATTCCACGTTGCCTCTTCTCTCTCGTGGTAATGGATTCCACCAGGAATGAGGTCTCAACAGTGATTAATACAAGTTGAAATAACTTGTTTCACAATCGAGCTAAAATAAATTTGTATAAACTAAATGCCTTGCTAATATCTCAAACTACGATGCAAGTTGATTTACGTTCATCAAAAGCGTTGAAAATTTGGTTGTACATGTATGTGTATATAAGTTGAGTAACTGTTGAATTGCCTGGCAAAAAGCAAGATTGGTATGTGTATATTAAATTGTTCCCATGTAAGAAGTTACATTGTATATAAATGTTTGAACATAACACGTGCCATTACATTAGCTATACAGCTTATTAATTATATAGGTCGATAGTTCGAAGGAAGTTCATGTTGTACAGCAGTAGCATGACCATTGCACCCTTCCAGATAGAGAGATATACATGTATGTTCTTGTATAGATATGTTTAACAACATTTTTAAAAGACGGCATATGGTATGATAAATTTCCTTAATAATTCTATGACTGATTTCATCTTGACCGCTTGCTTTATTTATTACCAAATTTGATATAGCATCGATAATGTCGTGTTCCGTGATGACCACGTTAGTAAATGCTTAATTTGGAAGTAAAGACTGGTTGATTTGATAGCGAATTGTCTATAGTTAAGAGCAATGCAATAGGTGTATTGGCGATATCTAAATCAGTAAGTGAGTAGGAATTACCATTTTTTAATAACGGAGGTTTTGTTACTTTTCTTGAGGAACTTTCCTTGACTAACATCTTAACAATGTTTCCAATTTTGGCGTGGATTTGATGGCTTAAATCGTTCAAAGTAAATTCGATGTTATTAAAAAATATTTATTTCGCAATACGTCTTGTCGGTCGCGTTGTCTAGATGTGTTCCGTATTTCTGAATTATACCATGGCTTACCATTTGGACGGATAGCTACTAAATGTGTTGTAATGCGTAAGTGGTCGATTGTCGCGCTCCGAAATCCGTCTATAAATGTAGTCCCACACATGTTCTATAGGATTTAGGTCGGGTGAACGCGCCGTCCAATCCATTACTTCAATACCCTCCTGATTAAGGTAGTCCATGGCTATCCTAGCAGTGTGTGGGCGGGCATTGTCTTGCATTAAAAGGAAGTCAACACCGATAACTCCAGCGAATGGCCTTACGATCGGTGATAGAATGTCATCCCTATACCTTAAAGCAGTTAATATTCCTCGCTCAAACACATAGAGGTCCGTGCGCCCTAGTAAGCAGATCCCACCCCAAACCATAACTGGGCCACCCCCAAAACGATCCAATTCCATAATGTTTAAGTCCGCATATCGTTCATCTCCAGGGCCGTCTCCACACTCGAGTACGCCTATCACATGATGATAAATGGAATCTACTCTCATCAGTGAACAACACAGGCTCCCAATCTCGAAGTGCCCGGTTAAGGTGGTCCTCAAGCAAACTCGCGTCTCCGAATGCGATGCACACGTGTCAAAACAGGGTCGGTTGCTGGGCGTCTAGCATTCATGGTGTCATTGTGGAGTATATTACGGATGGTTTCTGTGGATACTCGTTGCCCGGTGGTCAGCTGGAAGTCTATCTGGAGCCGTGTTGCACTACCACGACGGTTTCTTAAGACCATTAACCGTATATAGTGGTCATCGGCATCGGTTATGCATCGCGAACGACCTTGACTGTCACCAGGACGTCTGGTGTACTGTCCCGTCTCCTGACACCGGGCCCACAAACGTGCAACCACGCTCTGGGAGACGTCTAGTGTTCTAGCCACATTGCGCTGCGAGTGTCCATCCTGTATCATTTGCACCGCCCTGGCGACATCGGGTGGATTTAAGTGACGCCTAACACAATCGCACGTGTAAATAAGCACATAAAGTCCCAATAAAAGCCAAAACGAGTTCATACTGATCACTATAACGAAACATGGCAATTGACTCCCATATCACAAATCAGGTCAATTTATAGGGGTATTGATTTCAATCACAATTTGCACGAGCTTTTTGACTAGCAAACCGCTTGATTTACCCGTGCGTATTCATAAGATCCATGTATTAGCGCATAATAATGGACAATATATATATGTCGATACCAAAATGATTACTGTAGCGTCATTATAAAAAGTGATCCTTTAATTGTTTTGAGCAGTTTATATATATATACAAGTTTATACAAATTTATTTTAGCTCGATTGCGAAACAAGTTCTTTCAACTTATATTAATCACTCTCGAGACCTCATTCCTGATGGAATCCATCGCCATGAAGGAGAGAGAATAGGCAATGTGGAATTTAAATGCCTTGCCTAAGGGCACAATCGTAACGGCTCCAGTGAGGCTCGAACTCCGGACCTTTCGCACCTGAAGCGAACGCGCATCCACTGCGCTATCACGACTTATAATATGATTGAAACTTATTTAGTTTTGTAAACCGCTGTCCTCTACTAATATGATACAGTCCAATACTTGATCGCCAAGAAGCTACGTCATTTTTGAAAACAGTGCAACAGTACGACAACTGAAGGCCAAATAGTTGACTGGTAGTGAAATGTGCCAGTTACTAAATAAAAGATAGAAACTAGACTCACATACACCCTTCATATGTATGCCTATTTACAGACAACGAACGTACACTAATTGAACAAGGCCAATGGTTTGATATCGTCTGATGACCCAGTTTCATGAATGAATCACTGTTTAGGTCACACGACTGAGTTAAATATATAAATAATTGAATTGAATGGCGCCATTTTTGGCGCCAACAATTAAGGGGACGCCTCCTACACCGTATTCAATATTTCTGAGGTTCTGGAAGTGATTCTATGTTCTGTAGCAATCTTCTACGGGTTTTCATATTTAGGAATGAACTTTATTTGACAACTTATATAAACTACCTTCAGTATCAAATGTTTGAATGCTGCTTAATATGAATATTTTCATATATGTTTTCCAGCTGAATGTACGACCTGCTGTGTAAGCTGTTAATATTGCAAACATCTCATTAATAACGTATGTACCCACATGTGGTTGATTAACAATACATACTATAATAAAAATGCTGTTTGTTGTTGTTTATTCTGTTATAGTAACACCATCCAAGGCGTCATAGAGAATAGTGTAACCTCAAATGATTTTGCAACCAAAATATGACTGTTTCCGAGGCATGTCTCGTGGAATATAATCGATGTTGTCTATAGATTTTATTGAAAACACATCTAAAACATTAAGTTAAATGAAGACAAAATATGTTTTAAAATGTAAGCTTTTCAAGCATGAGCTAGAGGTGCTTAGTTTAATTACAGTTTGTATTGGGAGTTATTTTCCAATGCATGCGCACTACACGACGTACTCCTGTCCAGCCTTATATTAGTCAAGTCATCCATCTTCCTTGTAACTTTGCCAATCACTCACATATTCCAACTACAATCTTACCTCTCCAGAGCAAACACCATCCGGATATACCCATATTGGTTGTTGTAAAGAGGTTGTTGTTCTAGGGAGGTTCAACTTTTTGCGAGGTGGCGTTTGGGGAGGTGGGACTGTATGTCCTTCGTGTGTTATCTTTCAATGAACACACTTATTCTGGATAAACAATTCCTTACAACCGAATAACTACTATTATGAGCTAACCATAAACCAGATACCCTCACATTTAGAGCATCTTCACAATATAATTGTCATTCGTTTACAGCGATTACACCAACTCGAGGAATACAATCCACCGGAAGAGGATACAATGTTTGTGTGCATTTAGTAGTCGTATACCTTACAATGATATGTTGGACCGAATATATGTAAATCGCCGTACAATAACCTCTTAAAATAGTCAATGCAGCTGAACGCTCATTTTCTTAAGTTCAAGCGTCTTAACAACGTGGATATGCTATTTGACAAGTAAGGAAAATATGGCAAACTAAACCTTGCTAAATGTGTCGGTTTTCATACAAGTTACGGCGGTTTGTGTTCGTGTAACTATTGGAATACATAGAGAAAGGTTATGGCTACTGATAACAACAGGCGAAGCTTCTCAAAAGTAGCGATGAGGGAAGGTAAACATTTATTTATTTTGAACTCCATTGACTACTTTCCATAAAATCAATAATGATAACAACAATGAAAATGAGTCATTGTGGTTTACATAATTAAAGGCCTTTGCCTGTTAAGTTGCATCATGGCAGGTACGTGTGCAAACACATGAAACTGAACCATGAATCATTATTGTCAGACATTGGCCTTGGGCTTAGCACTACATATATCTCTACTTCAGTACTTGACTTGTGCAGAGCCCCAGCTAATCTCTTGAGTCTTGTCCGACTATGATCAGCGTAATAATTTTTTTCTGAGCAGCTGGCCACTATTCCACTCCAGTAAAGCTAATGACTGTTTTAACCATAGTGTGGACCGCCTCCGTGGTCGAGTGGTTAAGGTCGCTGACTTGTATACCACTGTAACCTATCATAATCATCTCTGATGGTCACGGGTTCGGGCCCCGCTCAGACCGTGTCTCATTTATATGAAAAAGTTGGCAGTTTCTTACGGAGGTTGGTGCTGGTACTGGTTAACCGCTGGAGCCTGCCCAGGAAAGGTGCTGTTAGGTAAACTGCCCATCGCTCAAATGGGAAACCGGTAGCGACGTTAAATAAACTTAAATATAAAAAAAACCATAGTGTGTAGTTCTTTATAACACTCTGTCTCGTTGAATGAGACTTATAACCACTGTTAATTACCACAGGGATTCGGCACGATTGGGGGTACTAGTATATTTAATCCCTGTGTTCATTACCAGATATTCTTGGTATTGTGTCGGGTGTATGATGTAGATGTAGACTGTGACCATAGTAGCAGGGCCTCCACTGGCTTTTTTTAAGGTGGAGCCACCTCTGTCGCCACTTTCAAAAAGTTGGAGCCACTTTGGAGCCATATAAGCTAAAATTGGAGCCAATATAAAATAAACTACAACAACAAACGAAAGGCTCAATTTCTTTGTTTTACAACATTCTTTATTGTGTTCTCATACATTCTTTATTCTTTACATTCATACAAATCTCTCATAAAGGTGTTAAAAGAGGATTCTTCTGGATTTCATGGACTTCCACTTAAAAAATGCTCCCCCAAAGTCAAAGTCCTCAAGACCAGGGCCATCAATAGAAATTCTCAGGCAAGTTTTGATGAGATTTTGCCTGCTGAACCCCCTTTCACACTCAACAAGTAAGATAAGATATGCGACCTGCTTGAATGATCCTTGTTGATTGCCGCTATTGTCCGATAATCCGAAGCCATAAATTAATCCGTGACAGATGTTTTCCCCCAGGCATTAAATTGTAACTTCAAGCGTAATAGTCAATTGACTGGTACACTAATTACAGCATAGTTGGAATTTCCGAATTTTCCAGAAAATTGACGTTACTACCGATTCAGTGCACTCTTCTTACGAGAACATAGATTATCTTTATAGTCGAGCACGTTTAAATATAATTCATTGTGCTATAAAACCCAATGACACAAGTCCGTAATATAATAATAAAACGTGTTCACGGACAAGTTAATAACCTGGTGTGGCTTTCGAATCACAGACACAAAATTTCAAGAAACGTTGTGATTTTTCACCGGGCACGTTGAGTTTCCTGCTGGGCAAGCAGAAATTATTGATAATCCTTTGTTGGGATCACGGTAATTAAGAGATCATCACAAAAAATGTTTGCAAAACAGCAAACTAGCGTAATTAACAGCTGATCAAAATCAAAACGGCCGAATTTGTCGAGTGCTGTAAACATTCAGGTCGGTGTCTTTATCATCAAAATTGTGTCGTAATTGTTGTTAATTTGTTGTATCCACGGCACACTTCAAATATACATGATGCCAGGTGTTTTCTTAACTAATTGATCGAGCATACTTACCCAATTATCTTCTCACATCGTGTCATTCATATCCCACTAACGAGCAATAAACAATCTTGACTGTGTATTGATTGGGCTGGTTATCGACTTTTCTGTGCCCTGCGACTCGTGGTATGCGCGACTCGAGAACGAATTTTCGGGTCACTTAAATCATGGCGCCATACATATTCGCCACTTTTCGAATATTTGGAGCCACTTTTGCCAAATTGGCGCCAGTGGCGATAGACAGCGGAGGTCCTGAGTAGCGTCATAAAAAGCACAATAGTTGACAACAATATTCGTGTTTATTCACTGTATTATCGTTTGACATCTCTAGGACAAGTTGCACATCATTTTATTGCACCTTCCACTAAATTATACCCTTTCCATTGGTCACATGGTGACCCTACACCAGTGTCTTCTTCCTCTTCAGTAGGATACAGTTAGAATTTATTTAGATGATAACTTTCTTGCATTCTAATTTACATATTCCACCCATGTTCTATACTTGACTGATAGATGTAATTATATACATTGTACATATATCTTTTTTTTCTAGAGAGGAATATATAGCAGAGGCTTAATAATTGGAATTCATTACATGAAACATGGCGTAATCTACATAATATGTAACCTATTCGTATTATATGGTATAGAATTTTAGGTGAACTCCGCCTCTGATGATGTTGAGCGTATTTGACCGCGCAGTTCGCCAGATTAGTATAATTACCTCGCTAAGAAAATATTTGATGAAGCCTGACCGATCATCACCTCGGGTCAATGTTGACTCGCCAGGAATTGTCACCACAAGTCAAACAAGCGTCTTTAGCGATTTTCGTGTGTCAAACGATGGAGCTCAGGTCTAATTTACATCTGATTAATGTACCGGTAAATGTCAATGCTCTACATGTAGCAGAGGCTTAAGTTTTGGAATTCATAAGAGAAATATTTACTAGAAGTTAACCCACAGACCTCTAAATAGGCTTACAAAAAGTGTAGATCCAGATGAGCCGGCTCATGACGAGCCCTCCAGATGATTTAGGGAGATTCAGAAGTCAGAAAATTTAGGGAGAAGTGGGGAGATTTTTGAATGACTGCGAATAGTGAAACCGTATTTAGTCGAGGTTTGCAGGATATACATTGTAGGAACTATTGTATGTAGAAAAGCTGCAGGGCATTCACTAGACTGAAAGTGAAAGAGTCAATGACCCTTGAGGTCAAATCTCAAGAGTGTCAAGCTGTATATTTCAAGAGTCAATAATATTACCATGTTGGTACTTTCCGTACAGGTAACTTCTCCCCCCCCCCCGATCATAATATATACCTCTAGGCCAATATGTGTCTTTGGTGCAACCAGACCTAATTTTTTTATCACAATTAGAGAAAACATTTTCTACATTGCCGAGTTGTGTTTAGGACCTGACAACTAAGTTTCATGTTACTTTGTAACTTGTATAGTTCTACATTGTATCCCATCTGCATTTAATTTTATTATGCATGAAATTGGTATGAAACGAATCGAGTACGATTCGACGACATTGTAAAACCGTTAATTTTCATACATTTCTATCTATCTTCCTTGTCGAACCCCTCGCGGGGATGTAGACATGTTGCTCATTGCACTGTCTTCAGAAATGTTGCAATCAGCGCCCCGGCATCAGCATATTCGAAATGCATGATTATACACTGGCTATCAATTTTATATACGCTGCATAAATGTAGGCATTGAAAGCCAGTCTGATAAATTAGTCACAACCACAGAATATTACCTTGACCCGAGTAAAATAGCTTATGGGACATTCCAATTTTCAGCAAATTGATTTTTAATTAGTCAATTTTCGCACATATTTTCAACAATGACTAAATTTTAGCACTTCCCTGTATTACAACACTGATTGTTATAAATTTCGTATCGTGACAGTGTGTATTCCAAATGATTAGACGGATTAGAAAACATCGATAATTATGTAAAATTGTATTACATCAGTGTCTGGTCGATTTTATTAAGTTTATTATCAGGATGTTGGGTAAGATTAGCTTATGGCTCAATGCGGTATTTTGGACTGTCAAAATGCCATACAGATTATCATTAATTAGCAAGTATGCCCTCCAGGAAGGAAGTCGTGATAGCGCAGTGGATACGCGTTTGCTTCAGGTGCGAAAGGTCCGGAGTTCGAGCCCCGCTGGAGCCGTTACAATTGTGCCCTTAGGCAAGGCATTTAAATTCCACGTTGCCTCTTCTTTCTCCCTCGTGGCGATGGATTCCATCAGGAATGAGGTCTCGAGAGTGATTAATATAAGTTGAAATAACTTGTTTCGCAATCGAGCTAAAATAAATTTGTATAAACTAAGTATGCCCTCCAGAAATAAGGCGAAGTGGATGTCGCCCTGATGTCTATTTTAGGCAAAGTGGCAGGGTGGAAAAGCGATCACTTCACTCACATCGCCCTCTAGCGCAAGCCCTGGGTACCAAAATGATATTTCGGTGCATGCACCTATTCTTTGAGATTCGCATTTGCTATTGAAATATACCACTCCGCACAATTTAGCCATTCATAAATTCCGCCACCATTTTCTGCAATGTAATTCACATTTCTATATTCTATAGTATAGTTGTTTTATATCATCGTTCAAAGATATAACATTTAAATGTCTTAAATTGCCACTAAAATGAGTTAAATCTACCGATCAGACTCTAGTCTACGGCGAAAGTTTTAGTCTCGATTTCAAAATCTTTTTTCAATTATATTGCAATTTACTAGAATCAATATATTTTTGTCAAGGGATATTGGGATAGTTCATGTTTCTATGGTGTACTATTGGGATAGTTCATGCTTCTATTGTGTACTATTGGGATAGTTCATGTTTCTATGGTGCACTATTGGGATAGTTCATGTTTCTACTTTGTACTATTGGGATAGTTCATGTTTCTATTGTGTACTATTGGGATAGTTCATGTTTCTATTGTGCACTATTGGGATAGTTCATGTTTCTCTGTTGAACTATTGCTGCGGAGGGTATATAACATGTTTCTCTTTATTGATTGAACAGTCAGCGTCAGATAAATGGCCACAAATATTTCTAATTTGTCTGAGTGCAAGGGTGAATTGAACCAAACTGTGTAGCAAAACTCTACAAAAATGGAATTAATGAGGTACTTGTTGTTGCTATGGATACTATAGCAGCAAACGTAGTTTATAAATTTGTCAGCACAAATTTGTGTAACTATTTGCCATATTTGATGGACTACATTGTGTAGCTTTATAAGTGAACAACTTTGGTTTGTTTTAATCCAATTTGTTTCTCAATCAATATCTGATATTATCATAATTAACCCATTCAACACCAAGTAACTCACATGGACTGATCCATGATATTCATAAACCAATAAATGAATCAGAAAATCACATTTGGATAAGTTCATTTATCAAAATGGGTAATTATGTCTAAAAATAGTCATATCACTGGCAAAAAGTGCAGATCCTGATGAGACGGCTCGTCACGAGCCGGCTCATCTGGATCTACACTTTTTGTAAGCCTATTTAGAGGTCTGTGGTGTTGAAAGGGTTAACCCCCATCATAATGACCGGGGTTTATTGTTTTTTCTGTCTGTCTGTCTGTCTGTCTGTCTGTACAGGATAACTCTAAACAACTAAAAGGTAGTTGATGGGTTTTGATGAAACTTTGTGGATATATAGAGGGTTCAGGTGGTAGGCAGATTGGAGAGAAATTGTGATGTCGGTCAGCGAAGTGTCCAATTTACTATTAAAGAAATCATAGGCTGTCTTGATTAGCGCAGTGGTTAGCGGGCTGGGCTCGCTTCTCACCAATGCAACCCGGGTTCGATCCTTGGACTGGGAAGTATGTGAGATGGTACGGTGGTCGCCAGATCTGACAGGTGGGTTTTTCTCCGGGTACTCCGGTTTCCTCCCACACGAATGACCACATATACGCTTTCATCCGAGCCAACGAGAGTGATTAATATAAGTTGTTACTAGAACTTGCTTCACAATCGTAAAATAAATAAAGTTTAAGCGTAAAGAAATAAACGGGATTGGACACTTCACCTACTGCCCTGACTGACCACATGCATAATGAATTAGGACCCCAATCAAATCACTTCCTTCTCGACCAACCAGGGATCATTCTAGAGGGCGAAATTGTCGCCCTAGGGACCCTGACTTCGCCCTCTGGGGGCCCCACTTCTCCCTAAAAAATATATTAAAAAAATCAATATTTTTTGTTTTTTTACGATTTTCAAACCAAATTTGGTCTTGTAAGATACACTGGCCCATTATAAAGCACTCCTTCTATTCAAATGTTGTATTTAATGGTTGTACTGTGCATTTTAACCCTATTTGGCAGAAGTGTATTAAAGAACACCATTTAAGGAAGCGATCACGTGCTTTCTCACTTCTCCCAAAAATTCTGACCTAGAATGAACCCTGCCAACACTCTGTATATCCACAAAGTTTCATCAACCAATCAGCAATTTGTTTTTGTTATCCTGTATGCAGAGTTCGCGCCCCGCTGTAGCCGTTACGATTGTACCCTTAGGCAAGGCATTTAAATTCCACATTGCCTCTTCTCTATCCCTCGTGGCGATGGATTCCATCAGGAATGAGGTCTCGAGAGTCATTAATATAAGTTGAAGGAACTTGTTTCGCAATCGAGCTAATATAACTTTGTTTAAACTGAATACCAGCGCCTGGGTTTGCATCCCTCCTAGTGCTATTCTACAGCTGGAATTAGGACTTTATGCGGCATGATTGCAGGGTTCATTCTAGGTCAGAATTTTTGGGAGAAGTGAGAAAGCGCATGATCGCTTCCTTAAATGGTGTTCTTTAATATACTTCTGCAAAATAGGGTTAAAGTGCTTTATAATGGGCCAGTGTATCTTACTAGACACAATTTTGTTTGAAAATCGTAAAAACCAAAAAAATTGTTTTTGTTTTTTTAGGGAGAAGTGGGGGCCCCAGAGGGCGAAGTCAGGGTCCCTAGGGTGACAATTTCACCCACATCGCCCTCTAGAATGATCCCTGGAACTAATAACTTTGTTTAAACTGAATACCAGCGCCTGGGTTTGCATCTCTGCTAGTGCTATTCTACAGCTGGAATTAGGACTTTATGCGGCATGATTGCTTACTACATGTAAATGTCTTTTGCTGACTGGTTCCAAGTTCTCAAAATATAAGTGCTCTCGGATATACATGTAGTCAAACCTGTCTTAAGCAGCCAGCCAATGTAATCACAGAAAGTGGCTGCTTAGCACAGGTGGCTGCTTAATAAGAGGTCAAATGTATACCAAAGTAGCATATTGGAAATCTGAAAACTGGCTGCTTAATACAGGTTTACTGCTTAATAGAGGTGACCACTAATGCAGGTTTGACTGTATGATTGTTTTTCAATCTAGCAGAATGATTTGTCATTTGTAACCCGCCCTCCAGTCTGCCCGTGCCCGATATACTGCCCGGAGTGGCACCCGGGTTCTTCCTTCATCACTGATAGCTGGAGAGTCACTATAAATATGACCTACATGTACATGTAAGCTGTTTGTTCGACTTTAACTCTTTCAAAACCAAGTAACTGACATGGACTGGTGCATGATATTCTTAGACCAATAAATGAATAAGAAAATTACATTCGGACCAGTTCATTTATCAAGATGGGTAATTTTGTCTAAAATTAGTAATACTACTTGCAAAAAGTGCAGATCCTGATGAGACGGCTCATCACGAGCCGGCTCATCTGGATCTACACTTTTTGTAAGCCTATATAGAGGTATGTGGTGTTGAAAGGGTTAAACCGTAAAAACAAACAAACTTTGCATATGTTACATTCTCTACCTACATGTAATTATCATGAATCTGCTTGGCATTTTGAGTGAAGAGTAGAATTTATCATACATATAGGTTAAATAGACATTTATGATGGAACTAAATTGGTTCTCAGGGCTCATTCTAGAGGGCGATTTGGGCGAAATAGTCGCCCTATTGACCCTGACTTCGCCCCCTTGGGCCCACTTCTGCCTTAAAAAAATAATTTTTGTTACAATCTTCAGACAAAATTTTGTCTGCCCATTATAAAGCAGTCCTTCTATTAAAGTGTTGTATTTAATGGTCATACCAGTACGTGCATTTTAACCATATTTTGTTGAAATTTATTAAACAACACCATATAACGACGCAATTATATGCTTTCTCACTTCTCCCAAAAATTCTGACCTAAAATGAGCCCTGGTTATTGAAATACAGTCAAACCTGCATTAGTGGTCACCTCTATTAAGCAGCAAACCTACATTAGTGGTCACCTCTATTAAGCAGCAAACCTGCATTAGTGGTCACCTCTATTAAGCAGCAAACCTGCATTAGTGGTCACCTCTATTAAGCAGCAAACCTGCATTAGTGGTCACCTCTATTAAGCAGCAAACCTGCATTAGTGGTCACCTCTATTAAGCAGCAAACCTACATTAGTGGTCACCTCTATTAAGCAGCAAACCTGCATTAGTGGTCACCTCTATTAAGCAGCAAACCTGCATTAGTGGTCACCTCTATTAAGCAGCAAACCTGCATTAGTGGTCACCTCTATTAAGCAGCAAACCTGCATTAGTGGTCACCTCTATTAAGCAGCAAACCTGCATTAGTGGTCACCTCTATTAAGCAGCAAACCTGTGTTAGTGGTCACCTCTATTAAGCAGCAAACTGTATTAAGCAGCCAGTTTTCAGATTCCCAATATGTTGTTTTATTATACATTTGACCTCCATTAAGCAGCCACCTGTGCTAAGCAGCCACTTTCTGTGATTACATTGGCTGGCTGCTTAAGACAGGTTTGACTGAAGAATTAAATAAATGAAACTGCCAGATTTGAACCAAGAATTGTGAAAAGTTGTACAGCTGAAAATGTTTCATCTTTGTAAGTCTGTGTGAAAATGAATGGATGGTTTCTGACCATCAATGCATTGTTTCTTCACTGCACTTCCTGTTTCATGCTGCTTTAAGTTAATTGATAATGCAGATTTTAGTTTGTGTTTTCTAAGATAAAAGGCCAGACAGCTACTTCTAGCCTATATTTCCTGGGAGAGTTGTTAACATTGGCTGTAAACAAGCATATGTTGCTTCCAGGGTTAGTCCTTAATGAGATTTGCAGCTGAGCTGTTAAAACATTCATAAGTGTTGGAAGTCTGTCTATATGAAAAGTGACCCTGTTATGAAAACATTGTTTAACCCTTTCCTTCATGGAGATTTATGTTAATATACTATTATATCTCCATACAAATGACAGCCATTTAGCTATCATGCAGTGGATAAGTAGTCCCCATATCTATCCCACCTCCATAGATATTACTGGGACTACATAGAGAATTAGGTTAATATACTATTATATCTCCATACAAACGACAGCCATTTAGCTATCATGCAGTGGATAAGTAGTTGCCATATCACCACCCCAAAAAACGGACTACATGAGATTAGGTTAATATACTATTATATCTCCATACAAAAGACAGCCATTTAGCTATCATGCAGTGGATAAGTAGTCGCCATATATATCCCACCTCCATAGACATTACTGGGACTACACGAGATTCTGGCCTTTATTATGAACATTGGCTTGGCTACTACATTGTCAATGTATGTCGTATTGGCAATGGCATCAAGAGGTGCTTCTATGAGGGAAAGGGTTAATATGAATTTGAATCAGGATAACAATTAGTCACTGTGTGCATTAAAATTCAGTATCAGGTTTGAACTATATAGAATTAAACCTATCCAATGCTCAAACAATACCTACCATACACTGGCTCTAATGTGCTAAATTTATATGTTTGCAAACTCCTCTATGGAAAGGAATTTGTATAAGCATTTTAATATGCTGGTTTTCCATTCCAAATTTTTTCTCTTGTAACACTTTATTCTTATATGTTATTTTCTGAATAAAATATGTTTACACTAAAGGGTTAATTCAAGAAACAAGGGTTTGGTTATACATTAGCAAATATTCATTAATAATGTCGGCCTAAAGGTATTCATTCATACATGCATTAGGAGTGCTTTATACCAGTCGTTATATTAGCTTATTTACGATGTACAGTCAAACTTGTATTAAGCAGCCAGCCAAAGTAAGTGGCTGCTTAGCACAGGTGGCTGCTAAATGTATGTCAAACTGTATAAATAAAACAGAATGTTGTGAATCTGGAAACTGGCTGCTGAACCCTTTGCCTGCTGAGTAAATAAAATCACATTTGCAAACAACATAGATCCAGATCAGCCGTTGCGTGTAGCCGCATCTGATCAGGATCTATGTTGTTCGCAATTCAGCTAAATGTTTTAACTCCACTATCAGAATAGCAAACAGCCTCGAGCCTATTTTGTACCGTCTGATCTGGCTCTATGCTGTTTGCAAAAGTTAGTTTATCTGCCGCTGGCATGCAAAGGGTTAATACAGGTTGGCTGCCTAATGGAGGTGACCACTAACACAGGTTTGACTGTGCCATAATAAATGTATTCGCAAGTCGAGGTGGCGTCATGGAGGCTAGAAAATAATTATGTATTCTATAATTTAGCCACTTTATTTTATCTCGATAACATACTACATGTAGTTCCTTTATGGATTTGCATGCTGGATATAAATGAAGGCTATAAATAATTCAAATAATTGTAACAAGATGACAATTCATTAATGTGTTTTTCTTATTTGTAAGAGAAAACACTAGAGTTGTGTGGCTATGTTACGGAATTATAATTTGTGTCCATTCTGTACAGGACTTTACCACTCTCAATGTAGTTACGATTACCATACCATGTGTCTTATCTGGTGGCCACCTACCATCTCACATGTGTCTTATCTGGTGGCTTCCTACCATCTCACATGTGTCTTATCTGGTGGCCACCTACCATCTCACATGTGTCTTATCTGGTGGCCACCTACCATATCACATGTGTCTTATCTGGTGGCTTCCTACCATCTCACGTGTGTCTTATCTGGTGGCCACCTACCATATCACATGTGTCTTATCTGGTGGCCACCTACCATCTCACATGTGTCTTATCTGGTGGCCACCTACCATATCACATGTGTCTTATCTGGTGGCCACCTACCATCTCACATGTGTCTTATCTGGTGGCCACCTACCATCTCACATGTGTCTTATCTGGTGGCCACCTACCATCTCACATGTGTCTTATCTGGTGGCCACCTACCATATCACATGTGTCTTATCTGGTGGCCACCTACCATCTCACATGTGTCTTATCTGGTGGCCACCTACCATCTCACATGTGTCTTATCTGGTGGCCACCTACCATATCACATACATCTTATCCGGTGGCCACCTACCATCTCACATGTGTCTTATCTGGTGGCCACCTACCATCTCACATGTGTCTTATCTGGTGGCCACCTACCATCTCACATGCGTCTGATCATGCGACCACTGCACCATCTCACGTGTGTCTTATCTGGTGGCCACCTACCATCTCACATGTGTCTTATCTGGTAGCCACCTACCATCTCACATGTGTCTTATCTGGTGGCCACCTACCATCTCACATGTGTCTTATCTGGTGGCAATGTACCATCTCATATGTGTCTTATCTGGTGGCCACCTACCATATCACATGTGTCAGATCCGGCAACCACCTACCATATCACATGTGTCAGATCCGGCAACCACCTACCATCTCACATACGTCTGATCCGGCGACCACTGCGCCATCTCACATACTACCTGAGAACATTAAAACTTGAAAGTGATAAAACCACAATAACTTCAGTATTTTTGACCAGCTCAGTTTGTTCAATCCCCCGCTAAACCAATGTTAACTAATATCGTCACCTGAGACTTTAAGCCGAGTAGGCACTGTACTTTGCGCACGTAAAACAGCCAGAATAGCTTCTGGAATGGGGCTCGATCGCGTTCTCTCTGTCCGTAACATTGCACCAACCTTAAAACACTTGAAGTAAACTTGAAGTAACATATTGCGTACCATTCACATGGGAAGTTGGTAACAGTGATAAATGAACACTAAACACACACACACACATTTTTGACAAGTACAATAAACAGAAGAGCAATAAAAACACTTGTTGCTGGTATTAAATAATAACCAATGATTGCTGGCATGACAAACTGGCATGACAAACTGTGTTGTTGGGATTTCTGTGTTGTCTACTTGTGTCTGTATTTATTGTTACTGTTGTTCTGTAGGAAACATTTCATATTAGGCCAAAAATACCTGTGTTTACGGTTTCCCGACCGACCCTTTTTTTTTTTACCTCGACCCGGAATCTTTCAGGAAATTTTGAAAATAGAAAAAACAACTCTTTTTTTTCTCCACAATATTTTGTATGAAACAGTGAACACAGGTATCATTTTGTTTGGCCTTATTCTGTAGGAAACATTTCATATTAGGCCAAAAATAAAAATACCTGTGTTTACGGTTTCCCGACCGACCTGTTTTTTACCTCGTCCCTGAATCTATTTTGTATGAAACAGTGAACACAGGTATTATTTTGTTTGGCCTTATGTCACTTACTGGTGTCGGTCTATGGCAAAGAAATATAATTAATTCATAATATGATCCATTTCGAGACCCCAGGGCAGGGGGAACACCTCATTCCAAAGGGGGACTTTCATAATTCTTAATACAATTCATTTCGAGACCCCCAGTGTAATTCATAATGCGATTTATTTCGAGACCCCAGGGGGGTAAGACCTCATTCCAGAGGGGGATATTTGTAATTTATAATATGATTTATTTCGAGACCCCAGGGGGGGAAAACCTCATTCCAAAGGGGGACTTTTGTTATTCATAATACGATTTATTTCGAGACCCCAGGGAGAAAAACCTCATTCCAAAGGGGGACTTTTGTAATCATAAAACTTTTGGCATACTGATACAAGGTAAAAGAAGAAATAGTCAGAAGATTCATGGGGGAATTTTTGTATTTTGGCGAGAATTAATTTTAACGATATTTGGATCCACTCTACATTGTGTATGTGGGGGATCTCTCACAAGACAAGTGCTGAGGTAGCTGGTTCACTTCAATACAATCTGACCGGTCGGTCTGGGGGATCTCTCACAAGACAAGTGCTGAGGTAGCTGGGTCATTTCAATACAATCTGACCGGTCAGTCTGGGTGATCTCTCACAAGACAAGTGCTGAGGTAGCTGGGTCATTTCAATACAATCTGACCGGTCGGTCCGGGAGATCTCTTACAAGACAAGTGCTGAAGTAGCAGGGTCATTTCAATACAATCTGACCGGTCGGTCCGGGGGATCTCTCACAAGACAAGTGCTGAAGTAGCAGGGTCATTTCAATACAATCTGACCGGTCAGTCTGGGGGATCTATCACAAGACAAGTGCTGAGGGAGCTGGGTCACTTCAATACCGGTACAATCTGACCGGTCGTTCCGGGGATCTCTCACAAGACAAGTGCTGAGGTAGCTGGGTCACTTCAATACAATCTGACCGGTCGGTCTGGGGATCTCTCACAAGACAATTGCTGAGGTAGCTGGGTCATTTCAATACAATTTGACCGGTCGGTCCAGGGATCTCTTACAAGACAAGTGCTGAGGTAGCTGGGTCATTTCAATACAATATGACTGATCGGTCCGGGGGATCTCTTACAAGACAAGTGCTGAGGTAGCTGGGTCACTTCAATACAATCTGACCAGTCGGTCCGGTGGCTGTTCAGTTTAGAGGCGGTCGGTCTGGTGGCTGTTCAGTTTAGAGGCGGTCGGTCCGGTGGCTGTTCAGTTTAGAGGCGGTCGGTCCGGTGGCTGTTCAGTTTAGAGGCGTTCCACTGTATAATGTTAGGTCTCCTATTCCACTTACATGTATTTTACACAGACACTGGTTTTATGTATATTTCTGTCTGAATCAGCAAATCGCCCATCCCCAACTTTGAAGTTGTTCTTGATTGGCCAAGGTGTTTTATTAGAATAAGTTCTGTATTTGTACCATGTTGGAGGATAAGATCACAAATACAGACGGATCTGTAGTCCAGTAGTTAACACGTTGGACTGTAATCCAGGGATCGCAGGTTCGATCCCCCCGTCTGACCCTGATAAATTTAACAGTCTTTCAGTTGGGACTTTAAACCGAGGTAAAAGAACCAGAGGAGACTCTGTAATGGGTCTCTGTCTGTATCATTGCACTATCCTCCAAAAATCTAAACTGACTAATCTCTTTGTTTATACAAATTTATTTTAGCTCGATTGCGAAACAAGTTCTTACAACTTATATTAATCACTCTCGAGACCTCATTCCTGATGGAATCCATCGCCACGAAGGAGAGAGAAGTGGCAATGTGGAAATTAAATGCCTTGCCTAAGGGCACAACCGTAACGGCTCCAGCGGGGTCGCTCATTTGGGCAACCGGTAGCGACGATGAATAAACGTAAAGCACACACACACACAGATCACAAATATGCACAATATCATCTGGGTCATAAAATGATATTCTCTGATTATTTGTCTGAAGCAATTCCTATATCTCCTGCAAATTATTGATATATGCTAGATCATAACTGTATCGAAATATTGTCTCCAGAATCACTTTGTAGGGCGAGTGCCTAAATATCTTAGTGCTGGTCGATTTCCAGTTCTATAACTTAATGGGAAACCTTGTAGAAATAATGACTTGTGAGCTGTCTCACTTCTGCTTTGTCCTCGGCTAATGGAGAAACTATGTAGAAATAAACCTGTCTCACTTCTGCTTTGTCCTCGGCTAATTGAGAAACTATGTAGAAATAAACCTGTCTCACTTCTGCTTTGTCCTCGGCTAATTGAGAAACTATGTAGAAATAAACCTGTCTCACTTCTGCTTTGTCCTCGGCTAATTGAGAAACTATGTAGAAATAAACCTGTCTCACTTCTGCTTTGTCCTCGGCTAATTGAGAAACTATGTAGAAATAATCCTGTCTCACTTCTGCTTTGTCCTCGGCTAATGGAGAAACTATGTAGAAATAAACCTGTCTCACTTCTGCTTTGTCCTCGGCTAATTGAGAAACTATGTAGAAATAAACCTGTCTCACTTCTGCTTTGTCCTCGGCTAATTGAGAAACTATGTAGAAATAAACCTGTCTCACTTCTGCTTTGTCCTCGGCTAATTGAGAAACTATGTAGAAATAAACCTGTCTCACTTCTGCTTTGTCCTCGGCTAATTGAGAAACTATGTAGAAATAATCCTGTCTCACTTCTGCTTTGTCCTCGGCTAATGGAGAAACTATGTAGAAATAAACCTGTCTCACTTCTGCTTTGTCCTCGGCTAATGGAGAAACTATGTAGAAATAAACCTGTCTCACTTCTGCTTTGTCCTCAGCTAATTGAGAAACTATGTAGAAATAATCCTGTCTCACTTCTGCTTTGTCCTCGGCTAATTGAGAAACTATGTAGAGATAAACCTGTCTCACTTCTGCTTTGTCCTCGGCTAATGGAGAAACTATGTAGAAATAAACATTTCTCACTTCTGCTTTGTCCTCGGCTAATGGAGAAACTATGTAGAAATAAACCTGTATCACTTCTGCTTTGTCCTCGGCTAATGGAGAAACTATGTAGAAATAATCCTGTCTCACTTCTACTTTGTCCGCGGCTAATGGAGAAACTATGTAGAAATAATCTCTGTGAGCTGTCTCACTTCTGCTTTGTCCTCGGCTAATTGAGAAACTATGTAGAAATAAACCTGTCTCACTTCTGCTTTGTCCTCGGTTAATGGAGAAACTATGTAGAAATAATCCTGTCTCACTTCTACTTTGTCCTCGGTTAATGGAGAAACTATGTAGAAATAATCCTGTCTCACTTCTGCTTTGTCCTCGGCTAATGGAGAAACTATGTAGAAATAAACCTGTCTCACTTCTGCTTTGTCCTCGGCTAATGGAGAAACTATGTAGAAATAAACCTGTCTCACTTCTGCTTTGTCCTTGGCTAATGGAGAAACTATGTAGAAATAAACATGTCTCACTTCTGCTTTGTCCTCGGCTAATGGAGAAACTATGTAGAAATAAACCTGTCTCACTTCTGCTTTGTCCTCGGCTAATGGAGAAACTATGTAGAAATAATCCTGTCTCACTTCTACTTTGTCCTCGGCTAATGGAGAAACTATGTAGAAATAAATGTAGAAATAATCCTGTCTCACTTCTGCTTTGTCCTCGGCTAATGGAGAAACTATGTAGAAATAAACCTGTCTCACTTCTGCTTTGTCCTCGGCTAATGGAGAAACTATGTAGAAATAAACCTGTCTCACTTCTGCTTTGTCCTCGGCTAATGGAGAAACTATGTAGAAATAAACATGTCTCACTTCTGCTTTGTCCTCGGCTAATGGAGAAACTATGTAGAAATAATCCTGTCTCACTTCTACTTTGTCCTCGGCTAATGGAGAAACTATGTAGAAATAATCTATGTGAGCTGTCTCACTTCTGCTTTGTCCTCGGCTAATGGAGAAACTATATAGAAATAATCTACATGTATGTGAGCTGTCTCACTTCTACTCTGTCCTCGGCTAATGGAGAAACTATATAGAAATAATCCTGTCTCACTTCTACTTTGTCCTCGGCTAATGGAGAAACTATGTAGAAATAATCTCTGTGAGCTGTCTCACTTCTGCTTTGTCCTCGGCTAATGGAGAAACTATGTAGAAATAATCTACATGTATGTGAGCTGTCTCACTTCTGCTTTGTCCTCGGCTAATGGAGAAACTATGTAGAAATAATCTCTGTGAGCTGTCTCACTTCTACTTTGTCCTCGACTAATGGAGAAACTATGTAGAAATAATCTACATGTATGTGACCTGTCTCACTTCTGCTTTGTCCTCGGCTAATGGAGAAACTATGTAGAAATAATCTACATGTATGTGAGCTGTCTCACTTCTACTTTGTCCTCGGCTAATGGAGAAACTATGTAGAAATAATCTCTGTGAGCTGTCTCACTTCTACTTTGTCCTCGACTAATGGAGAAACTATGTAGAAATAATCTACATGTATGTGACCTGTCTCACTTCTGCTTTGTCCTCGGCTAATGGAGAAACTATGTAGAAATAATCTACATGTATGTGAGCTGTCTCACTTCTACTTTGTCCTCGGCTAATGGAGAAACTATGTAGAAATAATCTCTGTGAGCTGTCTCACTTCTACTTTGTCCTCGACTAATGGAGAAACTATGTAGAAATAATCTACATGTATGTGACCTGTCTCACTTCTGCTTTGTCCTCGGCTAATGGAGAAACTATGTAGAAATAATCTCTGTGAGCTGTCTCACTTCTGCTTTGTCCTTGGCTAATTAGCTGACTCACTTCTACTTTGTCCTCGGCTAATGGAGAAACTATGTAGAAATAATCCTGTCTCACTTCTGCTTTGTCCTCGGCTAATTAGCTGACTCACTTAATTCTGCTTTATCTTCAGCTAATTGAGAAACTTTGTAGAAATAGTCTCTTTGAGCTGTCTCATATTTGCTTTATCCTCGGCCATTATAAAAAAAGACAGTTTCTCTTTGACTTCATTATAAGTCTTTGACTAATGGAAAACTCAGCTGGCTCACTTCTGGTTTATCTTCAACTAATGGAAAACTCAGCTGACTCACTTCTGGTTTATCTTCAACTAATGGAAAACTCAGCTGACTCACTTCTGGTTTATCTTCAACTAATGGAAAACTCAGCTGACTCACTTCTGGTTTATCTTCAACTAATGGAAAACTCAACTGACTCACTTCTGGTTTATCTTCAACTAATGGAAAACTCAGCTGACTCACTTCTGGTTTATCTTCAACTAACGGGAAACTTGTCATATAGATATTATAGTTTAGTTTATAAATACAAATTTAGTTTATCTCGATTGTGAAACTAGTTCTTATACATCTTCTCTTAACCCATTAATCTCACCAGACCATTTAATATCAAAGCTTTTATTGAAACCTTTCAAGGGAAATCATCTTCCAATCAAAGGCATTTCAAACATCAAGGTATTAAAAGTATTACGTCAGAATCTTAACCTCTCCGACTCGGGTTGCTGTGTATTGTGCAGGGTTCTAATACATGTACACGGGGTGAAAGAGATACCTGGTTTCGTCATCACGGATACAAATGTAGGTGACAATTGGCTGTTACACAAATCCGTGTAACAACATTTGGATATGGTAAGGGACTTAACTCTTGTATTCTGACAAAGATACGGCGCTCCTGGTGTTAAACTGCCTCGGTTATCTACGCAGCTGTCGAATTACAAACCCATGTTATGAGTAAAGTGAGAATCACATCAAACGAGTATATTGTAAACCCTTTTAGAGCATACAAAATTAATTAACCCATTCAACACCAAGTAACTCACATGGACTGGTCCATGATATTCATAAACCAATAAATGAATCAGAAAATCACATTTGGACAAGTTCATTTATCAAAATGGGTAATTATGTCTAAAAATAGTCATATCACTGGCAAAAAGTGTAGATCCAGATGAGCCGGCTCGTGACTTTTTGTAAGCCTATTTAGAGGTCTGTGGTGTTGAAAGGGTTAATAACTGGTTCCCATAAAACAAGAAATAAAATGTGCGCAAATTTGGAAATTTACGCAGTAAAATTACCAAATATACAATGAGTTAATCTACAAGAGTGGCGATTTCAATCATTTCATATACCATATTTTATGAAACGAGTTTTGGAATTTTGGTGTTAACCCATTTCATTCTGGATACATTTAAAGTTTTTGCAAACAACATAGATCCAGATCAGCCTGCATGCTAATCAGGATCTATGTTGTTTGCTACATAGCTAAGTGTCTTAGCAAGATCATCTGAATAGCAAACAGCATAGAGCCTGATCAGATGGCATGTTTCGTGGCGGCTGATATTCTTGGCTATATTCTTTGCAAATACTGTTTGAACGGTATCCAGAATCAAATGGGTTAATAATTCTCTAAAACCTCATTCCTGATGGAATCCATCACCATGAGGGAGAGAGAAGAGTCAATATGGAATTTAAATGAATGCATAAGGGCACAATTGTAACGGCTCCAGCGTGGCTCGAAATCCGCGCTTTTCGCACCTGAAGCGCATGCACTACCACTTTTCGAATGAAAGTACATGACTTCATGTGTTGCATTATTGAATAACATTTGCACTGTTTGTGTGTAGAAACATTACAGGCTGTTTAAAAGTCATTTAGAGAAAACGATAAACGCTCTGTTTCTTAGAAAGGCAATTCCTTGGAATTAATGTCGTTTTTTTTATATTGATTAAGAAAGAAAAGCTGAGATCAATTGTTAGGAAACTGTCCTGTCCGAGCTTTATATGGTAAATTGGGAATCATTTGGTGACATTTTCCTTGCAGAATTGACACAAATTAGAATTACTGCTGTTATATTAGGACACGTTTGGAGGGGAGAAAGTGACCATTGGTAATCTATCTCGCTCTAGTAATCAAGAGAATGTCCACTAGTGCTGCTGCTCCTTGTCTAATGGTGTTTCTTGTGAGCCGGGCACCAGCACGGCATTATATTTATGGTTCATCAAGGAGGAGAATATTTC
Source organism: Archivesica marissinica (assembly GCA_014843695.1). Lineage (NCBI taxonomy): Eukaryota > Metazoa > Mollusca > Bivalvia > Venerida > Vesicomyidae > Archivesica > Archivesica marissinica. Next base: position 40,994,218 of record CM026392.1, on the reverse strand, counting down.
AAGCCTGGGGTAATTGGTGAAACGTGGCTATACATGTAGGTCATTCAATTTCTGTTCACTAATTCAGACGGATCTGTTAAGTCTAGTGGTTAGCACTCTGTAATCCATGGATTGCAGATTCGATCCCCCCCCCCCCGTCGGACCCTAATAAAATCAGCAGTCTTTCAAATGGGACTTTAAACCAAGGTCATGTGTCGGTGCTTTACACCGTGCATGTAAAAGAACCAGACGAGATTCTGGAATTGGTCTCTATCTGTATCATTGCACTATCCTCCAAAAATCTAATCTCTTCAGGAGGCGTCGCTCATATGGGCAACCAGTAGTGACGATAAATAAACGTATCTGATAATAGGATTAGCTGCCAAAACCTGTTTTAATATTTTACAACGACTTGTAACATATCTGTGTAAATAATGCTAATACAATAAAACCTGCCCTAATTAGCCAGTTTCCAGATTCCCAAATGCTGTTTCATTATACATTTGACCTCTATTAAGCAGCCACCTTTGCAAGGCAGCCACTTTCTGTGATTCCCTTGGCTGGCTGCTTCAGACAGGTTTGACTGTATTTACTTCTGATTTTATTTCTGTTTGTTTGATGACTACTGTGTGCATGTATGTGGTATTGATATTACTCAGTATTAGTCATCACTGAAACGCCCCCCCCCCCACGCCCCCCCACCTTCCAAAAAAACAAGCAGAACACACACACAAGAAAACAATCGGCATTAACAATTTAACACATTGGTAGGAAATCCCATTGGTAGAAGCACCTCTTGACGCCATTACCAATATGACATACATTGACAATGTAGTAGCCAAACCAATGTTCATAATAAAGGCCAGAATCTCATGTAGTCCCAGTAATATCTATGTAGGTGGGATAGATATGGTGACTACTTATCCACTGCATGATAGCTAAATGGTTGTCGTTTGTATGGAGATGTAATAGTATATTAACCTAAATCTCTATGAAGTCCCAGTAATATCTATGGAGGTGGGATAGATATGGCGACTACTTATCCACTGCATGATAGCTACATGGCTGTCGTTTGTATGGAGATATAATAGTATATTAACCTAAATCTCTATGAAGGAAAGGGTTAAATAGCTGTCGTTTGTATGGAGATATAATAGTATATTAACCTAAATCTCTATGAAGGAAAGGGTTAAATGGCTGTCGTTTGTATGGAGATATAATAGTATATTATCCTAAATCTCTATGAAGGAAAGGGTTAAATGGCTGTCGTTTGTATGGAGATATAATAGTATATTAACCTAAATCTCTATGAAGGAAAGGGTTAAATGGCTGTCGTTTGTATGGAGATATAATAGTATATTAACCTAAATCTCTATGAAGGAAAGGGTTAAATGGCTGTCGTTTGTATGGAGATATAATAGTATATTAACCTAAATCTCTATGAAGAAAGGGTTAGTTTATACAAATTTATTTTAGCTCGATTGCGAAACAAGTTCTTATAACTTATACTAATCACTCTCGAGACCTCATTCCTGATGGAATCCATCGCCACGAGGGAGAGAGAAGAGGCATGTGGAATTTAAATGCCTTGCCTAAGGACACAATCGTAACGGCTCCAGCGGGGCTCGAACTCCGGGCCTTTCGCACGTGAAGCGAACGCGCTACCACTGAACTATCACGACTTCCTGAACTATCACGACTTCCAGGAAAGGGTTAAGTTTAACCAAAAATTTACTTTTAAAAAGAAATGTCACATTGTCAAATTAGCAAAATAAAATCCTCAGGTGGGCACTTGGCAACTGCTGTTATTGCTGCTGATGCTGCTGATGCTGCCACCGCCGGCGATGATGACAGCTACATGTGTATATCAACAATTAGCCAATTATGGTTGACGCAATAAACCGTGTCTTGTTAATCCCCCCCCCAAACTTATTTTAGTTTAAACATATTATATTCAGTTTGTACATTATAATTATGTACAAAATATTTGAACTGGATTGGAGTCTTGGAAAATCACACAAAAAGTTACTTCCCTTTTTATCAAAATGCCATTTGCACACTGAACTGCGCAAGTTGAATCCTCCAAATTTTCGATTGACATTCTTTCTTTTATAGGGCAAAGTATCCATGTGCTTAGCAGGGATCATTTTAGTGGGTGAAATTGTCGCCCTAGGGACCCTGACTTCGCCCTCTGGGGGCCCCACTTCTCCCTAAAAATTTTTTTAACAAATTAAAAAAATAAATAGTTTTTTCGATTTTCAAACACAATTTTGTCTAGTAAGATACACTGGCCCATTATAAAGCACTCTTTCTATTCAACTGTTGTATTTAATGGTTGTACTGTGCATTTTAACCCTATTTTGCAGAAAGTATATTAAAGAACACCATTTAAGGAAGTGATCACGCGCTTTCTCACTTCTCCCAAAATTCTGACCTATAATGAACCCTGGCCTAGGTTTGGTTACTGTATGACAGTTGGTTTAGTGTATTTCATGCAAATCAAATGGGATTTGTCGTGTATTATGACCGTAATCTTGTAAGGCATCTTTACTGATGCGAAATAATAAGTTTTAGGCTCCAGCTGAATCTTAAACTATGAGCTCATGTCAGAAAGTGTAGTTAATCTGTTTGGTGGATATGTCTTAAAATTGCAATCAATACATATTCCCACGAAGATGTAGCTACAGTGTAGATGTCGTTAGATTATGTAAAGATAATTCTAACATGACTCGGTAATTGTGGAAGTCGTGATAGCGCAGTGAAAGTGCATTCGCCTCATGTGCGAAAGGCGCAGAGTTTGAGCCCCGCTGGAGCCGTTACGATTGTACCCTTAGGCAAGGCATTTAAATTTCACATTGTCTCTTCTCTCTCCTTCATGGCGATGGATTCCATCAGGAATGAGGTCTCGAGGGTGATTAATATAAGTTGAATAGGTCAGGTTCAGGACCAATGTTCAGGTCCGGAGTTCGAGCCCCGCTGGAGCCGTTACGATTGTGTCCTTAGGCAAGGCATTTAAATTCCACGTGCCTCTTCTCTCCCTCGTGGCGATGGATTCCATCAGGAATGAGGTCTCGAGAGCGATTTATATAAGTTGAAAGAACTTGTTTCGCAATCGAGCTAAAATAAATTTGTATAAACTAATATAAGTTGAAAGAACTTGTTTCGCAATCGAGCTAAAATAAATTTGTATGAACATGACTCGGCATTTTGTCTGTATACGCAAAGAAGGAATTAACCGTGTTGAAATCAGCAATAAAACATTAGTTTAATCATATTTTATTACAAATCAATAGTAAATATGTCATATACGCATACAGATACAATGCATAGCATGAAAATACAAATGGTTTGGGCCACAAGTTTTAACAACATTGGACAACGGCCCACACTAAAACATTAGACAACGGCCCACACTAAAACAATAGACACATTAGACAATGGCCTACACTAAAACATTAGACAACGGCCCACACTAAAACATTAGACAATGGCCCACACTAAAACATTAGACAATGGCCCACACTAAAACATTAGACAACGGCCCACACTAAACATTAGACAATGGCCCACACTAAAACATTAGACAACGGCCCACACTAAAACATTAGACAACGGCCCACACTAAAACATTAGACAATGGCCCACACTAAAACATTAGACAATGGCCCACACTAAAACATTAGACAATGGCCCACACTAAAACATTAGACAACGGCCCACACTAAAACATTAGACAACGGCCCACACTAAAACATTAGACAATGGCCCACACTAAAACATTAGACAACGGCCCACACTAAAACATTAGACAACGGCCCACACTAAAACATTAGACAATGGCCCACACTAAAACATTAGACAATGGCCCACACTAAAACATTAGACAATGGCCCACACTAAAACATTAGACAACGGCCCACACTAAAACATTAGACAACGGCCCACACTAAAACATTAGACAATGGCCCACACTAAAACATTAGACAATGGCCCACACTAAAACATAGACAACGGCCCACACTAAAACATTAGACAACGGCCCACACTAAAACATTAGACAACGGCCCACACTAAAACATTAGACAACGGCCCACACTAAAACAATAGACACATTAGACAATGGCCCACACTAAAACATTAGACACATTAGACAATGGCCCACACTAAAACATTAGACAACGGCCCACACTAAAACATAGACACATTAGACAATGGCCCACACTAAAACATACACATTAGACAATGGCCCACACTAAAACAATAGACACATTAGACAATGGCCCACACTAAAACATTAGACACATTAGACAATGGCCCACACTAAAACAATAGACACATTAGACAATGGCCCACACTAAAACATTAGACAATGGCCCACACTAAAACATTAGACAACGGCCCACACTTAAACATTAGACAACGGCCCACACTAAAACATTAGACAACGGCCCACACTAAAACATTAGACAACGGCCTGCACCTTTGTTTAGCATGTGAGATCACATGTGACTTCAGTGCACCTGGCATTTTCTAGTTTTGTGACAGCATTTACGCACTTCTAAAGAAACTAACACCAACTATTTTTGCGCTATTTAGATATTATAATCATGTTAGCTAGAATAGAAATAATATATGCGTTATTTATTGTCGAATAAAACATTCCTAAGCGACAGAACTGCAAACCATGTTTTAGTCGCCAATAAATAACCGAAAGGCAATATTATTTCTTAAATCATCACTGATGGTCACGAGTTCGAGCCCCGCTCAGACTGCGTCTCATTTATATGACGAAGTTGGCAGTTTATTATGGATATTGGTGCACCAAGTACTGGTTAACCGCTGGAGCCTGCCCAGGAAAGGTGTTGTTAGGTAAACTGCCCAACGGCGATATAGCCCAAAATGATGCTGATGCCGAACAAAGTAGGAAAGAGGTAACCATACAAGCAGGTTGCTTTCTCCTCAATCCTACATGTATGTACATAGGAAAGAGGTAACCATACACGCAGGTTGCAAGAAATAAATAATGTTTAAACTAAACCTGAACAAACAAACAAACAAACAAACAAACACATGGTTAAGAGAGATGTTGCAATTTTGAATATAAAACAATGAATTTCTGGTCTACTCTAAAAATACAAAATTGGGTTAACCCTTTCAACACCACAGACCTCTAAATAGGCTTACAAAAAGTGTAGATCCAGATGAGCCGGCTCGTGACGAGCCGGCTCATCAGGATCTGCACTTTTTGCTAGTAATATTACTATTTTTAGACAAAATTACCTATTTTGATAAATGAACTGGTCCAAATGTAATTTTCTTATTAATTTATTGGTCTAAAAATATCATGGACAAGTCCATGTCAGTTACTTGGTGTTGAATGGGTTAATTAAAGATATCAACAGACATGACACATGACACTAGATGTGTGTTTGAACCTTGAATGAATTATGACATTGAATGGTGTAGATCTGAACTGTACATGTAAGTAATTAATGAATTACTCTCTGCACTAACCTGCTGTTTGATCTGTGATTCTGAGGGAAGGATAGACATTTGGATCAGTGATCAATATTTCCCCCCCCGTGGATGATGAGAGCAATGAATGAGTGATGATTCATTTGTTGATCAATCATCTGGGTTTCGCATTAATTGCTGGATATACATGTACAGTCATTATAGTTTTCTGTTGCAATTAAATGTACTGCTGTTTCTTCGGGTTCTTGAACCTTTTCCTGAATGATACTTGATTTAGAGTTCTATACAAATTTGTTTTAGCTTGATTTGCGAAATTTATATTAGCTCGAATGCGAAACAAGTTCCTGTCCAATTAGTGCAGTGGTTAGTGCGCTCGCTTCTCACCAATGCAACCCAGGTTCGAAACCTCGGACCGGGAAGTATATGAGATTGTACAGTGGTCGCCAGATCGGAAAGGTGGTTTTTTTTCTTTTCGAATACTCCAGTTTCCTCCCACACAAATGACCACATTCACGCTGTCGGCCAATCGTTGTAAAATAAATAATGTTTTAACTAAGTTCCCACAACAATATTTTAGAGACCTCATTCCTGATGGAATCCATCACCATGAGTGGGAGAGAGGAGAGGCAATGTGGAATTTAAGCGCCTAACGCCTAAAGGTAACCGGGCTTCTCACACCTGGAGCGACTACCACTGTGCTATCACGACTTAGGTTTACAGTTATCAGGGATCAGTTTAGAGGGCGACGTGGGCGAAATTGTCGCCCTAGGGACCCTGACTTCGCCCACTTCTCCCTAAAAAAAAAAAAAAAAAAGGTTTTCGTTTTTACGATTTTCAAACAAAACTTTGTTTAGTAAGATACACTGGCCCATTATAAAGAACTCCTTCTATTCAAATGTTGTATTTAATGGTTGTACTGTGCATTTTAACCCTATTTTGCAGAAGTATATTAAAAAACACCATTTAAGGAAGCGATCACGCGCTTTCTCACTTCTCCCAAAAATTCTGACCTAGAATGAACCCTGAGTTATGTGTGGACAAGGCTCTTAACCCTTTCCCTCATAGAAGTACCGCTTGACGCCATTACCAATACGACATACATTGACAATGTAGTAGCCAAACGAATGTTCATTAATAAAGGTCAGAATCTCATGTAGTCACAGTAATATCTATAGAGGTGGGATAGATATGGCGACTACTTATCTGCTGCATGATAGCTAAGCGGCTGCCGCTTGTATGTAGATATAATAGTACAGTAAAACCCCTATAATAAGACCACCTATGGGACTTCCAAAAAGTGGTCTTATTAGCGGGGTGGTCTCTTTATCGAGTTTGGTCCAGAAGACCAAATTATGATAATTTTACTACATGTACAATGTACTTTCACATATGACAATTTCTTGGTGTTTCTGTTTTAATTACAGAAGGGTTGGTTGTTTCTATGGTTTAGGATTGTACTTCTGAAATCCATTCATATACAACTGTATATCACAATTAATTAATTAATAATAAAATAAAGAACAATGCAAATGAGTTAATCCATTTATTTTCAACATTTATTTTTTGTTTTCATTAATTATATTGTGTATTGTATACCAAGCACAGTAGTTTCCTTGAAAAGTACATATCATCATCAATCATTCATTATTTAAAACAAACAACATTCACTGGTTGACTGCTTATATCAACACTTCACTTTCACGATTGTTTCTGGATCTCATCTTGGATGTTTTAGCTAAGTCCTGTGACAGAGTGCCCAAGTCCTTACACATGCAGTACAACTTTAGCTGTGATACTCCACTCCAGACAATATACAAAAGATTAAAAGCAATCAAAACCAATCATTTACAATCAACACTTCCGTGTTTATCTCACTTAACCTTGACCGATACCATAAAGTGGTCGCTTAATTGTCGTAAAACAGGGACATAATTAAAAATGTTTTATCAATGAAAGTGAGAAAATCGCCCTTGGTCGTATTAGGGGTTCAATTAGCATAGGATTAATGGCATTTGTCTGAATTAACTGGTCGTATTACGGAATAACGGGGTGGTCTGGTTATCGGGGTCAACGACCATTGACATGTATAGTGAAATATTCCGTTCTGAAAAAAATCATTCGCAATAGTGGGGTGGTCTCGAAATCGGGGTGGTCGCATAGAGGGTTTTTACTGTATATTAACCTAAATCTATATGAAGGAAAGGGTTAAGGGAGATTTTGTCTCACTTCTCCCTATTTTGAGCTGAGGGAAGAAATAGGAAAGGACAATTGGCCAGGATAAAGTTCTCTATTGTTTACCTCGAACTTCTCTCTTGTTTGTAAATCCAGCCTGTCCAGTATTGATAAGTATCTAGTAAATATTTGTCAATACTAAACAGCCACATGCCCCGACATTTATGCTTGTCTTAAATCAACCAGTTGTGTACTGATAAATCTACTTGAAAATATAGTGCTTTTCCACTCAGGGTGATCAATTTCAGAAGCAATCAATTCACAGTAGTTGATCAGGCTATTTAGCTCAGGGTGAACTACTTTATAACCCAGATCCTGGAACGTGATCAACCAGGACCTGCTGCTTCATGTCCTGGATTCTTGTGGATTTAGTCCCAGAATGAACTACTTTATAACCCAGAACCCTGGAACGTGATCAACCAGAACCTGCTGCTTCAAGTCCTGGATTCTTGTGGATTTAGTCCCAGGGTGAACTACTTTATAATATATAACCCAGACCCTGGAACGTGATCAACCAGGACCTCCTGCTTCAAGTCCTGGATTCTTGTGGATTTAGTCCCAGGATGAACTACTTTATAACCCAGATCCTGGAACGTGATCAACCAGGACCTGCTGCTTCAAGTCCTGGATTCTTGTGGATTTAGTCCCAGGATGAACTACTTTATAATATATAACCCAGACCCTGGAACGTGATCAACCAGGACCTGGTGCTTCAAGTCCTGGATTCTTGTGGATTTAGTCCCAGGATGAACTACTTTATAACCCAGACCCTGGAACGTGATGAACCAGTACCTGCTGCTTCAAGTCCTGGATTCTTGTGGATTTAGTCCCAGGATGAACTACTTTATAACCCAGACCCTGGAACGTGATGAACCAGTACCTGCTGCTTCAAGTCCTGGATTCTTGTGGATTTAGTCCCAGGATGAACTACTTTATAATTATAACCCAGACCCTGGAACGTGATCAACCAGAACCTGGATTGGAAGACTTTCTCAAATCTCAAACTTGAGCTCATGTGATTTGATTTGTTGATTCTGAGATATTCACTAAGCTAAACCAATCAGAAACTTGAGACTAAGTTTGAGATTGGAGAAATGTTTTATAACCTCCAGCAGGCCTGTAAGTGCTGGATTCTAGACAAATGGACAATAAGCCGAAATGATGTAAATATTTGTGTACACTAACAAAGCAGGGGAAATTAATTGGGTATATTTTTAATGACTACATTTTGAGACGGGTTTAAAAATATTACTCTGAATTAACCCCAAAGAATAAGGCAAGCAAGGAGAAGGGGTCAGCCTCTATTCTATATAGAGTGGTGGAACCTATGCTCGGCGTAAATCCTACATAGCATGGCCTATAAAACACAACTTTCATAAAATTGTTGATGAAAATTTTAGCTTCGTTACATAACCATGCGCCTAAATACAGCTATCGCAACGACACCTGTTTCCATGGGGAGCTAGATACTCTAGGGCACCTATGCATGGCGTACATGATTTTTTAAATTTATGCATGGGTAAATGTTGAATATATTATTTTGACCTATTAACATCAATAACTAACAATATTACAACCAATCCAAGCTCATAAACCGCACATTTCGGTGGAAAAAAAATTCCCAACAAGTTGTCTGTTTATATTCGGCTACTGAACCAGTCAGGTGACAGTTGCATTAGGCTACCGGTACGCACAACGGAATGTTATTCAACCATGCTTCACCTCTGTCAACAAAAATAGGTTAAAACTATTTAAATATTTTAAATGCGGATGTAAATGGAAAAACTACGCCGAGCATATGACTACACCGAGCATAGGTTCCACCACTCTATATTACATATAGACAGGCAGGGAGAAGGGATCAGTGAGCCTCTATTCTATATATATTACATATGTATGTATTTCCAGGCAGGGAGAAGGGATCAGCCTCTATTCTATATATATTACATATGCATGTATGTCCAGGCAGGGAGAAGGGATCAGTGAGCCTCTATTCTATATATATTACATATGTATGTATTTCCAGGCAGGGAGAAGGGATCAGCCTCTATTCTATATATATTACATATGTATGCATGTATTTCCAGGCAGGGAGAAGGGATCAGTGAGCCTCTATTCTATATATATATTACATATGTATGTATTTCCAGGCAGGGAGAAGGGATCAGTGAGCAGACTCAAGAAACTGAAAAGAAGAATCTCGGCCAGTTTTAGCCGGTTATGTAAGTACATGATCGTGTTAGCATATAGCAGTGTTTATACGACAGTAGCCGGTCACAAGGTCTTTAACCTGCAACTAAAGTCGCTTTTGCAAATAGCATAGAGTCAGATCGTACGGCACAGAACGTTCCGTCTGATCAGGCTCTATGCTGTTTGCTATTCGGATTGTGGAGCTAAAACACTTGTCTGAATAGCAAACAACAAAGATCCTGATCAGATGTGGATCACCGCGGCTGATCTGGATCTATGGTATTTGCACATTCCGTCCAATATATTGGCACGTTAAGGGTTAAGAGGCCATAGTGTTCTGTATCTATAGTATTAGTAAAGTGGTCCAAGGAAAACACACACCCCTTTGTCAATTGGTGAATGAAAAAGATGTCAGATCAAACATGTGCACAGGGCGTTCATTTGACCCAAGCTCCCGGGTTTTGACGCATGAAAATCAGTAAAGACGCTTGTTTGACTCTTGGTGAAAATGCGTAGTGGGTCAACTTTGACCCGGGACGATGAGTGGTCAAACTTCGTCTAATATGTTTCAGGGATCAGTTTAGAGGGCGATGTGGGCGAAATTGTCGCATGGACCCTGACTTCGCCCTCTGGGTGCTCCACTTCTCCCTAAAAAAAATATTTTTTTGGTTTTTACAATTTTCAAACAAAATTTTGTCTAGTAAGATACACTGGCCCATTATAAAGCACTCATTCTATTCAAATGTTGTATTTAATGGTTGTGCTGTGCATTTTAACACTATTTTGCAGAAGTATATTAAAGAACACCATTTAAGGAAGCGATCACGCGCTTTCTCACTTCTCCCAAAAATTCTGACCTAGAATGAACCCTGTGTTTTTTAACAGTGTAATTACCCTAATCTGCCTGTCAAATGCGATTGGAGAGGGCGGAGTCCGTCTAAAAATAAACGCCTTTACTCCGGCTTCGGACAATGAACGAAGATGTCTGTAAAATTTGCCAACAACCATAAGCCTAGATATATTCTCGTAAAGTTGGAGCCAAATTTACATGAAAATACGACTTTTCTGCAGATTTAATGAATATTTATTAAAAGGTCATGCTTTTATCTTATTGTTGATACCAAAATCATTTTCCGGAACAAACTATAAGCTACCCGCATTTAAATTAAGTTTTTAAATCTGTGACTCCAGCCGTAAATCTAAGCTCGTCCATTTTGAAAATGCTGAAGCCGGGCTATCGCAAATTATACATCGCCAAAAACTTCTTTGTTGCCAAAAAAAACAATTTAATTTACGAGGTTTTCTGATTTATTTCAACTCGTAACTGAATATATTTTATGAAAATCACCTCTTTTCATAGTATTTCTGAGTGATCACGTCGTTATCTTACATAATGAATGCACATTTTCAGATTTATCCCAGTTTGGGAACAGCTGATCAAATCTCGTTCACTCGCCGTAATAACTCGGAATTTTAGTTGATTTCACAAATGATACTACTTATACATATTACACGTGCATAAAAATTTGCTTAACTTCAAAAATGCATAGATATTGAAATGAATATTGCCCCTTTATATACAAGAAATTCCTGTTTTACAATGTCGTGGAACAGTACTCGGTCCATTTTGTACTCTATCCGATTTGTACCAATTTCTTTGAAAATAAAATCAGCTAAAAAAATGTATTTTGTATACTCAACATTTCTATTGGTTTGTCGAGGCTAATCTGGATGCACGACCCCAGAAGGCTCATGTTGAAAACAACTACTCATGATCATTTGGTGACCTTTGCAACTGGGATACAATGTAGAACTATACAAATTGTATTGTGTATGTATGTCAAAACACTTGCATGGACCTAGACATGCTTTCTTGGGCAGGCTTAGCCGACGTGAGTGGCTATCCAATACTAAGCAATGTGTGTGAGGTGCCAATGACACTATCCACGTGGCCTGACCGAGTATCAAACCCGGACAGTTCTATTCCAAATCTGATGATCTACATTTACCACTGGACCACGGACGCCACAAAGTAACGTGAAGCATAAATACTTGTATGGTTCTATAAATCCAGATGCAAAGCTCAGCAAACTAGTCAATGTTTTCTCTAATTATGATAGCAAAATTACTGGTTGCACCCAAGATGCACCTTGGTCCAGAGGTTAGGGGAAAGTTATCTGTACGGAAAGTACCATCATGCATATTGACTCTTGAAAAATCCAGTTTGACTCTTGAAAAATCCAGTTTGACTCTTGAAAAGATTTTGACCTCAAGGGTGATTGACTCTTGACTTTGAAAGTCTAGTGAACGCCATGATGTGCAGACTAAAGCTGTATGAGTGCATGTGCAAAGCACATTTATTCTTTTAAGAAATACGTTTTATGCGATCATCAAATGTCTTTTCTGCATGATGTAACACACACCCAACTGTAGAAAATCACGATGCAAAACAATCTAGGCAATATCGACGTCGTCTGAACATGCACTATTTTCATTGATTTCAAGTTGTTCTTTCGCACAAACACAGGTCAAATTAACTTTCGATTAGTTATGCCATTAGGCAAAAAAAAAACCTGTATTTACTGTTTCATACCAAAAAAATATAGGGTCGTTCGGTAATGGATTTGTTTTTATAAAAATGTTCTACTAGATTCTTGGGCACAGAAAAATGTGAAAACGAAATTTTGAATTTCCTAAAATAAAAATCATGGTCGGGGGTAAAAAAACAGGTTTAAATCTTAAACACAGATATTTTTTTTTGGCCTTTAGCACATACATAAGCAATGGAGGATTATACCACTAACACAGGTGTGACTGTAGATTGTTTAGCACATACATAAGCAATGGAGGATTATACCACTAACACAGGTGTGACTGTAGATTGTTTAGCACATACATAATGGAGGATTATACCACTAACACAGGTGTAACTGTAGATTGTTTAGCACATACATAAGCAATGGAGGATTACACCACTAACACAGGTGTGACTGTAGATTGTTTAGCACATACATAAGCAATGGAGGATTATATCACTAACACAGGTGTGACTGTAGATTGTTTAGCACATACATAAGCAATGGAGGATTATACCACTAACACAGGTGTGACTGTAGATTGTTTAGCACATACATAAGCAATGGAGGATTATACCACTAACACAGGTGTGACTGTAGATTGTTTTAGCATATACAGAAGCAATGGAGGATTATACCACTAACACAGGTGTGACTGTAGATTGTTTTAGCACATACATAAGCAATGGAGGAATATACCACTAACACAGGTGTGACTGTAGATTGTTTTAGCACATACATAAGCAATGGAGGAATATACCACTAACCACTAACACAGGTGTGACTGTAGATTGTTTTAGCACATACATAAGCAATGGAGGATTATACCACTAACACAGGTGTGACTGTAGATTGTTTTAGCATATACAGAAGCAATGGAGGATTATACCACTAACACAGGTGTGACTGTAGATTGTTTTAGCACATACACAAGCAATGGAGGATTATACCACTAACACAGGTGTGACTGTAGATTGTTTTAGCATATACAGAAGCAATGGAGGAATATACCACTAACACAGGTGTGACTGTAGATTGTTTTAGCATATACAGAAGCAATGGAGGATTATACCACTAACCACTAACACAGGTGTGACTGTAGATTGTTTAGCACATACACAAGCAATGGAGGATTATACCACTAACACAGGTGTGACTGTAGATTGTTTTAGCACATACATAAGCAATGGAGGATTATACCACTAACACATGTGTGACTGTAGATTGTTTAGCACATACACAAGCAATGGATTATTATACCACTAACACAGGTGTGACTGTAGATTGTTTTAGCACATACATAAGCAATGGAGGAATATACCACTAACCACTAACACAGGTGTGACTGTAGATTGTTTTAGCACATACATAAGCAATGGAGGAATATACCACTAACCACTAACACAGGTGTGACTGTAGATTGTTTTAGCATATACATAAGCAATGGAGGATGAACAATAAGCAATGCAATGATGCAATCTAAAGCAGTTTAGTCATCAGTAGTTATCCCCCCCACCTGTGTGCTACCGTATGTCTGTCAATAAGTGTGTGTACAAATGATGCCATATTCAACTAGTGATTGTCTTTGGTGCCATATTTCGACCAGTAATGGTATTGGTGCCATATTTTGATCAGTGATTGTCTTTGGTGCCATATTTTGACCAGTGGTTGTCTTTGGTGCCATATTTCTGCCAGTGATTGTCTTTGGTGCCATATTTCTGCCAGTGATTGTCTTTGGTGCCATATTTTGACCAGTGATTGTATTTGGTGCCATATTTCTGCCAGTGATTGTATTTGGTGCCATATTTTGACCAGTGGTTGTCTTTGGTGCCATATTTTGACCAGTGGTTGTCTTTGGTGCCATATTTTGACCAGTGATTGTCTTTGGTGCCATATTTTGACCAGTGATTGTCTTTGGTGCCATATTTCTGCCAGTGATTGTCTTTGGTGCCATATTTTGACCAGTGATTGTATTTGGTGCCATATTTCTGCCAGTGATTGTATTTGGTGCCATATTTTGACCAGTGGTTGTCTTTGGTGCCATATTTTGACCAGTGGTTGTCTTTGGTGCCATATTTTGACCAGTGATTGTCTTTGGTGCCATATTTTGACCAGTGATTGTCTTTGGTGCCATATTTCTGCCAGTGATTGTCTTTGGTGCCATATTTTGACCAGTGATTATTGGTTTGCATGCAGTGTTTGTTTGTGTTGCATCAGTTTGCATGCAGTGTTTGTTTGTGTTGCATCAGTTTGCATGCAGTGTTTGTTTGTGTTGCATCAGTTTGCATGCAGTGTTTGTTTGTGTTGCATCAGTTTGCATGCAGTGTTTGTTTGTGTTGCATCAGTTTGCATGCAGTGTTTGTTTGTGTTGCATCAGTTTGCATGCAGTGTTTGTTTGTGTTGCATCAGTTTGCATGCAGTGTTTGTTTGTGTTGCATCAGTTTGCATGCAGTGTTTGTTTGTGTTGCATCAGTTTGCATGCAGTGTTTGTTTGTGTTGCATCAGTTTGCATGCAGTGTTTGTTTGTGTTGCATCAGTTTGCATGCAGTGTTTGTTTGTGTTGCATCAGTTTGCAAGGGTGCCTTCCTTGTATTATCACCTGGTGATGCTACTGATTGATTTAGAAATAATGCTAGCAAGAAAAACTTTGTAACAGATAGAATACCACAATTGTTGGGCTGTTCTTCTGAAATACTGTAACAAACTTTAATTTATATCTTCTTAAGTAGCTAGAAGTGTTTGGTAATTGGTTACACATGTTCCTGCCAGTTGGTACAGGATAGTTCACTAGTGTTAGGTAGTGGAGGTCAGAATCTACGTAAAACTTGTTCCGCTTTCCATTTTATTGACTTGTCTTGTGTACCTTATTCATGCTAGATTTAATTATCTTCAGGCAAGTGGTAATTAATTGTTTGATTATCATCACAGGTTTTTTTTGTTCCATTCCCCATCACATCATAATAATATTTACATTCTTCTGGAGTGTTTTGACCGGAAGAGAAATGATTGTGTACATGACCTGATCAAAATAAATACTGAGGCTGTTGCTATGAGATCAACAAGAGTAATCTGAGATAGCAGGATGGATAGATGCTGAAGGAATGCCACTGTGCAAAGCTACTGAACATAGGAATATACCAATGACCACATTTATTCTTTCATTCGCTCCAACGAGAGTGATTAATATAAGTTGATAAAACTTGCTTCACAATCGTTGTAAAATAAATAAAGTTTAAGCAAAAACAAAAAAAGACCTGTTAGTTTATATTTGTAAAATAAAAGTACATTAAACCTTTTTATTAAATTGATTGATTTAAACATAAATATCACTGTATCATGTGGGCTCATTCTAGGTCAGAATTTTTGGGAGAAGTGAAAAATCGTGTGATTGGTTACTTGGGGCACACCCGCCAAGTGTTTCTTACTGAACTTTATAATGGGCCACGCCCACCAGTGTATCTTACTGAACTTTATAATAGGCCATGCCCGCCAGTGTATCTTACTGAACTTTATAATGGGCCACGCCCACCAGTGTATCTTACTGAACTTTATAATAGGCCATGCCTGCCAGTGTTTCTTACTGAACTTTATAATGGGCCACACCCGCCAGTGTTTCTTACTGAACTTTATAATGGGCCATGCCCGCCAGTGTATCTTACTGAACTTTATAATGGGCCATGCCCGCCAGTGTTTCTTACTGAACTTTATAATGGGCCACGCCCGCCAGTGTTTCTTACTGAACTTTATAATGGGCCATGCCTGCCAGTGTTTCTTACTGAACTTTATAATGGGCCATGCCCGCCAGTGTTTCTTACTGAACTTTATAATGGGCCATGCCCGCCAGTGTTTCTTACTGAACTTTATAATGGGCCATGCCTGCCAGTGTTTCTTACTGAACTTTATAATGGGCCATGCCCGCCAGTGTTTCTTACTGAACTTTATAATGGGCCATGCCCGCCAGTGTTTCTTAATGGACAAAATTTGATATGAAAAACGTAAAAAGTGGGAGAAGTGGGGCCCCCAAGTCAGGGTCCTTATGGCGCCTATTTCACCCAAGTCGCCTTCTAGAATGATCCCTGCAGTGTATGTTTATTTTATTATCTCCCTTTATTATCTGCTTTATCCTATCCAGTTAATGTGTAAACTATATAAAGGAATAATTTCGGCATCGTTTCTAAATTCTAATGGTGTTTGACACCGAGCCCCACCCTTCCACCAAATTTCCTGAATATCCATCTGTTTCAAGCCTTATGCATAATCTTGCAAAAACATAACATTCCTTGTGGAGGTAATAACCTATAAGTTATGGGTACTTGCATACCTATAACTGCCTCACCCTTACCAAGTACAAACCTTTGTACCTGTTTCAACTATAATATCTTCACATAGCATGAGAAATGGGTGGGGTAGAATCAAACTTGTTTTAATGCTTAATTGATTTATCACATTTTTGTACCATTAGGTAAAATCAGAGACTTATCATTATGAATAAACAAGAGATTTGAAATATCGCCAAATCGTCCAGAATCTTATGGCTGTTGGGCAAATCTCCCCCAATCTCTCATTACTAAATATCCTTGTGTTACTTACATCTGTGATAATATACAGTTTTCATCTGTTGTATCAAAGTCGGTTATGTTAAAATCTCTGGTTAGCTCGAAGTCGGGTCAATGTCTCGTTTCAGATTTCATCATTTTACATATAGCTGACTCCGTTTATGTGAAATATGGTCGATATCCGTTATGTCAAACTTCGGTTATGCCGTAGTATTTTGTTCAGTCTGACGGAATTCGACACTGACTCTTATAATATTGAAAAATGATCCAGAGGAGATTCTGGAATGTGTCTGTGTCTGTCTGTCTGTGTCACTGCACTGTCCTCCAAAATCTAAAATGACCAATGCTCATATATTGCGCGTATGGGCAACTGGTAGTGATGGTAAATAAATACAAAAACACACACAGTCACTCCCATTGACCTCTAGGTCACTTTACTTCTGCATGCTTGTAAATGAAGTAATATATATGTTATTGTTATATTTCGGGTTTTACGCCTGCATCAGCACCATTTTGGGCTATATCGCCGGTGGGCAGTTTACCTAACAACACCTTTCCTGGGCATGCTCCAGCAGTTAACCAGTACTTGGGTGCACCAACCTCTGTAAGAAACTGCCAACTTTTTCATATAGATGAGACACGGTCTGAGCGGGGCTCGAACCCGTGACCATCAGTGATGATAGGTTACAGTGGTATACAAGTCAGCGACCGTAACCACTCGACCACGGAGGCGGACGATGTAATATATACATAGACATACATGTATATAGTTTATATAGTTTCAATGGAACATATGTTTAACCTTTCAAATAAGCCATACCTGATAACCTTGAGATTCACCTTTCAAGGGCAATTCAAGGTCATATGAAATCGAGTATTTGTTTCTAGAAGGGTCAAATGCATGTACCAGCACAGGGGTTTGCATCTCTTCAGGTGACCACCTTTTTTTTATACAAAATATCCAAGTTTCCTATCTGGGTTAAACTTATAATATGTCTCTCATATACAGTGATGTACTGTACCAGGTGCTTACATCAATATTTATTTCCCATTGTAAATGTACCATTCTGTGGTTGCCATAACTGTCAGAGTTACCAAATGGTTTTGTAATTTATATTCACTAAAACCTGCTCTATGTTGAGAGACATTATAGATAACGGTGCACCATTAGTTTAAGGCTACAAGACACCTTCGTTCACAATCAAATTATAATTATAATTATATAGTATTCTACCATTCTGTATTGACATTGCCAATAAATAGGTAATTAAATAAAATTCTAACACGACTCAGCTAATAACATACATAATTGTAGAGTAAAATCTACCTCAGGTTATTCAGCGATATACCTACCTTGAACTATGCTGGACGCGCACCGTGTTGTGGCTATTCCATTTATACAATGCGTGTAAAGTTTTATGAATGAAAGTCACGTGATGTTTGTAAATACAACCGTGGGAATTTGTGGAAGTGAGCTATTTTTAGAATCAGATAATCTCTTGTCCGTCTTGTTTTTCTGTTAAGTAACGTTTCAGTTACTATTCTGTACAGTTTTATTTGACAAAATAAATAAAATTATTGATCAGTTACATCTTTTGTTCATTTATGCACTAGATTGATATTTTCCATAAAAAATAACGTCATCCCCCTTACGCGGAAGGAAATTTCGAACGCCAAATGCAGCGGCATACACGGCGTTTGAAGAAAATACTCCTTTTCTCGTCTAAAATTATTAGAAGTAAGTCGTGTTAGAATCGAAATAATAAGTATCAACCGTGATATATCTCAGAATAACCCGAGTTTGAAGTTCTTATGTGTAGAAATATATTATTTCTTAATTATTACTGTTTTCAATACGTGACAATTACCGAATATTGCTTTTATTTTATGTTTTCCATTGAAATATAGAAATTTATCAGTGAAATAAAATGTGTTATTCCACTGCTTGAAAGCGCCTGGCCTACAATAATAGGAATCTGGAAGTACTGCTGTTCATAAAAGATGTGTCTCGTAGGTCAGTAATGACTGGCCCTTTCAATAGGTTGACACTATAATAAACAAACACTTTACATATTATATGAGGGGTCATAATTATGTTATTCAATTTATTTAATTTGTCTTCTAAAAACAACAAAAACCAGCCTCCTCTCTCAACATTTAATTGTTTTAAAGAAGACAATTAAGGCGACACTACACCAGTGAAATATACAGAATGTAATTTCCTATTATATGGTATAATTATTTTCCAAATATTTGCCGTAAAAACTGAGTATTGCAACTAATAAACAAGCGGCGTATACGCGGTTTGTTGACATAACAAAATAATGTAAACAGGGTCGACATACCTGTGTATATGAAAAAGTTGGCAGTTTCTTACGGAGGTTGGTGTACCAAGTACTGGTTACCCGCTCGAGCCTGCCCAGGAAAGGTGTTGTTACATGTAGGTAAACTGCCCGTCGCTCAAATAGGCAACCGGTAGCGACGTTAAATAAAAATATTTTTTTTTATACCATTAAGTATTAATAATAGTAAGTAATAACAATTCATTTTAACTGCCCCTGTCGGGAGCCTCATTTCACTACATTCTACAACCACACAACCAACCACTTATGTTATTGTGAACATAATAAACAAATACTTCCTGTATAATTTTCAAGTTTGCTGTCAAAATTAAAACGACAGACAAACCAAATTCATTAGAATAAATAAATGTGCAGATATATTAACACATAAATCAGGGATCATTCTAGAGGGCGATGTGGGCAAAATTGTCGCCCTAGGGACCCTGACTTCGCTCTATAGACTTCGCCCTTAAACATTATTTTTTGTTTTTTTCAATTTTCAAACAAAATTTTGTCTAGTAAGATATACTGGCCCATTATAAAGTAAAGCACTCCTTCTATTCAAATGTGGTATTTAATGGTTATACTGTGCATTTTAACCCTATTTTGCAGAAGTATATTAAAGAACACCATTTAAGGAAGCGATCACGTGCTCTCTCACTTCTCCCAAAAATTCTGACTTAGAATGAACCCTGCATCAATTGATAGATAAATAAATAAATAAACACCAGGAATGAATAAAATTAACAGTCTTTCAGATGGGACGTTAAACCGAGGTCTCGTGTCGGTGCTTTACACCGTGCACGTAAAGGAACCAGAGGAGATTCTGGAATGGGTCTCTGTCTAGATCATTGAACTATCCTCCAAAATCTAAAATGACTAATCTCTTCAGGAGGCGTCGCTCATATGGGCAACGGGTAGCGACGATAAATAAACGTAAAACATACAGGAATTAATAAATTTGCAAGCACTGACCTTGTGTTAAGGTTACAAGTAAATAAAGTGAAATTTAAACAGCAGACTGCAGTAAACCTTAAAAAAGTCATGTGAGAAGAATGCAGTGCTCTTTAAGTCTTTCTCTGGCTGTGCTTATGTTTGTATCACAGTGTAGAAAATTCAGTGGAATATTTAATGAGAAAGTTTTGTCTGGCTGTATGTATGTGTGAACATCACAAAATGTCAAATAGGTTTTCTCTGATGAAATTAGATCTGGATGAAAATTGACTTGATTCTAAGTTAATAACTAGGTGAGTGTATTTTAGTGTATTGATACTCTCATTATAATGTTACAAATACACACTATTTAAGGAGTATATACTTTTATTTATTTTATTAAATAATTTATTTTTCATTACCTCCTTCATTATCTGTCTCCGCTGGTTATCTGTCTCTGCTGGTTATCTGTCTCTGCTGATCTGTCTCTGCTGGTTATCTGTCTCTGCTGGTTATCTGTCTCCGCTGGTTATCTGTCTACGCTGGTTATCTGTCTCTATCTGTCTACGCTGGTTATCTGTCTCTATCTGTCTCTACTGGTTATCTGTATCCACTGGTTATCTGTCTCTGCTGGTTATCTGTCTCCACTGGTTATCTGTCTCCACTGGTTATCTGTCTCTACTGGTTATCTGTCTCCACTGGTTATCTGTCTCTGCTGGTTATCTGTCTCCACTGGTTATCTGTCTCCACTGGTTATCTGTCTCTATCTGTCTCCACTGGTTATCTGTCTCTGCTGGTTATCTCTCTGCTGGTTATCTGTCTCCACTGGTTATCTCTCTGCTGGTTATCTGTCTCCACTGGTTATCTGTCTCTGCTGGTTATCTGTCTCCACTGTTTATCTCTCTGCTGGTTATCTGTCTCCACTGGTTATCTGTCTCCACTGGTTATCTGTCTCTGCTGGTTATCTGTCTCCACTGTTTATCTCTCTGCTGGTTATCTGTCTCCACTGGTTATCTATCTCCATTGGTTATCTGTCTCCACTGGTTATCTGTCTCCACTGGTTATCTGTCTCTATCTGTCTCCACTGGTTATCTGTCTCCACTGGTTATCTGTCTCTATCTGTCTCCACTGGTTATCTGTCTATGCTGGTTATCTGTCTCTGCTGGTTATCTCTCTGCTGGTTATCTGTCTCTGCTGGTTATCTGTCTCCACTGTTTATCTCTCTGCTGGTTATCTGTCTCCACTGGTTATCTGTCTACGCTGGTTATCTGTCTCCACTGGTTATCTCTCTGTTGGTTATCTCTCTCCGCTGGTTATCTGTCTCCACTGGTTATCTGTCTATGCTGGTTATCTGTCTCCACTGGTTATCTCTCTGTTGGTTATCTCTCTCCGCTGGTTATCTGTCTCCGCTGGTTATCTGTCTCCACTTGTTATCTGTCTCTATCTGTCTCCACTGATTATCTGTCTCCGCTGGTTATCTGTCTCCACTTGTTATCTGTCTCTATCTATCTCTACTGGTTATCTGTCTCTATCTGTCTCCGTTGGTTATCTGTCTCAACTGGTTATCTGTCTCCGCTGGTTATCTGTCTCCACTGGTTACCTGTCTCTGCTGGTTATCTGTCTCTGCTGGTTATCTCTATGCTGGTTATCTGTCTCCATTGGTTATCTCTCTGTTGGTTATCTGTCTACACTGGTTATCTGTCTCAGCTGGTTATCTGTCTCTATCTGTCTTCTGGTTATCTGTCTCTGCTGGTTATCTATCTCCACTGGTTAACTCTCTGCTGGTTATCTGTCTCTATCCTATCTGTCTCCACTGGTTATCTGTCTCCACTGGTTATCTGTCTCCGCTGGTTATCTGTCTCTGCTGGTTGTCTCCGCTGGTTATCTGTCTCTGCTGGTTATCTGTCTCCACTGGTTATCTGTCTCCACTGGTTATCTGTCTACGCTGGTTATCTGTCTCCACTGGTTATCTCTCTGCTGGTTATCTGTCTCTGCTGGTTATCTCTCTCCGCTGGTTATCTGTCTCTGCTGGTTATCTGTCTCCACTTGTTATCTGTCTTTATCTATCTCTACTGGTTATCTGTCTCTTTCTGTCTCCACTGGTTATCTGTCTCTGCTGGTTATCTGTCTCTGCTGGTTACCTGTCTCCACTAGTTATCTGTCTCCGCTGGTTATCTGTCTCCGCTGGTTATCTGTCTCCACTGGTTACCTGTCTCCACTGGTTATCTGTCTCCGCTGGTTATCTCTCTGCTGGTTATCTGTCTCCGCTGGTTATCTCTCTGTTAGTTATCTGTCTCCGCTGGTTATCTCTCTGTTGGGTATCTGTCTCTGCTGGTTATCTCTCTCCGCTGGTTATCTGTCTCCACTTGTTATCTGTCTCTATCTATCTCTACTGGTTACCTGTCTCTAACTGTCTCCACTGGTTATCTGTCTCTGCTGGTTATCTGTCTCTGCTGGTTGTCTCCACTGGTTATCGGTCTCTGCTGGTTATCTGTCTCCACTGGTTATCTGTCTCCACTGGTTATCTGTCTACGCTGGTTATCTGTCTCCACTGGTTATCTCTCTGCTGGTTATCTGTCTCTGCTGGTTATCTCTCTCTGCTGGTTATCTGTCTCCACTGGTTATCTGTCTCCACTGGTTATCTGTCTCTATCTGTCTCCACTGGTTATCTGTCTCTGCTGGTTATCTGTCTCTGCTGGTTATCTCTCTGCTGGTTATCTGTCTCCACTGGTTATCTCTCTGCTGGTTATCTGTCTCCACTGGTTATCTGTCTCTGCTGGTTATCTGTATCCACTGTTTATCTCTCTGCTGGTTATCTGTCTCCACTAGTTATCGGTCTCCATTGGTTATCTGTCTCCACTGGTTATCTGTCTCCACTGGTTATCTGTCTATGCTGGTTATCTGTCTCTGCTGGTTATCTCTCTGCTGGTTATCTATCTCCACTGGTTATCTCTCTGCTGGTTATCTGTCTCCACTGGTTATCTGTCTCTGCTGGTTATCTGTCTCCACTGTTTATCTCTCTGCTGGTTATCTGTCTCCACTGGTTATCTGTCTACGCTGGTTATCTGTCTCCACTGGTTATCTCTCTGTTGGTTATCTGTCTCTGCTGGTTATCTGTCTCCACTGGTTATCTGTCTCCACTGGTTATCTGTCTACACTGGTTATCTGTCTCCACTGGTTATCTCTCTGTTGGTTATCTCTTCCGGTTATCTGTCTCCACTGGTTATCTGTCTATGCTGGTTATCTGTCTCCACTGGTTATCTCTCTGTTGGTTATCTCTCTCCGCTGGTTATCTGTCTCCACTGGTTATCTGTCTCCACTGGTTATCTCTCTGTTGGTTATCTCTCTCTGCTGGTTATCTGTCTCCGCTGGTTATCTGTCTCCACTTGTTATCTGTCTCTATCTGTCTCCACTGGTTATCTGTCTCCGCTGGTTATCTGTCTCCACTTGTTATCTGTCTCTATCTATCTCTACTGATTATCTGTCTCTATCTGTCTCCGTTGGTTATCTGTCTCAACTGGTTATCTGTCTCCACTGGTTACCTGTCTCTGCTGGTTATCTGTCTACGCTGGTTATCTCTATGCTGGTTATCTGTCTCCATTGGTTATCTCTCTGTTGGTTATCTGTCTCCACTGGTTATCTGTCTCAGCTGGTTATCTGTCTCTATCTGTCTTCTGGTTATCTGTCTCTGCTGGTTATCTGTCTCCACTGGTTAACTCTCTGCTGGTTATCTGTCTCTATCCTATCTGTCTCCACTGGTTATCTGTCTCCACTGGTTATCTGTCTCCGCTGGTTATCTGTCTCTGCTGGTTGTCTCCGCTGGTTATCTGTCTCTGCTGGTTATCTGTCTCCACTGGTTATCTGTCTCCACTGGTTATCTGTCTACGCTGGTTATCTGTCTCCACTGGTTATCTCTCTGCTGGTTATCTGTCTCTGCTGGTTATCTCTCTCTGCTGGTTATCTGTCTCTGCTGGTTATCTCTCTCTGCTGGTTATCTGTCTCCACTGGTTATCTGTCTCCACTGGTTATCTGTCTCTATCTGTCTCCACTGGTTATCTCTCTGCTGGTTATCTGTCTCTGCTGGTTATCTCTCCACTGGTTATCTGTCTCCACTGGTTATCTGTCTCCACTGGTTATCTGTCTCCACTGGTTATCTGTCTACGCTGGTTATCTGTCTCTGCTGGTTATCTCTCTCTGCTGGTTATCTGTCTCTGCTGGTTATCTCTCTCTGCTGGTTATCTGTCTCCACTGGTTATCTGTCTCCACTGGTTATCTGTCTCTATCTGTCTCCACTGGTTATCTCTCTGCTGGTTATCTGTCTCTGCTGGTTATCTCTCCACTGGTTATCTGTCTCCACTGGTTATCTGTCTCCGCTGGTTATCTGTCTCCACTGGTTATCTGTCTACGCTGGTTATCTGTCTCTGCTGGTTATCTCTCTCTGCTGGTTATCTGTCTCTGCTGGTTATCTGTCTCTGCTGGTTATCTGTCTCCACTGGTTATCTGTCTCCACTGGTTATCTGTCTCTATCTGTCTCCACTGGTTATCTGTCTCCTGGTTATCTGTCTCTGCTGGTTATCTGTCTCCACTGGTTATCTCTCTGTTGGTTATCTGTCTCTGCTGGTTATCTGTCTCCACTGGTTATCTGTCTCCACTGGTTATCTGTCTACGCTGGTTATCTGTCTCCACTGGTTATCTCTCTGTTGGTTATCTCTCTCCGCTGGTTATCTGTCTCCACTGGTTATCTCTCTCTGCTGGTTATCTGTCTCTGCTGGTTATCTGTCTCTGCTGGTTATCTCTCTCTGCTGGTTATCTGTCTCCACTGGTTATCTGTCTCCACTGGTTATCTGTCTCTATCTGTCTCCACTGGTTATCTGTCTCTGCTGGTTATCTCTCTGCTGGTTATCTGTCTCCACTGGTTATCTCTCTGCTGGTTATCTGTCTCCACTGGTTATCTGTCTCTGCTGGTTATCTGTCTCCACTGTTTATCTCTCTGCTGGTTATCTGTCTCCACTGGTTATCTGTCTCTGCTGGTTATCTGTCTCCACTGTTTATCTCTCTGCTGGTTATCTGTCTCCACTGGTTATCTGTCTACGCTGGTTATCTGTCTCCACTGGTTATCTGTCTATGCTGGTTATCTGTCTCCACTGGTTATCTCTCTGTTGGTTATCTGTCTCTGCTGGTTATCTGTCTCCACTGGTTATCTGTCTCCACTGGTTATCTGTCTACGCTGGTTATCTGTCTCCACTGGTTATCTCTCTGTTGGTTATCTCTCTCCGCTGGTTATCTGTCTCCACTGGTTATCTGTCTCCACTGGTTATCTCTCTGTTGGTTATCTCTCTCCGCTGGTTATCTGTCTCCACTGGTTATCTGTCTCCACTGGTTATCTCTCTGTTGGTTATCTCTCTCCACTGGTTATCTGTCTCCACTGGTTATCTGTCTATGCTGGTTATCTGTCTCCACTGGTTATCTCTCTGCTGGTTATCTGTCTCCACTGGTTATCTGTCTATGCTGGTTATCTGTCTCCACTGGTTATCTCTCTGTTGGTTATCTCTCTCTGCTGGTTATCTGTCTCCGCTGGTTATCTGTCTCCACTTGTTATCTGTCTCTATCTGTCTCCACTGGTTATCAGTCTCCGCTGGTTATCTGTCTCCACTTGTTATCTGTCTCTATCTATCTCTACTGGTTATCTTTCTCTATCTGTCTCCGTTGGTTATCTGTCTCAACTGGTTATCTGTCTCCACTGGTTACCTGTCTCTGCTGGTTATCTGTCTCCGCTGGTTATCTCTATGCTGGTTATCTGTCTCCATTGGTTATCTCTCTGTTGGTTATCTGTCTCCACTGGTTATCTGTCTCAGCTGGTTATCTGTCTCTATCTGTCTTCTGGTTATCTGTCTCTGCTGGTTATCTGTCTCCACTGGTTAACTCTCTGCTGGTTATCTGTCTCTATCCTATCTGTCTCCACTGGTTATCTGTCTCCACTGGTTATCTGTCTCCGCTGGTTATCTGTCTCTGCTGGTTGTCTCCGCTGGTTATCTGTCTCTGCTGGTTATCTGTCTCCACTGGTTATCTGTCTCCACTGGTTATCTGTCTACGGTGGTTATCTGTCTCCACTGGTTATCTCTCTGCTGGTTATCTGTCTCTGCTGGTTATCTCTCTCTGCTGGTTATCTGTCTCTGCTGGTTATCTGTCTCCACTTGTTATCTGTTTCTATCTATCTCTACTGGTTATCTGTATCTATCTGTCTCCACTGGTTATCTGTCTCTGCTGGTTATCTGTCTCTGCTGGTTACCTGTCTCCACTGGTTATCTGTCTCCACTGGTTATCTGTCTCCACTGGTTACCTGTCTCCACTGGTTATCTGTCTCCGCTGGTTATCTCTCTGCTGGTTATCTGTCTCCGCTGGTTATCTCTCTGTTAGTTATCTGTCTCCGCTGGTTATCTCTATGTTGGGTATCTGTCTCTGCTGGTTATCTCTCTCCGCTGGTTATCTGTCTCCACTTGTTATCTGTCTCTATCTATCTCTACTGGTTATCTGTCTCTAACTGTCTCCACTGGTTATCTGTCTCTGCTGGTTATCTGTCTCTGCTGGTTATCTGTCTCCACTGGTTATCTGTCTCTGCTGGTTATCTGTCTCCACTGGTTATCTGTCTCCACTGGTTATCTGTCTACGCTGGTTATCTGTCTCCACTGGTTATCTCTCTGCTGGTTATCTGTCTCTGCTGGTTATCTCTCTCTGCTGGTTATCTGTCTCCGCTGGTTATCTGTCTCCACTTGTTATCTGTCTCTATCTATCTCTTCTGGTTATCTGTCTCTATCTGTCTCCACTGGTTATCTGTCTCCGCTGGTTATCTGTCTCAACTGGTTATCTGTCTCCGCTGGTTATCTGTCTCAGCTGGTTATCTGTGTCCGCTGGTTATCTGTCTCCGCTGGTTATCTCTCTCCGCTGGTTATCTGTCTCCGCTGGTTATCTGTCTCCGCTGGTTATCTGTCTCAGCTGGTTATCTGTGTCCGCTGGTTATCTGTCTCCGCTGGTTATCTCTCTCCGCTGGTTATCTGTCTCCGCTGGTTATCTGTCTCCGCTGGTTATTTGTCTCCACTGGTTATCTCTCTGCTGGTTAACTGTCTCAGCTGGTTATCTCTCTGCTGGTTAACTGTCTCAGCTGGTTATCTCTCTCCGCTGGTTATCTGTCTCCACTGGTTATCTGTCTCCACTAGTTATCTGTCTCCACTGGTTATCTCTCCGCTGGTTATCTGTCTCCACTGGTTATCTGTCTCCACTGGTTATCTGTCTCCACTGGTTATCTGTCTCCACTGGTTATCTGTCTCCACTGGTTATCTGTCTCCACTGGTTATCTGTCTCCACTGGTTATCTGTCTCCACTGGTTATCTCTCGCTGTTATCTGTCTCCACTGGTTATCTGTCTCCGCTGGTTATCTGTCTCCACTGGTTATCTGTCTCCACTGGTTATCTGTCTCCACTGGTTATCTGTCTCCACTGGTTATCTGTCTCCACTGGTTATCTCTCCGCTGGTTATCTGTCTCCACTGGTTATCTGTCTCCACTGGTTATCTGTCTCCACTGGTTATCTCTCCGCTGGTTATCTGTCTCCACTGGTTATCTGTCTCCACTGGTTATCTGTCTCCACTGGTTATCTGTCTCCACTGGTTATCTGTCTCCGCTGGTTATCTGTCTCCACTGGTTATCTGTCTCCGCTGGTTATCTGTCTCCGCTGGTTATCTGTCTCCACTGGTTATCTCTCTGCTGGTTATCTGTCTCTGCTGGTTATCTCTCTCTGCTGGTTATCTCTCGCTGGTTATCTGTCTCCACTGTCTCCACTGGTATCTGTCTCCACTGGTTATCTGTCTCCACTGGTTATCTGTCTCTGCTGGTTATCTGTCTCCACTGGTTATCTGTCTCCACTGGTTATCTGTCTCACGGTACTGTCTCCACTGGTTATCTGTCTCCACTGGTTATCTCTCTGCTGGTTATCTGTCTCCGCTGGTTATCTCGTTATCTGTCTCCTGGTTCTCTATCTTCTCTGCTGGTTATCTGTCTCCGCTGGTTATCTGTCTCCACTTGTTATCTGTCTCTATCTATCTCTACTGGTTATCTGTCTCTCTGTCTCCACTGGTTATCTGTCTCCGCTGGTTATCTGTCTCTACTGGTTATCTGTCTCCACTGGTTATCTGTCTCCACTGGTTATCTGTCTCCACTGGTTATCTGTCTCCACTGGTTATCTGTCTCCACTGGTTATCTGTCTCCACTGGTACCATCTCCCTGGTTATCCCCCCTCGTATCTTTCTACTTCTCCGCTGGTTATCTGTCTCAGCTGGTTATCTCTCCGCTGGTTATCTTCTCCGCTGGTTATCTCTCCGCTGGTATCTGTCTCCGCTGGTTATCTGTCTCAGCTGGTTATCTGTCTCCGCTGGTTATCTGTCTCCACTGGTTATCTGTCTCTATCTGTCTCCACTGGTTATCTCTCCGCTGGTATCTGTCTCTATCTGTCTCCACTGGTTATCTGTCTCTACCCCTGGTTATCTCTCCGCTGGTTATCTGTCCTATCTGTCTCCACTGGTTATCTGTCTCCACTGGTTATCTGTCTCCACTGGTTATCTGTCTCCACTGGTTATCTGTCTCCACTGGTTATCTCTCCGCTGGTTATCTGTCTCCACTAGTTATCTGTCTCCACTGGTTATCTCTCCGCTGGTTATCTGTCTCCACTGGTTATCTGTCTCCACTGGTTATCTGTCTCCACTGGTTATCTGTCTCTGCTGGTTATCTGTCTCCACTGGTTATCTGTCTCCACTGGTTATCTGTCTCCACTGGTTAACTCTCTGTTGGTTATCTCTCTCCACTGGTTATCTGTCTCCACTGGTTATCTGTCTATGCTGGTTATCTGTCTCCACTGGTTATCTCTCTGTTGGTTATCTCTCTCTGCTGGTTATCTGTCTCCGCTGGTTTTCTGTCTCCACTTGTTATCTGTCTCTATCTGTCTCCACTGGTTATCTGTCTCCGCTGGATATCTGTCTCCACTTGTTATCTGTCTCTATGTATCTCTACTGGTTATCTGTCTCTATCTGTCTCCGTTGGTTATCTGTCTCAACAGGTTATCTGTCTCCTCTGGTTATCTGTCTCCACTGGTTACCTGTCTCTGCTGGTTATCTGTCTCTGCTGGTTATCTCTCTCTGCTGGTTATCTGTCTCCGCTGGTTATCTGTCTCCACTTGTTATCTGTCTCTATCTATCTCTTCTGGTTATCTGTCTCTATCTGTCTCCACTGGTTATCTGTCTCCGCTGGTTATCTGTCTCAACTGGTTATCTGTCTCCGCTGGTTATCTGTCTCCACTGGTTACCTGTCTCCACTGGTTATCTGTCTCTGCTGGTTATCTGTCTCCGCTGGTTATCTCTCTGTTGGTTATCTGTCTCTGCTGGTTATCTCTCTCCGCTGGTTATCTGTCTCCTCTTGTTATCTGTCTCTATCTATCTCTACTGGTTATCTGTCTCTATCTGTCTCCACTGGTTAACTCTCTGTTGGTTATCTGTCTCTGCTGGTTATCTCTCTCCGCTGGTTATCTGTCTCCACTTGTTATCTGTCTCTATCTATCTCTACTGGTTATCTGTCTCTATCTGTCTCCACTGGTTATCTGTCTCAGATGGTTATCTCTCTGCTTGTTATCTGTCTCAGTTGGTTATCTGTCTCCGCTGGTTATCTGTCTCAGCTGGTTATCTGTGTCCGCTGGTTATCTGTCTCCGCTGGTTATCTCTCTCCACTGGTTATCTGTCTCCGCTGGTTATCTGTCTCCGCTGGTTATCTGTCTCAGCTGGTTATCTGTGTCCGCTGGTTATCTGTCTCCGCTGGTTATCTCTCTCCGCTGGTTATCTGTCTCCGCTGGTTATCTGTCTCCGCTGGTTATTTGTCTCCACTGGTTATCTCTCTGCTGGTTAACTGTCTCAGCTGGTTATCTCTCTGCTGGTTAACTGTCTCAGCTGGTTATCTCTCTCCGCTGTTTATCTGTCTCCACTGGTTATCTGTCTCCACTAGTTATCTGTCTCCACTGGTTATCTCTCCGCTGGTTATCTGTCTCCACTGGTTATCTGTCTCCACTGGTTATCTGTCTCCGCTGGTTATCTGTCTCCGCTGGTTATCTGTCTCCACTGGTTATCTGTCTCCACTGGTTTTCTGTCTCCACTGGTTATCTGTCTCCACTGGTTATCTGTCTCCACTGGTTATCTGTCTCCACTGGTTATCTGTCTCCACTGGTTATCTCTCCGCTGGTTATCTGTCTCCACTGGTTATCTGTCTCCGCTGGTTATCTGTCTCTACTGGTTATCTGTCTCCACTGGTTATCTGTCTCCGCTGGTTATCTGTCTCCACTGGTTATCTGTCTCCACTGGTTATCTGTCTCCACTGGTTATCTCTCCGCTGGTTATCTGTCTCCACTAGTTATCTGTCTCCACTGGTTATCTCTCCGCTGGTTATCTGTCTCCACTGGTTATCTGTCTCCACTGGTTATCTGTCTCCACTGGTTATCTGTCTCCACTGGTTATCTGTCTCCACTGGTTATCTGTCTCCACTGGTTATCTGTCTCCACTGGTTATCTGTCTCCACTGGTTATCTGTCTCCACTGGTTAACTCTCTGTTGGTTATCTCTCTCCACTGGTTATCTGTCTCCACTGGTTATTTGTCTATGCTGGTTATCTGTCTCCACTGGTTATCTCTCTGTTGGTTATCTCTCTCTGCTGGTTATCTGTCTCCGCTGGTTATCTGTCTCCACTTGTTATCTGTCTCTATCTATCTCTACTGGTTATCTGTCTCCACTGGTTAACTCTCTGTTGGTTATCTGTCTCTGCTGGTTATCTCTCTCCGCTGGTTTTCTGTCTCCACTTGTTATCTGTCTCTATCTATCTCTACTGGTTATCTGTCTCTATCTGTCTCCACTGGTTATCTGTCTCAGATGGTTATCTCTCTGCTTGTTATCTGTCTCAGTTGGTTATCTGTCTCCGCTGGTTATCTGTCTCAGCTGGTTATCTGTGTCCGCTGGTTATCTGTCTCCGCTGGTTATCTCTCTCCGCTGGTTATCTGTCTCCGCTGGTTATCTGTCTCAGCTGGTTATCTGTGTCCGCTGGTTATCTGTCTCCACTGGTTATCTGTCTCTATCTGTCTCCACTGGTTATCTCTCCGCTGGTTATCTGTCTCTATCTGTCTCCACTGGTTATCTGTCTCTATCTGTCTCCACTGGTTATCTCTCCGCTGGTTATCTGTCTCTATCTGTCTCCACTGGTTATCTGTCTCCACTGGTTATCTGTCTCCACTGGTTATCTGTCTCCACTGGTTATCTGTCTCCACTGGTGATCTCTCCACTGGTTATCTGTCTCTATCTGTCTCCACTGGTTATCTGTCTCCGCTGGTTATCTGTCTCTATCTGTCTCCACTGGTTATCTGTCTCTATCTGTCTCCACTGGTTATCTCTCCACTGGTTATCTGTCTCTATCTGTCTCCACTGGTTATCTGTCTCCACTGGTTATCTGTCTCTATCTGTCTCCACTGGTTATCTGTCTCCACTGGTGATCTCTCCGCTGGTTATCTGTCTCTATCTGTCTCCACTGGTTATCTGTCTCCACTGGTTATCTGTCTCTATCTGTCTCCACTGGTTATCTGTCTCCACTGGTGATCTCTCCGCTGGTTATCTGTCTCTATTTGTCTCCACTGGTTATCTGTCTACACTGGTGATCTCTCCGCTGGTTATCTGTCTCTATCTGTCTCCACTGGTTATCTGTCTCCATTGGTTATCTGTCTCTATCTGTCTCCACTGGTTATCTGTCTCCATTGGTTATCTGTCTCTATCTGTCTCCACTGGTTATCTGTCTCCACTGGTTATCTCTCCACTGTTATCCTCCTATCTGTCTCTATCTGTCTCCACTGGTTATCTGTCTCTATCTGTCTCCACTGGTTATCTGTCTCTACCCCACCACACCCAGTCCTATTGTTCCCTGACTTTCCTTTCACAACCACCCACACCCCACACAAACACCTCAACATCTGGTTAGGGAACAACAGTAAAAACAAAGGATTCAAACTAAGAGGACTTATTCACATATTGGAATAAATCAGACTATATCAGCCAAGGGAGGTAATAGAAAATTAGAGATGTCTCTCATTAACCCATTTCATTCTGGATACATTTAAACGCTTTTGCAAACACCATAGATCCAGATCAGCAGCAGAGTGACGCTGCATGCTGATCAGGATCTATGTTGTTTGCTATATAGCCAAGTGGCTTAGCAAGTTCATCTGAATAGCAAACAGCATAGAGCCTGATCAGACGGCACGTTCCGTGGCGGTTAATCTGGCTCTATATTCTTTGCAAATACTGTTTGAACGGTATCCAGAATGAAATGGGTTAACCAGACTGTAATCCAATCACAATAGTCTAGTGTCTCCGTGGCTGAGTGGTTACGGTCGTTGACTTCAAATCATCTCCTCGCTCTGCACTTTTTGCCAGTGATATGACTATTTTTAGACATAATTACCCATTTTGATAAATGAACTTGTCCAAATGTGATTTTCTGATTCATTTATTGATTTATGAATATCGTGGACCAGTCCATGTGAGTTACTTGGTGTTGAATGGGTTAAGGCAGGTTTGACTGTAAGTGATTAAAATAATCCTATGTTTGAGAACAAATACCTTGGCAGATAAAACACACTATGAAATATACATGGCTGAATACAATGCATGACTGGTTACGACTCGTCGGTGCCTTCGTTCCTACGACAAATATGCTAATCGGCTGCAACATTGTAGATGTTATCCGGTTGCATGGGAAAGACTATCAACTGTTTGCATGCTGGGTAAAATAAAGACGATAAATAGTCCAAATTAAGTGTAACAAATCATTGTATGTTTTATTTATTTATGAGTGAAAACTGTGGAAATAAGTCGTGGAATTTCATTACAATTGTGTCGTAATGGGGGGGGGGGTCGCAATGACACAATTCTAATGAAATTACACGACTTATTTCCACAGTGTTCACAATGATATAGCATATTGGAATTCCATGACACATATTACTATATATTTAATTTGATTGTATCCGATTGCATCGGAAACACATTAAATTTTGTTGCAACTTGTTGCATGGGAAAGTTTATACTAAATTTTGTTGCATCTTGTTGCATGGGGAAAGTTTATACTAAATTTTGTGTTATCTTGTTGCATGGGGAAAGTTTATACTAAATGTTGTGTTATCTTGTTGCATGGGGAAAGTTTATACTAAATTTTGTCATATCTTGCATGGGAAAGTTTATACTAAATTTTGTTGCATCTTGTTGCATGGGAAAGGTTATACAATACTAAATGTTGTGTTATCTTGTTGCATGGGGAAAGTTTATACTAAATTTGGTCATATCTTGTATGGGAAAGTTTATACTAAATTTTGTTGCATCTTGTTGCATGGGAAAGTATATACTAAATGTTGTGTTATCTTGTTGCATGGGAAAAGTTTATACTAAATTGTGATGTATCTTGTTGCATGGGGAAAGTTTATACTAAATGTTGTGTTATCTTGTTGCATGGGGAAAGTTTATACTAAATGTTGTGTTATCTTGTTGCATGGGGAAAGTTTATACTAAATGTTGTGTTATCTTGTTGAATGGGGAAAGTTTATACTAAATTGTGATGTATATATAATATTGCATGGGAAAGTTTATACTAAATGTTGTGTTATCTTGTTGCATGGGGAAAGTTTATACTAAATTTTGTTGTATCTTGTTGCATGGGAGAGTTTATACTAAATGTTGTAGTATCTTGTTGCATGGAGAAAGTTTATACTAAATTGTGTAGTATCTTGTTGCATGGGAGAGTTTATACTAAATGTTGTGTTATCTTGTTGCATGGGGAAAGTTTATACTAAATGTTGTGTTATCTTGTTGCATGGGAGAGTTTATACTAAATGTTGTTGTATCTTGTTGCATGGGGAAAGTTTATACTAAATTTGGTTGTATCTTGTTGCATGGGGAAAGTTTATACTAAATGTTGTAGTATCTTGTTGCATGGGGAAAGTTTATACTAAATTTTGCTGTATCTTGTTGCATGGGGAAAGTTTATACTAAATGTTGTAGTATCTTGTTGCATGGGGAAAGTTTATACTAAATTTTGTTGTATCTTGTTGCATGGGGAAAGTTTATTCTAAATTTTGTTGTATCTTGTTGCATGGGGAAAGTTTATACTAAATGTTGTAGTATCTTGTTGCATGGGGAAAGTTTATACTAAATTTTGTAGTATCTTGTTGCATGGAGAAAGTTTATACTAAATATTGTAGTATCTTGTTGCATGGAGAAAGTTTATACTAAATATTGTTGTATCTTGTTGCATGGGGAAAGTTTATACTAAATTTTGTAGTATCTTGTTGCATGGGAGAGTTTATACTACATTTTGTAGTATCTTGTTGGAGGGGAAAGACTGCCTGGTGTGACATAATGTCTGTAATAGTTGTATGTGTGTGTAATTCTACCGGCTGCTGTCAGTTATGTAATGTGTTGGTTTGCAACGGAAATGTTAATAACAGAAAGAATCATCTTTATTGCCAAGTTAAGTTTGTCTATAAGTACCCACAGCAGTTTCATCAGTTGAAAATGTCTCTATGTCAGGCCACATTAATGTTTATTCTAGTTTCTCACAGGGATCATTTTAGAGGGTCGCCCTAGGGACCGTGACATCGCCCTCTGGGGGCCCCACTTCTCCCTAAAAATAATATTTTCATACAAAATTTGGCCAGTAAGATACACTTGCCCATTATAAAGCACTCCTTCTATTATAATGTTGTATTTAATGGTCATACTGTGCATTTTAACCATATTTTGTTGAAATTTATTAAATAACATCACACGCTTTCTCACTTCTCCCAAAAATTCTCACCTAGAATGAACCCTGTCTCATCCTTGCCCCTTAACATATGCCCCATCCCCAACTATTTTTATTTCATTGTGTGCAGTTAAAAAGATCTGGTAATTTTCACTGAAAACAATGCTGTAATGGTTTTTATATATATCCCAATATATTTTAATGGTATATTATAAGTCACCTAGGTGCTTTGCAATGGACTATAGGAAATCGCGATAGCGTAGTGGTTGCGCATTTGATCCATGTGCGAAACGTCCGGATTTCACGGCCAGCTTTGCTGTTACAAATGTGCCATTAGTCAAGGCATTTAAATTCCACATTGTCTCTTCTCTCTCCCTCGTGGCGATGTATTCCATGAGGAATAAGTTCTCGAGAGTGATTAATAGAAGTTGTAAGAACTTGTTTCGCAATCGTGCTAAAATAAATTTGTATAAACTAATGAACTACAATCAAACCAAATGTTAGTGGTCACCTATATTAAGCAGCCAACCTGTATATAAGCAGCCAGTGTCCCAATATGTTGTTTTATTATACATATAACCTCTATTAAGCAGCCACCTGTGCTAAGCAACCACTTTCTTTGATTCCCTTGACTGCCTGCTTAAGACAGATTTGACTGTATAGTAGACACTATGGTCTAGCTCAATTAACCCTTTGCACGCTCGCGGCAGATAAAATCACTTTTGCAATAGAATGTTCCGTCTGATCAGGCTCGATGCTGTTTGCTATTCGGATAGTGGAGCTAAAACATTTGGCTGAATAACAAACAACATATATCCTGATCAGACGTGTTACGCTGCGGCTGATGTGGATCTATGGTGTTTGCAAATGTGATCTTAGTTACTCAGCAGGCAACGGGTCAAGCGTCTATAATCTAGATAGTGATACAACAACAACAACAACAACAGTTCAGTGTGTCTGCGGGAACTGCATTAATTGGTATTTTACATTTATCCAGGAGACTCATGTTTATGGTCGCTAAAATACGCGAAGTAAAACACTGGCTTTGTGTTAAATCCCGACCTTGCAAATCCATAAAATATTAATATGATTTAATGGCGGAAAATTATGATGGGCACAATGACGAGAAACCGACAGGAAGAGAACCTGTGGGAAATGATAGAATGTGAATAGCATTTTTTGTTACGTTGTCCTAAATAGAATGTATGCTAACGTTCATACAGTGTAATATATTCCACACTGATTGGCCGTCGCGATATATCGGCCTTCGCGATATCTACACAACTACAGAAGTAATACAAATTGTTGGGAGAAGTGAGAAAGCGCGTGATCGCTTCCTTAAATGGTGTTCTTTAATATACTTCTGCAAAATAGGGTTTAAATGCACAGTACAACCATTAAATACAACATTGAATAGAAGGAGTGCTTTCTTTATAATGGGCCAGTACTAGACAAAATTTGTTGTTTTTTTAGGGAGAAGTGGGGCCCCCAGAGGGCGAAGTCAGGGTCCCTAGGGCGACAATTTCGCCCACATCGCCCTCTAAAATGATCCCTGCAAACATGAACATTCTGTACAAATCTGCCAAATATATATACGGTTAAACCTGTGGTAGTAGTCACCTCTATTAAGCAGCCAACCTGCATTAAGCGGCCAGTTTTCAGATTCCAAATATATTACTTTGTTATACATTTGACCTCTATTAAACAGCCAACCTACATTAAGCAGCCAACCTACCAACCTACATTAAGCAGCCAGTTTTCAGATTCCAAATATATTACTTTGTTTTACATTTGACCTCTATTAAGCAGCCAACCTACATTAAGCAGCCAGTTTTCAGATTCCAAATATATTACTTTGTTATACATTTGACCTCTATTAAGCAGCCAACCTACATTAAGCAGCCAATTTTCAGATTCCAAATATATTACTTTGTTATACATTTGACCTCTATTAATCAGCCATCTCATTCTGTACTATTCAGCCACTTTCTGTGATTCCCTTGACTGGCTGCTTAACACAGGTATGACTGTATATACATTTACATTGTGAATCGATGAATCGATCATCATTCTCTGACCTCTATTAAGCAGCCATCTGTACTATTCAGCCACTTTCTGTGATTCCCTTGACTGGCTGTTTAACACAGGTATGACTGTATATACATTTACATTGTGAATCGATGAATCGATCATCATTCTCAAGTTATTAATAAAACAAGCCCTGAATGTAATGTCTGCTTCTAAATGATTGATTATTTATATGTCATGTTGACATCGTGTTGTCTGTCCTTGGGGTGAAATCCTGCACAGAATGGCACCCAGGGGTCTTACCTCCACCATTAATTAGAATAGCTGGAGCGGCGCCACATGATGTAAGATGTTTGTGAGACATTAAGCCTCAAAAAACAAACAGAGAAAAGATATACTGGGTATTTTATAATAACAACGTAACTATTTGCACCCTGGGTTGAAATTTGAGCATTGTAGACAACGATTTAATACTATCTTTATCTCTGTTCTCAATGAAAACAATAGTTACATGTAATGAAATTTACATTAGAATTGAGTTGAAGACATGTTTTCGGGTAGCTGTTAATATACTGATTACACTTAGTGTGCACAGAGTTAGGTAACTGAACTATTACTGATTTCTTGAATTACTTTCACAAATGATGTGCACAGAGTTAGGTAACTGTGAAATATTAATGATTTCTTGAATTACTTTCACAAATGATGTGCACAGAGTTAGGTAACTGTGAAATATTAATGATTTCTTGAATTACTTTCACAAATGATGTGCACAGAGTTAGGTAACTGTGAAATATTAATGATTTCTTGAATTACTTTCACAAATGATGTGCACAGAGTTAGGTAACTGTGAAATATTAATGATTTCTTGAATTACTTTCACAAATGATGTGCACAGAGTTAGGTAACTGTAAAATATTAATGATTTCTTGAATTACTTTCACAAATGATGTGCACAGAGTTAGGTAACTGT
The DNA here is from genome assembly GCA_014843695.1 of Archivesica marissinica. NCBI lineage: Eukaryota > Metazoa > Mollusca > Bivalvia > Venerida > Vesicomyidae > Archivesica > Archivesica marissinica. The sequence goes on along the minus strand of CM026392.1, from coordinate 40,956,072 downwards.
GAACTATTACTGATTTCTTGAATTACTTTCACATATGATGTGCACAGAGTTAGGTAACTGTGAACTATTACTGATTTCTTGTATAACTATCCGGTTGATTGAATTAAGAGAAACTGTGTGCATGAATTAAGAGAAACTGTGTGCATCAATTAAGAGAAACTGTGTGCATGAATTAAGAGAAACTGTATGCATATATTCTGCAAAGGAAGAAAAAGAGAACTGTTTGAAAATGGATCAGATGACTGACTATAATAACATGTTGCATTTTGTAAATATTTTGGCAAAACCGAACATTTCGCCAGTGTGGCCATTTAAGAATCTGGCATAATAACCACAGTTATATTTACCTAGGTGTGAACCTACCAATATTAACCTAACAATAAAAAGAAGACTTTCGTATTGTACGCAGCAATTCCTATCAAGTGTTGGCTGGCTTCACAATTAATAGCCATCACTGAGATTCCAGGGATAATCCAGAATTCTTTGTGTATTTGATAGGAAATATTAATTATTTCAGAGGTATATTAATTTGGAAATTGATTTTCATTCTTCGTTTTAAAAGCATGATGTTGATCTGGTGCTTAGTTTATAGATTGTGTTCCAGTTAGGTATTTAAGTGGCTGTCCGATTAGCGCAGTGGTTAGCGCGCTCGCTTCTCACCAATGCAACTCGGGTTCGATCCTCGGACCGGGAAGTATGCGAGATGGTACGGTGGTTGCCAGATCGGACAGGTGGGTTTTCTCCGGGTACTCCGGTTTCCTCCCACACGAATGACCACATATACGCTTTTATCCGCGCCAATGAGTGTGATTAATATAAGTTGTTAGAACTTGATTCGCAATAGTTGTAAAATAAATAAAGTTTAATGTAATTATTTCAGATTTATATTAATTTTGAAATTGATTTTCATTCTTGGTTTAAACATGATGTTGTCCTTACTTGGATTGTGTTCCAGTTTGGTATTTAAGTATTATAGCAATTGTATGAGAAAATGTGATGGTTCGAGCCCCGCTCAGACCGTGTCTCATTTATATGAAACAGTTGGCAGTTTCTTGGTGCACCAAGTACTGGTTAACCACTGGAGCCTGCACAGGAAAGGTGTTGTTGGGTAAACTGCCCGTCGCTCAAATGGGAAACCGGTAGCGATGTTAAATAAACTTAAATAATAACAAAAATATGAGAAAATGACATTGGTAATTATTAACCTTTCCACCAGTGAGGTATGATATGATCAACTTTATTTCATATCCAATAGGTCCAATATGACCCATGAGGTACAACAATTTAGAAACACAAACAATTAGCACATAGTGGTGACAAATCTTGTGGAGAAGGCATAGTATGCCTGGTAACGATGTTATTATTCAATTTTAAAATTAATCACAAGAATATACTAGCAATACCAATGTTCATAATTTATATATCAAAACTGGGTTTACTTCCATTAAGAATATCACAGAGTACAACAAGTCGATTGGGCTTATCCCTACCCCCACTACACCTGTGACATTCTTTCTTGAGTAAACACTGTTTGGCATATAATGTATACCCGCATGAGGCCTACCGTCCATACTCGCCTATAAGACGACCCTCTACTATGTTACTGTTATGTGAGTTTTGGCACGCACTGTATATAAGAACTGTATATAAGACGGATTGATAAAATGGACACCAGAACAAGTATAAATTGCATGTTTGGCCAGTGCAAGTTGAAGAAATGTTCAATGTCAGAGTCAATATCACACTAATATAAGACGGATTGATAAAATGGACACCAGAACAAGTATAATTGCATGTTTGGCCAGTGCAAGTTGAAGAAATGTTCAATGTCAGAGTCAATATCACACTAATATAAGACGGATTGATAAAATGGACACCAGAACAAGTATAATTGCATGTTTGGCCAGTGCAAGTTGAAGAAATGTTCAATGTCAGAGTCAATATCACACTAATATAAGACGGATTGATAAAATGGACACCAGAACAAGTATAATTGCATGTTTGGCCAGTGCAAGTTGAAGAAATGTTCAATGTCAGAGTACTGTCTTTTCTAAAATGTAATTATGGATACCAATTAATTTTAATTAACATGTAATGTAAATGCCCCCCCCCCCCCACCAATGACTATATAAAACGATTATCATTGATACAGCTCATCAGACGGATTTTGTAGTCCGGTGGTAACACGCTGGACTTGTAATCCAGGGATCGCTGGTTCGATCCCCCGTCTGACCCTAATAAAATTAACAGTCTTTCAGATGGGACATTGAACTGAGGTCTCATGTCGGTGCTTTACACCGTGCACATAAAAGAACCAGAGGAGTCTCTGGAATGGGTCTCTGTCTGTATCATTACACTATCCTCAAAAAATCTAAAATGACTAATCTCTTCAATGGACAACCGGTAGTGACGATAAATAAACGTAAAACACACACTAAATCTATTACCATGATAGACTACCAAGATTCAGTGAGATAACTGCAATAAATACATATCATACAAATTTGAGTTAGGCATAAATGCGTCCGTCCATAGGTAAACACTCCTCAATATCGAGTCGGAACAAACTGATATTTTGGAAACAATTTTTTAGCACTCGCTTATAAGATAGGACCACATTTTGAGGCCGTAATCTGGTGGTAAAATACTCGTGTTATAGGCTAGTAAGGATGGTATGCTCACATATCCTGAGTGGAAGTCGTGATAGCGCAGTGGATGCGCGTTCGCTTCAGGTGCGAAAGGTCCAGAGTTCGAGCCCCGCTGGAGCTGTTACGATTGTGCCCTTAGGCAAGGCATTTAAATTCCACGTTGCCTCTTCTCTCTTCCTCGTGGCGATGGATTCCATCAGGAATGAGGTCTCGAGAGTGATTAATATAAGTTGAAATAACTTGTTTCCCAATCGAGCTAAAATAAATTTGTATAAACTAACATTCTTAATAGATGAAGTCTCATATCTACCCCACCTCCATAGAGATTACTGGTAATGTTTAACTCTGCATGCTGGATAAAATAAATAGTTCAGATAATTGTAGCAGACAACAAGGTCTCGTTTACACCATGCATGTAAAAGAACTAGAGGAGACTCTGAAATGGGTTTCTTTATCATTGCACTATCCTCAAAAAATCTAAAATGACTAATCTCTTCAATGGACAACCGGTAGTGACGATAAATAAACGTAAAACACACACTAAATCTATTACCATGATAGACTACCAAGATTCAGTGAGATAACTGCAATAAATACATATCATACAAATTTGAGTTAGGCATAAATGCGTCCGTCCATAGGTAAACACTCCTCAATATCGAGTCGGAACAAACTGATATTTTGGAAACAATTTTTTAGCACTCGCTTATAAGATAGGACCACATTTTGAGGCCGTAATCTGGTGGTAAAATACTCGTGTTATAGGCTAGTAAGGATGGTATGCTCACATATCCTGAGTGGAAGTCGTGATAGCGCAGTGGATGCGCGTTCGCTTCAGGTGCGAAAGGTCCAGAGTTCGAGCCCCGCTGGAGCTGTTACGATTGTGCCCTTAGGCAAGGCATTTAAATTCCACGTTGCCTCTTCTCTCTTCCTCGTGGCGATGGATTCCATCAGGAATGAGGTCTCGAGAGTGATTAATATAAGTTGAAATAACTTGTTTCCCAATCGAGCTAAAATAAATTTGTATAAACTAACATTCTTAATAGATGAAGTCTCATATCTACCCCACCTCCATAGAGATTACTGGTAATGTTTAACTCTGCATGCTGGGTAAAATAAATAGTTCAGATAATTGTAGCAGACAACAAGGTCTCGTTTACACCATGCATGTAAAAGAACTAGAGGAGACTCTGAAATGGGTTTCTTTATCATTGCACTATCCTCAAAAAATCTAAAATGACTAATCTCTTCAATGGACAACCGGTAGTGACGATAAATAAACGTAAAACACACACTAAATCTATTACCATGATAGACTACCAAGATTCAGTGAGATAACTGCAATAAATACATATCATACAAATTTGAGTTAGGCATAAATGCGTCCGTCCATAGGTAAACACTCCTCAATATCGAGTCGGAACAAACTGATATTTTGGAAACAATTTTTTAGCACTCGCTTATAAGATAGGACCACATTTTGAGGCCGTAATCTGGTGGTAAAATACTCGTGTTATAGGCTAGTAAGGATGGTATGCTCACATATCCTGAGTGGAAGTCGTGATAGCGCAGTGGATGCGCGTTCGCTTCAGGTGCGAAAGGTCCAGAGTTCGAGCCCCGCTGGAGCTGTTACGATTGTGCCCTTAGGCAAGGCATTTAAATTCCACGTTGCCTCTTCTCTCTTCCTCGTGGCGATGGATTCCATCAGGAATGAGGTCTCGAGAGTGATTAATATAAGTTGAAATAACTTGTTTCCCAATCGAGCTAAAATAAATTTGTATAAACTAACATTCTTAATAGATGAAGTCTCATATCTACCCCACCTCCATAGAGATTACTGGTAATGTTTAACTCTGCATGCTGGGTAAAATAAATAGTTCAGATAATTGTAGCAGACAACAAGGTCTCGTTTACACCATGCATGTAAAAGAACTAGAGGAGACTCTGAAATGGGTTTCTTTATCATTGCACTATCCTCCAAAAATCTAAAATGACTTATCTCTTCAGGAGGCGTCGCTCATATGAGCAACCGGTAGCGACGATAAATAAACCTAAATACACACACACAGCAGACGACAATTTATTATTGTGTTTTTCATATTTGTACCTGAAAATATGTCATGTGTCATGTTATGATGTTGCTTTTCGTTACGACACAATTGCAGGGTTATCAGATGGTACATTGAACTGAGGTCTCGTGTCTGTGCTGTCCACCGTGCACGTAAAAGAACCAGAGGAGACTCTGGAATGGGTCTCTGTCTGTATCACATTCTATGTCAACAATTTTGGGAGAAGTGAGAAAGCTCGTGATCGCTTCCTTAAATGGTGTTCTTTAATATACTTTGCAAAATAGGGTTAAAATGCACAGTACAACCATTAAATACAACATTTGAATAGAAGGAGTGCTTTATAATGGGTCAGTGTATCTTACTAGACAACATTTTGTTTGTAGCCCTCTAGAATGATCCCTGAATTGTAATGAAATAGCATGACATATTTTATTGCTATTTTCACTGCTGAAACAACTATTTGAACTATTTATAATACCTTAATTTTACCCAGAATGCAAAGAGTTAAATAAGAGTTTATTTCTATTTTCAGCAATATCAAAAGAAGATACGATTCACGAAAGTGACCAGGAAGTAAGTATTCTATTGGACATCTTAATTAACCTGTAACCCTTTCCTTCATAGAAATGACAGCCATTTAACCCTTTCCTTCATAGAAATGACAGCCATTTAACCCTTTCCTTCATAGAAATGACAGCCATTTAACCCTTTCCTTCATAGAAATGACAGCCATTTAACCCTTTCCTTCATAGAAATTACAGCCATTTAACCCTTTCCTTCATAGAAATTACAGCCATTTAACCCTTTCCTTCATAGAAATTACAGCCATTTAACCCTTTCCTTCATAGAAATGACAGCCATTTAACCCTTTCCTTCATAGAAATGACAGCCATTTAACCCTTTCCTTCATGGAAATGACAGCCATTTAACCCTTTCCTTCATAGAAATGACAGCCATTTAACCCTTTCCTTCATAGAAATGACAGCCACTTAACCCTTTCCTTCATAGAGATTTAGGTTAATATACTATTATATCTCCATACAAACGACAGCCATTTAACCCTTTCCTTCATAGAGATTTAGGTTAATATACTATTATATCTCCATACAAACGACAGCCATTTAACCCTTTCCTTCATAGAGATTTAGGTTAATATACTATTATATCTCCATACAAACCACAGCCATTTAACCCTTTCCTTCATAGAGGTTTAGGTTAATATACTATTATATCTCCATACAAACGACAGCCATTTAACCCTTTCCTTCATAGAGGTTTAGGTTAATATACTATTATATCTCCATACAAACCACAGCCATTTAACCCTTTCCTTCATAGAGATTTAGGTTAATATACTATTATATCTCCATACAAACAACAGCCATTTAACCCTTTCCTTTATAGAGATTTAGGTTAATATACTATTATATCTCCATACAAACGACAGCCATTTAACCCTTTCCTTCATAGAGATTTAGGTTAATATACTATTATATCACCATACACACGAAAGCCATTTAACCCTTTCCTTCATAGAGATTTAGGTTAGTTTATACAAATTTATTTTTAGCTCGATTGCGAAACAAGTTCTTATAACTTATACTAATCACGCTCGAGACCTCATTCCTGATGGAATCCATCGCCACGAGGGAGAGAGAAGAGGCATGTGGAATTTAAATGCCTTGCCTAAGGACACAATCGTAACGGCTCCAGCGGGGCTCGAACTCCGAGCCTTTCGCACATGAAGCGAACGCGCTACCACTGAGCTATCACGACTTCCTCATGGCGAGATTTAGGTTAATATACTATTATATCTCCATACAAACGACAGCCATTTAACCCTTTCCGTCATAGAGATTTAGGTTAATATACGATTATATCTCCATACAAACGACAGCCATTTAACCCTTTCCTTCATAGAGATTTAGGTTACTATACTATTATATCTCCATACAAACGACAGCCATTTAACCCTTTCCTTCATAGAGATTTAGGTTAATATACTATTATATCTCCATACAAACGACAGTCATTTAGCCCTTTCCTTCATAGAGATTTAGGTTAATATACTATTATATATCCATACAAACGACAGCCATTTAACCCTTTCCTTCATAGAGATTTAGGTTAATATACTATTATATCTCCATACAAACGACAGCCATTTAACCCTTTCCTTCATAGAGATTTAGGTTAATATACTATTATATCTCCATACAAACGACAGCCATTTAACCCTTTCCTTCATAGAGATTTAGGTTAATATACTAATATATCTCCATACAAACGACAGCCATTTAACCCTTTCCTTCATAGAGATTTAGGTTAATATACTATTATATCTCCATACAAACGACAGCCATTTAACCCTTTCCTTCATAGAGATTTAGGTCAATATACTATTATATCTCCATACAAACGACAGCCATTTAACCCTTTCCTTCATAGAGATTTAGGTTAATATACTATTATATCTCCATACAAACGACAGCCATTTAGCTATCATGCAGTGGATAAGTAGTTGCCATATCTATCCTACCTCCATAGATATTACTGGGACTTCATAGAGATTTAGGTTAATATACATGTACTATTATATCTCCATAGAAACAACAGTCATTTAGCTATCATGCTGTGGATAAGTAGTCGCCATATCTATCCCACCTACATAGATATTACTGGGACTACATAGAGATTTAGGTTAATATACTATTATATCTCCATACAAACCACAGCCATTTTGCTGTCATGCAGTGGATAAGTAGTCGCCATATCTATCCCACATCTATAGATATTACTGGAGCTACATAGAGATTTAGGTTAATATACTATTATATCTCCATACAAACGACAGCCATTTTGCTGTCATGCGGTGGATAAGTAGTTGCCATATCTATCCCACCTCCATAGATATTACTGGGACTACATAGAGATTTAGGTTAATATACTATTATATCTCCATACAAACGACAGCCATTTAGCTATCACGCAGTGGATAAGTAGTCGCCATATATATCCCACCTCCATAGATATTACTGGAACTACATAGAGATTTAGGTTAATATACTATTATATCTCCATACAAACGACAGCCATTTAGCTATCATGCAGTGGATAAGTAGTCGCCATATCTATCCCACATCTATAGATATTACTGGAGCTACATAGAGATTTAGGTTAATATACTATTATATCTCCATACAAACGACAGCCATTTTGCTGTCATGCGGTGGATAAGTAGTTGCCATATCTAACCCACCTCCATAGATATTACTGGGACTACATAGAGATTTAGGTTAATATACTATTATATCTCCATACAAACGACAGCCATTTAGCTATCACGCAGTGGATAAGTAGTCGCCATATATATCCCACCTCCATAGATATTACTGGAACTACATAGAGATTTAGGTTAATATACTATTATATCTCCATACAAACGACAGCCATTTAGCTATCATGCAGTGGATAAGTAGTCGCCATATATATCCCACCTCCATAGATATTACTGGGACTACATAGAGATTTAGGTTAATATACTATTATATCTCCATACAAACGACAGCCATTTAGCTATCATGCAGTGGATAAGTAGTCGCCATATATATCCCACCTCCATAGATATTACTGGGACTACATAGAGATTTAGGTTAATATACTATTATATCTCCATACAAACGACAGCCATTTAGCTATCATGCAGTGGATAAGTAGTCGCCATATCTATCCCACCTCCGTAAATATTACTGGGACTACATGTGATTCTGGCCTTTATTATGAACATTGGTTTGGCTACTACATTGTCAATGTATGTCGTATTGGTAAATGGCATCAAGAGGTGCCTCTATGAGGAAAAGGGTTAAAATGCTGATTTAATTGGAAGGAATGTGCAAACAACATAGATCCAGATCAGCCATGGTGTAACACCGCCGCACCTGCTCAGGATCTATGTTGTTTGCTATTCCGCCAAGTATTTTCGCTCCACTATCTAAATAGCAGACAGCAAAGAACCTGATCAGATGACACCATCTGTGCAATCTGATCTGGCTCTATCTTGTTTGAAAATGTGACTTTATTGGCAATTAACATGATAAGTGTGGAGATAAAATAGCAGACATATACAAGCATGTCTTGAGATAAAATTACACCAAATATCTAGGTCAGGGTCACATAGGTCAATAACGTGAAATAGTTTTGAATATTTGCATGTAAAATCTATGCAAATTTTGAATTTTGCATGTAAAATCTATGCAAATTAACTAGATTGTCCGAGTTTGTAAGTTAAACTTGGTGCTATTGTAGAATATGTCCTTGAGTTGTATACCAAGGGGTATTGTAGAACATGTCCTTGAGTTGTATACCAAGGGGTATTGTAGAACATGTCCTTGAGTTGTATACCAAGGGGTGTTGTAGAACATGTCCTTGAGTTGTATACCAAGGGGTATTGTAGAACATGTCCTTGAGTTGTATACCAAGGGGTGTTGTAGAACATGTCCTTGAGTTGTATACCAAGGGGTATTGTAGAACATGTCCTTGAGTTGTATACCAAGGGGTGTTGTAGAACATGTCCTTGAGTTGTATACCAAGGGGTATTGTAGAACATGTCCTTGAGTTGTATACCAAGGGGTGTTGTAGAACATGTCCTTGAGTTGTATACCAAGGGGTATTGTAGAACATGTCCTTGAGTTGTATACCAAGGGGTGTTGTAGAACATGTCCTTGAGTTGTATACCAAGGGGTATTGTAGAACATGTCCTTGAGTTGTATACCAAGGGGTGTTGTAGAACATGTCCTTGAGTTGTATACCAAGGGGTATTGTAGAACATGTCCTTGAGTTGTATACCAAGGGGTGTTGTAGAATATGTCCTTGAGTTGTATACCAAGGTGTGTTGTAGAATATGTCCTTGAGTTGTATACCAAGGGGTGTTGTAGAATATGTCCTTGAGTTGTATACCAAGGGGTGTTGTAGAATATGTCCTTGAGTTGTATACCAAGGGGTGTGTAGAACATGTCCTTGAGTTGTATACCAAGGGGTATTGTAGAACATGTCCTTGAGTTGTATAGCAAGGGGTGTTGTAGAACATGTCCTTGAGTTGTATACCAAGGGGTATTGTAGAACATGTCCTTGAGTTGTATCCAAGGGGTATTGTAGAACATGTCCTTGAGTTGTATACCAAGGGGTATTGTAGAATATGTCCTTGAGTTGTATACCAAGGGGTGTTGTAGAACATGTCCTTGAGTTGTATCCAAGGGGTATTGTAGAACATGTCCTTGAGTTGTATATCAAGGGGTATTGTAGAATATGTCCTTGAGTTGTATACCAAGGGGTGTTGTAGAACATGTCCTTGAGTTGTATCCAAGGGGTGTTGTAGAACATGTCCTTGAGTTGTATACCAAGGGGTGTTGTAGAACATGTCCTTGAGTTGTATACCAAGGGGTGTTGTAGAATATGTCCTTGAGTTGTATACCAAGGGGTGTTGTAGAATATGTCCTTGAGTTGTATACCAAGGGGTGTTGTAGAATATGTCCTTAGTTGTATACCAAGGGGTGTTGTAGAAAATGTCCTTGAGTTGTATACCAAAGGGTATTGTAGAACATGTCCTTGAGTTGTATACCAAGGGGTGTTGTAGTCTAGAACATGTCCTTGAGTTGTATACCAAGGGGTATTGTAGAACATGTCCTTGAGTTGTATACCAAGGGGTGTTGTAGAATATGTCCTTGAGTTGTATACCAAGGGGTGTTGTAGAATATGTCCTTGAGTTGTATACCAAGGGGTGTTGTAGAACATGTCCTTGAGTTGTATACCAAGGGGTGTTGTAGAATATGTCCTTGAGTTGTATACCAAGGGGTGTTGTAGAACATGTCCTTGAGTTGTATACCAAGGGGTGTTGTAGAACATGTCCTTGAGTTGTATATCAAGGGGTGTTGTAGAATATGTCCTTGAGTTGTATACCAAGGTTACTAGTCTACCAGCTCCGGTTCACAATGTGTGCATGTATTCTACCAGCTCCAGTTTACACCAGTTCACAATGTGTGCATGTATTCTATCAGCTCCGGTTCACACCGGTTCACAATGTGTGCATGTATTCTACCAGCTCCAGTTCACACCGGTTCACAATGTGTGCATGTATTCTACCAGCTCCGGTTCACACCGGTTCACAATGTGTGCATGTACTCTACCAGCTCCAGTTCACACCAGTTCACAATGTGTGCATGTATTCTACCAGCTCTGGTTCACACCGGTTCACAATGTGTGCATGTATTCTACCAGCTCCGGTTCACACTGGTTCACAATGTGTTTGTTTTATTTTCCATAAAGCTGTTGTTTCTCTTACAGAGCACTATATTTAATTTGACATTTATTTATTTACAACAGAGCACAGATGAACTGCTGACCAATGGGGATTCTGCAAAGACTGGTTCCCTCCCGTCGCCTCCAGATTTGGCTCTACAACGCTGCTCACATAACGGCGATGATATAACGATAAATCATACGTATAGCACGCATTCAGGGGGCTATCATACGCTAGGCAGACAGGGTACATACACTGGAATTCCAGAGACGTTTGTGTCTAGTTTTAAAGGTATGTGTAGTATGGTAGTCGTAGCTCATTTAAGCTCACTTTAAGCATTAATAATGTGATTATGCTTTGTCCATCGTCGTGCATTGTCCATCGTCGTGCATTGTCATGCATTGTCCATCATCGTGCATTGTCCATCATCGTGCTTTGTCCATCGTCGTGCATTGTCCATCGTCGTGCATTGTCATGCATTGTCCATCGTCGTGCATTGTCCATCGTCGTGCATTGTCCATCGTCGTGCATTTGTCCATCGTCGTGCATTGTCCATCGTCGTGCATTGTCCATCGTCGTGCATTGTCCATCCTCGTGCATTGTCCATTGTCATGCATTGTCCATCATCGTGCATTGTCCATCCTCGTGCATTGTCCATTGTCATGCATTGTCCATCCTCATGCATTGTCCATCCTCGTGCATTGTCCATTGTCGTGCATTGTCCATCATCGTGCATTGTCCATCCTCGTGCATTGTCCATTGTCATGCATTGTCCATCATCGTGCATTGTCCATCCTTGTGCATTGTCCATCCTTGTGCATTGTCCATCGTCGTGCATTGTCCATTGTCATGCATTGTTCATCCTCGTGCATTGTCCATCGTCGTGCATTGTCCATCGTCGTGCATTGTCCATCCTCGTGCATTGTCCATCGTCGTGCATTGTCCATCGTCGTGCATTGTCCATCCTCGTGCATTGTCCATCGTCGTGCATTGTCCATCCTCATGCATTGTCCATCCTCGTGCATTGTCATGCATTGTCCATCCTCGTGCATTGTCCATCGTCGTGCATTGTCCATCGTCGTCGTGCATTGTCCATCCTCATGCATTGTCCATCCTCGTGCATTGTCCATCCTCGTGCATTGTCCATCCTCGTGCATTGTCCATCCTCGTGCATTGTCATGCATTGTCCATCCTCGTGCATTGTCCATCCTCGTGCATTGTCCATCGTCGTGCATTGTCCATCGTCGTGCATTGTCCATCGTCGTGCATTGTCCATCCTCGTGCATTGTCCATCCTCGTGCATTGTCCATCCTCGTGCATTGTCCATCCTCGTGCATTGTCCATCGTCATGCATTGTCCATCCTCATGCATTGTCCATTGCATTGTCCATCGTCATGCATTGTCCATCCTCATGCATTGTCCATCCTCATGCATTGTCCATCCTCGTGCATTGTCCATCGTCATGCATTGTCCATCCTCATGCATTGTCCATCCTCGTCATTGTCATGCATTGTCCATCCTCGTGCATTGTCCATCGTGCATTGTCCATCGTCGTGCATTGTCCATCCTCATGCATTGTCCATCCTCGTGCATTGTCCATCCTCGTGCATTGTCCATCCTCGTGCATTGTCCTCGCATTGTCCATCCTCGTGCATTTTCCATCCGTGCATGTCCATCCTCGTGCATCCATGTGCATTGTCCATGCATTGTCATGCATTGTCATGCATTGTCCATCGTCGTGCATTGTCCATCGTCGTGCATTGTCCATCCTCATGCATTGTCCATCCTCGTGCATTGTCCATCCTTGTGCATTGTCCATCGTCGTGCATTGTCCATCCTCGTGCATTGTCCATCCTCGTGCATTGTCCATCCTCGTGCATTGTCCATCCTCGTGCATTGTCCATCCACGTGCATTGTCCATCCTCGTGCATTGTCCATCCTCGTGCATTGTCCATCGCCGTGCATTGTCCATCCTCGTGCATTGTCCATCGCCGTGCATTGTCCATCGTCAAGATATTGCTTCAAATGATCCAGTGGTCCAATCATCATGAAACTTCACAACAATGATCATTGGGTGACCTTTCAAGGTTGCCTCAAATTAGGTCAGTGTGTCTTAAAACTAGGTCACTAGGTCAACGTTACGTCACAACAATGATCATTGGGTGACCTTTCAAGGTTGCCTCAAATTTGGTAAATGTATCTTAAAACTAGGTCACTAGGTCAACGTTAGTGCCAAAAAGCCTTCTCTGTACATAATTCTCCGCCTCCGTGGTCGAGTGGTTACGGTCGCTGACTCGTATACCACTGTAACCTATCATCACTGATGGTCACGGGTTCGAGCCCTGCTCAGACCGTGTCTCATTTATATGAAAAAGTTGGCAGTTTCTTACGGAGGTTGGTGCACCCAAGTACTGGTTAACCGCTGGAGCCTGCCCAGGAAAGGTGTTGTTAGGTAAACTGCCCGCCGGCGATATAGCCCAATATGGTGATGATGCAGGCGTAAAACCCGAAATATAACATATAACTGTACATAATTACTGTTACGAATGTGATGAGCATTATTAGATGATAGTCTCTAAAGTTTGCTCAAGTCATATCGATTCGTAAAAAAAAATGGTTGCCAGAGGTTTATGAAATTGTTTGCTATACAAAATGTACAGTAAAAACCCTCTATGCGACCAACCATGATTTCGAGACCATCCCGTTATTGCGAATGATTTTTTTCAGAACGGAATATTTCACTATACATGTCAATGGTCGTTGACCCCGATAACCAGACCACCCCGTTATTCCGTAATACGACCAGTTAATTCAGACAAATGCCATTAATCCTATACTAATTGAACCCCTAATACGACCAAGGGCGATTTTCTCACTTTCATTGATAAAACATTTTTAATTATGTCCCTGTTTTACGACAATTAAGCGACCACTTTATGGTATCGGTCAAGGTTAAGTGAGATAAACACGGAAGTGTTGATTGTAAATGATTGGTTTTGATTGCTTTTAATCTTTTGTATATTGTCTGGAGTGGAGTATAGCAGCTAAAGTTGTATTGCATGTGTAAGGACTTGGGCACTCTGTCACAGGACTTAGCTAAAACATCCAAGATGAGATGAGAAACAATCCTTGAAAGTGAAGTGTTGATATAAGCAGTTTTTGGAAGTCCCATAGGTGGTCTTATTATAGGGGTTTTACTGTATTTCATATTTAATTATGAAGTAAATCTTTGAAAATCTTCTTATCATAAAAAAAATGCACAATGTATTTATAAATATCTTTGATATTTGATTTGGCATGTAGCATATCATTAACTATTTAACCTCTACTAAGTTTGCTTAACCCATTCAACACCAAGTAACTGATATGGACTGGTGCATGATATTTTTAGCCGAATAAATTAATAAGAAAACTACATTTGGACCAGTTCATTTATCAAAATGGGTAATTTTTGTCTAAAAATAGTAATATTACCGGCAAAAAGTGCAGATCCTGATGAGACGGCTCATCACGAGCCGGCTCATCTGGATCTACACCTTTTGTAAGCCTATTTAGAGGCCTGTGGTGTTGAAAGGGTTAAATTCTAATCCTAGAGTCATGTTTGACCCCACTGTAGGGTCACATGATTTACATAGGCTTACATAGTAAAACACTTTTTAAAAAATGTGCTTGTTATGTGGGTTATGTCACTCTTAATTTCTAGCTAAGCTGAGAGACTTACATGTCTCCACCTCCCAATCAAGGCTATGTCACTCTTCATTTCTAGCTAAGCTGAGAGAGTTACATGTCTCCACCTCCCAATCAAGGCTATGTCACTCTTCATTTCTAGCTAAGCTGAGAGAGTTACATGTCTCCACCTCCCAATCAAGGCTATGTCACTCTTCATTTCTAGCTAAGCTGAGAGAGTTACATGTCTCCACCTCCCAATCAAGGCTATGTCACTCTTCATTTCTAGCTAAGCTGAGAGAGTTACATGTCTCCACCTCCCAATCAAGGCTATGTCACTCTTCATTTCTAGCTAAGCTGAGAGAGTTACATGTCTCCACCTCCCAATCAAGGCTATGTCACTCTTCATTTCTAGCTAAGCTGAGAGAGTTACATGTCTCCACCTCCCAATCAAGGCTATGTCACTCTTCATTTCTAGCTAAGCTGAGAGAGTTACATGTCTCCACCTCCCAATCAAGGCTATGTCACTCTTCATTTCTAGCTAAGCTGAGAGAGTTACATGTCTCCACCTCCCAATCAAGGCTATGTCACTCTTCATTTCTAGCTAAGCTGAGAGACTTACATGTCTCCACCTCCCAATCAAGGCTATGTCACTCTTCATTTCTAGCTAAGCTGAGAGAGTTACATGTCTCCACCTCCCAATCAAGGCTATGTCACTCTTCATTTCTAGCTAAGCTGAGAGAGTTACATGTCTCCACCTCCCAATCAAGGCTATGTCACTCTTCATTTCTAGCTAAGCTGAGAGACTTACATGTCTCCACCTCCCAATCAAGGCTATGTCACTCTTCATTTCTAGCTAAGCTGAGAGACTTACATGTCTCCACCTCCCAATCAAGGCTATGTCATTCTTCATTTCTAGCTAAGCTGAGAGACTTACATGTCTCCACCTCCCAATCAAGGCTATGTCACTCTTAATTTCTAGCTAAGCTGAGAGACTTACATGTTTCCACCTCCCAATCAAGGCTATGTCACTCTTTATTTCTAGCTAAGCTGAGAGTTACATGTTCCACCTCCCAATCAAGTATGTCATTCTTCATTTCTAGCTAAGCTGAGAGAGTTACATGTTTCCACCTCCCAATCAAGGTTATGTCACTCTTTATTTCTAGCTAAGCTGAGAGACTTACATGTCTCCACCTCCCAATCAAGGCTATGTCATTCTTCATTTCTAGCTAAGCTGAGAGTTACATGTCTCCACCTCCCAATCAAGGTTATGTCATTCTTCATTTCTAGCTAAGCTGAGAGACTTACATGTCTCCACCTCCCAATCAAGGTTATGTCACTCTTCATTTCTAGCTAAGCTGAGAGACTTACATGTCTCCACCTCCCAATCAAGGCTATGTCATTCTTCATTTCTAGCTAAGCTGAGAGAGTTACATGTCTCCACCTCCCAATCAAGGCTATGTCACTCTTTATTTCTAGCTAAGTTCTAGCTTCCCCTCTCTAGTTAGTTTATACAAATTTATTTTAGCTCGATTGCGAAACAAGTTCTTACAATCTATATTAATCACTCTCAAGACGTCATTCCTGAATGAATCCATCGCCACGAGGGAGAGAGAAGAGGCATAATGAAATTTAATTGCCTTGCCAAGGGCACACTCATAACGGCTCCAGCGCGGCTCGAACTCCGGGCCTTTCACACTTGAAGTGATTGCGCTATCACGACTTCTCCCCTCCCACCTCCGATCAATGTCATGTCACTCTCTTATGTTATATTTATATGTTATATTTCGGGTTTTACGCCTGCATCAGCACCATTTTGGGCTATATCGCCGGCGGGCAGTTTACTTAACAACACCTTTCCTGGGCAGGCTCCAGCGGTTAACCAGTACTTGGGTGCACCAACCTCCGTAAGAAACTGCCAACTTTTTCATATAAATGAGACACGGCCTGAGCGGGGCTCGAACCCGTGACCATCAGTGATGATAGGTTACAGTGGTATACAAGTCAGCGACCTTAACCACTCGACCACGGAGGCGGACTGTCACTCTCTAATTTTAGCAAGTATAGAACGTCACTTGTGATGTAGCATAATTGCCTCACTACTAACTTAGTTTTCTACGTAGACTCGGCACAGACTTCCACTTGTCACTAGTAATGTGGTGCATTATTCTCCTACCATTATTCAATTACATTATGTAAATTTAGCGTTATTGATGGGGGGGGTCATTTTGTCTTTATTTCTGTTTGCTTGTTTTATGACATGTCTACAGAGGATTATTAACTGGAGCAACGAGCATAACATAATCAATTGTCTCTGTCTGTCTGTCTGTCTGTCTGTCTGTCTGTCTGTCTGTCTGTCTGTCTGTCTGTCTGTCTGTCTGTCTGTCTGTCTGTCTGTCTGTCTGTCTGTCTGTCTGTCTGTCTGTCTGTCTGTCTGTCTGTCTGTCTGTCTGTCTGTCTGTCTGTCTGTCTGTCTGTCTGTCTGTCTGTCTGTCTGTCTGTCTGTCTGTCTGTCTGTCTGTCTGTCTGGGAAGTGAATGCCTTCCTTCTTATCATATTCCGCATGTTATCATGTTCAGCCTACCTATGCACCAAATTTCATGCTAGAAACGTTATCCACATGTGCACTCCTAGAATCTGTTTCCAAGAAACGTTATCCACATTTGCACTCCTAGAATCTGTTTCCAAGAAACATTATCCACAATTGCGCTCCTAATGTTACCTCAGTTTGATTTGCTGGAACTAATTAAATAAGACAAGATGTATTTGTGTTTGAAATAGGTTTATTTTAAAAATAACGGAATATCAAATACAAAAATGTATGTAAAACATATGTACATAATCATAGGTGGGGGGATGTATTATCAGGCGACATATTGCATGAGACATAATGTGCATGTATGATATGAACAGGATGGCAAAATGCAATAATCCCCAGCCAACGGAAGGAGTGCAATGAGTTATCCAGTTTGTCCTATTAACCCTTTCCTTCATGGAGATTTAGGTTAATATACTATTATATCTCCAAACAAACGACAGCCATTTAGCTATCATACAGTGGATAAGTAGTCGCCATATCTATCCCACCTCCATAGATATTACTAGGACTACATGAGATTCTGGCCTTTATTATGAACATTGGTGTGGCTACTACATTATGTCGTATTGGTAATGGCGTCAAGAGGTGCTTCTATGAGGGAAAGGGTTTATGAGCATTAGCTTGGCTACTACATTGTCAATGTATGTTGTATTGGTAATGGCGTCAAGAGGTGCTTCTATGAGGGAAAGGGTTTATGAACATTGGTGTAGCTACTACATTGTCAATGTATGTCATATTGGTAATAGCGTCAACAGGTGCTTCTATGAGGGAAAGAGTTTATTATGAACATTGGCTTGGCTACTACATTGTCCATGTATGTCGTATTGGTAATGGCGTCAACAGGTGCTTCTATGAGGGAAAGGGTTTATAGAAGTATGCAAGCCTGGTATAAGCATTGCTCACGTTAACAGCAGAGACCCGTTAATAGCAGAGACCCGTTAATAGCAGAGACCCGTTAATAGCAGAGACCCGTTAATAGCAGAGACCCGTAGCAGAGACCCGTTAATAGCAGAGACCCATTAATAGCAGAGACCCATTAATAGCAGAGACCCGTTAATAGCAGAGACCCATTAATAGCAGAGACCCGTTAATAGCAGAGACCCGTTAATAGCAGAGACCCGTTAATAGCAGAGACCCGTTAATAGCAGAGACCCGTTAATAGCAGAGACCCGTTAATAGCAGAGACCCGTTAATAGCAGAGACCCGTTAATAGCAGAGACCCGTTAATAGCAGAGACCCGTTAATAGCAGAGACCCGTTAATAGCAGAGACCCGTTAATAGCAGAGACCCATTAATAGCAGAGACCCCATTAATAGCAGAGACCCGTTAATAGCAGAGACCCGTTAATAGCAGAGACATAGTAATGACCACACATGTATCTTCTACATAATGACTTACTTATTTACATGATGACTAATAATTAAGTATCGATATCTTTTCTTTGTTTTGATTTTCCTGCCGCGAAGGACACCATTTATTTACATAGTGTGAAATAAGACAAATAATAATGTTAAATAAGACATGTAGAAACATAACAATTAATAATGTTAAATAAGACATGTAGAAACATAACAATTAATAATGTTAAATAAGACATGTAGAAACATAACAAATAATAATGTGAAATAAGACATGTAGAAACATAACAATTAATAATGTGAAATAAGACATATAGAAACATAACAATTTATAATGTTAAATAAGACATGTAGAAACATAACAATTAATAATGTGAAATAAGACATGTAGAAACATAACATGTACTAATGTGAAATAAGACATATAGAAACATAACAATTTGTAACAGTATCAGGTAAATGTTTCAATATTACAATATGATTATTAGCTTACAGTATTTAATTTACGCATCCGCCACCTTTACAGTATGTTCAAGCTCTTAATACATGTGTAAGTATTTCACTCTTGGCAATGGCGAAACCGAAACTGGCAAGAATGAAGTATCGATATCTTGAAATTAATAACCTGCATGCAAACAGGCCCCACACTCCTGCAAGAGGCCCCTGTCCCCCTGGCAGAAGGGAAAAAGCATGGATCGGACATATCTGCAACACAATATTGGTGCAACCTAATATTATACATTATCTTTCATATACATTGTATATACAGTCTACATCCGCTTTGTCAAAGTCGAATTCTCGGTTATCTCGAAGCTGGATCTAAGTCCCGTTTCAACTGACTCCATTTATATCGAATTTCGTTAAATTCGAAGTATTTTGTTCAGTCCGATGGAATTCGACATAACGACATAACGAATGTAGACTGTATAATTCTCTACCAATATAATGACCAGACAATCTGGTGATCTATCTTTTTCTCTTTTTTTAAATTATATATATTCCTTTTATTGTCGTTTAATTATACATATAAACACACAAAACATACACTGATTATACATACGTTTGGGATACATACATGTTCATACATTATGTTTTACAAATTTGTTCATAAATATATAATTACGTGAGAGAAAGAGTTTGGAGGGCGAGGGAATGAGTGAAATAAAAAGGTGACCTTGAGCAAAAGCGAGGACTAGAGAGACATTGAAGACGGAGCGAATGAGTGAGAGAGATAGCTGCGACTTCCAGTAGCCATATGATACAGTGATATGGATCAAGATCAATCCATGTTACATAACAATGCAATATTATACCATGTCCTATTTTGTTTCTCATAATGGCGGTTATTTTCTATTTCTCTTTTATTGGGCTCTATCTTATCAAAGTCCACATGTTATCCTGTTCCGCCGAATATATGCACCACATTCCACATGTTATCCTGTTCCGCCGAATACATGCACCACATTCCACATGTTATCCTGTTCCGCCGAATATATGCACCACATTCCACATGTTATCCTGTTCCGCCGAATATATGCACCACATTCCACATGTTATCCTGTTCCGCCGAATATATGCACCACATTCCACATGTTATCCTGTTCCGCCGAATATATGCACCACATTCCACATGCTATCCTGTTCTGCCAAATATATGCACCACATTCCACATGTTATCCTGTTCCGCGGAATATATGCACCACATTCCACATGTTATCCTGTTCCGCCGAATATATGCACCACATGTTATCCTGTTCTGCCGAATATATGCACCACATTTCACATGTTATCCTGTTCCGCAGAATATATGCACCGCATTCCACATGTTATCCTGTTCCGCCGAATATATGCACCACATGTTATCCTGTTCCGCGGAATATATGCACCACATTCCACATGTTATCCTGTTCCGCCGAATATATGCACCACATTCCACATGTTATCCTGTTCCGCCGAATATATGCACCACATTCCACATGTTATCCTGTTCCGCCAAATATATGCACCACATTCCACATGTTATCCTGTTCCACGGAATATATGCACCACATTCCACATGTTATCCTGTTCTGCCGAATATATGCACCACATTCCACATGCTATCCTGTTCCGCCAAATATATGCACCACATTCCACATGTTATCCTGTTCCGCGGAATATATGCACCACATTCCACATGTTATCCTGTTCCGCCGAATATATGCACCACATTCCACATGTTTTCCTGTTCCGCCGAATATATGCACCACATTCCACATGTTATCCTGTTCCGCCAAATATATGCACCACATTCCACATGTTATCCTGTTCCGCCGAATATATGCACCACATTCCACATGTTATCCTGTTCCGCGGAATATATGCACCACATTCCACATGTTATCCTGTTCCGCGGAATATATGCACCACATTCCACATGTTATCCTGTTCTGCGGAATATATGCACCACATTCCACATGTTATCCTGTTCCGCCGAATATATGCACCACATTCCACATGTTATCCTGTTCCGCGGAATATATGCACCACATTCCACATGTTATCCTGTTCCGCCGAATATATGCACCACATTCCACATGTTATCCTGTTCCGCGGAATATATGCACCACATTCCACATGTTATCCTGTTCCGCCGAATATATGCACCACATTCCACATGTTATCCTGTTCCGCCGGAATATATGCACCACATTCCACATGTTATCCTGTTCCGCCGAATATATGCACCACATTCCACATGTTATCCTGTTCCGCCGAATATATGCACCACATTCCACATGTTATCCTGTTCCGCCGAATATATGCACCACATTCCACATGTTATCCTGTTCCGCCGAATATATGCACCACATTCCACATGTTATCCTGTTCCGCCGAATATATGCACCACATTCCACATGTTATCCTGTTCCGCCGAATATATGCACCACATTCCACATGTTATCCTGTTCCGCCGAATATATGCACCACATTCCACATGTTATCCTGTTCCGCCGAATATATGCACCACATTCCACATGTTATCCTGTTCCGCCGAATATATGCACCACATTCCACATGTTATCCTGTTCCGCCGAATATATGCACCACATTCCACATGTTATCCTGTTCCGCCGAATATATGCACCACATTCCACATGTTATCCTGTTCCGCCGAATATATGCACCACATTCCACATGTTATCCTGTTCCGCCGAATATATGCACCACATTCCACATGTTATCCTGTTCCGCCGAATATATGCACCACATTCCACATGTTATCCTGTTCCGCCGAATATATGCACCACATTCCACATGTTATCCTGTTCCACGGAATATATGCACCACATTCCACATGTTATCCTGTTCCGCCAGAATATATGCACCACATTCCACATGTTATCCTGTTCCGTGGAATATATGCACCACATTCCACATGTTATCCTGTTCCGCGGAATATATGCACCACATTCCACATGTTATCCTATTCCGCGGAATATATGCACCACATTTTTAAATTTTGCTGAAGTATGATATTATGAAGTTTGGCTACTAGAATAATGAAATACACTTGAAATAGGTAAAAATATGTCCCTTTGTCAAAATGACAATTCATTTTACTGATTCTCTCCAATCAAAGTAAAATAAGGCTATAAATAGACAATTCATTAATGTGTTTTTCTCATTTGTAACCAAAAACTGTGGAAATATGTCATGGAATTTATTTAGAATTGTGTCGCTATGAAATTTTATCAGAATTGACACAATTCTCAAGAAATGCCATGACATATGTCGCTATTATTTTCACTGCTAGAGTTAGCTCACTTCTCACCAATGCAATCCGGGTTCGATCCTCGGACCGGGAACTATGTGAGATGGTACGGTGGTCGCCAGATCGGACAGGTGGGTTTTCTCCGGGTACTCCGGTTTCCTCCCACACGAATGACCACATTTACGCTTTCATCCGCATCAACGAGAGTGATTAATATGAGTTGTTAGAACTTGCTTCGCAATCGTTGTAAAATAAATCAAGTTTTAAAAAAAAAGAGTTAGGAACCAGTAAAAAGCCGTTTATCCTCGCCCATTCTTGAGATAACCAAACGTGGAACTCTTAATTAGTTAATACAAATTAATTTTAGTTTCTACAACTTATATTAATCACTCTCGAGTCCTCATTCCTGATAGACATCCATCGCCATGAGGGAGATAGAAGAGACAATGTGGAATTTAAATGCCTTTGCCTAAGGGCACAATTGTAATGGCAACAGCTGGGCTCGAACTCCTGCCCTTTTGCACCTGAAGCAAACGTGCTACCACTGCTGCGATCACGACTTACAACTCTAAATTGACGAGGCATCGCAACCTAAGATGATTATATGCACCAAGTATGTTGGAAAATACAACTGTATGGGACATTTATGAATATAAATACAATATATGGTCAAAATGTAACAGTATGCAGTCACAGACAAACATTTAATCGGGGGGAAAACTCTAGCAGTACCACTTTTGTTTTCTGCTAATTCCCTATTTATGAGATGGAAGTCTTGTTCTGGGGAAATATTCAGTGATGTTTCATGTGTTAGAGTAGCTGGATAATGGGAAATATTGCTTCAGAGTCATTCAATATTCTGCTTTATATGTGTTTCAAGGGTATTTCAAGGAATTTTTGTTTTAAGTGGCCAGTACTGGCTGAGCGAATTGTATTTTATCTGCGCTAGAGGTGGAGTGAATTATCTTTTAATTGTTCAATAGTTTATAAGTGAATTATCTTTAAATTGTACAGTAGTTTATAAGTGAATTATCTTTAAATTGTACAGTAGTTTATAAGTGAATTATCTTTAAATTGTACAGTAGTTTATAAGTGAATTATCTTTAATTGTGCAGTAGTTTATAAGTGAATTATCTTTAATTGTGCAGTAGTTTCTGAGTGAATTATCTTTAAATTGTACAGTAGTTTATAAGTGAATTATCTTTAAATTGTATAGTAGTTTATAAGTGAATTATCTTTAAATTGTACAGTAGTTTATAAGTGAATTATCTTTTATTTGTGCAGTAGTTTATAAGTGAATTATCTTTTATTTGTGCAGTAGTTTATAAGTGAATTATCTTTAAATTGTGCAGTAGTTTATAAGTGAATTATCTTTAAATTGTGCAGTAGTTTATAAGTGAATTATCTTTAATTGTACAGTAGTTTATGAGTGAATTATCTTTTGCGTTTTCAGTAGTTTATGAGTGAATTATCTTTTGCGTTTTCAGTAGTTTATGAGTGAATTATCTTTAATTGTACAGTAGTTTATGAGTGAATTATCTTTAATTGTACAGTAGTTTATAAGTGAATTATCTTTTGCGTTTTCAGTAGTTTATGAGTGAATTATCTTTTGCGTTTTCAGTAGTTTATGAGTGAATTATCTTTTGCGTTTTCAGTAGTTTATGAGTGAATTATCTTTTGCGTTTTCAGTAGTTTATGAGTGAATTATCTTTTGCGTTTTCAGTAGTTTATGAGTGAATTATCTCATAAGTGTACATTATATACATAATTAGTGAATTATCCTTTATTTGTTCAGTAGTTTATGAGTGAATTATCCTTTATTTGTTCAGTAGTTTATGAGTGAATTATCTTTTTTAAGTGTACATTGGTTTATGAGTGAATTATCTTTTTTAAGTGTACATTGGTTTATGAGTGAATTATCTTTATTTGTTTTGTAGTTTATGAGTGAATTATCTTTTACGTGTACATTAGTTTATGAGTAAATTATCCCTTAGTTGTGCAGTAATTATTGAATGAATTATCTTTTAATTATACAGCAATTCTTTTCAATGTCTAACCAGTGATTAGCGCGCTCGCTTCTCACCCATGCAACCCGGGTTCGATCCTCGGACCGGGAAGTATGTGAGATGGTATGGTTGTCGCCAGATCGGACATGTTGATTTTCTCCGGGTACTCCGGTTTCCTCCCACACGAATGACCACATATACACTTTGATCCGTGCCAACGACAGTGATTAATATAAGTTGTTAGAACTTGTTTCGGAATCACTGTAAAATAACTGAAGTTTAAACTTTAATTCTTTTCAATGAAATCATTTAATATTTAAGCTGGAAAATAATTAACTTACCATAATAATAGGTTACCATGTAAGTGATAATTTTTGGTGTGTACATGGTAAGGACTCGGACAAGTTCAAGTAGGTGATAATTATATGTGTGGATAAGTGGTAGGGAATCGTGCAAGTTGAAGAAGTGATAACTATATGGGTTGCTAAATTGTAGAGAATTGGGCAAGTTCAAATTATATGTTAATTGCTGAGTAAGAAAACATCTATTCAAATCTGTGTTTTGTTATATTTGACCAAAACAAAGCTATTGACACCATCATTGTTGAAGGTATTGACACCATTATGTTATCGATGCATTATTGGTGATGTCATCGATGTCATTATTGATGATGTTATCGATATATTATTGGTGTTGTTATCGATGCATTATTGGTGATGTTATCGATATATTATTGGTGTTGTTATCGATGCATTATTGGTGACGTCATCGATGCCATTATTGATGATGTTATCGATATATTATTGGTGTTGTTATCGATATATTATTGGTGATGTTATCGATGCATTATTGGTGATGTTATCGATGTCATTATTGATGATGTTATCGATATATTATTGGTGTTGTTATCGATATATTATTGGTGTTGTTATCGATGCATTATTGGTGATGTTATCGATATATTATTGGTGTTGTTATCGATGCATTATTGGTGATGTTATCGATATATTATTGGTGTTGTTATCGATGCATTATTGGTGTTGTTATCGATGCATTATTGGTGTTGTTATTGATGCATTATTGGTGATGTTATCGATGTCATTATTGGTGATGTTATCGATATATTATTGGTGTTGTCATCGATGCCATTATTGGTGATGTTATCGATGCATTATTGGTGTTGTTATCGATATATTATTGGTGATGTTATCGATATATTATTGGTGTTGTTATCGATGCATTATTGGTGATGTTATCGATGTCATTATTGGTGATGTTATCGATATATTATTGGTGTTGTCATCGATGCCATTATTGGTGATGTTATCGATATATTATTGGTGATGTTATCGATATATTATTGGTGTTGTTATCGATATATTATTGGTGTTGTTATCGATGCATTATTGGTGACGTCATTGATGCCATTATTGGTGATGTCATCGATGCCATTATTGGTGATGTTATCGATGCATTATTGGTGACGTCATTGATGCCATTATTGGTGATGTCATCGATGTATTATTGGTGACGTCATTGGTGAACAAATGAGTTACACTCAATACCAATTTTATCGTAAAGCGTTATGAAATTGTTTGATTAACTAAAGTAATGGGGTATTTACATTGTGAAGATTGTAGTTGTTCAGTGAAGACTGTGAGTTATTAATCTGTGTTCTGCAGCAGCTCAGTGGCAGTGTGGCGTATAATTTGATAACTCTGTCAGAATTATAAATTCTGCATAATGATAATATCGAAAGAACAGAACGGAGCAATATAGTGAATATACAAAACATCCATAACGGCTTTGCTCCTGCAAAATTTTTTTTACGAATAACATCTATATAGAGCAATGGTTTGGTCGAATTTGGAGTTTCGTGTCAAACAGTTTTTCAGCCATGCATTTTACAAGTAACCAAGCTTTCTATTTTTAGCTTGTGAGTCTATTATTTTGAAACAAACTCCTTTTAACTGTTTAACCCATTCAACACCAAGTAACTGACATGGACTGGTGCATGATATTTCTAAACTAATAAATGAATAAGAAAATTACATTTGGACCAGTTTATTTATCAAAATGGGTAATTTTGTCTAAAAATAGTAATATTACTGGCAAAAAGTGCAGATCCTAATGAGACGGCTCGTCACGAGCCGGCTCATCTGGATCTACACTTTTTGTAAGCCTATTTAGAGGCCTGTGGTGTTGAAAGGGTTAATCATATTTTATTGCATTCATTCTATATATACAATGTACAGAACAAATAAAAGCCTCCGTGGTCGAGTGGTTACGGTCGCGGACTTGTATACCGCTGTAACCTATCATCACTGATGGTCACGGGTTCGAGCCCCGCTCAGACCGTGTCTCATTTATATGAAAATGTTGGCAGTATCTTACGGAGGTTGGTGCACCCAAGTACTGGTTAACCGTTGAAGCCTGCCCAGGAAAGGTGTTTAGGTAAACTGCCCGCCGGCGATATAGCCCAAAATGGTGCTGATGCAGGCGTAAAACCCGAAATATAACATAACAGAACAAAACAAATGAACATACTTGTGCATAGTATATACGATTTATGTCATTGTTGTGCACTAGAATTGTCAATAAATGTTGAAGCAAATGGGTTGGGCCACAAGTTTTAACACCATTAGTTACGGCCCTCCCTCTCCTTTTAACTATGTTTATACAGTACTATTTTTAGCCGTTATTTCTATTTTTAAGCCAGCACCCATTCCACAGTCAAGCGACATCATTCTGCGGGTGACATGCTAGATGACGCCCAGTACAGCGGGGCGGATGATCGAAAGTCGGGTAGACCAAGATCTGAAGGACACCGATATAACCAGACCTTTGCTCAGAAACGAGCTTCCAGCTATGGGGTAAGGACCGTATCTGAGCTGCATTGTAGGAAGACCGACATAATGGTCACGGCAGGGGTGTAGCTTGAAATTGAGATATGTGTAGGCACCATTATGATAGAGAGGTCCGGGGGGGGGTCTATGCTTAATTAAATATTATGCAGACCTCAAATAAATCATTCGTAAATGTGTCTTCACAGAAACGTCATTCCTCGATCTAAAGTTTCTGGTTTTTCTAGATGAGTTCACTAGCGGTTCCATTACAGAAAAGATTGGGTCGGAAACATATTCAGTACAGACAGGAAAATGAGTACTTATCGCTAATGCTTTGCTAATGTTTGAACGAGGGACATGTAATCAAATAATTCTAAATCGATAATACACATGTATGTTGTTGTGTTGTTGTAGGAACATATATCACTGTTACTTGTGTCCAATTCTGCCTTGTGAGGAAGCTATCCAGCTTGCTTGCGGAAGGCCAGTGGTTGTACCTGGTTGCCCATCCATATTGTGTTGTTGTAGGAACATATATCACTATGTTACTTGTGTCCAATTCTGCCTTGTGAGGAAGCTATTCAGGTTGCTTGCGGAAGGCCAGTGGTTGTACCTGGTTGCCCATCCATATTGTGTTGTTGTAGGAACATATATCACTATGTTACACGTGTCCAATTCTGCCTTCCGCCTCCGTGGTCGAGTGGTTACGGTCTCTGACTTGTATACCACTGTAACTTATCATCACTGATGGTCACGGGTTCGAGCCCCGCTCAAACCGTGTCTCATTTATATGAAAGAGTTGGCAGTTTCTTACGGAGGTTGGTGCACCCAAGTACTGGTTAACCGCTGGAGCCTGCCCAGGAAAGGTGTTGTTAGGTAAACTACCCGCTGGCGATATAGCCCAAAATGGTGTTGATGCAGGCGTAAAACCCGAAATATATACATATTCAACCTTGTGAGGAAGCTATCCAGCTTGCTTGCGGAAGGCCAGTGGTTGTACCTGGTTGCCTATCCATATCCGAAATACAGGAAGGGGGCAGGCTGGGTCGGCCTCCACAAACAACAGCTGGAGAGTCGCCATTGTGACCCAAGTTGTCGCTGAGACGTTAAACCCCCTAGACAAAACAATTATATTACAATATCAGGGTTCCCGCTGTCATCGTCAATGTCGCCAATTGCGACAAAAAACAAATACTGGCGTTACATTTTGTGAATTTGCGAAAAATATTTTGCGCAACGTTTCTTTATCTTTTGGTTTTGCCGATTACCGGGCTACAAATATTTATCTGTGAACGGTATGGCTCTTAACCCTTTCAACACCACAGGCCTCTAAATAGGCTTACAAAAAGTGTAGATCCAGATGAGCGGCTCTCGAGATGCACTTTTTGCCAGTAATATTACTATTTTTAGAGAAACATTACCCATTTTGATAAATGAACTGATCCAAATGTAACTTTCTTACTAATTTATTGGTCTAAAAATATGATGCACCAGTCCATGTCAGTTACTTGGTGTTGAATGGGTTAATTGGTTCCAAGTTTTTCAAATTGACTAATTTTTTTTTCAATTGGCGACAGAAGTGGCGCAGACAAACATTCAGACAAAGGAATCTCTGAATATAATGCATTTGTACCTTGTGGCTTCAACACCACCAACCACCAGTATATATCTCATTCAACATGACGAGGTGTACACCTACAATATCAAGTGGACAAATGCATATTGCCTTGCGTTTTACGTTTATTTCTCATCGCTACTGGTTGCCCATATGAGCAACGCCTCCTGAAGATATTAGTCATTTTAGATTTTTGGAGGATAGTGCAACGATATAGACAAAGACCCATTCCAGAGTCTCCTCTGGTTCTTTTTACGTGCATGATGTAAAGCACCGACACGAGACCTCGGTTTAACGTCCCATCTGAAAGACTGTTAATTTTATTGGGGTCAGACGGGGGGATCGAACCTGCGATCCCTGGATTACCAGTCCAGCGTGTTACCACTGGACAACAGATCCGTCTCTCTGTCTTAATTAATGAGATTTTTAGCCACTGTCCCTGACAAATGCCTCCCAGTCATGGCATCAGTAGTTGGTGTTGGGAGTATGATGTTGATGTAGATTGTACTGGTATCAGAAATAACAATTTACATCTTCAGTATAGAATTATTATTTTAGAGGACAACTGAATATCAATTTCATGTATTCCGAACTGAAAATACATGTATCATACAAGTGTATTAAGTTACGTATATATCATATGTACTGTATGAGTGTCAATTTATGTAAGATATCACCATACTGTACGGTGATAGATCTGGTTGCACCCAGCAAGCTTCTGACGGATCTGTAGTCCAGTGGTAACATGCTGGACTGGTAATCACGGGATCGCAGGTTCGATCCCCCCATCTGACCCTAATAAAATTAACAGTCTTTCAGATGGAACTTTAAACCGAGGTCTTGTGTCGGTGCTATACACTATGCATGTAAAAGAACCAGAGGAGACTCTGGAATGGGTCTCTATCTGTATCATTGCACTATCCTCCAAAAATCTGAAATGACTAATCTCTTCAGGAGGCGTCGCTCATATGGGCAACCGGTAGCAATGATAAATAAACGTAAAACACACACTCTAATATCTGTCGAGCATTATGCTAAGGTTCAATACTGGCTATAAACTAGATACGCTCTAGGAGCGGATATTATAACGGATATTATGTTAGAATGTAGCAAAATTTTCAATCTCGTATCACTCAATATTTTCTCACTAGCATCATTTAATTTTCTCCCTCGCATCATTTCATTTTCTCCCTCACATTTCATTTTCTCCCTCGCATCATTTCATTCCCCCCCTCACACTGCTTAATTTCATCCCTCGTATCATTTCATTTTCTCCCTCACATCACGCAGTTTTCTCCCTCTCATCACTTGTGCTCTTTGAAAACTAACAATGTTCATCTGTATATGGGTGACATTAGAATTAAAGCAAACAAACCACCCTGAAAATAAATGCATCGGAATGCACAAAACCCTAAACTAACACAATTTCATTTCTTTTAGAGCATGTCCCCAGATCTCCTTAACCCATTCAACACCAAGTAAATGACATGGACTGGTCCATGATATTCTTAGACCAATAAATGAATAAGAAAATTACATTCGGACCAGTTCATTTATCAAGATGGGTAATTTTGTCTAAAATTAGTAATACTACTTGCAAAAAGTGCAGATCCTGATGAGCCGGCTCGTCACGAGCTGGCTCATCTGGATCTACACTTTTTGTAAGCCTATAAATAGAGGTCTGTGGTGTTGAAAGGGTTAACCCTTTCCTTCATAGAGATTTAGGTTAATATACTATTATATCTCTCCATACAAACGACAGCCATTTAACTATCATGCAGTGGATAAGTAGTCGCCATATCTATCCCACCTCCATAGATATTACTGGGACTACATGAGATTCTGGCCTTTATTATGAACATTGGTTTGGCTACTACATTGTCAATGTATGTCGTATTGGTACTGGCGTCGAAGAGGTGCTTCTATGAGGTAATGGGTTAAGCCAACTCCCACCCACCCACCCACCCACCCACCCACCCACCCCCAATGCAAACTCAGTATCCGACCCTGATTTATTAATAAAGATGTAGATGTTTACATGTAGATGAAAATGACGATCCCACATTGTCTTGATTACAACAAAACTGTGGCTAAGTAAGAACGTGTAACAGATACCTTGTTTTTAAAATATGTAATCTTATATTTTATGTTTACGTAGTCACGGAGTTAGTACGCAATTTGTCCAGGTTTAGACGCGTGGGTCTTGCTGATCCTATAGAGTTAGTGTTGAACATTCTCTCAATTTGTCCAGATTTACACCTTGGTCCTGCTGATCCTATAGAGTTAGTGTTGAACATTCTCTCAATTTGTCCAGATTTACACCTTGGTCCTGCTGATCCTATAGAGTTAGTGTTGAACATTCTCTCAATTTGTCCAGATTTACACCTTGGTCCTGCTGATCCTATAGAGTTAGTGTTGAACATTCTCTCAATTTGTCCAGATTTACACCTTGGTCCTGCTGATCCTATAGAGTTAGTGTTGAACATTCTCTCAATTTGTCCAGATTTACACCTTGGTCCTGCTGATCCTATAGAGTTAGTGTTGAACATTCTCTCAATTTGTCCAGATTTACACCTTGGTCCTGCTGATCCTATAGAGTTAGTGTTGAACATTCTCTCAATTTGTCCAGATTTACACCTTGGTCCTGCTGATCCTATAGAGT
>CM026392.1:40897224-40923554 GCA_014843695.1 Archivesica marissinica | reverse complement strand
GATTTACACCTTGGTCCTGCTGATCCTATAGAGTTAGTGTTGAACATTCTCTCAATTTGTCCAGATTTACACCTTGGTCCTGCTGATCCTATAGAGTTAGTGTTGAACATTCTCTCAATTTGTCCAGATTTACACCTTGGTCCTGCTGATCCTATAGAGTTAGTGTTGAACATTCTCTCAATTTGTCCAGATTTACACCTTGGTCCTGCTGATCCTATAGAGTTAGTGTTGAACATTCTCTCAATTTGTCCAGATTTACACCTTGGTCCTGCTGATCCTATAGAGTTAGTGTTGAACATTCTCTCAATTTGTCCAGATTTACACCTTGGTCCTGCTGATCCTATAGAGTTAGTGTTGAACATTCTCTCAATTTGTCCAGATTTACACCTTGGTCCTGCTGATCCTATAGAGTTAGTATTGAATATTCTCTCAATTGTCCTGCTGCTCTTATAGTAGTATTGTTCAATATTCTCTCAATTTATCTAGATTTAGAGCACGATCATGACAACTCTATAGATTTAATGTTGAACATTCTCTTGTGTGGAAAACTCTCCAGCAGAATACAGAATCATTTATAACGATTTAAGCATGTAAAGCATATCATATAAATAATTACATACCACAAACGGATCTGTAGTCCAGTGGTAACACGCTGAACTGGTAATCCAGGGATCGCAGGTTCGATCCCCCGTCTGACCCTAATAAAATGAACAGTCTTTCAGATGAAACTTTAAACCGAGGTCTCGTGTCGGTGCTGTACACTGTGCATGTAAAAGAACCAGAGGAGACTCTGGAATGGGTCTCTGTCTGTATCATTGCACTATCATCGCTCATATGGGCAACCGGTAGCGACGATAAATAAATGAAAAACACACTAATTACATATGTTGTATTACACGTGTGTAGATATAAGAAAATATGTGAACGAATGATTAGCCTGGGTTACAGTCTGTCGCTTTTCACTTTTTTATTTCTTGCAAAATGACAGCCCGGGGAAACTTAATTTCCGAGCATAACGCCACCTACATACACCCATGTTTTTGTGGGTGTTGATTGAAGAATGACAACTCTTCTGTGCCATATATCGCTAAATATAGAAATGGAATGTTTTTTGGAAATCGCCGAACAGGCATGGTTATACACGATCATTTCCGAAAATATACGAATGCTCCTGTAGCCAGCCTCTTATACATTGCAAAAATGTGTCAATATATAATTTCACGTTTCTGTGTTATATCGATGAGATAGCAGATTTTCACTATTACGTTTTTGTGTTATATCGATGAGATGGCAGATTTTCACTATTACGTTTTTGTGTTATATCGATGAGATGGCAGATTTTCACTATTACGTTTCTGTGGTAACGGATCGATTCGGCGTAATTGAATTAAGGATGACTTAAATCTTGAGTAAATACGTCCTATCAAACGCACACGGTACTTTTTAAAACCATTTACCGTTCTGTTGACCTGTAGAAAATGGCGGCCAATTATACAGTATAATCAACACTGCAGTGCCTCGCTTTCAATTCAAGCAAGTCATTAATTAAGTCACATTTAATAGGCCTATTAATAGGATTAATAATGATCAATAATTACACGGAATACACCCCACGTTTCCCCAGGCGTTGATATTATCAGAAACTCAATACGGCTCAATTAATGGTCTTGGTGTTAAAAATATATTTATATGACTGACAAAATATATCAACGCCTGTTCTCAGACAAAATATATCAACGTATGTTCTCAGACAAAATATATCAACGCCTGTTCTCAGACAAAATATATCAACGCCTGTTCTCAGACAAAATATATCAACGCCTGTTCTCAGACAAAATATATCAACGCCTGTTCTCAGACAAAATATATCAACGCCTGTTCTCAGACAAAATATATCAACGCCTGTTCTCAGACAAAATATATCAACGCCTGTTCTCAGACAAAATATATCAACGTATGTTCTCAGACAAAATATATCAACGCCTGTTCTCAGACAAAATATATCAACGCCTGTTCTCAGACAAAATATATCAACGCCTGTTCCCAGACAAAATATATCAACGCCTGTTCTCAGACAAAATATATCAACGCCTGTTCTCAGACAAAATATATCAACGCCTGTTCTCAGACAAAATATATCAACGTATGTTCTCAGACAAAATATATCAACGTATGTTCTCAGACAAAATATATCAACGCCTGTTCTCAGACAAAATATATCAACGCCTGTTCCCAGACAAAATATATCAACGCCTGTTCTCAGACAAAATATATCAACGTATGTTCTCAGACAAAATATATCAACGTATGTTCTCAGACAAAATATATCAACGTATGTTCTCAGACAAAATATATCAACGTATGTTCTCAGACAAAATATATCAACGTATGTTCTCAGACAAAATATATCAACGTATGTTCTCAGACAAAATATATCAACGTATGTTCTCAGACAAAATATATCAACGCCTGTTCTCAGACAAAATATATCAACGCCTGTTCTCAGACAAAATATATCAACGCCTGTTCTCAGACAAAATATATCAACGCCTGTTCTCAGACAAAATATATCAACGCCTGTTCTCAGACAAAATATATCAACGTATGTTCTCAGACAAAATATATCAACGCCTGTTCTCAGACAAAATATATCAACGCCTGTTCTCAGACAAAATATATCAACGCCTGTTCTCAGACAAAATATATCAACGCCTGTTCTCAGACAAAATATATCAACGCCTGTTCTCAGACAAAATATATCAACGTATGTTCTCAGACAAAATATATCAACGCCTGTTCTCAGACAAAATATATCAACGCCTGTTCTCAGACAAAATATATCAACGCCTGTTCCCAGACAAAATATATCAACGCCTGTTCTCAGACAAAATATATCAACGCCTGTTCTCAGACAAAATATATCAACGCCTGTTCTCAGACAAAATATATCAACGTATGTTCTCAGACAAAATATATCAACGTATGTTCTCAGACAAAATATATCAACGCCTGTTCTCAGACAAAATATATCAACGCCTGTTCCCAGACAAAATATATCAACGCCTGTTCTCAGACAAAATATATCAACGTATGTTCTCAGACAAAATATATCAACGTATGTTCTCAGACAAAATATATCAACGCCTGTTCTCAGACAAAATATATCAACGCCTGTTCTCAGACAAAATATATCAACGCCTGTTCTCAGACAAAATATATCAACGCCTGTTCTCAGACAAAATATATCAACGCCTGTTCTCAGACAAAATATATCAACACCTGTTCTCAGACAAAATATATCAACGCCTGTTCTCAGACAAAATATATCAACGCCTGTTCTCAGACAAAATATATCAACGCCTGTTCTCAGACAAAATATATCAACGCCTGTTCTCAGACTAATGAATGATATATATTGCAAGAATAACACCAATTTATATAATTTCATTTTCTAATGTAATTACGACATAAAATGAATGTAAAAGCATTGTGGCGTTAAGCAATATTAGATCTAATACGATTCTATTACGGTATCTATATCTTAGAATTTGTACAATTTAGCTATTCTATAAATTTTCATCACGCTAGGCCTGTTGTAAAAGCATTTTGGACTACATTCAAACCCTTCTTTTAGCAGTCAGCCAAAGGAATCACAGAAAATGGCTGCTTAGCACAGGTGGATGCTTAATAGAGGTCAAATGTCTAATAAAATAACTGGAATATCTGGAAACTGACTGCTTAACCCTTTCAACCCCACAGGCCTCTAAATAGGCTTATGAAAAGTGTAGATCCAGATGAGCCGGCTCATCAGGATCT
The DNA here is from genome assembly GCA_014843695.1 of Archivesica marissinica. Lineage (NCBI taxonomy): Eukaryota > Metazoa > Mollusca > Bivalvia > Venerida > Vesicomyidae > Archivesica > Archivesica marissinica. The sequence goes on along the minus strand of CM026392.1, from coordinate 40,919,738 downwards.
GCACTTTTTTGCCAGTAATAATTATTACTATTTTTAGATAAAATTACCCATTTTGATAAATGAACTGGTCCAAATGTAATTTTCTTATTAATTTATTGGTCTAGAAATAGCATGCACCAGTCCATGTCAGTTACTTGGGGTTGAAAGGGTTAATGCATGTTGGCTGCTTAATATAGGTGACCACTAACACAGGTTTGACTGTATATTGTTTTCTGACCTCTTTATATTGTTTATATTTTCGTTACAAATAACACATTTTCGTTGTTCCCTTATAACAATGTAAGCAAAGCAACAACTCAAATGAACTGCCCAGTGTTAACCCATTCAACACCAATTAACTCACATGGACTGGTCCATGATATTCATAAACCAATAAATGAATCAGAAAATCACATTTGGACAAGTTCATTTATCAAAATGGGTAATTATGTCTAAAAATAGTCATATCACTGGCAAAGAGTGCAGATCCTGATGAGACGGCTCATCACGAGCCGGCTCATCTGGATCTACACTTTTTGTAAGCCTATTTAGAGGTCTGTGTTGTTGAAAGGGTTAACTATGATAAGACTTCTGCTGACTTGTATACCACTGTAACCTATCATCACTGATGGTCACGGGTTCGAGCCCTGCTCAGGCCGTGTCTCATTTATATGAAAAAGTTGGCAGTTTCTTACGGAGGTTGGTGCACCCAAGTACTGGTTAACCGCTGGAGCCTGCCCAGGAAAGGTGTTGTTAAGTAAACTGCCCGCCGGCGATATAGCCCGAAATGGTGCTGATGCAGGCGTAAAACCCGAAATATAACATAATATAAATAACATAACAGTGAAATGTGTCATGCAATTTCATAACAATTGTTTCGACACAATTCTAAACAAATTCCATGGCATATTTCCAGAGTTTTCCGTTACAAATAAGAAAAACACGTTAATGAACTGTCATCTGCTACAATTATTTGAACTATTTATAGCTTTTATTTTACCCAGCATGCAAAGATTTAAAAGACAGGACTCCAATGCTGTCCTTGTTTTCCTGCTGACCTTGGCATTTGACCAGTACTAACCTGACTGATGTATTTGTTTACAGGGGAAAAGACCTTTCGGGAGAGCAGACTCGTATCAGAAGTTGGAGCAGCTCGGGGAAGGGTCATATGCAACTGTATATAAAGGGATCAGTAGGTCAGTTTGTCTTGGAACTGTTGCGATGCCTGCAGCGTCGGAGTCTGCATGTGTGTAGAAACTAAGTTTAATTGCGATACCTCTAACGTCAGTGTTCCAGGTTGTATTGCACGTGTGTAGATATAAGAAAATATGTGATGGCTGTATGAAACTGAATACAGTGGAACCACTCCCAACTGCAACCCATCTAAAGCGGAATTCCCTCCAAACAGACTATTTTCCCTGTCCCGAAATTGTTCCTTTATTCATTGTAAATAAACCTCTATAAGCTGGAACCCCTCTTTTCCGAACACCGGGCAACTTTTATGACCCATTTGTGCACATTTCTATTGCAAATTACCCCTAGAAACTGCTCAGCAGCGAAATTGCTGATCCAAACGATCTTAGTCTCGCCTGAGATTTAATAGCTTTGGTTGTCGTCATATTGTTTACATTATTAGCGGTGCCGTAACTATTCAAATATTAATAGTGTCATGTCAAAAAAATATGATTTTCGAAGCATTTGCCCTACCAGGATGACAGCAGGTAACCGTATACTGTCCTGCAGTCATTAGCACTTGTCCCTAACAGCCGGGCAATGGATTCGGCTATGCTGATGTCCCTAACAGCCGGGCAATGCATTCGGCTATGCTGATGTCCCTAGCAGCCTGGCAATGGATTCGGCTATGCTGATGTCCCTAGCAGCCGGGCAATGCATTCGGCTATGCTGATGTCCCTAGCAGCCGGGCAATGCATTCGGCTATGCTGATGTCCCTAGCAGCCGGGCAATGCATTTGGCTATGCTGATGTCCCTAACAGCCGGGCAATGGATTTGGCTATGCTGATGTCCTTAGCAGCCGGGCAATGGATTCGGCTATGCTGATGTCCCTAGCAGCCGGGCAATGCATTCGGCTATGCTGATGTCCCTAGCAGCCGGGCAATGCATTCGGCTATGCTGATGTCCCTAGCAGCCGGGCAATGGATTCGGCTATGCTGGTGTCCCTAGCAGCCGGGCAATGGATTTGGCTATGCTGGTGTCCCTAGCAGCTGGGCAATGGATTTGGCTATGCTGATGTCCCTAGCAGCCGGGCAATGTATTCGGCTATGCTGATGTCCCTAGCAGCCGGGCAATGCATTCGGCTATGCTGATGTCCCTAGCAGCCGGGCAATGCATTTGGCTATGCTGATGTCCCTAGCAGCCGGGCAATGTATTCGGCTATGCTGATGTCCCTAGCAGCCGGGCAATGCATTTGGCTATGCTGATGTCCCTAGCGGCTGGGCAATGGATTTGGCTATGCTGATGTCCCTAGCAGCCGGGCAATGTATTCGGCTATGCTGATGTCCCTAGCAGCCGGGCAATGCATTCGGCTATGCTGATGTCCCTAGCAGCCGGGCAATGCATTCGGCTATGCTGATGTCCCTAGCAGCCGGGCAATGCATTCGGCTATGCTGATGTCCCTAGCAGCCGGGCAATGCATTTGGCTATGCTGATGTCCCTAGCAGCCGGGCAATGCATTCGGCTATGCTGATGTCCCTAGCAGCCGGGCAATGCATTCGGCTATGCTGATGTCCCTAGCAGCCGGGCAATGCATTTGGCTATGCTGATGTCCCTAGCAGCCGGGCAATGCATTCGGCTATGCTGATGTCCCTAGCAGCCGGGCAATGCATTCGGCTATGCTGATGTCCCTAGCAGCCGGGCAATGCATTCGGCTATGCTGATGTCCCTAGCAGCCGGGCAATGCATTCGGCTATGCTGATGTCCCTAGCAGCCGGGCAATGGATTTGGCTATGCTGATGTATACATACATTTTTATTATTACTGTAATTTCTTGTTGTACCCGAAATTTTGAAATTTGTTCTAAACTTCATCCACCCCACCCACCCCCCTCCTAAAAACCTCTAAACTGAAAACTCATCCAAGCCAAACTTGTACTCCAGTCCGGAGACAGTTCTGTACAAGCAAAGTTACATCCTAAAACCTTTTATAAGCTTTATTCAACCCTGTTCACCAGATTAATTGAGGTGAACCGCTTTATCTAAGCTGTTTTCCCCTATCATTATTCCCAGGCAATTAATGGAAAATGACAGCAAGTGGTATTTATCTGGGAAACTTGCAACTCTGTGATCCAGCAGAGCCTGCTGTTGCACTGATTAAGGAATGTAATGCATAATGTGCATCTATTTACATTGCAATGATTGGCTGTCAACACTTGTTATTTGTGCAAGCAGTTTTTTTTTATGTTCCCCATATTTTCATGGAATCTTAAATTTACAATTGTGAACAACCAATTTAGAAAACAATATATTCTATTTTATCCAAATCTTCAATATGCGACTGTGTTCTTTCAAAATAAAATTCACGAAAATTAAAATAGTGATTTATAATACCTCTCTTGGCTCGGCACTACAGCCGCAGTTACCATACCCATTTTTTGTATTTGCAGTTTAACGGACCAAGTTGTGGCTTTGAAAGAAATCCGTATTCAACCAGAGGAAGGAGTTCCATTCACTGCAATCAGGGAAGGTATGTGGTTGGAACCATAGAATACATCCGATTTCATTCTTACATTATCAGCTCTTCTGTGTTTATGCATAAGCTGGTCATCCAGCTTCGTACGTCCGTCCACAATTCTTCAAACAACATCTCCACTAAAACCGCTTTGTCAATATTGGTGAAACTTGGTACAGAGCATTCATTCAAATAACATCTCCACTAAAACCGCTTTGTCAATATTGGTGAAACTTGGTACAGAGCATTCTTCAAATAACATCTCCACTAAAACCGCTTTATCAATGTTGGTGAAACTTGGTACAGAGCATTCATTCAAACAACATCTCCACTAAAACTGCTTTGTCAATATTGGTGAAACTTGGTACAGAGCATTCATTCAAACAACATCTCCACTAAAACCACTTTGTCAATATTGGTGAAACTTGGTACAGAGCATTTATTCAAATAATATCTCCACTAAAACCACTTTGACAATATTGGTGAAACTTGGTACAGAGCATTCATTCAAACAACATCTCCACTAAAACCACTTTGTCAATATTGGTGAAACTTGGTACAGAGCATTCATTCAAATAATATCTCCACTAAAACCACTTTGACAATATTGGTGAAACTTGGTACAGAGCATTCATTCAAACAACATCTCCACTAAAACCGCTTTGTCAATATTGGTGAAACTTGGTACGGAGCTTTCATTCAAACAACATCTCCACTAAAACCGCTTTGTCAATATTGATGAAACTTGGTACAGAGCATTCATTCAAATAACATCTCCACTAAAACCGCTTTGTCAATATTGGTGAAACTTGGTACAGAGCATTCATTCAAACAACATCTCCACTAAAACCGCTTTGTCAATATTGGTGAAACTTGGTACAGAGCATTCATTCAAACAACATCTCCACTAAAACTGCTTTGTCAATATTGGTGAAACTTGGTACAGAGCATTCATTCAAACAACATCTCCACTAAAACCGCTTTGTCAATATTGGTGAAACTTGGTACGGAGCTTTCATTCAAACAACATCTCCACTAAAACCGCTTTGTCAATATTGATGAAACTTGGTACAGAGCATTCATTCAAATAACATCTCCACTAAAACCGCTTTGTCAATATTGGTGAAACTTGGTACAGAGCATTCATTCAAACAACATCTCCACTAAAACCGCTTTGTCAATATTGGTGAAACTTGGTACAGAGCATTCATTCAAACAACATCTCCACTAAAACTGCTTTGTCAATATTGGTGAAACTTGGTACAGAGCATTCATTCAAACAACATCTCCACTAAAACCGCTTTGTCAATATTGGTGAAACTTGGTACGGAGCTTTCATTCAAACAACATCTCCACTAAAACCGCTTTGTCAATATTGATGAAACTTGGTACAGAGCATTCATTCAAATAACATCTCCACTAAAACCGCTTTGTCAATATTGGTGAAACTTGGTACGGAGCATTCATTCAAACAACTTCTCCACTAAAACCGCTTTGTCAATATTGGTGAAACTTGGTACAGAGCATTCATTCAAACAACATCTCCACTAAAACCGCTTTATCAATATTGGTGAAACTTGGTATAGAGCATTCATTCAAACAACATCTCCACTAAAACCGCTTTGTCAATATTGGTGAAACTTGGTACAGAGCATTCATTCAAACAACATCTCCACTAAAACCGCTTTGTCAATATCGGTGAAACTTGGTACAGAGCATTCATTCAAACAACATCTCCACTAAAACCACTTTGTCAATATTGGTGAAACTTGGTACGGAGCATTCATTCAAACAACTTCTCCACTAAAACCGCTTTGTCAATATTGGTGAAACTTGGTACAGAGCATTCATTCAAACAACATCTCCACTAAAACCGCTTTATCAATATTGGTGAAACTTGGTATAGAGCATTCATTCAAACAACATCTCCACTAAAACCGCTTTGTCAATATTGGTGAAACTTGGTACAGAGCATTCATTCAAACAACATCTCCACTAAAACCGCTTTGTCAATATCGGTGAAACTTGGTACAGAGCATTCATTCAAACAACATCTCCACTAAAACCACTTTGTCAATATTGGTGAAACTTGGTACAGAGCATTCATTCAAACAGCATCTCCACTAAAACCGCTTTATCAATATTGGTGAAACTTGGTACAGAGCATTCATTCAAACAACATCTCCACTAAAACCGCTTTGTCAATATTGGTGAAACTTGGTACAGAGCATTCATTCAAACAACATCGCCACTAAAACCGCTTTGTCAATATTGGTGAAACTTGGTACGGAGCATTCAACTAAAATATTGGATAAAAAAATACCTAGCTTTGAGACAGGAACTAAACAATAAATCCAGACTAGTATATGTAAATGCAACCCCCCTCGCTGAATGATTGTTTTCACATGACCTTGAAAAATCGACCTCATCAGGTGTGGCTTAGTTGAAAGGTCATATGAGGGTTTCCTATGGGTGCTTCATTGGAACTATGCACCTATCTTTCTTCGTTTTTGAATTACCAACATGCAGACATGTAGATTACTATGGAAATTAGTGGGAGTGGACACTGACCACACACCTTGACTGATTTCTCCCAAAATCCTAGATCAAAAATGTATAAAACCGATATAAAAGTATTTGTTTATTATAGTGTCACCCATATTGAAAAGGGCCAGCCATTTCTGACTTATGAAACCTCTTATGAGCATCAGTACTTCCCGAATCCTATCCTTGAAGGCCAGACACCAGGCTGATAGGAAATCTGTAACCATTATTTAACTAACTGGCAGCTCACTAACCGGCCATATCAGAACGAACCACTAACGAGGTTCGAATTATCGACCTACTATCGACGTTATATAACATGTCAGCGATCTTAAGGTCTATTAAACCACTTCTCCTATCAAGCTTATTTGGCCGCCATCTTGGCTGAGTGGTTAAGATTGGTGACTTCAAATCACGTGCCCCTCGCCGCTGTAGGTTCGAATCTCACTGGGGTTGTCCAATTATTTCATGTGAGGATCCAGCTGGCTTGCAGAAATTCAACATTTCGCTCGGATGAAATATTGTTTTGAAACAAGATTGTGTATTAATCTTCCGGGGGGGGTGGATCTCCATGGCCGAGTGGTTATTATCGTTGATTTTTAATCACTTTCCCCTCACCTCTGTAGGTTAGATTCCCACTGGGGATATGGAATTCTTTCAAGTGAGGAAGCTATCAAACTGGCTTGCGGTAGGTCGGTGGTTCTACCCGGGTGTCCATCTGTGCATTACATCGTGCTTGGAGGGGCACACACGGTCTTCCTCTACCAATAATAACTGGAGAGTCGCTATCTGACCTAAGCTGTTGTTGAATCTTTAAACCCCAAAAAACAAACAAATGGCCACCGTGTTTTAACACCGTACACTGTCGTATATGGTAATATTTTACGCAGTGCCCATTTATAAGATGATCTATTTATAAGATGATCTATTTATAATATGATCTATATCTAATATTTCTAATATGATCTATTTCTAATATTTATAATATGATCTATTTCTAATATTTATAATATGATCTATTCCTAATATGATCTATTTCTAATATTTCTAATATGATCTATTTCTAATATGATCTATTTCTAATATTTGTAATATGATCTATTTCTAATATGATCTATTTCTAATATTTATAATATGATCTATTTATAATATGATCTATTTCTAATATTTGTAATATGATCTATTTCTAATATGATCTATTTCTAATATTTATAATATGATCTATTTATAATATGATCTATTTCTAATATTTATAATATGATCTATTTATAATATGATCTATTTCTAATATTTATAATATGATCTATTTATAATATGATCTATTTCTTCTGTTTCAGCATCTCTATTGAAGGGCCTAAAACATGCAAACATCGTTACGTTGCATGACATCATTCACACGAAGGAAACTCTCACATTTGTCTTTGAATATGTAGTAAGTATCACTTTCATTTCTAAAAATACATTTCTTAAAACAGTGAACCCTGTTTATAAAGGCCACCCACCCGCATGAATGACATAAATTTGTGTTTGTTAACAGGTTGTTAATTCCTATTCCAAGGTTTTTACAGACGGATCTGTAGTCCAGTGGTAACACGCTGGACTGGTAATCCAGGGATCGCAGGTTCGATCCCCCGTCTGACCATAATAAAATTAACAGTCTTTCAGATGGGACGTTAAACCGAGGTCTCGTGTCGGTGCTTTACACAGTGCACGTAAAAGAACCAGAGGAGACTCCGGAATGGGTCTCTGGCTGTATCATGCACTATCCTCCAAAATCTAAAATGACTAATATCTTCAGGAGGCGTTGCTCATATGGGCAACCGGTAGCAACGATAAATAAACGTAAAACACACATTCCAAGGTTTAAATGCATTGATTCTTGCATAGTGACTGACCAGTGGTCCTTATTCCGAGGTTAAAATGCATTGTCACTGGCATGGTGATAGACCAGTGGTCCTTATTCTGAAGTTAAAATGCATTGTTACTGGCATAGTGATAGACCAGTGGTCCTTATTCCAAGGTTAAAATGCATTATTACTGGCATAGTGATAGAGCAGTGGTCCTTATTCCGAGGTTAAAATGCATTGTTACTGGCATAGTGATAGAGCAGTGGTCCTTATTCCGAGGTTAAAATGCATTATTACTGGCATAGTGATAGAGCAGTGGTCCTTATTCCGAGGTTAAAATGCATTGTTACTGGCATAGTGATAGAGCAGTGGTCCTTATTCCGAGGTTAAAATGCATTGTTACTGGCATGATAGGTTATCAAAATTCATCGCCAGAGACCAGTGGCCATCTGATCAGGCTCTATGCTGTTTGCTATTCGGATAGTGGAGCTAAATCACTTGTCTGAATAGCAAACAACATAGATGATGATCAGACGCGGCATTCCGCCACGGCCGATCTATGTTGTTTGCACATTAATATAATTAGTATAAAATTAGTATAAAATAGTTGAAATAGGTTTTGTACAATTTATAACACAGTGTTATCTTAAATATTTTCAGCATACAGATTTAAGCCAATATTTAGAGAAACACCCTGGTGGCTTAAATACATTTAATGTAAAGGTGAGTACAAGGTTGTTTATAACGCATAATCTGGTACATGTGTATATAGCAAATCTGTGTCTTCTAGCATACATTGTATATAGCAAATCTGTGTCTTCTAGCATACATTGTGTATAGCAAATCTGTGTCTTCTAGCATACATTGTGTATAGCAAATCTGTGTCTTCTAGCATACATTGTGTATAGCAAATCTGTGTATTCTAGCATACATTGTGTATAGCAAATCTGTGTATTCTAGCATACTTTGTATATAGCAAATCTGTTTCTTCTAGCATACATTGTATATAGCAAATCTGTGTATTCTAGCATACATTGTGTATAGCAAATCTGTGTCTTCTAGCATACATTGTGTATAGCGTGGTCGAGTGGTTAAGGTCGCTGACTTGTATACCACTGTAACCTATCATCACTGATGGTCACGGGTTCGAGCCCTGCTCGAGATTGGTGCACCAAGTACTGGTTAACCGCTGGAGCCTGCCCAGGAAAGGTTTTGTTAGGTAAACTGCCCGCCGGCGATATAGCCCAAAATGGTGCTGATGCAGGCGTAAAACCCGAACTAACAAAGAAACAAACATAGCGGGGCTCGAACCCGTGTCTGATTTATATGAAAAAGTTGGCAGTTTCTTACGGAGATTGGTGCACCCAAGTACTGGTTAACCGCTGGAGCCTGCCCAGGAAAGGTGTTTAGTAAACTGCCCGCCGGCGATATAGCCCGAAATGGTGCTGATGCAGGCATAAAACCCGAAATATAACATAACATAGCATTGTGTATAGCAAATCTGTGTCTTCTAGCATACTTTTTATATAGCAAATCTGTGTCAGCAAACAATAGTTGGACAACAAGTTCTACCAAGATTAGTCAAAATACACCCCTGTGATTGGCTAATAATCACATTGATATTATCCACTCATTGGTTTAAGCGTGTGTTTTACATTTATTTATCGTCGCTACCGGTTGCCCATATGAGCGACGCCTTCTAAAGAGATTAGTCATTTTAGATTTTTAGAGGATAGTGCAATGATACAGACAGAGACCCATTCCAGAGTCTCCTCTGGTTCTTGTACGTGCACAATACCTAGGCTTAAAGTCCCATCTGAAAGATTGTTCATTTTATTAGGGTCAGACGGGGGATCGGACTTGCGATCCATGGATTACCAGTCCAGCGTGTTAACCACTGGACTACAGGTGTGTCTGTATTGATTTAAGCATATTTATTTGACATTATGTAACATAATTTACAACAAATAATTATGTACACAATAAATACAAGTGTGTACACAATAAATACAAGTGGATTGAAATGAAAGCTAAGAGCTTATTGGATTCCTCTCCACTGATTGTAAATAGAGATGTGATTAGCATAGATTGGTCAATGTTAATGTTTGTTATGAATTATTTTGTTTTTGCTACTTCAGTTATTTTTGTTCCAATTGCTGAGAGGTTTAGCCTACTGTCATCATAGAAGAATATTGCATAGGTATGTCAATTCTTAATTACCCACACCTCTACTACCCATTTCCTCTGCTGTAGCCCATTTCCTCTAAGCAGCACCTCTACCCATTTCCTCTACTGTAGCCCATTTCCTCTACCATAGCCCATTTCCTCTAAGCATCACCTCTGCCCATTTCATCTACCATAGCCCATTTCCTCTACCATAGCCCATTTCCTCTAAGCATCACCTCTACCCATTTCCTCTACCATAGCCCATTTCCTCTACCTTAGCCCATTTCCTCTAGGCATCACCTCTACCCATTTCCTCTACCGTATCCCATTTCCTCTAGGCATCACCTCTACCCATTTCCTCTTTCCTCTACTGTAGCCCATTTCCTCTCCTCTACCATAGCCCATTTCCTCTAGGCCTCAGCTCTGCCCATTTCCTCTACCATAGCCCATTTCCTCTCCTCTACCATAGCCCATTTCCTCTAGGCCTCAGCTCTGCCCATTTCCTCTACCATAGCCCATTTCCTCTAGGCATCACCTCTGCCCATTTCCTCTCTTCTACCGTAGCCCATTTCCTCTAGGCCTCACCTCTGTCCCTTTCCTCTACCGTAGCCCATTTCCTCTAGGCATCACCTCTGCCCATTTCCTCTCCTCTACCATAGCCCATTTCCTCCTCTACCATAGCTCATTTCCTCTAGGCATCACCTCTGCCCATTTCCTCTCTTCTACCGTAGCCCATTTCCTCTAGGCATCACCTCTGCCCATTTCCTCTCCTTTACCATAGCCCATTTCCTCTAGGCATCACCTCTGCCCATTTCCTCTACTCTACCGTAGCCCATTTCCTCTAGGCATCACCTCTGCCCATTTCCTCTCCTCTACCATAGCCCATTTCCTCTAGGCATCACCTCTGCCCATTTCCTCTCCTCTACCGTAACCCATTTCCTCTAGGCATCACCTCTGCCCATTTCCTCTCTTCTACTGTAGCCCATTTCCTCTAGGCATCACCTCTGCCCATTTCCTCTCCTTTACCATAGCCCATTTCCTCTAGGCATCACCTCTGCCCATTTCCTCTCCTCTACCGTAGCCCATTTCCTCTAGGCATCACCTCTGCCCATTTCCTCTCCTCTACCATAGCCCATTTCCTCTAGGCATCACCTCTGCCCATTTCCTCTACCATAGCCCATTTCCTCTTCTCTACCATAGCCCATTTCCTCTAGACATCACCTCTGCCCATTTCCTCTCCTCTACCGTAACCCATTTCCTCTAGGCATCACCTCTGCCCATTTCCTCTCCTCTACCGTAGCCCATTTCCTCTAGGCATCACCTCTGCCCATTTCCTCTCCTCTACCATAGCCCATTTCCTCTAGGCATCACCTCTGCCCATTTCCTCTCCTCTACCATAGCCCATTTCCTCTAGGCATCACCTCTGCCCATTTCCTCTCCTCTACCATAGCCCATTTGCTCTAGGCATCAGCGCTGCCCATTTCCTCTGTCCCTCGCTGTGGCTTATTTCCTCTAATCCACATCTCCCATGTAAAATGATCACCTCCCATATTACATGGTTATCTCACATGCTGCCTAATCATCTTCCATGTTACATAATCATCTCCCAAGTTCCACGATCTTGTAATTCAATCATCTCCCATGTTACATGAATAGGTCCCATATTATATGATCATCTCCCATGTTATATTATCATCTCCCATATTATATGATCATCTCCCATGTTATATTATCATCTCCCATATTATATGATCATCTCCCATGTTATATTATCATCTCCCATGTTATATAATCATCTACCATTTTACATGATCATCTCCCATGTTATATAATCATCTCCCATGTTACATGATCATCTCCCATGTTATATAATCATCTCCCATGAATCATCTCCCATGTTATATAATCATCTACCATTTTACATGATCATCTCCCATGTTATATAATCATCTCCCATGTTACATGATCATCTCCCATGTTATATAATCATCTCCCATGATCATCTCCCATGTTATATAATCATCTCCCATGTTACATAATCATCTCCCATGTTACAGGGATCTCAAGCCACAGAACCTACTGATCAGTGAGGTAGGAGAGTTGAAGTTAGCAGACTTTGGTAAGTTTCACTCTTCAACTTTGAATATTTAAATCGCTATTGCATTTCCCTCGATGAATGTGGGTGCTCTGTTTGTATCCTTTTTTGTATGAATTTCCTCACTAATGATATGCAGCTCACATGCCCACTCGAAGTTACGGGCATGCACATTCGAAGTGCTCGACACCATTCCTCAAGAGAAAAGGCGTGTCCTGCACTTTACACTGTTCCAAGCAGGGATCAGTTTAGAGGGCGATGTGGGCGAAATTGTCGCCCGAGGGACCCTGACTTCGCCCTCTGGGGGCCCCACTTCTCTAGACCTAGAATGAACCCTGTCCAAGGATGATCTATTTACCAGTTCTTGCACACTATAAGTCGCAAATCTGGGCTAAAAACATTAAATGCAAAATCTGTTATATTTTCCTGTTGTGTCGTTGAAAAGAATGATTAATGTAAATATAAGTAAAAAATCGCGGGTTAATTATATATATATTAATAATTTCCATCGAGGATCTATATTGGGCGTGTTTAAAGTTAACGCAGATGCCTTTGGCCTCCACACACTTTAACCACCCCCAATGTAGTTCATACCCCGATGGAACCTATTAACCCGCGATTCATTCTTCAATAGCTACCACCACCACGGATGTTATACTTTTGTCTCGGTTTGTTCGTTTATCGTGGTCGTGTTTTACGTTTATTTATCATCGCTACCGGTTGCCCATATGAGCGACTCCTCCTGAAGAGGATTTTATTTTTAGATTTTTGGAAGATAGTGCAATGATACAGACAGAGACCCATTCCAGAGTCTCCTCTGGTTCTTTTACATGCACGGTATACAGCACTGACACAATACCTAGGGTTTAAAGACCCATCTGAAAGACTGTTAATTTGATTATGGTCAGACGGGGGATCGAACCTGCGATCCCTGGATTACCAGTCCAGCGTATTACCACTGGACTACAGATCCGTCTGTAATTGTTTATCCTTTAGCAGGATTAAAAACAAAAGTTACGGACCTATTTTCATGAAATTTGGTGGAAAGGTTGCCCTGAGGTCAAGGACAAACTGCTTAGCTGTTAGAGATGATGTTTGCTCTGGGATCCATGATTTTATAAAAAGGATTCTTCATCATTCGCCCATTTGTGCAACAAGTAGTATAGCTGCATTTTGTTTTGTAATTTGTCCCAGTGAAACAATAAACTGTTTATTTTTGCGTGGATGTCTGTTAAGTTTAACTAATGATGGGTTATTATATATGAACTGAAGGGTTATTATATATGAAGGGTTATTATATATGAAGGGTTATTATATATGAAGGGTTATTATATATGAAGTGTTATTATATATGAAGGGTTATTATATATGAAAGATTATTATATATGAAGGGTTATTATATATGAAGGGTTATTATATATGAAGGGTTATTATATATGAAAGGTTATTATATATGACAGGTTATTATATATGAAGGGTTATTATATATGAAGGGTTATTATATATGAAAGGTTATTATATATGAAGGGTTATTATATATGACAGGTTATTATATATGAAGGGTTATTAAATATGAAGGGTTATTATATATGAAGTATATATGAAGGGTTATTATATGTGACAGGTTATTATATATGACGGGTTATTATAACAATAGTGAAAATGTTTGGTTTTTAGACTTTTGGCAACTGGAAAAAACTGGCGTAACAACTAATATAATTACACTTATGCTATTTTGGCAACTGAAAATGTTTGTGTAACAATTCATATTTATAACTGATTAAGCAGACCTTTTGTATTTAGGTGTAATATCTTCTAGATAACAAGTCCAGATAAGCAACTACTGTATGCATTTTGTATTTAGGTGTAATATCTTCTAGATAACAAGTCCAGATAAGCAACTACTGTATGCATTTTGTAAATTCTAATATAGCGTAAGTGCATTTATACGAGCTTTGCACCAAACATGTAAAAATACTACTGCTCGCTTCTCACCAATGCAACCCGGGTTCGATCCTCGGACCGGGAAGTATGCGAGATGATATGGTGGTCGCCAGATCAGACAGGTGGGTTTTCTCCGGGTACTCCGGTTTCCTCCCACACGAATGACCACATTTACGCTTTCATCCGCACCAACGAGAGCGATTAATATAAGTTGTTAGAACTTGCTTCGCAATCATTGTAAAATAAATAAAGTTTAAACTAACTGTTATGGATTCTATTGCAAGAAACAACAATTTCCATCAAATAGAAACCCAGGAATTGTTTACACATACAATGCAGGAATTGTTTACACACACAATACAGGAATTGTTTACACATACAATGCAGGAATTGTTTACACATACAATGCAGGAATTGTTTACACATACAATGCAGGAATTGTTTACACATACAATGCAGGATACAATGCAGGAATTGTTTACACATACAATGCAGGAATTGTTTACACATACAATGCAGGAATTGTTTACACATACAATTCAGGAATTGTTTACACATACAATGCAGATTATTGGTTTGCAACAACAAAATACAAAACAAGTGATTTGATGGTAAATATGTCACGAGATGGGGCAAAAATTAATATTTAGCAGCGTTGTTTAATATCTTGAATTTCTCGTTGTTTTAACTTTCTTTGCATTGGGCTTTGTATGGTGTACCGTCCGGGTTAAAACAATGTATGGATTTTCTAATTAAAAAACGAAATTCATGTGCGACAATGTGCGAGCTTTCTTTAGAATCTTGTTTGCATTGATCGCATTTAAACGTTTAATTTTAGTAAAAAATGTTGCTGCAACGTTTTGTTTTATCAAACTATCCAATTGTTCAAGGTTTTGTATTTTGACAAATCTGGCATGTGTAAGCAACCTGGTTTCTAGATGTGCTCAGTATTTCCGGTAGACCATGGTTTTTATGGACTATGGTACGAACCGGTTTGTAAGCTGTACCGGTACTTCACAATTTTCGTGAGCTGGAATTAGTGAAGTTTTAGATTGAATAATTTGACATAAAAACATATTTCCGTGTCCACAAAAGTAACTTTCCAACCAATACAGTGAAATCCCTCTAAACCGACCGGACTAGAGGTAATGTTTGGTTTGTAGGAGTTTTGGGTTTAGAGGGGTTTTCATAGTGGGGGTAGGTCTGCCTTCGTGGTCGAGTGGTTACGGTCGCTGACTTGTATACCACTGTAACCTATCATCACTGATGGTCACGGGTTCGAGCCCCGCTCGAGATTGGTGCACCAAGTACTGGTTAACCGCTGGAGCCTGCCCAGGAAAGGTTTTGTTAGGTAAACTGCCCGCTAGCGATATAGCCCAAAATGGTGCTGATGCAGGCGTAAAACCCGAACTAACAAAGAAACAAACATAGTGGGGGTAGATTTCTCCTAAATTAACGATTCAACTCTGCAATGCTTTGAAGGAGTAATAGTTTGGCAGTTAGTTATAAGAACTGATTCATTTTTAGTGTACATTTTTTATAAATGAAATAAATTGATAGAATTTAGTAAATCTCGGACAATGAGATCCGTTGTTCAGCGGCCATATTCTAACATGGCCGTGCCCGATGATTATGAGGTCATGCAAAATCGATAGTAGAGGGGGCATTTATGTTTACCCTGCTAAAACATTTCCATGGGAGCATGACTCTCGCTCGGTCATGGTGTACCGTGTTACATACGGAGGTATTGAACTCAATTCAGTGGTATACCTTGGTATTTTTTTTCCCGTTTGAGGTATCAACCTCTATTGTTTCCCCCTCACCTTTTTACAGGTCAGCATGGTTTACATAGACTTTTCCCCCTACAGGTCTAATACATGTAAATTACACATTTTCCCGTCACCTATTTACACGTCTAGCCCGTGTAAACTACACATTTCCTTTATCTTCGACAGGTCTAGCCCATGTAAACTACACATATTTCCTTTATTTTCGACAGGTCTAGCCTGTGTAAACTACACATTTCCTTTATCTTCGACAGGTCTAGCCTGTGTAAACTACATATATTTCCTTTATCTTCAACAGGTCTAACTCATGTAAACTACATATATTTCCTTTATCTTCGACAGGTCTAGCCCATGTAAACTACATATATTTCCTTTATCTTCGACAGGTCTAGCACGTGTGAACTACATATATTTCCTTTATCTTCGACAGGTCTAGCCCATGTAAACTACATATATTTCCTTTATCTTCGACAGGTCTAGCCTGTGTAAACTACACATATTTCCTTTATCTTCGACAGGTCTAGCCTGTGTAAACTACACATTTCCTTTATCTTTGACAGGTCTAACTCATGTAAACTACATATATTTCCTTTATCTTCAACAGGTCTAGCCCATGTGAACTACATATATTTCCTTTATCTTCGACAGGTCTAGCCTGTGTAAACTACATATATTTCCTTTATCTTCGACAGGTCTAACTCATGTAAACTACATATATTTCCTTTATCTTCGACAGGTCTAGCCCATGTGAACTACATATATTTCCTTTATCTTCGACAGGTCTAGCCCGTGCCAAATCAATTCCTAGTCATACGTACTCTCATGAGGTTGTCACGTTGTGGTACCGGCCCCCGGACGTCCTCCTGGGTTCTACAAACTATTCCATGTCACTAGATATGTGGTAAGGTATTCGTTGTGTACTTCTCAATTCGCTGTTCGAATCCCACTGGGGTTGTCGAATTCTTTTCATTTGAGGAAGCGATCCAGATGGCTTGCGGATGGTCGGTGGTTCTACCCAGGTGTCTGAAATACTGCTCGGAGGGGCACTCGGGGTCTTCCTCCACGAATAATAGCTGGAAGTTTGCAATAGAAAATATTATGTTACTATTTATTGTTCGAGTTGGAGAAAATATACACAGCGAGGAGTCTTTACTTAGCCTCCTTAATTTTTCGGAGACGAGCCTATTAATGTAACATTTATAAGACAGTAATATTCTATTTATCCTATTTTCCAATAAAAAAGAAGTTTTAGAGAGGAAAGATTACAGAATATTCATGACCTAGATGGAGTTTATCCTACAATTACAGAATATTCATGACCTAGATGGAGTTTATCCTACCATTACAGAATATTCATGACCTAGATGAAGTTTATCCTACCATTACAGAATATTCATGACCTAGATGGAGTTTATCCTGCCATTACAGACTATTCATGACCTAGATGGAGTTTATCCTACCATTACAGAATATTCATGACCTAGATGGAGTTTATCCTACCATTACAGACTATTCATGACCTAGATGGAGTTTATCCTACCATTAGAGAATATTCATGACCTAGATGGAGTTTATCCTACCATTACAGAATATTCATGACCTAGATGGAGTTTATCCTGCCATTACAGAATATTCATGACCTAGATGGAGTTTATCCTACCATTAGAGAATATTCATGACCTAGATGGAGTTTATCCTACCATTACAGAATATTCATGACCTAGATGGAGTTTATCCTGCCATTACAGAATATTCATGACCTAGATGGAGTTTATCCTACCATTAGAGAATATTCATGACCTAGATGGAGTTTATCCTACCATTACAGAATATTCATGACCTAGATGGAGTTTATCCTGCCATTACAGAATATTCATGACCTAGATGGAGTTTATCCTACCATTACAGACTATTCATGACCTAGATGGAGTTTATCCTACCATTAGAGAATATTCATGACCTAGATGGAGTTTATCCTACCATTAGCGAACATATGACGTCGTACACGCAGCGTTATGACATCACAAACGGTTTATTATGCACTGACTAATAAAGCAAAGTTTATCAGGCGGCCTGCATTTTGACCATTATTACACACAAGGGGAGGATAAATTTCATAAGTTATGTACAATGACAACAGAACAAGGACTGGTTTAGTTTTCAAATTAAAAATAAATTTAAAAAATGTTGTTTTTGATTTTTGTATGTGACCATTGGGACATTTTTGAGTACATTTTTAGAAGTAACTACGTTCGACTTATGGCTGAGTCTGTACAGTACATGTATGTACTTTAAATCAATTAGGATATGACATATAAAATATGCCGTTGCATTTCAGGGGTGTGGGCTGTATATTCACGGAAATGTTATCTGGTATGGCAACATTTCCCGGAATGAAAGACGCCTACGACCAGTTGGACCAGATTTTCCGAGTAAGTTCATTAATAATTAATTACGGTAATTAATCCAACCACTTCAATTATGAGTGATTTCAGTTTAGATATTAGCGATTCGTATGTTTGCATTTATATGAGATATTGTAAGTTTGACTTTTTCACTCTTTCCCATTTGCAAATATATACCATTTTGTATGTAGGAAATTGTGTGTTGGTTTGATGTAGGAAATTGTATGTAGGTTTGGTGTAGGAAGTTGTATGTAGGTTTGATGTAGGAAATTGTATGTAGGTTTAGTGTAGGAAGTTGTATGTAGGTTTGATGTAGGAAGTTGTATGTAGGTTTGGTGTAGGAAGTTGTATGTAGGTTTGATGTAGGAAGTTGTATGTAGGTTTGGTGTAGGAAGTTGTATGTAGGTTTATTGTAGGAAGTTGTATGTAGGTTTGATGTAGGAAGTTGTATGTAGGTTTGATGTAGGAAGTTGTATGTAGGTTTGGTGTAGGAAGTTGTATGTAGGTTTGATGTAGGAAGTTGTATGTAGGTTTGATGTAGGAAGTTGTATGTAGGTTTGTTTGGTGTAGGAAGTTGTATGTAGGTTTGGTGTAGGAAGTTGTATGTTGGTTTGGTGTAGGAAGTTGTATGTAGGTTTGATGTAGGAAGTTGTATGTAGGTTTGGTGTAGGAAGTTGTATGTAGGTTTGGTGTAGGAAGTTGTATGTAGGTTTATTGTAGGAAGTTGTATGTAGGTTTGATGTAGGAAGTTGTATGTAGGTTTATTGTAGGAAGTTGTATGTAGGTTTGGTGTAGGAAGTTGTATGTTGGTTTGGTGTAGGAAGTTGTATGTAGGTTTGATGTAGGAAGTTGTATGTAGGTTTGATGTAGGAAGTTGTATGTAGGTTTGATGTAGGAAGTTGTATGTTGGTTTGGTGTAGGAAGTTGTATGTTGGTTTGGTGTAGGAAGTTGTATGTAGGTTTGATGTAGGAAGTTGTATGTAGGTTTGGTGTAGGAAGTTGTATGTTGGTGTTGTGTAGGAAGTTGTATGTAGGTTTGGTGTAGGAAGTTGTATGTAGGTTTGGTATAGGAAGTTGTATGTAGGTTTGGTGTAGGAAGTTGTATGTAGGTTTGGTGTAGGAAGTTGTATGTTGGTGTGGTGTAATCTATGCCTGCCAAACACTACCTAGTTCCTCACCTCCGTTCCTTCTAGCCGTTCCACAAGTCTTTCTCACTTGTTCTATATTCATGACTTATCTCTGTTCCAGATATTGGGTACACCTGCTGAGAATTCCTGGAGTGGTGTCTCAAAATATCCACAATTTGATGACAGTGAGTTGTATATACATGCCAGTCGTTGCATTCTAAACACTTTTGTAACTCCATTCATCTTCTGAAAAAACAATCCTTGTCCAATTTTGTTCAAACTTGGTCACGAGTTACATTTTGACAAATGTTCCGTTTCTAACGAGTAACCAAGGATTTCTTTAAAAAAACAACTCAATGTCAAGTGTTGTCATTGGATAGAACTGTGATGTACACCTTCAGAATCAAATGAAACTTTGCACTCGACTTAACCAGTAGGGAGGCCAGGTAAATGTGTCACAAGTGCTGTCATTGGTTGAATTAGAGATTTGCACTTGACTTAACAAATTAGAAGGACAGGTAATTTAGTCTCAAAGTTACTGTAAATCAAAGATTTCCGGGCTATTCAGAACTAGTCCACTTGTATATAAATAACGTTTAAATGCAATTCAAAATTATACAAATAATTTTGTGACCCAAGTTAATCTGAGATTTGTCTTTCTTTTGTCCAACAGTTATTTTTGTGTTTCAATTTCAGGAAAGTTTGTTATATATACGAAACAGAGTCTTTCCACTATAGTTCCAAAACTTGCCTACCTTCCTCATGCAGAAGATCTGGTCTCAGAATTCCTTCAGGTATGTAACCGGTCATAGAATCCCCACCAGTATGTAACCATGGCATCTTGTCTGAGAATTACTTCAGGTATGTAACCATGGCAACCGGTCTTAGAATCCCCAAAGGTATGTAACCATGGCATCCGGTCTTAGAATCCCCACCGGTATGTAACCATGGCATCCGGTCTTAGAATCCCCACCGGTATGTAACCATGGCATCCGGTCTTAGAATCCCCACCGGTATGTAACCATGGCATCCGGTCTTAGAATCACCACCGGTATGTAACCATGGCATCCGGTCTTAGAATCTCCACCAGTATGTAACCATGGCATCCGGTCTTAGAATCGCCACCGGTATGTAGCCATGGCATCTGGCATCTCCTATAGGTATGTAACCATGGCATCTGGCATCTCCTATAGGTATGTAGCCATGGCATCTGGCATCTTCTATAGGTATGTAACCATGGCATCTCCTATAGGTATGTAACCATGGCATCTGGCATCTATAGGTATGTAACCATGGCATCTGGCATCTCCTATAGGTATGTAACCATGGCATCTCCTATCGGTATGTAACCATGGCATCTGGCATCTATAGGTATGTAACCATGGCATCTGGCATCTCCTATAGGTATGTAACCATGGCATCTGGCATCTCCTATAGGTATGTAACCATGGCATCTGGCATCTCCTATAGGTATGTAGCCATGAATGTGTGTACTAGTACTTTCTTTAACCCTTAAGATGCTGAATATATTGGAAGGAGCGTAGAACATAGATCCAGATCAGCCGTAGCAATAACGCCGCATCTGATCAGGATCTATCCCATTTGCTATTCTGCCAAATAGTTTGGCTCCATTATTCGAATAGCAAACGGCATAGAGCCTGATGAGATTTCTGTTCACGTTCTGTGCCCTCTGATCTGGCTCTATGCTGTTTGCATGAATGAATATCCTTGTTTCCATTACAGTAAGGGTTATTAGTAGGTCATTCTGTTGGTTGGTACTTGATGTGGTATTGCTCTTGAGTGTAGTGATTCAGATAAGATTTAGTCTCTACATAGAGGGTGTAACCTTGGAGTGATTGAGACAAGATTTAGTCTCTACATAGAGGGTGTAACCTTGGAGTGATTGAGACAAGATGTAGTCTCTACATAGAGGGTGTAACCTTGGAGTGATTGAGACAAGATTTAGTCTCTACATAGAGGGTGTAACCTTGGAGTGATTGAGACAAGATGTAGTCTCTACATAGAGGGTGTAACCTTGGAGTGATTGAGACAAGATTTAGTCTCTACATAGAGGGTGTAACCTTGGAGTGATTGAGACAAGATTTAGTCTCTACATAGAGGGTGTAACCTTGGAGTGATTGAGACAAGATGTAGTCTCTACATAGAGGGTGTAACCTTGGAGTGATTCAGACAAGATGTAGTCTCTACATAGAGGGTGTAACCTTGGAGTGATTGAGACAAGATGTAGTCTCTACATAGAGGGTGTAACCTTGGAGTGATTGAGACAAGATGTAGTCTCTACATAGAGGGTGTAACCTTGGAGTGATTCAGACAAGATGTAGTCTCTACATAGAGGGTGTAACCTTGGAGTGATTGAGACAAGATGTAGTCTCTACATAGAGGGTGTAACCTTGGAGTGATTGAGACAAGATGTAGTCTCTACATAGAGGGTGTAACCTTGGAGTGATTGAGACAAGATGTAGTCTCTACATAGAGGGTGTAACCTTGGAGTGATTGAGACAAGATTTAGTCTCTACATAGAGGGTGTAACCTTGGAGTGATTGAGACAAGATGTAGTCTCTACATAGAGGGTGTAACCTTGGAGTGATTCAGAAAAGATGTAGTCTCTACATAGAGGGTGTAACCTTGGAGTGATTGAGACAAGATGTAGTCTCTACATAGAGGATGTAACCTTGGAGTGATTGAGACAAGATGTAGTCTCTACATAGAGGGTGTAACCTTGGAGTGATTGAGACAAGATTTAGTCTCTACATAGAGGGTGTAACCTTGGAGTGATTCAGACAAGATTTAGTCTCTACATAGAGGGTGTAACCTTGGAGTGATTGAGACAAGATGTAGTCTCTACATAGAGGGTGTAACCTTGGAGTGATTCAGACAAGATTTAGTCTCTACATAGAGGGTGTAACCTTGGAGTG
>CM026392.1:40875187-40896224 GCA_014843695.1 Archivesica marissinica | reverse complement strand
TACATAGAGGGTGTAACCTTGGAGTGATTGAGACAAGATGTAGTCTCTACATAGAGGGTGTAACCTTGGAGTGATTCAGAAAAGATGTAGTCTCTACATAGAGGGTGTAACCTTGGAGTGATTGAGACAAGATGTAGTCTCTACATAGAGGGTGTAACCTTGGAGTGATTGAGACAAGATGTAGTCTCTACATAGAGGGTGTAACCTTGGAGTGATTGAGACAAGATTTAGTCTCTACATAGAGGGTGTAACCTTGGAGTGATTCAGACAAGATTTAGTCTCTACATAGAGGGTGTAACCTTGGAGTGATTGAGACAAGATGTAGTCTCTACATAGAGGGTGTAACCTTGGAGTGATTCAGAAAAGATGTAGTCTCTACATAGAGGGTGTAACCTTGGAGTGATTGAGACAAGATTTAGTCTCTACATAGAGGGTGTAACCTTGGAGTGATTGAGACAAGATGTAGTCTCTACATAGAGGGTGTAACCTTGGAGTGATTGAGACAAGATGTAGTCTCTACATAGAGGGTGTAACCTTGGAGTGATTGAGACAAGATGTAGTCTCTACATAGAGGGTGTAACCTTGGAGTGATTGAGACAAGATGTAGTCTCTACATAGAGGGTGTAACCTTGGAGTGATTGAGACAAGATTTAGTCTCTACATAGAGGGTGTAACCTTGGAGTGATTCAGACAAGATTTAGTCTCTACATAGAGGGTGTAACCTTGGAGTGATTGAGACAAGATGTAGTCTCTACATAGAGGGTGTAACCTTGGAGTGATTCAGACAAGATTTAGTCTCTACATAGAGGGTGTAACCTTGGAGTGATTGAGACAAGATGTAGTCTCTACATAGAGGGTGTAACCTTGGAGTGATTCAGACAAGATTTAGTCTCTACATAGAGGGTGTAACCTTGGAGTGATTGAGACAAGATGTAGTCTCTACATAGAGGGTGTAACCTTGGAGTGATTGAGACAAGATGTAGTCTCTACATAGAGGGTGTAACCTTGGAGTGATTCAGAAAAGATGTAGTCTCTACATAGAGGGTGTAACCTTGGAGTGATTGAGACAAGATGTAGTCTCTACATAGAGGGTGTAACCTTGGAGTGATTGAGACAAGATGTAGTCTCTACATAGAGGGTGTAACCTTGGAGTGATTGAGACAAGATGTAGTCTCTACATAGAGGGTGTAACCTTGGAGTGATTGAGACAAGATGTAGTCTCTACATAGAGGGTGTAACCTTGGAGTGATTGAGACAAGATTTAGTCTCTACATAGAGGGTGTAACCTTGGAGTGATTGAGACAAGATGTAGTCTCTACATAGAGGGTGTAACCTTGGAGTGATTGAGACAAGATGTAGTCTCTACATAGAGGGTGTAACCTTGGAGTGATTGAGACAAGATTTAGTCTCTACATAGAGGGTGTAACCTTGGAGTGATTGAGACAAGATGTAGTCTCTACATAGAGGGTGTAACCTTGGAGTGATTGAGACAAGATGTAGTCTCTACATAGAGGGTGTAACCTTGGAGTGATTGAGACAAGATGTAGTCTCTACATAGAGGGTGTAACCTTGGAGTGATTGAGACAAGATGTAGTCTCTACATAGAGGGTGTAACCTTGGAGTGATTGAGACAAGATGTAGTCTCTACATAGAGGGTGTAACCTTGGAGTGATTGAGACAAGATGTAGTCTCTACATAGAGGGTGTAACCTTGGAGTGATTGAGACAAGATGTAGTCTCTACATAGAGGGTGTAACCTTGGAGTGATTGAGACAAGATGTAGTCTCTACATAGAGGGTGTAACCTTGGAGTGATTGAGACAAGATGTAGTCTCTACATAGAGGGTGTAACCTTGGAGTGATTGAGACAAGATGTAGTCTCTACATAGAGGGTGTAACCTTGGAGTGATTGAGACAAGATGTAGTCTCTACATAGAGGGTGTAACCTTGGAGTGATTGAGACAAGATGTAGTCTCTACATAGAGGGTGTAACCTTGGAGTGATTGAGACAAGATGTAGTCTCTACATAGAGGGTGTAGCCTCTTGTGCGATCTTGTCTGAATCAACCCACAAGAGTGTAATACGAAATTAATCATCAAATAGATAGATAGATTCGGCACCGAATGTATTTCCTACAAAATCTTTTTTGTGACGGCACCACTAGTGAACTTGCATATGAAATAGCGGAGACAACCTCCTTGGTCGACTGGTTACGGTCGCTGACTTGTATACCACTGTAACCTATTATCACTAATGGTCACTGTAATGAAAAAGTTCTTGTAGTTTCTTACGGAGATCGGTGCACTAAGTACTGGTTAACTGCTGGAGTCTGCCCAGGAAAGGTGTTGTTAAGTAAACTGCCTGCTGGCGATATAGCACAATATGGTGCTGATGCAGGCGTAAAACCCAAACAAACAAATAAACAAATAGGAACGAGGGATGAAGTGTCTGTGAAGACATTTACACCAGGTTTAATTACACTTCATGTTATATGAGATCGTTATTATAGTTAATTAAGCCTAGCGTGCTTGACTCTGGAATCGTGCAATGTTCTATACGTTGTGGAAAAGTGAGATAAGTAGTATGGCTACAGCTATGATACGGATATGGAAGTCGTGATAGTGCGTTCGCTTTAGGTGCGAAAGGCCTGGAGTTCGAGCCCCCGCTGGAGCCGTTACGATTGTGCCCTTAGGCAGCAAGGCATTTAAATTCCACGTTGCCGCTTCTCTCTCCTTCGTAGCGATGGATTCCATCAGGAATGAGGTCAGGAGAGTGATTAATATAAGTTGTAAGAACTTGTTTCGCAATTAAGCTAAAATAAATTTGTATAAACTACGATACGGATTCTGAAAACGTCGGACGGTAGAATACAACATGTATTTGTGATGGATTTAAAGTGTATATAATAAAATCGCATTAATGATGTGTCAGTGAACGTAAAACTGCTCCTTCTAATTATTCAACATTTTTCATTTTAGATGGACCCCCGGCAAAGAATCACGGCCAAAGATGCTATGCACCACGAGTACTTCTGTGATCTGTCTCCCAAAGTGCACGAGTTACCCGAGGGTAAGTACTTCTGTGATCTGTCTTCCAAAGTGCACGAGTTACCCGAGGGTAAGTACTTCTGTGATCTGTCTCCCAAAGTGCACGAGTTACCCGAGGGTAAGTACTTCTGTGATCTGTCTTCCAAAGTGCACGAGTTACCCGAGGGTAAGTACTTCTGTGATCTGTCTCCCAAAGTGCACGAGTTACCCGAGGGTAAGTACTTCTGTGATCTGTCTTCCAAAGTGCACGAGTTACCCGAGGGTAAGTACTTCTGTGATCTGTCTCCCAAAGTGCACGAATTACCCGAGGGTAAGTACTTCTGTGATCTGTCTCCCAAACTGCACGAGTTACACGAGGGTAGGTGTGATAGGTTTGAAGACCCAGTATGTGTTTATTAGAATAGGCAGCATATTATCAACTTGCTTTATAGCCTATAAAGGAATAAGAATTTCATTGTACAATAGTTTGCATTACAATCTATGGGGTAAATGACAAGAATGCATATTCTAACATGATTTTCCGCCTCTGTGGTCGAGTTGTTACGGTCATTGACTTGTATACCACTATAACCTTTAATCACTGATGGTCACTCGGCATATGTCTGTATACGCAAAGAAAGTATTTACCACGTTTAGCGTCTGCAATAAACCATGGTTTAGCGAGTGAATGTCAAATGTGACGTCATTTTACTAGCATTATTTGTAATTTTGTGACGTCATTAACTTTACGCTTTCTGAAAAATAACACTAACTGCTTTTGAGACTTTTAGATATTTTGATCAAGTTAGAATCGAATTAATATTTGTATTTGCGTCATTTATAGTCGAATGCAACATGGTTTGTCGTAAAGAGCGCCGGTATTAACCACTTGGGCATACGGCCTGCAGGGTTAATTCCTACACGTCAGTCCTCCGCGTCAGAACTCTAATCTTCATTAAATACGGAAAGACAAATATTTTATTTCTTACTTTTGACTTAATATAAATCTGGAAAGTTGGGAAAACGCTCTGTTTTGAAGCAGTGGAAGATGGCATTATTTTTTTCCACTGCTTGTGCTTCGCATTCATCCAAGGTTGCATGAACTTTTGTAATTTAGCAATTTTCTAACAGGTGTAAACAGTTAATTATTAAATGGTATATTCTAATGAATCGTTTTGTCTGTCGTTAGTTCAGTTAGTTTAACTTGAGAAATTATACCTGATATTTATTTTTCGTTGCTAATGTTGACATAATTTTGTGGTTGTGCAGTTGTGACTTGTAGTGAAATGAGGCTCACCGGGCATTAAAAATGAATATAATTGGATAAAATATATACAGACGGATCTGTAGCCCAGTGGTAAAACACTGGACTGGTAATCCAGGGATCGCAGGTTCGATCCCCCGTCTGACCCTAATAAAATTAACAGTCTTTCAGATGGGACGTTAAACCAAGGTCTCGTGTCGGTGCTTTACACCGTGCACGTAAAAGAACCAGAGGAGACTCTGGAATGGGTCTCTGTCTGTATCATTGCATTATCCTCCAAAATGACTAATCTCTTCAGGAGGCGTCGCTCATATGGGCAACCGGTAGCGATGATAAATAAACGTAAAACACACAATAAAATATATATAATAGCCACAAATCATTCGAAACCGTAAAAGAAAAAAAGATTTGTATTTACTAGTGTAAGATTAAATTTTTATTTCATCTCGTGATCATCGAAATATTGTGGTGATCACTCGACGAAATATATTCCAATCTTACACTACTAAGCACAAATATCCTCTTTATTTCTATTGTTATATAGACATTGGTCCGCCCTCCGCGGTCGAGTGGTTACGGTCGCTGACTTGTATACCACTGTAACCTATCATCACTGATGGTCACAGGTTCGAGCCACGCTATGGCCGTGTCTCATTTATATGAAAAAGTTGGCAGTTTCTTACGGAGGTTTGTGCACCTAAGTACTGGTTATCCGCTGGAGCCTGCCCAGGAAAGGTGTTATTTGCGTAAACTGCCCACCGGCGATATAGCCCAAAATGGTGCTGATGCAGGTGTAAAACACGAACAAACAAACAAACTATATAGACATCAACAATGAGATCTCATTGGTAGATCCGAGATTTAATGTTCGGTTTATTAAAGTTTACTAATTATTTTCATGTCTTCCTTTCAGTTGCCTCCATATTCAACATTCCTGGTTTAACTTTGTATCCCGAAATGGACGAAATGATATCTCATTCAATGTCTCCGGCAAAACCAACCCGACGTTCACGGATACGAACTACATTAAAAGTATAGACAAATGTGTTAATGTCTCCAGCAAAACCAACCTGACGTTCACGGATACGAACTACATTACAAGTATAGACAAATGTGTTAATGTCTCTGGCAATAACAACATGACCATAATGAATATGGGTACCCATAACATTAAACGTATAAACAGATGTGTTAATGTCTCCGGCAAAACCAGCGCTACATTCTCGAATACGGATTATGTTCAAAGTATAGACAAATGTGTTAATGTCTCCGGCAAAACCAACGCGCGACGTTCACGGATATGAACTACATTAAAAGTATAGACAAGTGTGTTAATGTCTCTGGCAAAACCAGCACGATGTTCATGAATACGGACTTAATTCAAAGCATAAACAAATGTGTTAATGCTGCCAGCAAAACCAGTGCTACATTCTCGAATAAGTATTTTGTTCAAAGTATAAACAGATGTATTAATGTCTCTTACAAAACCAACGTGATGTTCGCGAATACCCACTACGTTCAAAGTATAAACAAATGTGTTAATATCTCCGGCAGTACCAACATGACCATTATTAATATGGGCAACATTAAACGTATATACAGATGTGTTAATATCTCCGGCAGTACCAACATGACCATTATTAATATAGGCAACATTAAACGTATATACAGATGTGTTAATATCTTCGGCAGTACCAACATGACCATTATTAATATGGGCAACATTAAACGTATATACAGATGTGTTAATATCTCCGGCAGTACCAACATGACCATTATTAATATAGGCAACATTAAACGTATATACAGATGGTCATAGAGTACACTGTATATACACTACACGGATGTTAGATGTGTGTGAAAGAAATGATGGAATATGTGTACAGTCAAATCTGTGTTAGCGGTCACCTCTATTAAGTAGCCAACCTGTATTAAGCAGCCAGTTTCCAGATTCCCAATATGTTGTTTTAGTATACATTTGACCTCTATTAAGCAACCACCTGTGCTAAGCAGCCACTTTCTGTGATTCCCTTGGCTGGCTGCTTAAGACAGGTTTGACTGTATAAGTGTTTGGTACGACGACCAACTAGACTGCTCCATCTTCAAGAAGTAAACCCTACACTAGTTGTGGAAATACGGGAGAAATATTTGCATAAACTATACACATAGAGGACGGAGTTTTCAGTTTTACGTTTTCATAAAAAAAGATTGTCAATGTTAAACAGTATAGAGTACATTCAAATCAAGTAAAAGAATGTCATAAATGGTAATGGTGTTGAAACGAAACACGGAACCAGGGAAGGAGTTCTGATGCTTTGGAATTAACCACGCAGGACATAGATAATGTAAAGAACTACTTTTCGAGGTGTAGGCCAAAAGGACAAGCGGAGACGGCTATACATGTTTGCCTGTTTTTCTATAATTGCGAGTGGAATGGAGTTATGATTATTTGCTTTGTATGTTTTTCTCCAGTGTCGACAAATAGCTTATTCCTATTCGTTATATGTTTATTGCTCCAGTCCGGGGAACCGTTTCAGTTTGTTTATTGGGCCAATGCCAAGAAGCATTGTACATTATTGGAATGTCATTTGTGCATCCAAATATGTCGCCAAATATGTTTGTCGAACACGATGATTTTAGCAGATTACTGATCAATGATCTGCCGAACACGGTGATTTTACCAGGTTACTGATCAATGTTCTGCCAAACATTTTAGCATGTTACTGATCAATGATCTGTCGAACACGGTGATTTTAGCAGGTTACTGATCAATGATCTGCTGAACACGGTGATTTTAGCAGGTTACTGATCAATGATCTGCCGAACACGGTGATTTTAGCAGGTTACTGATCAATGATCTGTCGAACACGGTGATTTTAGCAGGTTACTGATCAATGTTTTGCTGAACATGGTGATTTTAGCAGGTTACTGATCAATGTTCTACCGAACATGGTGATTTTAGCATGTTACTGATCAATGTTCTACCGAACACGGTGATTTTAGCAGGTTACTGATCAATGTTCTACCGAACACGGTGATTTTAGCAGGTTACTGATCGATGTTCTGTCGAACACGGTGATTTTAGCAGGTTACTGATCAATGTTTTGCTGAACATGGTGATTTTAGCAGGTTACTGATCAATGTTCTACCGAACACGGTGATTTTAGCAGGTTACTGATCAATGATCTGTCAAACACGGTGATTTTAGCAGGTTACTGATCAATGTTCTACCGAACATGGTGATTTTAGCATGTTACTGATCAATGTTCTACCGAACACGGTGATTTTAGCAGGTTACTGATCGATGTTCTGTCGAACACGGTGATTTTAGCAGGTTACTGATCAATGTTCTACCGAACATGGTGATTTTAGCAGGTTACTGATCAATGTTCTGTCGAACACAGTGATTTTAGCAGGTTACTGATCAATGTTCTGCTGAACACGGTGATTTTAGCAGGTTACTGATCAATGATCTGTCGAACACGGTGATTTTAGCAGGTTACTGATCAATGTTTTGCTGAACATGGTGATTTTAGCAGGTTACTGATCAATGTTCTACCGAACACGGTGATTTTAGCAGGTTACTGATCAATGATCTGTCGAACACGGTGATTTTAGCAGGTTACTGATCAATGTTCTGTCGAACACGGTGATTTTAGCAGGTTACTGATCAATGTTCTGTCGAACACGGTGATTTTAGCAGGTTACTGATCAATGTTCTGTCGAACACGGTGATTTTAGCAGGTTACTGATCAATGTTATGCTGAACATTTTAGCAGGTTACTGATCAATGTTCTGCCAAACACGGTGATTTTAGCAGGTTACTGATCAATGTTCTGCTGAACATGGTGATTTTAGCAGGTTACTGATCAATGTTCTACCGAACATGGTGATTTTAGCAGGTTACTGATCAATGTTCTACCGAACATGGTGATTTTAGCAGGTTACTGATCAATGATCTGCCGAACACAGTGATTTTAGCAGGTTACTGATCAATGTTCTACCGAACACGGTGATTTTAGCAGGTTACTGATCGATGATCTGTTGAACATGGTGATTTTAGCATGTTACTGATCAATGTTCTGCTGAACACGGTGATTTTAGCAGGTTACTGATCAATGTTCTGCCGAACACGGTGATTTTAGCAGGTTACTGATCAATGTTCTGCTGAACACGGTGATTTTAGCAGGTTACTGATCAATGATCTGCCAAACACTGTGATTTTAGCAGGTTACTGAGCAATGATCTGCCGAACATGGTGATTTTAGCAGGTTACTGATCAATGTTCTACCGAACACGGTGATTTTAGCAGGTTACCGATCGATGATCTGTCGAACATGGTGATTTTAGCATGTTACTGATCAATGTTCTGCTGAACACGGTGATTTTAGCATGTTACTGATCAATGTTCTGCTGAACACGGTGATTTTAGCAGGTTACTGATCAATGTTATGCTGAACACGGTGATTTTAGCAGGTTACTGATCAATGATCTGCCGAACACGGTGATTTTAGCAGGTTACTGATCAATGTTCTGTCGAACACGGTGATTTTAGCAGGTTACTGATCGATGTTCTGTCGAACACGGTGATTTTAGCAGGTTACTGATCAATGTTCTGTCGAACATGGTGATTTTAGCAGGTTACTGATCGATGTTCTGTCGAACACGGTGATTTTAGCAGGTTACTGATCAATGTTCTGTCGAACATGGTGATTTTAGCAGGTTACTGATCGATGTTCTGTCGAACACGGTGATTTTAGCACGTTACTGATCAATGTTCTACCGAACACGGTGATTTTAGCAGGTTACTGATCAATGTTCTGTCGAACACGGTGATTTTAGCAGGTTACTGATCGATGTTCTGTCAAACATGGTGATTTTAGCAGGTTACTGATCAATGTTCTGCTGAACACGGTGATTTTAGCATGTTACTGATCAATGTTCTGCTGAACACGGTGATTTTAGCAGGTTACTGAGCAATGTTCTGCTGAACACGGTGATTTTAGCAGGTTACTTATCAATGATCTGCCGAACACGGTGATTTTAGCAGGTTACTGATCAATGTTCTACCGAACACGGTGATTTTAGCAGGTTACTGATCGATGATCTGTCGAACATGGTGATTTTAGCATGTTACTGATCAATGTTCTGCTGAACACGGTGATTTTAGCATGTTACTGATCAATGTTCTGCTGAACACGGTGATTTTAGCAGGTTACTGATCAATGTTCTGCTGAACACGGTGATTTTAGCAGGTTACTGATCAATGATCTGCCGAACACAGTGATTTTAGCAGGTTACTGATCAATGTTCTGTCGAACACGGTGATTTTAGCAGGTTACTGATCGATGTTCTGTTGAACACGGTGATTTTAGCAGGTTACTGATCAATGTTCTGTCGAACACGGTGATTTTAGCAGGTTACTGATCGATGTTCTGTCGAACACGGTGATTTTAGCAGGTTACTGATCAATGTTCTGTCGAACATGGTGATTTTAGCAGGTTACTGATCGATGTTCTGTCGAACACGGTGATTTTAGCAGGTTACTGATCAATGTTCTACCGAACACGGTGATTTTAGCAGGTTACTGATCAATGTTCTGTCGAACACGGTGATTTTAGCAGGTTACTGATCGATGTTCTGTCAAACATGGTGATTTTAGCAGGTTACTGATCAATGTTCTGCTGAACACGGTGATTTTAGCAGGTTACTGATCAATGATCTGCCGAACACGGTGATTTTAGCAGGTTACTGATCAATGATCTGCCGAACACGGTGATTTTAGCAGGTTACTGATCAATGTTCTACCGAACACGGTGATTTTAGCAGGTTACTGATCGATGATCTGTCGAACATGGTGATTTTAGCATGTTACTGATCAATGTTCTGCTGAACACGGTGAATTTAGCATGTTACTGATCAATGTTCTGCCGAACACAATGATTTTAGCAAGTTACTGATCAATGTTCTGCTGAACACGGTGATTTTAGCAGGTTACTGATCAATGATCTGCCGAACACGGTGATTTTAGCAGGTTACTGATCAATGTTCTGCTGAACACGGTGATTTTAGCATGTTACTGATCAATGTTCTGCTGAACACGGTGATTTTAGCAGGTTACTGATCAATGTTCTGCTGAACACGGTGATTTTAGCAGGTTACTGATCAATGATCTGCCGAACACGGTGATTTTAGCAGGTTACTGATCAATGTTCTGTCGAACACGGTGATTTTAGCAGGTTACTGATCGATGTTCTGTCGAACACGGTGATTTTAGCAGGTTACTGATCAATGTTCTGTCGAACATGGTGATTTTAGCAGGTTACTGATCGATGTTCTGTCAAACACGGTGATTTTAGCAGGTTACTGATCAATGTTCTACCGAACACGGTGATTTTAGCAGGTTACTGATCAATGTTTTGTCGAACACGGTGATTTTAGCAGGTTACTGATCAATGTTCTGTCGAACACGGTGATTTTAGCAGGTTACTGATCAATGTTCTGTCGAACATGGTGATTTTAGCAGGTTACTGATCGATGTTCTGTCGAACACGGTTATTTTAGCAGGTTACTGATCAATGATCTGTCGAACACAGTGATTTTAGCATGTTACTGATCAATGTTCTGTCGAACACGGTGATTTTAGCACGTTACTGATCAATGTTCTGAGTTTCTGTTATTGTTTATTTTGTTTTTGTCTACACTGATCCGGGAACCAGAGAAAGGGCTTTCATTCCATAGTAATATGCATATGTCTATTGTTGGGGGTAGATTCCACTTTAGCAGTCCCTCATTTGTGGGGTCAACATAAACAGGTGACAGCCTTTATAATGATATGTTATATTTTTTATTATATTTCGGGTTTTACGCCTGCATCAGCACCATTTCGGGCTATATCGCCGGCGGGCAGTTTACTAAACAACACCTTTCCTGGGCAGGCTCCAGCGGTTAACCAGTACTTGGGTGCACCAACCTCCGTAAGAAACTGCCAACTTTTTCATATAAATGAGACCCGGCCTGAGCGGGGCTCGAACCCGTGACCATCAGTGATGATAGGTTACAGTGGTATACAAGTCAGCGACCGTAACCACTCGACCACGGAGGCGGACTACCTTTATAATGGTATTATACTACATGCATGTTATTTAATCCATTTGTTTAAACATATTTTATTTCCCAATCTAATACATATTGAACAATGCATATTTTTACACATATCAAAAAACAGAAAAAGGATTAGAATGAAAGACAGAGTCTTATATAATTCTTCTCCTCATTTGATCCATTGACGGATGAGTGAATAAGGTCTTTGACTTCAAATCACTTGCTGTAGGCTCGAATTCCAATGGGGTGTCAATGTGGGCTTTCATGTGGCTATCCAGCTGACTTATGGAAGGTCGGTGGTTATACCCGGGTGCCCGCACGTGTCTGAAATGCTTCTCGGAGGGCATCCGAGGTCCTCTTCCACCAATAATAACTGGAGAGTCGCCATATGACCGAAAGCTGCTGGTGCGACTTTGAACATGAAAATAAACAAAAAACCATTGGGCAAGCAGGGGTCATAGAGGGTGGCGTGTGACCCCCCCCCCCCACATTATGATGTGGGACAGTTAATTAGGTACGGGACTGCTAAACTGGAAGTGTGGCCCCGTTTTTAAGCAATATACCCATTTTTATAAGCAGTCTTTTTCACATGTTTTATTATTTTATGTGTTAGTGGACATTTGAATTAAGGAGCCTAACCTGTATTAAACAGTTAACCTGTGCTAGTGGTCACCTATATTAAGCAGCTAACCTGTATTAAGCAGCCAGTTTCCAGATTCCCAATATGTTGTTTTATTGTATATTTGATATTGATTAAGCAGTCAACTGTGCGTAGCAGCCACTTGGTTACTCTCTCACCCCCTATCTTTATTTGACATCACTCCCTCATCCCCCATCCCTCTTCGACAATCGCTCCCTCATCGGCCATCCTCTGTAACACCACTCCCTCATCCCCATCCTTCTCTTACGTCACTCTATCACCCCCATCCTTCTTTGAAGTCGCTCCCTCACCCCATCTCTCTTTGACATACATCCCTGTTTAACGTCGCTCCCTTATCCCTCTTTGAGAGCACACCTTCCGCCCCCATCCCTGTTTAACGTAGCTCCCTTATCCCTCATTGAGAGTACACCTTCCGCCCCCATCCCCATCCCTGTTTAACGTCGCTCCCTTATCCATCTTTGAGAGCACACTTTCTGCCCCCATCCCTGTTTAACGTCACTCCCTTATCCCTCATTGAGAGAACACCTTCCGCCCCCATCCCCATCCCTGTTTAACGTCGCTCCCTTATCCCTCTTTGAGAGCACACCTTCCGCACCCATCCCTCTTTAACGTAGCTCCCTTATCTCTCTTTGAGAGCACACCTTCCGCCCCCATCCCTGTTTAGCGTAGCTCCCTTACCATAGTTACAATAAGTATCCAATTCCAGTTGTATTATGGTTCATATATAAAGTGTGTCTTGTGTAATGATGAATGTATATGTTCTAGCACAGATGTACGGACGGTGCTTTGAATGTCTATGATCTAGCACAGATGTACGGACGGTGCTTTGAATGTCTATGTTCTAGCACAGACGTACAGACGGTGCTTTGAATGTCTATGTTCTAGCACAGACGGTGCTTTGAATGTCTATGTTCTAGCACAGATGTACGGACGGTGCTTTGATTGTCTATGATCTAGCACAGACGTACAGACGGTGCTTTGAATGTCTATGTTCTAGCACAGACGTACAGACGGTGCTTTGAATGTCTATGTTCTAGCACAGACGTACGGACGGTGCTTTGATTGTCTATGATCTAGCACAGACGTACAGACGGTGCTTTGATTGTCTATGATCTAGCACAGACGTACAGACGGTGCTTTGAATGTCTATGTTCTAGCACAGAGGTACGGACGGTGCTTTGAATGTCTATGTTCTAGCACAGACGTACGGATGGTGCTTTGAATGTCTAAATGAACCATAAAAAAAGCTTTAAAGAAAAATATTATATATGACATAATTTATAGCAACTGATAGCCAAAAACCATA
The DNA here is from genome assembly GCA_014843695.1 of Archivesica marissinica. NCBI lineage: Eukaryota > Metazoa > Mollusca > Bivalvia > Venerida > Vesicomyidae > Archivesica > Archivesica marissinica. The sequence goes on along the minus strand of CM026392.1, from coordinate 40,882,865 downwards.
ACCCCTGTAAGACAGTGAATTGAGTTAGGGACTACTAAGCTGGAAATCTTGCCCCGTTTTTTAAACAATACACCGTATATTCCCTAATTAAACCCCCACCCCACCACCCCCAAGCAACAAATCTAACTGTATTAACTAGTCTATAACACTAAAATGTCACTATTTTATGTACATTATGAAACCCTCCCTGCCTTTGGGGGTTGTTGAATACAGATTATACGCTACCCACTTTATATGCAATCCATTTTACATGTAGAAATATTGTGTACCTATATTGATTGTACTGTCAAGCCTGTGTGGTGTTGTCATCAACGACAGGACTTACCAACACCATGGCAACTGTTTGTGTTTCGCTGCCTACACAACTACCTGTATCTCATATCACCCCCCCCCACCCACCCCCTAAAGATTGGTGTTTGTGTTTAATTGTAATTTTTATTTATTATATGAAGATACATTATCCAGGTGCGTGTTGTAGTTGTAATGCCATGTAGACAGACTGTTCAGATATAGCGTTTCACATCGTGTCAAATGAAATCTGTGATTATGTTAATAAAATTACCATGTTTTTTTTGTTGTGATTATGTTAATAAAATTACCATGTTTTTATGTTGTGATTATGTTAATAAAATTACCATGTTTTTTTTTGTGATTATGTTAATAAAATTACCATGTTTTTTGTGTGTGATTATGTTAATAAAATTACCATGTTTTTTTGGCATTTCTTTTTTCAAACGTGTACAATATTGAACCATGATGTATGCATTATTCCAATCTTAGAAACTACATGTTATTTATAAGTAACCATGAAACTATTTCTTTCATAAACTCCATACTCATTTGTTGTAAATGTTGTTTTATACCGGTATATATATGTATATTGAACCATGATTTTTACATTCAGTGAACAACACTGTTTCCAATGAATCGTTAGATTTTCATCCCATTTCCACCTTCTGACCAAGTGGAGAGAATTTGGATGAGAATCCATCAATCCAGGAACAAATTTTGATTGTGTATTTATGAATATTGCATTTATTATACCGTATATATTCAGCGACGGTTCTAGGTGGGGGGAGTAGAGGGTTTACCTCCCTCTTCGGCTATCTATTTATGTTTTTGCCCATTAAAAAATAAGATTTTGTTTCCATTTTCAGACGAGTCGCCATGGACTCTCTCTAGACCTGTTTAACATGCATGTTATCTTTTGGCTGTTTAGACAGTAATTAGTTCACGTTTGTAAAGCGTGTGTTGTAAAGTTGGGATACTCTAGATCATTGGGTGAAGGTAAAATATAGCTTGCATATTTATGATTTGGATCATAGCATACTGTGCATTATGTTGCATTTATACATTACATGTGACAGTATATACAGTTATACGTTACATGTGACAGTATATACAGTTATACGTTACATGTGACAGTATATACAGATATACGTTACATGTGACAGTATATAGAGTTATACATTGTATGTGACAGTATATACAGTTATACGTTACATGTGACAGTATATACAGTTATACGTTACATGTGACAGTATATACAGTTATACGTTACATGTGACAGTATACAGTTATACGCTACATGTGACAGTATATACAGTTATACGTTACATGTGACAGTATATACAGTTATACATTGTATGTGACAGTATATACAGTTATACGTTACATGTGACAGTATATACAGTTATACGTTACATGTGACAGTATATACGTTACATATGACAGTATACAGTTATACGTTACATGTGACAGTATATACAGTTATACGTTGCATATGACAGTATACAGTTATACGTTACATGTGACAGTATATACAGTTATACGTTACATATGACAGTATACAGTTATACGTTACATGTGACAGTATATACAGTTATACGTTACATATGACAGTATACAGTTATACGTTACATATGACAGTATACAGTTATACGTCACATGTGTATAGCTTTGCTAAATCGTGTCTGCGCTAAATTATGTATTCAATGAAAATGTTCCAAATATAAAGTGCTTCAAAATTGTCTCCTGTTGTATGCATAGAATGCAATGTAAATATTGAACAACCTGGCTGTTTTAATGTTCTGCTCATCTTTTATTATACTATTATACATGGATTGCTACCCTTGTATCCCCACCCCCTAGCGGATGGATTGCTACCCTCCTATCCCCACCCCCTAGCGGATGGATTGCTACCCTCCTATCCCCACCCCCTAGCGGATGGATTGCTACCCTCCTATCCCCACCCCCATAGCGGATGAATTGCTACCCTCCTATCCCCACCCCCTAGCGGATGGATTGCTACCCTCCTATCCCCACCCCCTAGCGGATGGATTGCTACCCTCCTATCCCCACCCCCTAGCGGATGGATTGCTACCCTCCTATCCCCACCCCCATAGCGGATGAATTGCTACCCTAGTATCCCCATCCCATAGCGGATGGATTGCTACCCTAGTATCCCCACCCCCTAGCGGATGGATTGCTACCCTCCTATCCCCACCCCCTAGCGGATGGATTGCTACCCTCCTATCCCCACCCCCTAGCGGATGAATTGCTACCTAGTATCCTCCTATCCCCACCCCTAGGAATTGTACCTATATCCCACCCCATAGCGGATGGATTGCTACCCTCCTATCCCCACCCCCTAGCAGATGGATTGCTACCTCCTATCCCCACCCCCTAGCGGATGGATTGCTACCCTCCTATCCCCACCCCCTAGCGGATGGATTGCTACCCTCCTATCCCCACCCCCTAGCGGATGGATTGCTACCCTCCTATCCCCACCCCCTAGCGGATGGATTGCTACCCTCCTATCCCCACCCCCTAGCGGATGGATTGCTACCCTCCTATCCCCACCCCCTAGCGGATGGATTGCTACCCTGTATCCCCACCCCCTAGCGGATGGATTGCTACCCTCCTATCCCCACCCCTAGCGGATGGATTGCTACCCTCCTATCCCACCCCCTAGCGGATGGATTGCTACCCTCCTATCCCCACCCCTAGCGGATGGATTGCTACCCTCCTATCCCCACCCCCTAGCGGATGGATGCTACCCTAGTATCCCTATCCCTAGCGGATGGATTGCTACCCTCCTATCCCCACCCCCTAGCGGATGGATTGCTACCCTCCTATCCCCACCCCCTAGCGGATGGATTGCTACCCTAGTATCCCCACCCCCTAGCGGATGGATTGCTACCCTCCTATCCCCACCCCATAGCAGATGAATTTGTTGCTTGAGCCTCCGTGTGTAGTGGATGTAGTGATTGCCCTGTAACCGTGAGGTTGGAAATTCGATGCCCCATCACGGCCACGGTGGCAATGTCCTTAGGCACGATACTTAAATCCACATTTCCTCTTCTCTCTCCGTCATGGCGATGAATTCATATAGAATGAGGTCTCAAGAGCGAATCATCTAAACTTGTAAAAAAGCTTGTTTCACAATTGAACGAAAATAAAATTTGAATATACCCAGATACTTCAATCGGCACAATAGGTTTATTTGTCCTGTTAATATCTTCTATCCTATCTTCTAAATACATTCAAGCATTGTCATTAAACTCCTACCAAATGATCGCCTCATCAAGATGATCTGCTGAACCTGTGCTTCAACCACATTCATCCAAATGTCACGGCCATACTTCAAGGTCAACGATCAAGTGGTTATATTCCTATATATGTCCATAGCTCTTCAACCTCTTGAGGAATCTTTAAAATAACTAGACACAAATATGAGAGGAAATGCAGAGCGATGGTTTGGTGTTTCAAGGCCATAATTGGAAGTTGTGTGTTCAGTTGGCTATTTTTCATAACATTTTATGTCTGGTCGGTATCTTCTAATAGACCAGGGTTCATTCTAGGTCAGAATTTTTGGGAGAAGTGAGAAAGCGTGTGATCGCTTCCTTAAATGGTGTTCTTTAATATACTTCTGCAAAATAGGGTTAAAATGCACAGTACAACCATTAAATACAACATTTGAATAGGAGTGCTTTATAATGGGCCAGTGTATCTTACTAGACACTATTTTTTTTTTAGGGAGAATTGGGGCCCCCAGAGGGCGAAGTCAGGGGCGACAATTTCACCCACATCGCCCTCTAGAATGATCCCTGTAGACCAGACGTATTTTCCTAGTATTACCATCTAGTGTTTATCGCATCAAGTCGATATGCAGAATGGACGTTTCACCCGCATAGATTCCAAGTCAAGGTGGCACTTCGAGGTCAAATATTAAATTGGGCTCTGAACTGGGTATGCTTAATAGACTGCTTCCATTGCACATCAGCATACGTTAATGCTTCCATACGTTAATTCGCTATATAATTTATGATCATCCAACCATCACAATATATGACTGAGAATGTCTATCTTTCCTGTATCAAAGCGACATCTCGGGTATACATCACCTTCAGTTATATAGCTCTAGTTTTAAAAAAATAAATGATAACAAAACATATTGAGTGAACATTTTAAAACTTTTATTTACACTTTAAAATTAAAATTTGAGGCACAGTTTTTTATGAAAATGGAACAATTAATTGATACGATTTTTATTTATGTTTGTACCAATATCATTGTATAGATTTTTGCGACTTTGTGCAATTTGACAAAAAAATATATGATTTTGACAAGACATACAATGGTTGTGTTATAAATATACCGTGGTTGACTGGTTTAGGTTAACTTCAAATGACTTGCCCCTTTCCGCTGTAGGTTCCTACAGTGAGGAGAGGAAGGCAAGTGATTTGAAGTGGACGACCGTAGCCACTCGGCACCAGACGTCGCGGCCGAGAGACATGTCATAGCAGCAGTGTATGATTCTGGTATCTTCTAGTTGTCAAACTTGCAACAAGGGACACACGCTTCAACATCGCTGTTTTACAGAAGTGGTGGAGGTGCGGGCTGACCCTGAAGCGACCGAGAAGACCAGCTGTCTAACTGCCGGATCCAGATATGCTGTTTCTGGTTGAAGAGGGTGGCCCTAAACTGGATCCATGGTCTTAGTATGTATCTGTACTATGATAGTTCATAGCTGACCCCCCCCCCCCGAGTACATATAATTATAACCAGTCATATAGATATATAGCCGGTAATAACAGATCTCCCATGGGAAATTATAATTGTGTTTATATACTGAGTCAAAAAAGAAACGATACCAAACTAAAAATGACGTAAAACGGATAAAACCATAGAACGGTTTAATATATTATTACGTATCAGTACCGGGTATCTTATTGCAACGTCAGCCAACCATAAACACAGGTAAATAAACACCCGATAATCCTGGAACGCCGAATTTCCGATTTGTACGTACTCCTCAACAAAGACAACTTCCTGCACATGTACAAATCGGAAAACCGGTTTATTGTACTGGTATTGCATTATCATCGAGGAAAAACACCTTACATACCCATTGTTACCTCTAACAAAATGCCTAGGCTAAACCGCAATCAGAGAATGCGTGCCATTGGCATGATTGACGGCGGTTTTCTGTCAGCGTGATATCGCAAATCGACTCGGGGGTTACGCGGATCACGATAACACGTCTACTTCGACGTTATCAAACACATGGAGCGGTGGACGACCGTCCAATATCTGGTCGACCACGTGTGATGACGCGTGAACAGGACCGTCACATTCGGACGTCACATTTACGTGACCGGTTCCTACCTGCTACGCACACAGCTGCCGTTACTCCTGGGATGACCAACAATCGCATCAGTGCACAAACAGTCAGGAACAAGCTCGGTGAACGTGGCATTCGTGCCTATCGGCCATACGTTGGACCCATCCTGACACGACGTCACCATGACGTACGGCGGGAATGGACGACGGAACGTGCTCGCTGGACTCGGTTACAGTGGAATTCGGTGATGTTTAGCAATGAATCGCGGTTCTGTTTGCGTCGAGCGGATGGCAGAGAGCGGGTATATCGCAGACGCGGTGAACGTTACGCCGACACATGTGTACGTCAGGTCGATCTGTTCGGGGGCGGAAGCGTTATGGCGTGGGGCGGTATCACCTTCGGCAGTCGCACTGAACTGTTAGTGGTGGACGGGAACCTAAACGCCCAGCGGTACTGTGATGAGATCCTTGCGCCAGTTGTTGTGCCGTTCTTTAACGCCAACAGAAACGTCACACTGTTCCAACAGGACAACGCCAGGTGTCATACTGCTCTGATTTCCACCACATTATTGGAGCAGAACAATATTGAAACCCTGCCGTGGCCTGCTTTGTCACCAGACTTGTCACCCATAGAACATTTGTGGGATACGTTAGACCGCCGCGTCAGACGACGTCAGCCGGTAACGTTAAACCAACTGAGGGATGTTTTGCGTCAGGAGTGGACAAATATTGACCAGCAAGAGATTCAGACACTCTTCCGTTCGATGCGACGGCGGTGCATTGCAGTGAGAGACGCAAATGGTGCCCATACTCGGTATTGACGTCTGTGTGAAAACTCCATTAGACCCCTGTCCGACGAATTACGTCATCACGCAGCAGACAGTTTCGGAGGCTCATTATGCTTTATGTGCTCCTCTTTCAAACATGTTGGACTATCATCTTATGAATTTTCAAAGAATTTTCTTAATAAATGTTGAAATTATAGACACATAAACACCAGGTATCGTTTCTTTTTTGACTCAGTATATATGCTATTTATGTCCTCAGCCCACTATGTCGTTTGGACATCTTTTAACATACTTAAGAAAGACCAAACTAATATGGGTTACCCTTAAAAACATAAATATATAACTAAACCCATATTTCGTTGCACTAAGCTGCAATAAGTGAAAGTTCATTTTCACTTGAAACATAGTAGGTTACTGAAGATGTGATTTTGTGTTCCCTCCCTCATATTCCCGCACCCATGTTTTATATTTCCCCGTGTACTGGGATCATTAATTGTTATAAAATAACAACTATACCCCTGGGTGACAACATTTATGATCAGTACGTTAAAAAACACTATCGTAGCAATTCCAACGGTCGGTCACCTTAGTAGAGCCAGTAAAATTGTAATAATGTTTAAAATATACTCATGTATTTACATTATAAGACAGTCACACAGGGAATAGCCAAACAAATAATAACCGTATTGAATCAAAAAACCCGTATGGCAGTAATCCGGTTCCGTTGTTCATGCTTGATTTTTCGGAGATAGACCGACAGCACGCAGGCATTTTTCGCGACGAGACTACAGTGTGTGTGTTTTTATTGTTGGTCGTTAAACCGAGGTCTTGTGTCGGTGCACATAAAAGAACTAGAGGAGACTCTGGAATGGGTCTTTGTCTGTATCATTGCACTATCCTCCAAAATCTAGAATGAGTAATCTCTTCAGGAGGCGTCGCTCATATGAGCAACCAGTTGCGACGATAAATAAACGTAAAACACACACATGTCCATTCTTTTCTTTATCGCTCGCTCACATGGTTTTTCGCCGGAGGCGAGGGTAAATAAGCTCAATCATCATCTTGTCATTATTAATAATGGCTACCAAATATTACTGTATACGTTGTAGTCTCATAGCTACCCATCGGATGCATGCTGTCTGTTGTGGTGCATGTGGACGCTAGCATAGCTACCCATCGGATGCATGCTGTCTTGTGGTGCATGTGGACGCTAGCATAGCTACCCATCGGATGCATGCGGTCTGTTGTGGTGCATGTGAACGCTA
>CM026392.1:40639443-40874187 GCA_014843695.1 Archivesica marissinica | reverse complement strand
GCATCATCCTTATACAACACAGCATCATCCTTATACAACACAGCATCATCCTTATACAACACGGCATCATCCTTATACAACACAGCATCATCCTTATACAACACGGCATCATCCTTATACAACACAGCATCATCCTTATACAACACGGCATCATCCTTATACAACACGGCATCATCCTTATACAACACAGCATCATCCTTATACAACACAGCATCATCCTTATACAACACAGCATCATCCTTATACAACACGGCATCATCCTTATACAACACGGCATCATCCTTATACAACACGGCATCATCCTTATACAACACAGCATCATCCTTATACAACACAGCATCATCCTTATACAACACGGCATCATCCTTATACAACACAGCATCATCCTTATACAACACGGCATCATCCTTATACAACACAGCATCATCCTTATACAACACGGCATCATCCTTATACAACACAGCATCATCCTTATACAACACGGCATCATCCTTATACAACACGGCATCATCCTTATACAACACAGCATCATCCTTATACAACACAGCATCCTTATACAACACAGCATCATCCTTATACAACACACGGCATCATCCTTATACAACACAGCATCATCCTTATACAACACGGCATCATCCTTATACAACACAGCATCATCCTTATACAACACAGCATCATCCTTATACAACACAGCATCATCCTTATACAACACGGCATCATCCTTATACAACACAGCATCATCCTTATACAACACGGCATCATCCTTACTGCGAACAATTGATACAACACGGCATCATCCTTACTGCGAACAATTGATACAACAGAATACAAAGCAGCTGCCTTCAGTTATAGCAATTCATTTACAAGTTATGCTGTCCGATTAGAGCTGTAAAATTGCAACAACGCACGCACGCATCGGAGTACCCGGAGAAAACCCACATGATTGTATTGGTTAGAAGCGCGCATGCACGCTTCTAACCAATGTAACCATGTGGGTTTTCTCAGGGTACTCCGGTTTCCTCCCACACGAATGACCGCATTTACAATTTCATTCGCGCCAACGAGAGTGACTAATTTAAGTTGTGAAAGCTAAAGCTGTTTTGCAATCGTTGTAAAATAATTAAAATTTATACTATCAACTTATCACTGTAAAGACAATATGTTGTATCACGTTACACAGAGAGATTATTATGCAACTAAGCATGTAATAGCTATACGATCATACACTCTGATTTCATACCATATTTTATGAAACTTGTTTTGGAATTTTGCTATTAGGCTCGACAAATGGTTCCCTTAACCCATTTCATTCTGAATACCATTCAAACAGTATTTGCAAAGAACATAGAGCCAGATCAACCGCCACAGAACGTTCCGTCTGATCAGGCTCTATGCTGTTTGCTATTCAGATGATCTTGCTAAGACACTTGGCTATGTAGCAAACAACATAGATCCTGATCAGCATGCAGCGTCACGCTGCGGCTGATCTGGATCTATGTTGTTTGCAAAAGCCTTTAAATGTATCCAGAATGAAATGGGTTAAGCAAGCCTTTCTATTCTTTTTATCACATTACCATAGTAACAACAACCATAACTTTGAAGAACAAATACGTTTCTGTTTGCCAGTATAGTTTTTAGCCTTATAACATTACCACAGTAACAACAACCATAACTTTGAAGAACAAATACGTTTCTGTTTGCCAGTATAGTTTTTAGCCTTATAACATTACCATAGTAACAACAACCATAACTTTGAAGAACAAATACGTTTCTGTGTGCCAGTATAGTTTTTAGCCTTATAACATTACCATAGTAACAACAACCATAACTTTGAAGAACAAATACGTTTCTGTTTGCCAGAATAGTTTTTAGCCTTATCACATTAAGGTGGATCTGTACGCTGTAGCAAGTAGTCCCTGGTAATGAAACAAATTCACGCAAATAATAGACACAATATTTTTAATCATTGTATACCACTAGTGCATATTTAGCATTTTATTGATCTAAGCAGTTGATTTTCAACAAATAAAGAATGAACGCAAACAACGTGTATCTATCAAACATGTATAGCAAGCTGTCAATGTCATGGTAACATGTATATTTCGAATGCGTATTGCAAGCTGTCAATGTCACGCTGCGACCAATCAGAATCCTTCCATGTGTTATTACACGTGTGCACATATACGAAAATATGCAATGGCTGTATTACACTGAATACACGCAAAGTAATGTGATAAACACAAATGTGTATGTACTAGCCAAGTATTTTGTGAGGCTGTCTATATCTAGCTACTCGTCTACTAGTACCTTATTGTATTGTAATGATATAACTGACTTACCAATACCATAGTTAACCCATTTCCACATAGAGACGTAAGCCTATATGCTGTTATATCTCCATCCATATAATAATGGATAAGCGGTCAGCGATCTCTGTGGCCTAGTGGTTAAGCCGTCTGCCTACGGAGCAGGAGGTCGACGGTTCGAATCTCGTCGGGGGTTCGTTCTGACATGGCCGGTTGGTGAGCCGCCAGCTAGTTAAATAATGGTTACCAATTGCCTACCAGCCTGGCCTACAGCATACTGATGTTCATAAAAAGAGGTGTCTCATAAGACCATCTTTTTTTCTTTTTTTTTAAAGTTTATTTATCGTCGCTACCGGTTGCCCATATGAGCGACGCCTCCTGAAGAGATTAGTTATTTTAGATTTTGGAGGATAGTGCAATGATACAGACAGAGACCCATTCCAGAATCTCCTCTGGTTCTTTTACGTGCACGGTGTAAAGCACCGACACGAGACCTCGTTTAACGTCCCATCTGAAAGACTGTTAATTTTATTAGGGTCAGACGGGGGATCGAACCTGCGATCCCTGGATTACCAGTCCAGCGTGTTACCACTGGACTACATATCCTCTGTCTCATAAGACAAGCAATGGCTGGCCCTTTAAATAGGGTGACACTATACTTTACTTTTTACCTTTATATCTTTAAGGGTATTGTAATAATGAACTATGACCGCTTCAGAGTTTCTCCAGGGGAGAAAGATTAACTGGAGGGGGGAAAATAAACAGTTGTTGTTCTGTTAATTTATTTAAGTATATAAATAATTGATTCTCTATTGTTTTTGTATGTGCTATTTTTATTGGCTGGCAGTCATCAATGCGCGTGTCTTATGTCAGTAAAACTGCTTCATACAGTTATGTTTATGACGATGGTGTCAATATACTGATATATTTCCCCCGGACATATTTATATGAGACAAACATGAATAATATATCATTTGCTGTAAGAAACTACTGTAGCTTAAAGCGACATTACATCGCAAGAAGCAAAAAAAATGGCATGTTTTCAAATATAATACATATACGGTATATAAATTAACATTGCTACACATTCTTACAAATATACGTGCTGTGTCACACATTCTTACAAATATACGTGCTGTGTCACACATTCTTACAAATATACGTGCTGTGTCCACACATTCTTACAATATACATGCTGTGTCACACATTCTTACAAATATACGTGCTGTGTCACACATTCTTACAAATATATGTGCTGTGTCACACATTCTTACAAATATATGTGCTGTGTCACACATTCTTACAAATATACGTGCTGGGTCACACATTCTTACAAATATACATGCTGTGTCACACATTCTTACAAATATACGTGCTGTGTCACACATTCTTACAAATTAAAAATGGTTGATATACGTGCTGTGTCACACATTCTTACAAATATACGTGCTGTGTCACACATTCTTACAAATATACATGCTGTATCACACATTCTTACAAATATACGTGCTGTGTCACACATTCTTACAAATATACGTGCTGTGTCACACATTCTTACAAATATATGTGCTGTGTCACACATTCTTACAAATATACGTGCTGTGTCACACATTCTTACAAATATACGTGCTGTGTCACACATTCTTACAAAATATACGTGCTGTGTCACACATTCTTACAAATTAAAAATGGTTGATATACGTGCTGTGTCACACATTCTTACAAATTAAAAATGGTTGATATATACGTGCTGTGTCACACATTCTTACAAATTAAAAATGGTTGATATACGTGCTGTGTCACACATTCTTACAAATTAAAAATGGTTGATATATACGTGCTGTGTCACACATTCTTACAAATTAAAAATGGTTGATATACGTGCTGTGTCACACATTCTTACAAATTAAAAATGGTTGATATATACGTGCTGTGTCACACATTCTTACAAATTAAAAATGGTTGATATACGTGCTGTGTCACACATTCTTACAAATTAAAAATGGTTGATATATACGTGCTGTGTCACACATTCTTACAAATTAAAAATGGTTGATATACGTGCTGTGTCACACATTCTTACAAATTAAAAATGGTTGATATATGTGCTGTGTCACACATTCTTACAAATTAAAAATGGTTGATATACGTGCTGTGTCACACATTCTTACAAATTAAAAATGGTTGATATACGTGCTGTGTCACACATTATTTTAGAACATGTTAATGATATATGTGTGGTGTCACACATTATTTTAGAACATGTTAATGATATATGTGCTTATTTTAGAACATGTTAATGATATATGTGCTGTTTCACACATTATTTTAGAACATGTTAATGATATACATGCTGTGTCACACATTATTTTAGAACATGTTAATGATATACATGCTGTGTCACACATTATTTTAGAACATGTTAATGATATACGTGCTGTGTCACACATTATTTGAGGTATAGGATATAAGCCGAAAACGATCCAATATGTAAAATATTGGACTCTGTGAGGCGTGTAGCGCCGAAGACAGTACCAATACTTTACATATTGGATCCATTTGAGGCGTATATCTTACTTAAAACACACACTTATATAACAAGATCCTACAAATTAAAATTGTTAATTTCATACATGTACGCATAGGATTTAACATAATACTCTCACCTTTTGACAGCAGTCCAATATTAATAATAATGGACTGCAAACACAAAGGTATGACGTCATGACAGTGTTTTCAAACATGTTAATATAAATTTTGTTTATTAGTTGAAATTCTCAGATTCTGTGATAAATATTTGGGGGGAAATTATACAATGTAATGGGAAATTACATTCTATAGAAATTTCCTTATTTCACCGATTTAGTGTCGAACGTCATATTCCTAATAAAACGACAATTCAAAATTTATTTTCCTGTTCGAAGTGACGTGTCATAGATTCTATTAACTCTGTGCGTGCTAGCGGTGCAAATATCCGTCAAATATGTCGTGTAATTTCATGATATATATTTCCAGAGCTTACCTTTTCATTTACAAATAAGAAAAACACATTAGTGAATTGTCGTCTGCTACAATTATTTCAACTATTTCTTGTCACCCAGTATGCAATTTCATGATATATATTTCCAGTGTTTACATTTTCATTTACAAATAAGAAAAACACATTAGTGAATTGTCGTCTGCTACAATTATTTGAACTATTTCTTGTCACCCAGTATGTAATTTCATGATATATATTTCCAGAGCTTACATTTTCATTTACAAATAAGAAAAACACATTAATGAATTGTCGTCTGCTACAATTATTTGAACTATTTCTTGTCACCCAGTATGTAATTTCATGATATATATTTCCAGAGCTTACATTTTCATTTACAAATAAGAAAAACACATTAATGAATTGTCGTCTGCTACAATTATTTGAACTATTTCTTGTCACCCAGTATGTAATTTCATGATATATATTTCCAGAGCTTACATTTTCATTTACAAATAAGAAAAACACATTAATGAATTGTCGTCTGCTACAATTATTTGAACTATTTCTTGTCACCCAGTATGTAATTTCATGATATATATTTCCAGAGCTTACATTTTCATTTACAAATAAGAAAAACACATTAATGAATTGTCGTCTGCTACAATTATTTGAACTATTTCTTGTCTTTATTTTACCCAGTATGCAATTTCATGATATATATCTCCAGAGTTTACATTTTCATTTACAAATAAGAAAAACACATTAATGAATTGTCGTCTGCTACAATTATTTGAACTATTTCTTGTCTTTATTTTACCCAGTATGCAATTTCATGATATATATCTCCAGAGCTTACATTTTCATTTACAAATAAGAAAAACACATTAATGAATTGTCGTCTGCTACAATTATTTGAACTATTTCTTGTCACCCAGTATGTAATTTCATGATATATATTTCCAGAGTTTACATTTTCATTTACAAATAAGAAAAACACATTAGTGAATTGTCGTCTGCTACAATTATTTCAACTATTTCTTGTCACCCAGTATGCAATTTCATGATATATATTTCCAGAGTTTACATTTTCATTTACAAATAAGAAAAACACATTAATGAATTGTCGTCTGCTACAATTATTTGAACTATTTCTTGTCACCCAGTATGTAATTTCATGATATATATTCCAGAGTTACATTTTCATTTACAAATAAGAAAAACACATTATGAATTGTCGTCTGCTACAATTATGAACATTCTTGTCTTTATTTTACCCAGTATGCAATTCATGATATATATTCCAGAGTTTACATTTTCATTTACAAATAAGAAAAACACATTAATGAATTGTCGTCTGCTACAATTATTTGAACTATTTCTTGTCTTTATTTTACCCAGTATGCAATTTCATGATATATATCTCCAGAGCTTACATTTTCATTTACAAATAAGAAAAACACATTAATGAATTGTCGTCTGCTACAATTATTTGAACTATTTCTTGTCTTTATTTTACCCAGTATGCAATTTCATGATATATATCTCCAGAGTTTACATTTTCATTTACAAATAAGAAAAACACATTAATGAATTGTCGTCTGCTACAATTATTTGAACTATTTCTTGTCTTTATTTTACCCAGTATGCAATTTCATGATATATATCTCCAGAGTTTACATTTTCATTTACAAATAAGAAAAACACATTAATGAATTGTCGTCTGCTACAATTATTTGAACTATTTCTTGTCTTTATTTTACCCAGTATGCATTTCATGATATTTCCAGAGCTTACATTTTCATTTACAAATAAGAAAAACACATTAATGAATTGTCGTCTGCTACAATTATTTGAACTATTTCTTGTCACCCAGTATGTAATTTCATGATATATATTTCCAGAGCTTACATTTTCATTTACAAATAAGAAAAACACATTAATGAATTGTCGTCTGCTACAATTATTTGAACTATTTCTTGTCTTTATTTTACCCAGTATGCAATTTCATGATATATATCTCCAGAGTTTACATTTTCATTTACAAATAAGAAAAACACATTAATGAATTGTCGTCTGCTACAATTATTTGAACTATTTCTTGTCTTTATTTTACCCAGTATGCAATTTCATGATATATATCTCCAGAGTTTACATTTTCATTTACAAATAAGAAAAACACATTAATGAATTGTCGTCTGCTACAATTATTTGAACTATTTCTTGTCTTTATTTTACCCAGTATGCAAAGGGTTACGGTTATTATCATGTTACCATACTCGTTACAAAACTAATAGTATCGTAATAAATCCAACCTAAAACATCTTCAATGATTTTAATGTTCCCGAAGATGTATTGTATTGTGTTTCAAGTTAGTATAAACTTTATTTAGTTTACATCGATTGTGAAACAAGCTTAACTTTTCTTAATCACTTTCGTTGGTGCGGATGAAAGCCTATATTTAGTCGTTACATGGTATACAACCGGAGTACCCGGAGAAAACCCACCTGTCCAATCAGGCGACCAATGTACTATCTCACATACTTCCCGGTCCGAGGATCGAAGAACCCGGTGTGACCTTGCATCGGGTGAGAAGTGAGTGTGCTAACCACTGCGCTAATCGGACAGCTGATAATGTCTGAGCGACCCAAAGGCACTGTAAGCTAAGCTAGGGACCAGTCACCTCCTTCCGAGCTTCGTTTCTTGATAATAAACAATAATAACAAGGGAATAAATGAGATCACTATTAGCATGTTTTATTATAAATGCTGGCATAAAGACTGGTGTATTCACATACAGACGGATATGTAGTCCAGTGGTAACACGCTGGACTGGTAATCCAGGGATCGCAGGTTCGATCCCCCGTCTGACCATAATAAAATTAACAGTCTTTCAGATGGGACGTTAAACCGAGGTCTCGTGTCGGTGCTTTACACTGTGCACGTAAGAGAACCAGAGGAGATTCTGGAATGGGTCTATGTCTGTATCATTGCACTATCCTCCAAAAATCTAAAATGACTAATCTCTTCAGGAGGCGTCGCTCATATGGGCAACCGGTAGCGACGATAAATAAACGTAAAACAACACATTTTGTAAAGATTTCTCTTCAATCCAATTTACAAACACACCAAAAACCAAAAGCCGCCATGTGATGTACAATTCTGTATAATTGTATTCGTTTAGTATATTATTTATACACACTATGACATAAATAAACAATATTTAATACAAAATCACAATTTACCACTATTTCAAATATTGCAGCAATGCTATTGGACAAGATCAAGCATGCTCCTCTATTTAGATTCGTTTTACCTCATGTAACAAACAAATACTGTGCACATTTATCCTTATTTGTGAACAGGGATGTGACATTTGTTACAAGTCAGATGTTAATTATGAGTTATGAGATTAATTAAGTTGACATAGGGGATATTGACCTTCCAAGTGATCACTGTAACAAACAAGCACAATGCTTCATTTCCTTATCTGCTAATTTGTTGCTGTATACATGTACAGTTAAACCTGCATTAATGGTCACCTCTATTAAGCAGCCAACCTGTATTAAGCAGCCAATTTCAATATCCCAATATGTTGATTTACTATACATTTGACCTCTATTAAGCAGCCACCTGTGCTAAACAGCCACTTTCTGTGATTCCCTTCGCTGGCTGCTTAGGACAGGTTTGACTGTATATCATGTTTTTTATTATATTATTACTTATGTCATATTTATGAAATTTAATACAGTGAAACCTGTGTTAACCCATTCAACACTAAGTAACTGACATGGACTGGTCCATGATATTTTTAGACCAATAAATTAATAAGAAAATTACATTTGGATCAGTTCATTTATCAAAATAGGTAGAAATTGTAATATTGCTGGTAAAGAGTGCATATCCTTATGAGACGTCCCGTGATAGGTAGGCCTATTAAGAGGTCTGAGGTGTTGAAAGGGTTACGCTATAAGCCGCTCAAGGGAAGTGACTATTTTGGCCTCTTATGGCAGGTGACCACTTAATGCCACAAGTCATCAGATAACATCTACATGTCTTTGTTTATCATAATTCTGGCCTTCGGAAATGTTTAGTTGTCTTTGATGTTACATTTATGGAGATTAATTTAAAGAAGGAACAGTTCTCAAGGGGTACCAAGAAAATTGGTGTTGGGCGAATGGGGAAACTCACCCTTCCCACACATATATGACCCTTGTTTGAACGTGTGTCACATGGTCCTGGCCTGGGCGGTGGGTGTGGGCAGTGTGTGTGTTTTACGTTTATTTATCATCGCTACCGGGTGCCCATATGAGCGACGCCTCCTGAAGAGATTAGTCATTTTAGATTTCTGGCCGGTAGTGTAATGATACAGACAAAGACACATTCCAGAGTCTCCTCTGGTTCTTTTACATGCACAGTGTACACCACCGACACGAGACTTCAGTTTAAAGTCCCATCTGAAAGACTGTTAATTGTTTTAGGGTCAGACTGGGGGATCGAACCTGCGATCCCTGGATTACCAGTCCAGCGTGTTACCATTGGACTACAGATCTGTCTGTGCCAGTTTGTTTGTTTTGGGGTTTAAAGTTACATCAAGTCATATGGCAACTTTCCAGCTATTAACGTGGGAGGAAGACCCCACCCCGGGCACCTTTCTGAGATGTATTTCAGGCACGGACACCACCGACCTTCCACAAACAAGCTGGATAGCTACCTCACATCCCAACCTTAGTTGGATTCGAACCTTAGTAACAGCAATGAGGAGCAAGTTATTTGAAGTCGACCGTAACCACTTGGCTACGAAGTCTAGTAATTAAACTCATAAACCAATTATATAGCGAAATCTTGAAAGTAGATTAGAGCACAACAGATTTGAACCAGTTTTTGAATGTATATACGCAGATAAGAAAAGTAAATATTAAATGTATAGATAATTTGCTAGTGATCAATGGTGGCTGGTTCAACCAGCCACTTAGCATGGTCTTAATTGCCATTATAATTGTACGTCATTAATATCTCGGTAAATGTAAGCAGAAAGTGTCCGGTTTGGTCCATATTTGTCAAATGAATATATTTCAGAGAAACAACAATAAATTATGTTTATATTGTATTTATGACAATTAAGACCACTGCCTCGGGCTTGCTTTTCTGCTGTTTTAGTTTACAGATTGAAACAATTTCTTTAATTGTGAGTTTCATAAAGGCCCATTAAATACAAATTATTTTGTTTAATGGTCATAAATTCAAAAATATTGATTTAATTGTGAATTTCATAAAGGCCCATAAAATACAAATTATTTTGTTTAATGGTCATAAATTCAAAAATATTGATTTAAAAAATGGCTTTAAAGTCCCTAAATTGCTATTTAATACTTTAGCCTGAATTCAATGCTTAATCATCCGATAATTGACGTCAAAATCAAAGGAATTATGTCAGTATAGAATATGTAATAGAACCGGTTAATGTGGTCATTTGTGTAGGAGGAAACCGGAGTCCCCGGAGAAAACCCACTTGTCCAATCTGGCGACCACCGTACCATATCACATACTTCCTGGTAAGAGGATCGAACCCAGGTTGCAGTGGTGAGAAGCGAGCGCGCTAACCACTGCGCTAATCAGACAGCAGAATTATTAACAAATACCACCCAAAGTTCGGGGAAATGAATGTAGATGATTGTTAGTGATTAATCTCTACTTTAAATAAAGATCAAATTATGTTAAAAAAATCATGCATCCAGGTCAAAGGTCAAGTGGCTCTGAATCCCGTGACTGAAGGATTTTATGTTTGCCCAAGATCAAGGTCAAACTAATAGGTCAAAGGTGAGGTTACTATATTTTGTGTTCTGTGCATAATCCACTAGAAGGATGTCACTGCTTCGAGAAGGCAGAATACAGTAACCAAATATTCCAACCTCTGTTCAAGGTTAAACTTAGAGGTCAAAGGTCAAGTAGCCAAATTGTGTGACTGGAATGAATATTGAAATAAATTTACTTAAAAAGGTCATCACTGAGTCATATGTTACGAAAGACTGCCGGTGACATTCGAAAATCGTGAAATTGTGACATTGAAATAGTGAAATCGTGATATCGAAATCGTGAAATCGTGATATTGAAATCGTGAAATTGTGACATTGAAATAGTGAAATTGTGATATCGAAATCGTGAAATCGTGATATTGAAATCGTGAAATTGTGATATTGAAATCGTGAAATCGTGAAATTGAAATCGTGAAATCGTGATATTGAAATCGTGAAATCGTGATATTGAAATCGTGATATTGAAATCGTGAAATCGTGATATTGAAATGATGAAATTGTAATATTGAAATTGTGAAATTGTGATATTGAAATAGTGAAATCGTGATATTGAAATCGTGAAATTGTGATATTGAAATCGTGAAATTGTGATATCAAAATCGTGAAATTGTGATATTGAAATAGTGAAATCGTGATATTGAAATCGTGAAATTGTGATATTGAAATAGTGAAATCGTGATATTGAAATCGTGAAATCGTGATATTGAAATCGTGAAATTGTGATATTGAAATCGTGAAATTGTGATATTGAAATAGTGAAATCGTGATATCGAAATCGTGAAATCGTGATATTGAAATCGTGAAATTGTGACATTGAAATAGTGAAATCGTGATATCGAAATCGTGAAATCGTGATATTGAAATCGTGAAATTGTGACATTGAAATAGTGAAATTGTGATATCGAAATCGTGAAATCGTGATATTGAAATCGTGAAATTGTGATATTGAAATCGTGAAATCGTGAAATTGAAATCGTGAAATCGTGATATTGAAATCGTGAAATTGTGATATTGAAATCGTGAAATCGTGATATTGAAATCGTGATATTGAAATCGTGAAATCGTGATATTGAAATGATGAAATTGTAATATTGAAATTGTGAAATTGTGATATTGAAATAGTGAAATCGTGATATTGAAATCGTGAAATTGTGATATTGAAATCGTGAAATTGTGATATCAAAATCGTGAAATTGTGATATTGAAATAGTGAAATCGTGATATTGAAATCGTGAAATTGTGATATTGAAATAGTGAAATCGTGATATTGAAATCGTGAAATCGTGATATTGAAATCGTGAAATTGTGATATTGAAATCGTGAAATTGTGATATTGAAATCGTGAAATTGTGATATTGAAATCGTGATATTGTGATATTGAAATCGTGAAATTGTGATATTGAAATCGTGAAATCGTGATATTGAAATCGTGAAATCGTGATATTGAAATCGTGATATTGAAATCGTGAAATCGTGATATTGAAATCGTGAAATCGTGATATCGAAATCGTGAAATTGTGACATTGAAATAGTGAAATCGTGATATTGAAATCGTGAAATTGTGATATTGAAATCGTGAAATCGTGAAATTGAAATCGTGATATTGAAATCGTGAAATCGTGATATTGAAATCGTGAAATCGTGATATTGAAATAGTGAATACGTGTAGTTCTACGCATGATTTTGTGTAACATTTTCTTTATGGAGCCAGAGTTGTCGTATTTATGTTTATGTCAGTAGCATTATCAGCAGCTAGCTGGAAGTTGTGATTGTGCAGTGGTAGCGCGTTCGCTTCAGGTGTGATAGGCCCGGAGTTAGCGCCAAGCTGTAGCAGTTACGATTGTGTCAAGGCACTTAAATTTCACGTTGCCTCTTCTCTCTCCCTCGTGGCGATGGATTCTATCAGGAATGAGGTCTCGAGAGCGATTAATATAATGTTGTAAGATCTTGTTTCGCAATCAAGCTAAAATAAATTTGTGTAAACATATCAGCAACTAGCTTACACAGATGTATTAAAGCGACATTACATCGCAAAAAGCCAAAAAATGCATGTTTTCACTTATAAATTCGAACTTTCAAAAGTGAATGTAGGATTTCATAAACCGTTCATACACGCTCCTGATTTGACATTTCTTTGTCATTGTAGTCAATACTAAACGCTTGATACTTTCTCTTAGAGATAATAAATATAACTAAGATTAGTCTACATAGGCACAAATGTGAGATATAACGGTAAATCTGTACCATAAATCTCGTTATTCGGGATACACAGGTTGTATTACGCATGTATTAAAAGGCAACATAAAACTGAGACTAATTAAACTCCGCCAAAGCCTTCGTAAGTTTTCGTGAACTACGACCAGGACATGCGTTAGGTTTTTACCGTTAATATTTCAATCAAGTCAGTAAGTAAGTGTACCATAATCTAAATTCATATTTTACTTCGGAAATCCAATTATTAACGAAGTAAGTTCACGGAATATGCAAATGTCTCAGTTTAATGTTGCCAAACAATATGTCCATCCTGTTTACATTATTTTGTTATGTCAACAAACCGCATATACGACGCTTGTTTATCAGTTGAAATACTCAATTTTTGAGGCAAATATTTGGAAACAAATTATACCATTAGGCATATAATAGGAAATTACATACTGTATAAATTTGCGTTTTCACAGTGTCACTTTAAATTGTTTACAGATTTAGATAACATTTCAATTTATAGTTCATTCTATATGAACTACTTTTCAATTGAATATTATTATATCTGCTGATAACCCGAGGGCGGGTTTATATTATTTATTTCAAATATTGAATTGAGTTATAAAGCGTGATTTGGTGTTTGGGATCAAATTATTCTTGGATATATATTGTTACTAGTTTTATGTCTCGTAATATCTTATGGCGTCCGTCTTTGTAAGCTAATAAATTATAATGTATTTCTTGATGATACAATCTCAGTTTTTCCGCATGTAAATTAAAGCCCCACTACAGTAAAACCTGTGTTAACGGTCACCTCTATTAAGCAGCCAACCTGTATTAAGCAGCCAGTTTCCAGATTCCCAAATATGTGGATTTAGTAAATATTTGACCTCTATTAAAGCAGCCACCTTTGCTAAGCGGCCACTTTCTGTGATTCCTTTGGCTGGCTTCTTAAGACAGGTTTGATTGTACATCAGAAAAAGCATAGATAATGTATATTTTCATTAAAGCCCCATTTGTCCTGCTTTTAATGTGTTCAGTTTTAAGCGACTAGACATCGCAAAAAGTATAAATAATGCATGTTTTCATTAAAGCCCCATTTGTCCTGCTTTTAATGTGTTCAATTTAAAGCGACTAGACATCGAGATCAGCCGCGGCGTAATACCATGTCTCATCAGGATCTATGTTGTTTGCTATTCAGACAAAAAAGTGTTTTAGCTCCACTATCCGAATAGCAAACAGCATAGAGCCTGATCAGACGGCACGTTGTTCTATGCTATTTGCAAACGCGACTTCATAGGTTAAAAGGGTTAATATTGCTAGCATGAAAGAGGTTAAAGATGGATTGTATCGGAGCATCAAAGTTCTGTGCCGTCTGATCTGGCTCTTTGCTGTTTGCAAAAGACTTAAGATGGGGTTAATAGTGCTAGCATAATAGACAGGACACCGTGGTCCAGTGGTAGAGCGTCGGATTTGGAATCGAACGGTCCCGGGTTCGATACTCGGCCAGGCCACGTTTGTAGTGCCATTGAGCAAGACACCTCACACACATTGCTTAGTATTGGTTAATAGCTAGGTCGTCTAAGCATGCCCAGGTAAACATGTCTAAGTCCCCGCGAGGGGTTTGACATTAAAGGAACATACATAGTCGCATTACATACCGTATTAGGCACAGTTATTTCCCTTGTCAGATATACGCCATTTGCACACAGAGAACCACCCATATTTATTCGTCATTATATATAGATCTAACATAGCCTAGTTTGCAACAAATAATTCTGTACACAATAAATACAAGTGGATTGCATTAGTGTATACAAATTTATTTAAGCTCGATTGCGAAACAAGTTATTACAACTTATATTAGTGGTGAAGAGTTATATTTTATTTTTAGCGAGTGATTTTATATTTACGTGTATGAGGAATATACCGACATATTCATACTAATACAAGATGTGACCAGGGATCATCTTGGTGTTCCATAATTGGAAGGGCATACGGAGGAAAAGAAAGAAAGAAAGATTAATCATACACTCGCATACAATGCAATTTAGATTTTTTTAAAACACGAATATATCTTTATAGGTGTAGATATGCCTGATATTGACTCAGACTAAATACTTATAATATATTTATTAAATGTCCCCCTTTCAAATGAGTGGTGTCCTCAGTAGGCTGTCTGATTAGCGCAGTGGTTAGCATGCTCGCTTCTCACCAATGCAACCCGGGTTTGATCCTCGGACCGGGAAGTATGTGAGATGGTACGGTGGTCGCCAGATCGGACAGGTGGGTTTTCTCCGGGTACTTCGGTTTCCTCCCACACGTATGACCACATTTATGCTTTCATCTGCGACAACGAGAGTGATTAATATAAGTTGTTAAAAACTTGCTTCGCAATCGTTGTAAAATAAATAAAGTTTAAACTTTTTTTAGTCGTAGCATATTTCCTGTTATATTTTTAGGCACTTATGATGAAAGGAGTTAGCACTGTTGGAGCGGAGTTGCGTTATCTTGATGAAGCTAAAAGTGTTACAAGCGACCCCGTTGAAAATAACAAAAGACGAACCCTCAAGCTTACAAAGAAGGCCAACTCTTGGGGATTTACATTACAGGTATTGTGATTAATGTGATTCTATTTTTAGCACTAGTTGCTATTTTTAGAATGTTATGTCATTCTATTGTTGAAATATTATTCTATTTTTGGACGTTTGGTAGATCTATGTGTTTCAGACGTATGGTATATGTGTCCGGATGTATGGTATATGTGTCATGACGTATGGTATATGTTTCATGATGTATGGTATATGTGTCAGATGTATGGTATATGTGTCCGGATGTATGGTATATGTGTCCTGATGTATGGTATATATGTCCAGATGTATGGTATATGTGTCCAGATGTATGGTATATATGTCCAGATGTATGGTATATGTGTCAGATGTATGGTATATGTGTCCTGATGTATGGTATATATGTCCAGATGTATGGTATATGTGTCCAGACGTATGGTATATATGTCCGGATGTATGGTATATGTGTCCTGATGTATGGTATATATGTCCAGATGTATGGTATATATGTCCAGATGTATGGTATATATGTCCTGATGTATGGTATATATGTCATGATGTATGGTATATGTGTCATGATGTATGGTATATGTGTCCTGATGTATGGTATATGTGTCCAGATGTATGGTATATATGTCCAGATGTATGGTATATGTGTCCTGATGTATGGTATATATGTCAGATGTATGGTATATATGTCCAGATGTATGGTATATATGTCATGATGTATGGTATATATGTCAGATGTATGGTATATATGTCCAGATGTATGGTATATGTGTCCAGACGTATGGTATATGTGTCCAGATGTATGGTATATGTGTCCAGATGTATGGTATATGTGTCCAGATGTATGGTATATGTGTCCAGACGTATGGTGTATGTGTCCTGATGTATGGTATATGTGTCCAGATGTATGGTATATGTGTCATGACGTATGGTATATGTGTCCTGACATATGGTATATGTGTCATGACGTATGGTATATATGTCCAGATGTATGGTATATGTGTCAGATGTATGGTATATGTGTCCTGATGTATGGTATATGTGTCATGACGTATGGTATATGTGTCCAGATGTATGGTATATATGTTTCATGATGTATGGTATATATGTCCAGATGTATGGTATATATGTCCAGATGTATGGTATATATGTCCTGATGTATGGTATATATGTCCAGATGTATGGTATATATGTCCAGATGTATGGTATATATGTCCTGATGTATGGTATATATGTCCTGATGTATGGTATATATGTCCTGATGTATGGTATATATGTCCAGATGTATGGTATATATGTCCTGATGTATGGTATATATGTCCAGATGTATGGTATATATGTCCAGATGTATGGTATATATGTCCTGATGTATGGTATATATGTCCAGACGTATGGTATATGTGTCCAGACGTATGGTATATATGTCCAGATGTATGGTATATATGTCCAGATGTATGGTATATATGTCATGATGTATGGTATATATGTCAGATGTATGGTATATATGTCCTGATGTATGGTATATGTGTCCTGATGTATGGTATATGTGTCAGATGTATGGTATATATGTCCTGATGTATGGTATATATGTCCTGATGTATGGTATATGTGTCCTGATGTATGGTATATGTGTCAGATGTATGGTATATATGTCCTGATGTATGGTATATATGTCCTGATGTATGGTATATGTGTCATGATGTATGGTATATGTGTCCTGATGTATGGTATATGTGTCCTGATGTATGGTATATGTGTCCAGATGTATGGTATATGTGTCCAGATGTATGGTATATGTGTCCTGATGTATGGTATATGTGTCCTGATGTATGGTATATATGTCCAGATGTATGGTATATATGTCCTGACATATGGTATATGTGTCCAGATGTATGGTATATATGTCCTGATGTATGGTATATATGTCCAGATGTATGGTATATATGTCCAGATGTATGGTATATATGTCCAGACGTATGGTATATATGTCCAGATGTATGGTATATATGTCCAGATGTATGGTATATATGTCCAGATGTATGGTATATATGTCCAGATGTATGGTATATATGTCCAGATGTATGGTATATATGTCCTGATGTATGGTATATGTGTCATGACGTATGGTATATATGTCAGATGTATGGTATATGTGTCCTGATGTATGGTATATGTGTCATGACGTATGGTATATGTGTCATGACGTATGGTATATGTTTCAGACGTATGGTATATGTTTCATGATGTATGGTATATATGTCCTGATGTATGGTATATGTGTCCTGACGTATGGTATATGTGTCCTGATGTATGGTATATATGTCCAGATGTATGGTATATGTGTCCTGATGTATGGTATATGTGTCAGATGTATGGTATATGTGTCCTGATGTATGGTATATGTGTCCTGATATATGGTATATGTGTCCTGATGTATGGTATATGTGTCCTGATGTATGGTATATATGTCAGATGTATGGTATATGTGTCCTGATGTATGGTATATGTGTCCTGATGTATGGTATATGTGTCCAGACGTATGGTATATGTGTCAGATGTATGGTATATATGTCAGATGTATGGTATATGTGTCCTGATGTATGGTATATGTGTCCTGATGTATGGTATATGTGTCCTGATGTATGGTATATGTGTCCAGATGTATGGTATATATGTCCAGATGTATGGTATATGTGTCAGATGTAGGGTATATGTGTCCTGATGTATGGTATATATGTCCAGATGTATGGTATATGTGTCCTGATGTATGGTATATGTGTCCTGATGTATGGTATATGTGTCCTGATGTATGGTATATATGTCCTGATGTATGGTATATGTGTCCTGATGTATGGTATATGTGTCATGATGTATGGTATATATGTCCAGATGTATGGTATATGTGTCCTGATGTATGGTATATATGTCCAGATGTATGGTATATGTGTCATGATGTATGGTATATGTGTCAGATGTATGGTATATATGTCCAGATGTATGGTATATATGTCCAGATGTATGGTATATGTGTCCAGACGTATGGTATATGTGTCATGACGTATGGTATATGTGTCATGACGTATGGTATATGTGTCAGATGTATGGTATATGTGTCAGATGTATGGTATATGTGTCCTGATGTATGGTATATGTGTCAGATGTATGGTATATGTGTCATGATGTATGGTATATGTGTCAGATGTATGGTATATGTGTCAGATGTATGGTATATGTGTCATGACGTATGGTATATGTGTCAGATGTATGGTATATGTGTCCTGATGTATGGTATATGTGTCAGATGTATGGTATATGTGTCATGACGTATGGTATATGTGTCAGACGTATGGTATATGTGTCCTGATGTATGGTATATGTGTCCAGATGTATGGTATATGTGTCCAGATGTATGGTATATGTGTCCAGATGTATGGTATATGTGTCCTGATGTATGGTATATGTGTCCTGATGTATGGTATATGTGTCCTGATGTATGGTATATGTGTCATGACATATGGTATATGTGTCCAGATGTATGGTATATATGTCCTGATGTATGGTATATGTGTCCTGATGTATGGTATATATGTCTTGATGTATGGTATATATGTCCAGATGTATGGTATATATGTCCTGATGTATGGTATATGTGTCCTGATGTATGGTATATATGTCATGACGTATGGTATATATGTCCAGATGTATGGTATATGTGTCCAGATGTATGGTATATATGTCAGATGTATGGTATATATGTCCAGACGTATGGTATATATGTCCAGATGTATGGTATATGTGTCAGATGTATGGTATATATGTCCAGATGTATGGTATATATGTCATGATGTATGGTATATATGTCAGATGTATGGTATATATGTCCAGATGTATGGTATATATGTCCAGATGTATGGTATATGTGTCAGACGTATGGTATATGTGTCATGACGTATGGTATATGTGTCATGACGTATGGTATATGTGTCAGATGTATGGTATATGTGTCAGATGTATGGTATATGTGTCAGATGTATGGTATATGTGTCAGATGTATGGTATATGTGTCATGACGTATGGTATATGTGTCAGATGTATGGTATATGTGTCAGATGTATGGTATATGTGTCATGACGTATGGTATATGTGTCAGACCTATGGTATATGTGTCATGACGTATGGTATATGTGTCAGACCTATGGTATATGTGTCATGACGTATGGTATATGTGTCAGACCTATGGTATATGTGTCATGATGTATGGTATATGTGTCAGATGTATGGTATATGTGTCATGATGTATGGTATATGTGTCCAGATGTATGGTATATGTGTCATGATGTATGGTATATGTGTCCTGATGTATGGTATATGTGTCATGACGTATGGTATATGTGTCATGATGTATGGTATATGTGTCATGACGTATGGTATATATGTCCTGATGTATGGTATATGTGTCATGATGTATGGTATATGTGTCATGACGTATGGTATATGTGTCAGATGTATGGTATATATGTCCTGATGTATGGTATATGTGTCAGACGTATGGTATATGTGTCCAGATGTATGGTATATGTGTCATGATGTATGGTATATGTGTCATGATGTATGGTATATGTGTCATGATGTATGGTATATGTGTCCAGATGTATGGTATATGTGTCCAGATGTATGGTATATGTGTCATGACGTATGGTATATATGTCCTGATGTATGGTATATGTGTCATGACGTATGGTATATGTTTCATGATGTATGGTATATGTGTCATGACGTATGGTATATATGTCCTGATGTATGGTATATGTGTCATGATGTATGGTATATGTGTCATGACGTATGGTATATGTTTCATGATGTATGGTATATGTGTCATGACGTATGGTATATGTTTCATGATGTATGGTATATGTGTCATGACGTATGGTATATGTGTCATGATGTATGGTATATATGTCCAGATGTATGGTATATATGTCCAGACGTATGGTATATATGTCAGACGTATGGTATATGTGTCATGACGTATGGTATATGTGTCCAGATGTATGGTATATGTGTCATGATGTATGGTATATGTGTCCAGATGTATGGTATATATGTCCTGATGTATGGTATATATGTCCAGACGTATGGTATATATGTCCAGACGTATGGTATATGTGTCATGACGTATGGTATATATGTCCAGATGTATGGTATATATGTCCAGATGTATGGTATATATGTCCTGATGTATGGTATATATGTCCAGATGTATGGTATATATGTCCAGATGTATGGTATATATGTTTCATGATGTATGGTATATATGTCCAGATGTATGGTATATGTGTCAGATGTATGGTATATATGTTTCATGATGTATGGTATATGTGTCCTGATGTATGGTATATGTGTCATGATGTATGGTATATGTGTCATGATGTATGGTATATGTGTCCTGATGTATGGTATATGTGTCATGATGTATGGTATATGTGTCCTGATGTATGGTATATGTGTCATGATGTATGGTATATGTGTCATGATGTATGGTATATGTGTCATGATGTATGGTATATGTGTCATGATGTATGGTATATGTGTCATGATGTATGGTATATGTGTCATGATGTATGGTATATGTGTCCTGATGTATGGTATATGTGTCATGATGTATCGTATATGTGTCATGACGTATGGTGTATGTGTCAGACCTATGGTATATGTGTCATGACGTATGGTATATGTGTCAGACCTATGGTATATGTGTCATGATGTATGGTATATGTGTCCTGATGTATGGTATATGTGTCAGACCTATGGTATATGTGTCATGATGTATGGTATATGTGTCAGACCTATGGTATATGTGTCATGACGTATGGTATATGTGTCAGACCTATGGTATATGTGTCAGACCTATGGTATATGTGTCATGACGTATGGTATATGTGTCCTGACGTATGGTATATGTGTCATGATGTATGGTATATGTGTCATGATGTATGGTATATGTGTCATGACGTATGGTATATGTGTCAGACCTATGGTATATGTGTCCTGATGTATGGTATATGTGTCATGATGTATGGTATATGTGTCCTGACGTATGGTATATGTGTCATGATGTATGGTATATGTGTCATGATGTATGGTATATGTGTCCTGACGTATGGTATATGTGTCATGATGTATGGTATATGTGTCATGATGTATGGTATATGTGTCATGATGTATGGTATATGTGTCATGACGTATGGTATATGTGTCATGATGTATGGTATATGTGTCATGATGTATGGTATATGTGTCCAGATGTATGGTATATGTGTCCTGACGTATGGTATATGTGTCCAGATGTATGGTATATGTGTCCTGACGTATGGTATATGTGTCCAGATGTATGGTATATGTGTCCAGATGTATGGTATATGTGTCAGACCTATGGTATATGTGTCCAGATGTATGGTATATGTGTCAGACCTATGGTATATGTGTCCAGATGTATGGTATATGTGTCAGACCTATGGTATATGTGTCCAGATGTATGGTATATGTGTCAGACCTATGGTATATGTGTCCAGATGTATGGTATATGTGTCAGACCTATGGTATATGTGTCCAGATGTATGGTATATGTGTCCAGATGTATGGTATATGTGTCAGACCTATGGTATATGTGTCCAGATGTATGGTATATGTGTCCAGATGTATGGTATATGTGTCAGACCTATGGTATATGTGTCACGATGTATGGTATATGTTTCAGACGTATGGTATTAATCACAAGAAGACCAATGAGATAGAGATTATGACGTATGTGGATTACGTCGTGTTTGGCGGCGCCGCTTGGATTGCAGGCTTGAGAAGTGGTAACTTTCCTATTTTTCAGAGTAGACACAAGACAGTATATGTACATAGCTTAGGTTATATTTTAACAATGAGAGACATCGGTGAGTTACCACCCCTGAATACTCTCTAAAAGTATGTAGGTCCTATTAAAGGCCTGCAGGTTGACCTATATTTGACCTTAAACACACGAGGAATAGCGGTACAAATCTGACGGTCGACGCACTAAACACACGAGGAATAGCGGTACAAATCTGACGGTCGACGCACATCGTATTTGCCACATGCGAGGCCCTGCATGGTATACATCTAATACATGAGCACCACTTATATCTATTATGACCCACGTACATATCAGAGGTTATAAATTGCTGAAATTGAAGTTCTGTATTTTTATAGTACTTACAACTGGTATAAACAATTCAACTCCACTTATGACCCAAATAAGGCTGGTTGCGCGGGTTAGGCAGCCAGTTCCTGCATTGCTGTACCACACATTCAGGCATCAGTTCCCTCTTATGCCAAGTACAGTCTCCTCTTCTAGCCGCTACTTTTCTCTCTATATATCTGACATCTTTCCATGCCCAAAACCTCCTGTATAGAAGCTTTCTCTCATGTGAATTTAGATTATGCGGTGGACGATTATTAGCAGGCCACCAAAGTTGTTTGTTCTCTTCATTTATTATGCAAGGGGAACACAAGCACAGTGGACACTCAGCAACACCTTCAGCATGCTGAGGCATAGGGGGAGGTACGTAAGCAGCCTCTGCAACGGGCATGGCGGTGGCTGTTTCTTCTATTTCCATCTCTACGTCCCAGTTCTTATTTTGCAAGAAAGTCAGCAATTCTTTTCTCTGCTAATCAGTTACATACATTGTTATTTTACTCAATGGCATCTTGTAGAAATCGGCAGAATATGTGTAATACTCGTATGTTCAAGAGATTATAATTATAATATTATACATGTACTCATAGCATTCACTGTGATTATTATGTAGCATCAATATCGGTAAACACACACTGACACAGAGAAATATTTAAAATATAACAGAAAACTTGCGAATAATACTGTAGATATATAATTAAATGAAGTATGAAGGTTACCATATAACGAACACATATAGTTTATTCATATAAATCATACATATTATATACATACATATTTGATTAGGTCAACACATGAACTGAATTTTGAATTAGATTGCACAGATCACAACCATAGCGCACATTATACATGTATAGAAATGACACTAGCAGTTGACACGCCAATTCCACGTGAATTTCGCTCTCACATGCTTGGCTGTACGTATATATGACTAATCTAGTCTATAGAGTAGGCCTACTTAGCGCGAGTTCAGTCAGCTATAGCTTTAGTATTTTCAATCTTGAAAACCTTTGATTTTCTAATACTGTGATTAGATATAATGTATTATTGTATTACTGCTCCTACATGCTAGTGTGTACACCATTTTAGATTTAAAGTATCTTTCTTCGCTACAGTATATTCTATGGTTTATTATTAATAAATAAGTGATTGCATATTCTTTGTCACACCGTCTCTGTGTGTACATGCAAGTTGTCTGCATTTTTTTTTAATGAACTAGTTGGTTACTGACTATTGAGTAAACTTTTTTCAATCCAATTCTTAAATTGATATTAGCTCAAAAATGAGTAAACAGCGTTTTAATATGAACTTATTTGGCAATAAATCTGAATACGAACAATTCCGAAGTGATCTAAAATGTATTGATCTCGCTTTGAGACGTAAAAAGAACGATAAACCTAATACTCTTGATGTACTCAATATAATAGTTACAAAATACAAAGAGAGCCTATTGTCGGAAGAGAATAGCCATCCTGCCCCAGTAGATGACCACAATGAATGTACTTTGCAGTCGTACGATGAGAATCTCGTTATTACAACACAAACTGCATTGCATAACTTCTCAGACATTTCATACAGACATAGCGGTACTTGTGATTTCAGGTTGACATTGAAGGCGACTAATAGTATTGACTATGGCAAACAATTCATTGTAACATGTGACCAATGCCAATTTAAGTCTGTTTGGAAATCATCACTTGAACTATCTAATGGAAAGAATTTAGTCACGTTACGAATGTTTCATGGCTATATCACAAGTGGCATGCTACCATCACAGATGGATAGATTCATTTCTACAATTGGACTGCAAACGCTTGGATCTCGAACGACTAAAGCTTATCTAAAATTCATGTCTGATCATATTAGCGAAGAAAGACGGTCATCCTGTGATATTGCTCTAACCGAAGAGCTTCAGTTAAACGGGCCTGATAACTCAATAGACTTGGTAACAGATGCACGGCACAGTACTCGGCGAAACTCCAAGTTCACTGACGTTGCCTGTCTTGGGTATAATACTAAACAAGTAATACATCACGAAATAGTCAGCCGTGCTGACGACCCATGTGCACAGCGACATGAGCTTCTGGGCACAAAAAGAATATATGCCCACCTTGAAACAAAACAAATTAATGTTCGACGCCATGGTCACGATCGTAATACAAGTGCTAGCAAATATATCAGAGAAAATCAGCAACGTACAGTAAATCAATATGACACATGGCATGCATCCGTATCCCTTGAAAAGCAACTGAAACAGATATCAAGTGGTGCAAAATGCCGAGAGGGCAAAACCTGGTCCATTCAACTTTCCGACAAAGTTGGGCCGGTCAAAACACATATGCAATATGCTATGCGTAATTACAATGGTGACCAATCCATACTTCGAACAAAAATGGAATGTATTGTCAAACATTACCAAAATGACCACACAGACTGTTCACCCGAGTCTCGGTGTAAAATAGATCCCAACTATATCCCCAACCATCAAATACTTACAAGTCCTGTTGCTGTAGAACTGTTGCTGTCATGTGTTAGAAAATGCTATGTTTATAAGGAAGCGCAAAATTATATCTACCACATGGACACTAGTAGCGTGGAATCATTCAACAACAGCTTGAATGTTTTCCATGACAAATGTATCGGAACCTTCTCTGCTCTTCACTACACTATACGCTCAAATTTGGCAATATGTCAATGGAATGAGACAGTGCAAGTCAAGAATAATACAAGACTCCGTTGTACGCTCCAGTTCAAATCCAACATTTGGGCAAGGTATAAACAGGCATTATTTTCACACTTAATCTGGCGGCCTTTTTAAACCAGATGATACATGAAAGTGACAGAACAGAATATGAAAGTGACGAAACTCCGACCTTACAAACAACATAGATCCTGATCAGTTTAACAGTTTATTCGTAATTCAAGGCCTCCGGCCCATACACATATATTATATACATGCATACAAATTATCAGTCTCAGTGATTACGCTACGGCTGATGAGGCACCTACATAACATGTAATCTATGTCCCTGGGCTGATCTGGATTATGTAGTTTGAATACTCATAACTATCAATTTTCTTTACAATCAATAATATACGTTTACTTAAATTGTCAGGGCCTCATTTTGACTAATTCTCAGCTCACAGAGTGATCGTGCATATTAACCGTTAGAAAATACCTACATACGCCAAATTATACTGAATGTACTGCTACATTGTTGATACAAGCCACTAATCACATGGAACAGGTAGTAAAGTATAAATCTTTACAATTGGACGGGGTCAAACTGCAGGCCTTTAAGGTGTTTTCCTCTGTTTTTATCGTTGTTTTCATTGCACAACATGCTAGCAATTTTATTACACTATCGCTTTATATGATTATTAAATTACTATATCTCGACAGATCTCCTACAGCGTATGCAATGGGTACGTATTTGTAAAACAATGCTATCAGTTAATTAACACGATTTTTATAAAATCACAATTATCATACCGCAACATCTGGTTAGGGAACAACAGTAAAAACAAAGGATTCTAACTGAAAGGACCTATTCACATATTGGAATAAATCTGCCAAGGGAGGTAATAGAACATTAGAGATGTCTCTCATTGTGAAACAAGCTCTTACAACATTACAAGTAGCTGAATTTGCTTAACGATGGTAACCACTGTATATATATATATTTAAATACATCAGCCCAATTATCTCCTATTTTCTCACAACTAATGAAAGTGAATTTTTTTTATGTAAGTTAATTTAACGTCGCTATCCATTGCACATTTGAACAGTTT
This sequence comes from Archivesica marissinica, assembly GCA_014843695.1. NCBI lineage: Eukaryota > Metazoa > Mollusca > Bivalvia > Venerida > Vesicomyidae > Archivesica > Archivesica marissinica. The sequence continues at coordinate 40,847,294 of CM026392.1, read as the reverse complement.
ACCTAACAACACCTTTTCTGGGCAGGCTCCAGCGCTTAACCAGTACTCGGTGCACTAATCTCCGTAAGAAACTACCAACTTTTTAATATAAAGAGACACGGTCTGAGTGAAACTCAAACCCGTGACCATCAGTGATGATAGGCTACAGTGGTACACAAGTCAGTGACCGTAACCACTCGACCACGGAGGCAGACTTTTAATAGCTCTCGAGACCCACAGACACAAGACACACATTTTGTTTTGCCCTATGGTCATATAGTAAGTAATGGTTTTACATTACATACTATATGACCATAGGGCAAAAAAAAAATGTTTGTGTCTTGTACCTGTGTCGAGACCTAAGGAGTCAGGACATCACTGTTGTGATTCTGGCAGGTTTCAAACTCACAACCGCTCAATTACAAGGCGGAATCCGTGTCCATTTCACCATGGAAACTCCTAATAAGAGAATATAAATATATAAAAGAATATATAAATAGACATCTTATATATAAAAGAATCAATAACATGTGTCTATGACAAATGTATGCACCTTTTATGGATACATACAGAAATGCATTTTCACAAACATGATAAAAATTCTTCATCTTGCATTTAAAGCAGCATTACATCGTATGAAATAAAAGATATTTGAAAATGTTTACGTATGGGTAGCAATGCTGCTACGCATTCTAACATTATACTTTGTATGCTTATGTCCATTTGGTAAACATTGTTTTTTTGCGATAAAACAAACTCAAAACCGAAAGTAGGACTTTCCGAGGCGATCGGTCACGCACTTGATTACCACCGGAACGCATCGTCCGCACTTGTTTACATTCGGAATGCATCGTCCGCACTTGTTTACATTCGGAATGCATCGTCCGCACTTGTTTACATTCGGAATGCATCGTCCGCACTTGTTTACATTCGGAATGCATCGTCCGCACTTGTTTACATTCGGAACGCATCGTCCGCACTTGTTTACATTCGGAATGCATCGTCCGCACTTGTTTACATTCGGAACGCATCGTCCGCACTTGTTTACATTCGGAACGCATCGTCCGCACTTGTTTACATTCGGAACGCATCGTCCGCACTTGTTTACATTCGGAACGCATCGTCCGCACTTGTTTACATTCGGAACGCATCGTCCGCACTTGTTTACATTCGGAACGCATCGTCCGCACTTGTTTACATTCGGAACGCATCGTCCGCACTTGTTTACATTCGGAACGCATCGTCCGCACTTGTTTACATTCGGAACGCATCGTCCGCACTTGTTTACATTCGGAACGCATCGTCCGCACTTGTTTACATTCGGAACGCATCGTCCGCACTTGTTTACATTCGGAATGCATCGTCCGCACTTGTTTACATTCGGAACGCATCGTCCGCACTTGTTTACATTCGGAACGCATCGTCCGCACTTGTTTACATTCGGAACGCACCGTCCGCACTTGTTTACATTCGGAACGCACCGTCCGCACTTGTTTACATTCGGAATGCACCGTCCGCACTTGTTTACATTCGGAATGCACCGTCCGCACTTGTTTACATTCGGAATGCACCGTCCGCACTTGTTTACATTCGGAATGCACCGTCCGCACTTGTTTACATTCGGAATGCATCGTCCGCACTTGTTTACATTCGGAATGCACCGTCCGCACTTGTTTACATTCGGAATGCACCGTCCGCACTTGTTTACATTCGGAATGCACCGTCCGCACTTGTTTACATTCGGAATGCACCGTCCGCACTTGTTTACATTCGGAATGCACCGTCCGCACTTGTTTACATTCGGAATGCACCGTCCGCACTTGTTTACATTCGGAATGCACCGTCCGCACTTGTTTACATTCGGAATGCACCGTCCGCACTTGTTTACATTCGGAATGCACCGTCCGCACTTGTTTACATTCGGAATGCACCGTCCGCACTTGTTTACATTCGGAACGCATCGTCCGCACTTGTTTACATTCGGAACGCATCGTCCGCACTTGTTTACATTCGGAATGCATCGTCCGCACTTGTTTACATTCGGAATGCATCGTCCGCACTTGTTTACATTCGGAATGCATCGTCCGCACTTGTTTACATTCGGAATGCATCGTCCGCACTTGTTTACATTCGGAATGCATCGTCCGCACTTGTTTACATTCGGAATGCATCGTCCGCACTTGTTTACATTCGGAATGCATCGTCCGCACTTGTTTACATTCGGAATGCATCGTCCGCACTTGTTTACATTCGGAATGCATCGTCCGCACTTGTTTACATTCGGAATGCATCGTCCGCACTTGTTTACATTCGGAATGCATCGTCCGCACTTGTTTACATTCGGAATGCATCGTCCGCACTTGTTTACATTCGGAATGCATCGTCCGCACTTGTTTACATTCGGAATGCATCGTCCGCACTTGTTTACATTCGGAATGCAGCGACCCCATTTGTCCCACTTTGTCTTTTTAATTAAATTACTTGAGATGTTGATTCATACCTCTGTTAGCTAAGTCTTTTAGGGACATTTCTACATCCCCGCAAGGGGTTCGACATTAGAGGAAGATAGATAGATAGTATTTCATGCTCAAAATATATACGTTGTTTTCTACATCCTCTCTTGTTTCACACATGCGCGCTGTGCGTGTTTACATTTCGTGTGTTGATAAACAAATTCGCGTATACGACGGTTTAAATTTATTGGAATTTTATCGTTTCTGAGCGACTATTTCGATTTTTGTAAACACACACATATTAGTATTTATATTTTACCCAAAACATCCTTTATTACGATGTAATGCTGCTTTAAGCATACAGTTAACATTAGATGCAGTTTTAGTGTGTCGGAAATTTGAGTGTATAAGTTAATTAAGCATTTGAAACCATTTAATAATGTTTATTCAGTGAAACTTTTCTATGCTCCATGGTGTTCTGCACATCCTACCCGCCCATATATTTAAAGGATCTGGTTGTCAAATTTTCACGAACAGATGGATATGTAGTCCAGTGGAAAATCAGCAATGTCTCTCAATACCACACACAAATCAATTACAATATTGAAAGAAAAAATAGAAACAAAAAATTCTGACAAAGAAAAAAATAAAATATATATGTCTTTGTACACGCTGGACTGGTAATCCGGGGATCGCAGGTTCTATTCCCCGTCTGTCAGATGGGACTTTAAACCGAGGTCTCGTGTCGGTGCACTGCACATAAAAGAACCAGAGGAGACCCTGGAATGGGTCTCTCTCTGTCTGTATCATTGCACTATCCTCCAAAAATCTAAAATGACTAATCTCTTCAGGAGGCGTCGCTCATATTGGCAACCGGTAGCGACGATAAATAAACGTAAAACACACACTTCAACACGCTACCATCTCGGCTAGTTCAGCTAATGGAGTAATCGATGATCATTCTCACTAATAATTGTAATTATTTTATGCGTTTCAATGAAAGATTGAACATTTCGGACTCACGCACTCGGTCACGTTTACCATAATAACACTTTTCAGCCTAAAATAAAAAGAAAATTTGTGTAAGTGAATGATCGCATTATATTTCACTCATGCCCATAAATAGGTTCATAGATGTACAGCATGCGTTCAATGTTCATGCATATACAGCATGCGTTCAATGTTCATGCATATACAGCATGCGTTCAATGTTCATACATATACAGCATGTGTTCAATGTTCATACATGTTAAGCATGCGTTCAATGTTCATGCATATACAGCATGCATTCAATGTTCATACATGTACAGCATGCGTTCAATGTTCATACATATAGAGCATGCGTTCAATGTTCATGCATATACAGCATGCGTTCAATGTTCATGCATGTACAGCATGCGTTCAATGTTCATGCATGTACAGCATGCGTTCAATGTTCATACATATACAGCATGCATTCAATGTTCATACATATACAGCATGCATTCAATGTTCATACATATACAGCATGCGTTCAATGTTCATGCATATACAGCATGCATTCAATGTTCATGCATATACAGCATGCGTTCAATGTTCATACATATACAGCATGCATTCAATGTTCATACATATACAGCATGCGTTCAATGTTCATACATATACAGCATGCATTCAATGTTCATGCATATACAGCATGCATTCAATGTTCATGCATATACAGCATGTGTTCAATGTTCATACATATACAGCATGCGTTCAATGTTCATGCATATACAGCATGCGTTCAATGTTCATGCATATACAGCATGCATTCAATGTTCATGCATATACAGCATGCATTCAATGTTCATGCATATACAGCATGCATTCAATGTTCATACATATACAGCATGCATTCAATGTTCATACATATACAGCATGCGTTCAATGTTCATACATATACAGCATGCGTTCAATGTTCATACATATACAGCATGCGTTCAATGTTCATACATATACAGCATGCGTTCAATGTTCATGCATATACAGCATGCATTCAATGTTCATGCATATACAGCATGCGTTCAATGTTCATACATATACAGCATGCATTCAATGTGCATACATATACAGCATGCGTTCAATGTTCATACATATACAGCATGCATTCAATGTTCATACATATACAGCATGCATTCAATGTTCATACATATACAGCATGCATTCAATGTTCATACATATACAGCATGCGTTCAATGTTCATACATATACAGCATGCATTCAATGTTCATGCATATACAGCATGCATTCAATGTTCATACATATACAGCATGCGTTCAATGTTCATACATATACAGCATGCATTCAATGTTCATGCATATACAACATGCGTTCAATGTTCATACATATACAGCATGCGTTCAATGTTCATGCATATACAGCATGCGTTCAATGTTCATACATATACAGCATGCGTTCAATGTTCATGCATATACAGTATGCATTCAATGTTCATACATATACAGCATGCATTCAATGTTCATACATATACAGCATGCGTTCAATGTTCATACATATACAGCATGTGTTCAATGTTCATACATGTACAGCATGCGTTCAATGTTCATTCGGTGAAATATAATTTGATCGTTATAATGAGAAACAAATGTGTGACATTATCAAAATATGTTACTATTTGAATCGATGAAAATGGTTGCTAACCGTTTTCGATTTTATGTCTGGATTTCTATTATTTGCCAGCATCTGTGCAGCATATTGTAACTCATTTTTACAGTCAATATAATTCAGTTCCTTATTTACAATCAGTTTGAAGACTAGATCATAGAAAGAAATTATTTAGTTTTCATTAATTTTAGTAAACCTGAGATTGAGTACCTTTAATTGATGACATTAAGCCATTACAGGGCGTATAATAGCAGGGACTATCAATTTGAATATCATCAAACTTTGGCTTATATATCCTTATATATTGAATTATCCATAATGGTGTCAATACCATGAAATTTATATATACTGCAGGGGTTTAAAGCGACACTCTTATCTGAATAGGGGATGTTTTGTTTTGGTAATAATATAATGTTCAATGACAGTGTGTTTATAAAATTCGAATATTCGCATTCAGAAATGAAAGCGATGCGTTCCGAATGTACGCAGGTCATGGTGAACCGATTCAGGAAAGTTGTACTTTCACTTTCAGTTTGTGATATTGTTAACCCTTTCAACACCACAGACCTCTAAATAGGCTTACAAAAAAGTGCAGATCCAGATGAGCCGGCTCATGACGAGCCATCTCATCAGGATCTGCACTTTTTGCAAGTAATATTACAATTTTTAGAAAATAATTTACCCATTTTGATAAATGAACTGATCCAAATGTAATTTTCTTATTAATTTAATTGGTCTAAAAATGTCATGGACCTGTCTATGTCAGTTACTTGGTGTTGAATGGGTTAAGAACACTGCTTACTTACTGACTGAAAATATGTAATCTAATTATGATGGATGAATGTGTTTTTGTTTAATAATATTTTATTGCAACTTTTTTCATAATGACAAACACAATTTACAATTACAGATCACAATAACATTACTGTCACATTTATAACATACATAAATCCTGATAATATCCACATACATATACATGACACTTTCAAAGTGCAAAAGGATTGGGCTACAAGTTTTGAAAACATTAGCAACAGTCCTTTCTGGATGGTATGGGGCAAGGGGTTAAATATGGATGGTATGGGACAAGGGGTTAAAGATGGATGGTATGGGACAAGGGGTTAAATATGGATGTTATGGGGGCAAGGGGTTAAAGATGGATGGTATGGGACAAGGGGTTAAATATGGATGTTATGGGACAAGGGGTTAAAGATGGATGTTATGGGGGCAAGGGGTTAAAGATGGATGGTATGGGGGCAAGGGGTTAAAGATGGATGGTATGGGGCAAGGGGTTAAATATGGGTGGTATGGGGGCAGGGGTTAAAGATGGATGGTATGGGACAAGGGTTTAAATATGGATGTTATGGGGGCAAGGGGTTAAATATGGATGGTATGGGACAAGGGGTTAAAGATGGATGGTATGGGACAAGGGGTTAAATATGGATGGTATGGGACAAGGGGTTAAAGATGGATGGTATGGGACAAGGGGTTAAAGATGGATGGTATGGGACAAGGGGTTAAATATGGATGGTATGGGACAAGGGGTTAAAGATGGATGGTATGGGACAAGGGGTTAAAGATGGATGGTATGGGACAAGGGGTTAAAGATGGATGGTATGGTACAAGGGTTAAAGATGGATGGTATGGGACAAGGGGTTAAAGATGGATGGTATGGGACAAGGGGTTAAAGATGGATGGTATGGGACAAGGGGTTAAAGATGGATGGTATGGGACAAGGGGTTAAATATGGATGGTATGGGACAAGGGGTTAAAGATGGATGGTATGGGACAAGGGGTGGTTAAAGATGGATGGTATGGGACAAGGGGTTAAAGATGGATGGTATGGGACAAGGGGTTAAAGATAGATGGTATGGGGCAAGGGGTTAAAGATGCATGGTATGGTACAAGGGGTTAAATATGGATGGTATGGGACAAAGGGGTTAAAGATGGGTGGTATGGGACTAGGGGTTAAATATGGATGGTATGGGACAAAGGGGTTAAATATGGATGGTATGGGACAAGGGGTTAAATATGGATGTTATGGGGGCAAGGGGTTAAATATGGATGGTATTGGGCAAGGGGTTAAAGATGGACGGTATGGTACAAGGGATTAAAGATGGATGGTATGGGACAAGGGGTTAAAGATGGATGGTATGGGGCAAGGATGCTTACCACCCCTTGTCCGCTACCATCCATCTTTAACCCCTTGCCCCATACCATCCATCTTTAACCCCTTGCCCCATACCATCCATATTTAACCCCTTGCCCCATACCATCCATCTTTAAATTTCTGGTTGCTTAGTAGTTTGATAGGACAAAATGTGTGTTTGTGGGTAATATAGCGACTCTCTAGCTATTATTGGTGGAGGAATACCCTTGTTGCCCCTCAGAGCAGTATTTCTGGCACTGACGGGCACCTGGGTAGAACCACTGACCCTCCACAAGCCAGCTGGATAGCTTCCTCACATGAAAGAAATTGCCACGCACAGTCAGATTCGAACATACAATTGTCAGGGGCAACTTCCTTAACCACTCAGCCACCGAGGCCCCCATTTACGAAATGTAGATTCCAAGCTATGATGGTGGCATACATGACAGTTAGCATAGAATGTGTAATTCAACAGTGGCATAATCCAGACTGTGTTTTGTTATGAATAATTTAGGTATCTGGGAGTGGATCAAATGATGTGAATCAGTCAATGACTTTGATGAATTTTCAACACACATTGTGGATTTTTTCTGTAATCTGTCAAAGATGTAAAAAGAGTTAGACAAACATACTTTATTTGGTAAAAGCATTATGATAAAGAGGAGTTAACTTATGGTAAATGAATGTTTATGGTCGGTCACTAGTCCTACAGGACAAGTAAGTAACTGTAAACAAATTCTGTGACGTCTGGACAAAACTTATTTAGTGTTGCATGTTTGCAATGTTTAGATCCTCCTGTGTTTAGATCCTCAGCTGGTTGATACCATTCCATGTTTAGATCCTCCGATGTTTAGATCCTCATATGAATACATCCTCCAATGTTTAAATCCTACAATGTTTAGACCCTCCGATTATTAGATCCTGCCATGTTTAGATCTTTCCACGATTAGATCCTGCCATGTTTAGATCGTTCCACGATTAGATCCTGCCATGTTTATATCATTCCACGATTAGATCCTGCCATGTTTAGATCTTTCCACGATTAGATCCTGCCATGTTTAGATCTTTCCACGATTAGATCCTGCCATGTTTAGATCTTTCCACGATTAGATCCTGCCATGTTTAGATCTTTCCACGATTAGATCCTGCCATGTTTAGATCTTTCCATGATTAGATCCTTCCACGATTAGATCTTGCCATGTTTAGATCATTCCATGATTAGATCTTGCCATGTTTAGATCATTCCAAGATTAGATCCTGCCATGTTTAGATCTTTCCACGATTAGATCCTGCCATGTTTAGATCATTCCACGATTAGATCCTGCCATGTTTAGATCGTTCCACGATTAGATATTGCCATGTTTAGATCGTTCCACGATTAGATCCTGCCATGTTTAGATTGTTCCATGATTAGATCCTGCCATGTTTAGATCATTCCACGATTAGATCCTGCCATGTTTAGATCTTTCCACGATTAGATCCTGCCATGTTTAGATCATTCCACGATTAGATCCTGCCATGGTTAGATTGTTCCACGATTAGATCCTGCCATGTTTAGATCTTTCCACAATTAGATCCTGCCATGTTTCGATCTTTCCATGATTAGATCCTGCCATGTTTAGATTTTTCCACGATTAGATCCGTCCATGATTAGATCCTGCCATGTTTAGATCTTTCCACGATTAGATCCTGCCATGTTTAGATCGTTCCATGATTAGATCCTGCCATGTTTAGATCTTTCCATGATTAGATCCTGCCATGTTTCGATCTTTCCACAATTAGATCCTGCCATGTTTAGATCTTTCCACGATTAGATCCGTCCATGATTAGATCCTGCCATGTTTAGATCATTCCACGATTAGATCCTGCCATGTTTAGATCTTTCCATGATTAGATCCTGCCATGTTTCGATCTTTCCATGATTAGATCCTGCCATGTTTAGATCTTTCCACGATTAGATCCGTCCATGATTAGATCCTACCATGTTTAGATCTTTCCATGATTAGATCCTGCCATGTTTAGATCTTTCCACAATTAGATCCTGCCATGTTTCGATCTTTCCATGATTAGATCCTGCCATGTTTAGATATTTCCACAATTAGATCCTGCCATGTTTAGATCTTTCCACGATTAGATCCGTCCATGATTAGATCTTTCCACAATTAGATCCTGCCATGTTTTGATCTTTCCATGATTAGATCCTGCCATGTTTAGATCTTGCCACGATTAGATCCTGCCATGTTTAGATCGTTCCATGATTAGATCCTGCCATGTTTAAATCTTTCCACGATTAGATCTTGCCATGTTTAGATCCGTCCATGATTAGATCCTGCCATGTTTAGATCATTCCACGATTAGATCCTGCCATGTTTAGATCGTTCCACGAATAGATCCTGCCATGTTTAGATCATTCTACGATTAGATCCTGCCATGTTTAGATCATTCCACGATTAGATCCTGCCATGTTTAGATCTTTCCATGATTAGATCCTGCCATGTTTAGATCTTTCCATGATTAGATCCTGCCATGTTTAGATTGTTCCATGATTAGATCCTGCCATGTTTAGATCTTTCCACGATTAGATCCTGCCATGTTTAGATCATTCCACGATTATATCCTGCCATGTTTAGATCTTTCCAAGATTAGATCCTGCCATGTTTAGATCTTTCCAAGATTAGATCCTGCCATGTTTAGATCTTTCCATGATTAAATCCTGCCATGTTTAGATCGTTCCACGGTTAGATCCTGCCATGTTTAGATCGTTCCACGATTAGATCCTGCCATGTTTAGATCATTCCAGGATTAGATCCTGCCATGTTTAGATCGTTCCATGGTTAGATCCTGCCATGTTTAGATCGTTCCACGATTAGATCCTGCCATGTTTAGATCGTTCCAGGATTAGATCCTGCCATGTTTAGATCATTCCACGGTTAGATCCTGCCATGTTTAGATCATTCCACGATTAGATCCTGCCATGTTTAGATCTTTCCATGATTAGATCCTGCCATGTTTAGATCGTTCCACGGTTAGATCCTGCCATGTTTAGATCGTTCCACGATTAGTACCTGCCATGTTTAGATCTTTCCATGATTAGATCCTGCCATGTTTAGATCTTTCCACGATTAGATCCTGCCATGTTTAGATCTTTCCACAATTAGATCCTGCCATGTTTAGATCGTTCCACGATTAGATCCTGCCATGTTTAGATATTTCCACGATTAGATCCTGCCATGTTTAGATCGTTCCACGATTAGATCCTGCCATGTTTTGATCTTTCCATGATTAGATCCTGCCATGTTTAGATCCTGCCATGTTTAGATCTTTCCACAATTAGATCCTGCCATGTTTAGATCTTTCCATGATTAGATCCTGCCATGTTTAGATCCTGCCATGTTTAGATCTTTCCACAATTAGATCCTGCCATGTTTAGATCATTCCACGATTAGATCCTGCCATGTTTAGATCTTTCCATGATTAGATCCTGCCATGTTTAGATCTTTCCACGATTAGATCCTGCCATGTTTAGATCTTTCCACGATTAGATCCTGCCATGTTTAGATGTTTCCATGATTAGATCCTGCCATGTTTAGATCGTTCCATGATTAGATCCTGCCATGTTTAGATCTTTCCAGGATTAGATCCTGCCATGTTTAGATCATTCCACGATTAGATCCTGCCATGTTTAGATCTTTCCATGATTAGATCCTGCCATGTTTAGATCTTTCCATGATTAGATCCTGCCATGTTTAGATCTTTCCATGATTAGATCCTGCCATGTTTAGATCTTTCCACGATTAGATCCTGCCATGTTTAGACCTTTCCACGATTAGATCCTGCCATGTTTAGATCTTTCCAGGATTAGATCCTGCCATGTTTAGATCTTTCCACGATTAGATCCTGCCATGTTTAGATCTTTCCATGATTAGATCCTGCCATGTTTAGATCTTTCCATGATTAGATCCTGCCATGTTTAGATCTTTCCATGATTAGATCCTTCCATGATTAGATCCTGCCATGTTTAGATCTTTCCATGATTAGATCCTGCCATGTTTAGATCTTTCCATGATTAGATCTTTCCATGATTAGATCCTGCCATGTTTAGATCTTTCCATGATTAGATCTTTCCATGATTAGATCCTGCCATGTTTAGATCTTTCCACGATTAGATCCTGCCATGTTTAGACCTTTCCACGATTAGATCCTGCCATGTTTAGATCTTTCCAGGATTAGATCCTGCCATGTTTAGATCTTTCCACGATTAGATCCTGCCATGTTTAGATCTTTCCATGATTAGATCCTGCCATGTTTAGATCTTTCCATGATTAGATCCTGCCATGTTTAGATCTTTCCATGATTAGATCCTTCCATGATTAGATCCTGCCATGTTTAGATCTTTCCATGATTAGATCCTGCCATGTTTAGATCTTTCCATGATTAGATCCTGCCATGTTTAGATCTTTCCATGATTAGATCCTGCCATGTTTAGATCTTTCCACGATTAGATCCTGCCATGTTTAGACCTTTCCACGATTAGATCCTGCCATGTTTAGATCTTTCCACGATTAGATCCTGCCATGTTTAGATCTTTCCACGATTAGATCCTGCCATGTTTAGATCTTTCCATGATTAGATCCTGCCATGTTTAGATCTTTCCATGATTAGATCCTGCCATGTTTAGATCTTTCCATGATTAGATCCTTCCATGATTAGATCCTGCCATGTTTAGATCTTTCCATGATTAGATCCTGCCATGTTTAGATCTTTCCATGATTAGATCTTTCCATGATTAGATCCTGCCATGTTTAGATCTTTCCATGATTAGATCCTGCCATGTTTAGATCTTTCCATGATTAGATCCTTCCATGATTCGATCCTGCCATGTTTAGATCTTTCCATGATTAGATCCTTCCACAATTAGATCCTACAATGTTTAGATCCTACATAGTTTAGATCATTCGATGTTTAGATCCTATAATGTTTATATCCTCCGATGTTTAGATCCTACAATGTTTAGATCCTTCGATGTTTAGATCCTCCAATGTTTAGGTTCTGGTACTTATATATCTATGGTCAGTAAGTTATCTGTTACACAAAGAAATTGTGCAAGTTTTGGCAGATTCGTATGTGCAACATCCGTCTTGCATCCACTGTAATAAGCCTAGGTTTAGATCAATTTTGTTCATACTTGATCACCATGGCAGATCCAGGGATCATTCTAGAGGGCCATTTGGGCGAAATTGTCACCCTAGGGACCCTGACTTCGCCCTCTGGGGGCCCCACTTCTCCCTAAGAATAATTATGATTTTCAAACAAATTTTGTCTAGTAAGATACACTGGCCGATTATAAAGCACTCCGTCTATTCAAATGTTGTATTTAATGGTTGTACTGTGCATTTTAACCCTATTTTGCAGAAGTATATTAAAGATCACCATTTAAGGACGCGATCGCGCGCTTTCTCACTTCTCCCAAAAATTCTGACCTAGAATGAACCCTGCAGATCCATTCGATAATCAACTATCTGGGGCGTAGCCAGCTATTTTGAATTCACTGCAAAAAGCCTAGGTTTAGATGAATTTTGTTCATACTTGGTCACCATGGCAGATCCATTCAATAATCAACCATCTGGGGCGTAGCCTGCGATTTTGAATAGGTAGGCCCGACTAATAAATTGAGTACCAAAGGATTTGATTTTGTGAGAGAGGTCAGGGGCATCTCTTCCATGAAAAGTTTGAATCCTCGAAGGTCATTGGTGCAATATGACGCATTTAAATTTACGTCGTGGATGTTCAAATTTCGACATTTTCAGAGATATATGTATTTGGCTATATATGTTGTGACCCCCTCCCCCCCCCCCCCACCGACCTACAATTTTTAATGAATTTTTGGGGTTTTAGATTTTTATTTTCTGTGACAATCTGCAAGCCCGGGTCTTCAGGGCCTTAAAGTAGCCAAGTTGGCCATATCCGTCACAAATCTGGAATGAATCCATCTTAGCAAACCATTTATTTTGTACATATATATAAGTGTTGTTTTATTTCTCCTTTAAAGAAAAACACTTGTAGGCAATGTAATTAAGATGTTAGCGGGGGGGGGGGGTGAAAGAAATGGCGAGAAGTTGTTAGTTTACTGTGGTCAGGAAATGACTGAATGTGACCACTGTTTTGAGGATGTTGAACGGTCAGTGTCATACTTTTGTCTCTTTCTCAAATTTCCTCATCTTGATTAATTGATGTAACTTATTTGCCTCGATAAGGTGCTCTAAGCTAGTCCATCGACTTATGGCGGAGTCACACGCATAAATGTTATAAAAAATATCTTCACTTTGATTAAAAAAAAAAATTATTATTAATTTTATTTATTTTTTTATTTTTAAAACTGTGTGTTGTATGTTATTTTTACCCTATACCTCGCCTATTTATTATTGATTGTAACTTTTAAACTTATTTGAAGTCTGGAAGAAGTTTTCCCATATACATGTGCTAGTAGACTAGAGTGTCGTCCATTGTCCTTTGGTAGAGCGTCGGATTTGGAATCAAAGGGTCCCGGGTTTGATACTTGATAGGGGCACATATAAAGTGTCCTTGAGCAAGGAACCGTACAGTCATTGCCTAGTACTGGCTAACCTGCAAGGCATTTAACATAAATGGAATATACATACTTAAAACACTGTCGTGACGTCATACCTTTGTACTTGCAGTCCATTATTATTAATATTGGACTGGTGTCAAAAGGCCAGAGCATTATATCAAATCCTATGCGTAAATGTACGAAATTTATAATTTTAATTAGTAGGATCTTGTTATATAAGTGTGTGTTTTAAGTAATATATAAGCCTCAAACGGATCCAATATGTAAAATATTGGTACTGTCTTCAGCGCTACTAGCCTCACATAGTCCAATATTTCACATATTGTATCGTTTTCAGCTTATATCGTATACATAGACACTTCTACATGATCTTCTGTCTAACTTAACCCTTTCAACACCACAGACCTCTAAATAGGCTTACAAAAAGTGTAGATCCAGATGAGCCGGCTCGTGACGAGCCGTCTCATCAGGATCTGCACTTTTTGCCAGTGATATGACTATTTTTAGACATAATTACCCATTTTGGTAAATGAACTTGTCCAAATGTGATTTTCTGATTCATTTATTGGTTTATGAATATCATGGACCAGTCCATGTGAGTTACTTGGTGTTGAATGGTTTAAGCCATGGTAAAAATAATGCACATATTTGCATTATAGATATGAAGTGAATGTTCCGGTTGAATGATCACATACGTAATCTATGTTACATGCGACAGTGAATAATCACATACATGGATATACAATTTCCCTACATCATGATATTGGGATCTGGTACATGTACACATGTATATAGGGCACGCTATATAATTATGGGTGGTCCCTGTGTGTGGTGATGGATTCCATCGGGAAGTAGATCTCGAGAGCGATAAATCGAAAGCTGTAAGAACCTTTCTCACAGGGGCGTAGGCTGCACTGGACTGCAAATCCAGGGGTTGCAAAATATATTATATCAGTTCCAACATCGTTGACTCCTCCCATACTTTCCGGAACAATCGAGGATCGAACCAGTTCCATCATCGTTGACTCCTCCCATACTTTCCGGAATGATCGAGGATCGAACCCGGGTTGCAGTTGTAAGAAGCGAGCGTGCGAACCACTACACTAGTTGGACACCTTGAAGATGCTCATAAAGTAGTAATTGATTTTACACACACTAAACTAATCAACTTTAAAAAATGCTAGGTGTTCTCCGTGTCAATTTGAAGTGTTTCTAGGCGTGTCTTGTTACCGTAGGTATGGCTGAAGTGATATAATGTAACGGTAACGTATCAATCTGGATATTCACACTAATTTTCTTATTAAGTTCAACAGTATTATGTTGCATGGTACATGTAGTTGCGGATCATGTTTTGTGGTTCACCGCCCTGTCGCAGTGTTTTCTCTGTGTGTGTTTTACGTTTATTTATCGTCGCTACCGCATACCCATATGAGCGACGCCTCCTGAAGAGATTAGCCATTTTAGATTTGTGGAGGATAGTGCAATGATACAGACAGAGACCCATCCCAGAGTCTCCTCTGGTTCTTTTACGTGCACGGTGTAAAGCACCGACACGAGACCTCGGTTTAAAGTTCCATCTGAAAGACTGTTCATTTTATTAGGGTCAGACAAATGTTTTGTGGTTCAACGTCCTGCTAATACTGTCGCGTGTTTTCTCTATTTCATATTCCAAACTTTATATAACAGATTGAGATATTTCGATGAAACTTGGTCACAGTATTTAACCCATTCAACACCAAGTACATGTAACTGATATTTTTAGGCCAATAAAGAAAATACATTTGGGCAACCAGTAATTCATGTGGTTCAACACCACAGACCTCTAAATAGGCTTACAAAAAGTGTAGATCCAGATGAGCCGGCTCATGATGAGCTAGCTGTCTCATCAGGATCTGTACTTTTTGCCAGTAATATTACTATTTTTAGACAAAATTACCCATTTTGATAAATGAACTCGTCCAAATATAATTTTCTTATTAATTTATTGGTTTAAAAATACCGTGCACCAGTCCATGTCAGTTACTTGGGGTTGAATGGGTTAATATGCTAGTGTGTGGTGTGATTATGTATTTCTAAATCCTATTAATACATTATGCTCTTAATTAATACAGAAATTAATTATTATTGTATTATATTATATAGCTCCGTGTAAGTTTTTTGATCCCCCGTCAGACCCTAATACAATTAACAGTCTTTCAGGTGGGACTTTAAACCGAGGTCTCATGTCGGTGATGTAGACTGTGCACGTAAAAGAATCAGAGGAGGCTCTGGAATGGGTCTCTGTCTGTACCATTGCACTATCCTTCAAAAATCTAAAATGACTAATTTCTTCAGGAGGCGTCGCTCATATGGGCAACCAGTAGCGATGATAAATAAACGTAAAAAAGAGAGTTTTTATGGAGTTCTAGTTGCGTTATTTTTGAACTTTATTAACAAATTCTTGCATTTTCAGGTGATGTGATGTTGGCTGTAAATGGAGATAAGGTGGGAGAAATCACACATCAACAATTGGTGAATAAGATCAAACAGGCAGGAGATGTGTTAAGGTAAATGTAGGCATGTGTTACAGTAAATGTGGGCATGTGTTAAGGTAAATGTGGGCATGTGTTAAGGTAAATGTGAGGATGTGTTACAGTAAATGTGGGGATGTGTTACAGTAAATGTGGGCATGTGTTACAGTACATGTGGGGATGTGTTAAGGTAAATGTGGGCATGTGTTACAGTAAATGTGGGGATGTGTTAAGGTAAATGTGGGGATGTGTTACAGTAAATGTGGGGATGTGTTAAGGTAACTGTGGGAATGTGTTAAGGTAAATGTGGGAATGTGTTACAGTAAATGTGGCGATGTGTTAAGGTAAATGTGGGGATGTGTTAAGGTAAATGTGGGAATGTGTTAAGATAAATGTGGGCATGTGTTAAGGTAAATGTGGGCATGTGTTAAGGTAAATGTGGGCATGTGTTAAGGTAAATGTGGGCATGTGTTACGGTAAATGTCGGGATGTGTTACGGTAAATGTGTAGATGTGCTAAGGTAAATGTGGGATGTGTTAACCCATTCCTTCATAGAGATTTAGGTTAATATACTATTATATCTCCATACAAACGACAGCCATTTAGCTATCATGCAGTGGATAAGTAGTGGCCATATCTATCCCACCTCCATAGATATTACTGGGACTACATAGAGATTTAGGTTAATATACTATTATATCTCCATACAAACGACAGCCATTTAGCTATCATGCAGTGGATAAGTAGTCGCCATATCTATCCCACCTCCATAGATATTACTGGGACTACATAGAGATTTAGGTTAATATACTATTATATCTCCATACAAACGACAGCCATTTAGCTATCACGCAGTGGATAAGTAGTCGCCATATCTATCCCACCTCCATAGATATTACTGGGACTACATAGAGATTTAGGTTAATATACTATTATATCCCCATACAAACAACAGCCATTTAGCTATCATGCAGTGGTAAATGTGGGGATGTGTTACGGTAAATGTGGGGACGTGTTACGGTAAATGTGGGAATGTGTTAAGGTAAATGTGGGGATGTGTTAAGGTAAATGTGGGGATGTGTTACAGTAAATGTGGGGATGTGTTAAGGTAAATGTGGGGATGTATTAAGGTAAATGTGGGGATGTATTAAGGTAAATGTGGGGATGTATTAAGGTAAATGTGGGGATGTATTAAGTTAAATGTGGGGATGTGTTACAGTAAATGTGGGGATGTGTTACAGTAAATGTGGGGACGTGTTACGGTAAATGTGGGAATGTGTTAAGGTAAATGAGGGGATGTGTTATGGTAAATGTGGGGATGTGTTACAGTAAATGTGGGGATGTGTTACAGTAAATGTGGGGATGTGTTACAGTAAATGTGGGGATGTGTTACAGTAAATGTGGGAATGTGTTACAGTAAATGTGGGATGTGTTACAGTAAATGTGGGGATGTGTTATGGTAAATGTGGGGATGTGTTACAGTAAATGTGAGGATGTGTTAAGGTAAATGTGGGCATGTGTTACAGTAAATGTGGGGATGTGTTACAGTAAATGTGGGGATGTGTTACAGTAAATGTGGGGATGTGTTACAGTAAATGTGGGGATGTATTAAGGTAAATGTGGGGATGTGTTACAGTAAATGTGGGGATGTATTAAGGTAAATGTGGGGATGTGTTACAGTAAATGTGGGCATGTGTTACAGTAAATGTGGGCATGTGTTACAGTAAATGTGGGGATGTGTTACAGTAAATGTGGGGATGTGTTACAGTAAATGTGGGGATGTGTTACAGTAAATGTGGGGATGTGTTACAGTAAATGTGGGCATGTGTTACAGTAAATGTGGGATGTGTTACAGTAAATGTGGGCATGTGTTACAGTAAATGTGGGATGTGTTACAGTAAATGTGGGGATGTGTTACAGTAAATGTGGGATGTGTTACAGTAAATGTGGGATGTGTTACAGTAAATGTGAGCATGTGTTACAGTAAATGTGGGATGTGTTACAGTAAATGTGGGGATGTGTTAAGGTAAATGTGGGGATTTATAATTCAGGCCATGACCATATCATAAATATTTCTACATTTTAGATAGTTTTGTTATTTTAGAATTTACTTAATTGTGTTACTTATAGAGTTTTACATAGTTTGGATATTTTAGATTTTACATAGTTTTTATTATCTTCAGGCTTGTAGTACTGTTTGAAGATTGCTGCAAGAAAGTAGAACTTCACGAGAGGTTTCTCAAACTGAAGGTATTACACTACATTCACGTGTATTACACTACATTCACATGTATTACACTACATTCACAGGTATTACACTACATTCACATGTATTACACTACATTCATATGTATTACACTACATTTACATGTATTACACTACATTCACATGTATTACACTACATTCACATGTATTACACTACATTCACATGTATTACACTACATTCACATGTATTACACTACATTCACATGTATTACACTACATTCACATGTATTACACTACATTCCCATGTATTACTCTACATTCACATGAATTACACTACATTCCCATGTATTACACTACATTCCCATGTATTACACTACATTCCCATGTATTACACTACATTCCCATGTATTACACTACATTCCCATGTATTACACTACATTCCCATGTATTACACTACATTCCATGTATTACACTACATTCCCATGTATTACACTACATTCCCATGTATTACACTACATTCACGTGTATTACACTACATTCCCATGTATTACACTACATTCACATGTATGACACTACATTCGCAGGTATTACACTACATTCATGTGTATTACACTACATTCACATGTATTACACTACATTCCCATGTATTACACTACATTCCCATGTATTACACTACATTCACATGTATTACACCACATTCCCATGTATTACACTACATTCACGTGTATTACACTACATTCGCAGGTATTACACTACTTACACTACATTCACATGTATTACACTACATTCATGTGTATTACACTACATTCCCAGGTATTACACTACATTCCCAGGTATTACACTACATTCCCATGTATTACACTACATTCACATGTATTACACTACATTCACATGTATTACACTACATTCACGTGTATTACACTACATTCCCATGTATTACACTACATTCCCATGTATTACACTACATTCCCAGGTAATACACTACATTCCCAGGTAATACACTACATTCCAATGTATTACACTACATTCCCAGGTAATACACTACATTCCCAGGTATTACACTACTTACACTACATTCCCATGTATTACACTACATTCCCAGGTATTACACTACATTCCCATGTATTACACTACATTCCCATGTATTACACTACATTCCCAGGTATTACACTACATTCCCATGTATTACACTACATTCCCATGTATTACACTACATTCACATGGAGTACACTACATTCACATGTATTACACTATATTCACATGTAGTACACTACATTCCCATGTATTACACTACATTCACATGTATTACACTACATTCGCATGTATTACACTACATTCCCATGTATTACACTACATTCCATGTATTACACTACATTCCCATGTATTACACTACATTCCCATGTATTACACTACATTCACGTGTATTACACTACATTCCCATGTATTACACTACATTCACATGTATTACAGTTCAGCTTAACCCTTTCCTTCATAGAGATTTAGGTTAATATACTATTATATCTCCATACAAACAACAGCCATTTAGCTATCATGCAGTGGATAAGTAGTCGCCATATCTATCCCACCTCCATAGATATTACTGGGACTACATAGAGATTTAGGTTAATGTAGACGAACCAGGGATGCTTCTGGAATTGTGGAATCTTCTTTATCTTGCAAAATAAGAAATGGCTAAAATACTTCTGGTTTCACGGTCGGGATGTTTTGCAATATCATGGCTTCCACCCTCGAGCATCATGATATAATGGAGTCTGTGATATACATGTATTGCATGTAATACAGGATGTGCTATGTGTTATTGATATGCATGTATTACAGATATGCATGTATTACAGGCTGTGCTGGTTGCTATGTGTTATTGATATGCATGTATTACAGGATGTGCTGGTTGCTATGTGATATTGATATGCATGTATTACAGGCTGTGCTGGTTGCTATGTGTTATTGATATGCATGTATTACAGGATGTGCTGGTTGCTATGTGATATTGATATGCATGTATTACATGCTGTGCTGGTTGCTATGTGTTATTGATATGCATGTATTACAGGCTGTGCTGGTTGCTATGTGTTATAGATATGCATGTATTACAGACTGTGCTGGTTGCTATGTGTTATTGATATGCATGTATTACAGGCTGTGCTGGTTGCTATGTGTTATTGATATGCATGTAATACAGGATGTGCTGGTTGCTATGTGTTATAGATATGCATGTATTACATGCTGTGCTGGTTGCTATGTGTTATAGATATGCATGTATTACAGGCTGTGTTGGTTGCTATGTGTTATTGATATGCATGTATTACAGGATGTGCTGGTTGCTATGTGATATTGATATGCATGTATTACATGCTGTGCTGGTTGCTATGTGTTATTGATATGCATGTATTACAGGCTGTGCTGGTTGCTATGTGTTATAGATATGCATGTATTACAGACTGTGCTGGTTGCTATGTGTTATTGATATGCATGTATTACAGGCTGTGCTGGTTGCTATGTGTTATTGATATGCATGTAATACAGGATGTGCTGGTTGCTATGTGTTATAGATATGCATGTATTACATGCTGTGCTGGTTGCTATGTGTTATAGATATGCATGTATTACAGGCTGTGTTGGTTGCTATGTGTTATTGATATGCATGTATTACAGGATGTGCTGGTTGCTATGTGATATTGATATGCATGTATTACATGCTGTGCTGGTTGCTATGTGTTATTGATATGCATGTATTACATGCTGTGCTGGTTGCTATGTGCTATTGATATGCATGTATTGCAGGCTGTGCTGGTTGCTATGTGTTATTGATATGCATGTATTACATGCTGTGCTGGTTGCTATGTGTTATTGATATGCATGTATTACAGGCTGTGCTGGTTGCTATGTGTTATTGATATGCATGTAATACAGGCTGTGCTGGTTGCTATGTGTTATAGATATGCATGTATTACAGGCTGTGCTGGTTGCTATGTGTTATAGATATGCATGTATTACAGGCTGTGCTGGTTGCTATGTGTTATAGATATGCATGTATTACAGGCTGTGCTGGTTGCTATGTGTTATTGATATGCATGTATTACAGGCTGTGCTGGTTGCTATGTGTTATAGATATGCATGTGTTACAGGCTGTGCTGGTTGCTATGTGTTATAGATATGCATGTGTTACAGGCTGTGCTGGTTGCTATGTGTTATTGATATGCATGTATTACAGGCTGTGCTGGTTGCTATGTGTTATAGATATGCATGTATTACAGGCTGTGCAGGTTGCTATGTGTTATTGGTATGCATGTATTGCAGGCTGTGCTGGTTGCTATGTGTTATTGATATGCATGTATTACAGGCTGTGCTGGTTGCTATGTGTTATAGATATGCATGTATTACAGGCTGTGCTGGTTGCTATGTGTTATTGATATGGATGTATTATAGGCTGTGCTGGTTGCTATGTGTTATTGATATGCATGTATTATAGGCTGTGCTGGTTGCTATGTGTTATTGATATGCATGTATTACAGGCTGTGCTGGTTGCTATGTGTTATAGATATGCATGTATTACAGGCTGTGCTGGTTGCTATGTGTTATTGATATGCATGTATTACAGGCTGTGTTGGTTGCTAAGTGTTATTGATATGCATGTATTACAGGCTGTGCTGGTTGCTATGTGTTATTGATATGCATGTATTACAGGCTGTGCTGGTTGCTATGTGTTATAGATATGCATGTATTACAGGCTGTGCTGGTTGCTATGTGTTATTGATATGCATGTATTATAGGCTGTGCTGGTTGCTATGTGTTATTGATATGCATGTATTATAGGCTGTGCTGGTTGCTATGTGTTATTGATATGCATGTATTACAGGCTGTGCTGGTTGCTATGTGTTATAGATATGCATGTATTACAGGCTGTGCTGGTTGCTATGTGTTATTGATATGCATGTATTATAGGCTGTGCTGGTTGCTATGTGTTATTGATATGCATGTATTATAGGCTGTGCTGGTTGCTATGTGTTATTGATATGCATGTATTACAGGCTGTGCTGGTTGCTATGTGTTATAGATATGCATGTATTACAGGCTGTGCTGGTTGCTATGTGTTATTGATATGCATGTATTACAGGCTGTGCTGGTTGCTAAGTGTTATTGATATGCATGTATTACAGGCTGTGCTTGTTGCTATGTGTTATAGATATGCATGTATTACAGGCTGTGCTGGTTGCTATGTGTTATTGATATGCATGTATTACAGGCTGTGCTGGTTACTATGTGTTATTGATATGCATGTATTACAGGCTGTGCTTGTTGCTAAGCAGCAAGAACTAAAAGAACTAGAACTGAAAGAATTGCAACTATTGGACAGTAAGTTATTCTACAGTTTTCTCCAGGTTCCCAATCAAACGAGAGAATTTTGTTCAGAATTGACAGATATTGGACTGTAAGTTAGCTTAGATAATTCCAAGTTCAGGGAAGTGGCAACATGCTCTAGCAGCTGGTTCCACAGTCTGGGATGAAGGAGTTGCACATCCTTTCTACAGAATGGTAGCAAATAGCCTGTGTAGTGAGTTTGCTTGATGGAGATATATCTTACAAGAGATGTATATAAGTCCATAGCTGATTCCTACCCATTGAGGTCTTGCCTAGCTCTATGCTTATTACCAACTATTAATTCCTCAACCTATTATTAAAAAAGGAAAGAAAAAGGTTTATATAATTTACAACGTTTGCGAAACAAACTTTAGTTTATGCAAATTTATTTTAGGTCGATTGCAAAACAAGTTCTTACAACTTTATTAATCACTCTCGAGACCTCATTCCTGATGGAATCCATTGCCACGAGGGAGAGAGAAGAGGCAACATGGAATTTAAATGGTCTTGCCTAAGGGCACAATGATAACGGCTCCAGCGGGGCTCAAACTCTGATCCTTTCGCATGTGAAGCGAACACGCTACCACTGCGCTATCACGACTGCCACACGAAACAAACATTAACAACTTATATTAATTACTTTCATTGGCGCGGATGAAAATGTATATAATATTATGGTCATTCATTTGGAAGAAAACTGGGGTACCAGGAGAATACCCAACTGTATGGCGTCCGTGGTTCAGTGGTAGAGCGTCGGATTTGGAATCGAACGGTCCCGGGTTCGATACTCAGTCAGGCCACGTATGTAGTGTCATTGAGCAAGGTACCTCACACACATTGCTTAGTACTGGTTAATCGCTTAGGTCGGCTGAGCCTGCCCAGGAAAACATGTCTAAGTCCCCGCGAGGGGTTTGACATTAAAGGAACATACATACATACAACTGTCCGATCTTGCGACCATCATACCATCTCACATACTTCCAGGTCCGTGGATCGAACCAGGGTTGCATTGGTTTAATAGCAAGCATGCTAACCACTGTGCTAATCGGACCCTATTATTAAGGTTAACTAGAGGGGTGAGTATAAAGGGTAATGTTTATATTCTTGCAGATTACTGTCAATCAAAGGGACTGAACCGGTTTGAGCAGATGCGACAGAGCATTAAGAGTACCACTTCAAGCAGCGACAGTTGGGATGCATACAGTATGATCTCTTCACCCAATGGCATGCTTCCTACAGGTAGTACCAGTCTGTGATTGGATAATATGCATTTGAAATTTATAAATATTATAAAGTTGGCTCTGATTGGGTGATGTACATCTGTAATTTATGCAGATTATGTACAAGGATCTGATTGGATGATACACATTGTAGTTTGTATATATTACATACCAGGCTGTGATTGGATGATATGCATATGAAATTTATAAATATTATAAAGTTGGCTCTGATTGGGTGATGTACATCTGTAATTTATGCAGATTATGTACAAGGATCTGATTGGATGATACACATTGTAGTTTGTATATATTATATAACAGGCTGTGATTGGATGATATATGTATATGAAATTTAAAAATATTTTAAACCATGCTCTGATTGGGTGATGTACATTTGTTATTTATACAGATTAGACACAAGGATCTGATTGGATAATGCGCATTGTAATTTATACATATTATATGCTTCCATACATAGAAATGTGTGTGACAATGTACTTTGATGATCGATTTAAGATGAGATTTTTACCATCAGATATTGGCCTCAAAGTGGCTTCCTGTCTTATAAGCGAATGATTTAAAAACAAACCCCGAAAGAAATATGTTAAAATGGTATCCATAATATGTTTAGAGAAAAGAGAGCACTCTGACACTGAAAATTTCTTCAACTTGCACTGGCCAAGCTTGCAATTTATACTTTTGTTTGGTGTCCAGTTTATCAACCCATCTTATATGCATATATACCCACGGATTTCAGGACCAAAGTAGGTAGGGGTGTCATCTTATATGTGAGATGGACGGTATGTGGCCAGATGGTTGTAGTCCTTGACTTCCCATCACTTCCTCCTCCCTCACCGCTGGCTTCTTGACAGTTGGTGTTTCCCGGGGTCCCCAATCCTACTTGCAATATTACGCTGAGGGTAACATGGTCTCCCTTACAATTAGCTGAAAGATCATCTGAACTGTTGTTTTCAAACCCCAAAACAAACAAGTTTATGGTATTTTTCAGGAAATTTTAATCGCAGTAAGTGGTCTTCAATCACATCCTTGAAGAGTTATTCCATGGGCGACAACTCCAGTATTTATGAAGATGACTATGTTTATATCGATTCGGAATCGGACAGTGATGGTATAAGTGTGACGTTTGGCAACCAAGGCAAAACGCATAGTTCTGATTCTAATTTGGTCGTGAAACATGGTGCTACAGACCCGAGAAGGGTCAAGGATGTTGCTAATATTAGAATGTCAAGGTCATCTGATAGTACATTATACAGGAAGTCCTTGAATCCATTGCGGGGTCAAAGGTTATTTAAAGACAGACTACAAATGGAATCAGAAGAAAGTATTAATGATGAAGTATTTAACACAGCAGATGATAACTTGACAAATAGTAAAGCTAGTTTTAGAAAAGAAGATGAGGATATAAGTTTAGAAGAACATAAGGTACCTTACTCTGGGGAGAATGGGAACATTATAGTGCCAAAGATTTGTATAGAAGGTGAAGAAGTGAACACAACAGTTGATGATATTCCTACAAAAGTGAGAGGAAGCTACGTGCCAAATAGAGACACATTATCTTACAAGAACAATATTGTTGTCATGGAAATGGCCCAGGAAATGGTCAAATGTGAAAAACTTGCAGCTGAACGGCAAACAACGTCAGCAGATCAGCAACAGACGGTAGAAAATGAGCAGCAACCAGTAGAAGAACAGCAGAATATGATAGCAGAAGGTCAGAAACAAGTAGCTGAGTTTCAGGAAATATCTAATAGAACATTCGACCACATACCTGGAAACGAGAAAGAAGCCAAAAATTTAAATCAGTCATCAAAGTTAAATGAAAAACTAGATAAGTGTGATACTGGTGCCAATGCAGCTATACAAAATGGTGAGTCAAATGGTGCTAAGTTAAAATACTCAAAATCGAGATCACCAAATATAGGAGCCACGAGGGTCCACTTTATGGAGCCCAGATCCCTGAAGAGTAGCTCACCGAAAGGCCACCGGGATGTAATTTCTGGAATAGGTTGTAGCCTATCATATGAACAGTTGAAGTCAAGTGTTCCTGATATTCGTCTTTCCTTCCACACGGAGGAATGTGAAGTTATTTATATCAACGAAAAAAATGAAACCACTAAATTGTGATGTGTTTAAACAATGAAATTAAATGACAGGCTAATTTTGTTTGTATGTTAGATACGAATGGTAATAAATTGACTAATGATGAAACAAGGAAAATGGTGGAAAACGTAGAGTCTTCATCAGCGACAGAAATGGCAGACTACAAAGTTGTAATAAACTATAGCGAAAGACATAGACAAAAATATGATAATTATTTGTCTGTGCAGGGAGATATATAATACAGTCTACATCTGCTATGTCGAATTCCGTCGGACCGAACAAAATACTTCGACATAACCGAAATTTGACTTAACTAAATTCGATATATAAACGGAGCCAGTTATATGTAACGTAGTGTCTGAAATGGGACTTTGATCCGACTTCGAGATAACTGGATAATTCCACATAACCTACAGATAACCGGATAATTCGACACAACCAACTTTGACATAACGGATGTAGACTGTATATAAGTTTTGATCAAGTTGGCCATCACATTTTCATCTCCAGATTAATTTTCAACAGGTTTACATTGGATTTTTTTCAAACTTAATAGAGAGTACCAATAATAGTGTAAGGGTGGATATTAAAAAACTTCTCCAATATCTAACCCAGTCTCAAGCATTTTGATTGGTTGGGCTAATCTCATTCCCATTCTCCGGCTTTCTATTTGATTGGGCTGGTCTCACATCCAGTCTCAAGCTTTCTGATTTGTTGAGCTGGTCTCACACCCAGTCTCAAGCTTTCTGATTGGTTGAGCTGGTCTCACACCCAGTCTCAAGCTTTCTGATTTGTTGAGCTGGTCTCACACCCAGTCTCAAGCTTTCTGATTGGTTGAGCTGGTCTCACACCCAGTCTCAAGCTTTCTGATTGGTTGAGCTGGTCTCATACCCAGTCTCAACATTCCTGATTGGTTGAGCTGGTCCACACCCAGTTACAAGCTTTTAGATTGGCCAAGCTCATCTAAAACCCCAGTCTCAAACTTTCTGATTGGTTCAAACATGATAAAAATCTCAGACTTTATCATTGAAATAACTTGATCGTGAGTTTGAGATATTAGCAAAGTTGCATACACTTCAGAACGGGTACACATACTGTTAACGACATTCTAGCTAATAGAATTTAAGATTTAATAACGGTAGAATTGATAACCTCTTGCACCTTAATAATCTTTCTTATTAAAATCTACATTGTCTCCCTTGCACCGAGATATCTTTCTTATTTGCAATATTAGGTTGTCTCATTGGCAACATATCTTTCTTATTAAAAACTAGGTTGAATCCCTTGCACCATGATACCTTATTTAATACTAGATTGTCTTCATTTCCACCATGATATCTTAATTGGTAAAAACTAGGTTGTCTCCCTTGCACCATGGTATATTTCTTATTTAAAACTAGGTTGTCTCTCTTGCACCATAATTTCTTTCTTATTTAAAACTAGGTTGTCTCCCTTTCCACCATGATATTTATCTTATTAGAACAACATTGTCTCCCTTGCTCCATGGTATATTTCTTATATAAAATAGTACACTGTCTCCCTTGCATCATGCTACATATCTCATTTAAAACATTAGGCTATCTCCCTTGCATCATGATGTTTTTCATATTTAGAATATTAGGTTGTCTCCCTTGCACCATGCTACATATCTCATGTAAAGCATTAGGTTATCTCCCTTGCATCATGATATTTTTCATATTTAAAATATTAGGTTGTCTCCCTTGCATCATGAGACATATCTCATTTAAAACATTAGGTTATCCCCCTTGCATCAGGGTATCTTATTTAAAATATTGGGTTGTCTCCCTTGCATCTTATCTTTGATCATCTATGATGATATTATTATAAATATTTTAAGTTTTAGAATTTTGCTATTAAGCGAACCTTTTGGTATGAAATATTTTATGAAATCATCACTAGTGTAATATACTTTTTTAACGTTACCATGGCGCCCTCATTTTAATAAATAACGTTGCTACTTTCATTTTGGCGCCAAGTTTCATGACGTCACTAAATTGTCATGACGTCACTACGCAAAGCAGCGTTATATTTAAGTTTTAACCTTTTCAACCCCAAGTAACTGACATGGACTGGTGCATGCTATTTTTAGACCAATAAATTAATAAGAAAATTACATTTGGACCAGTTGATTTATCAAAATGGGTAATTTTATCTAAAAATAGTAATAATTATTACTGGCAAAAAAGTGCAGATCCTGATGAGACGGCTCGTTACGAGCCGGCTCATCTGGATCTACACTTTTGATAAGCCTATTTAGAGGCCTGTGGGGTTGAAAGGGTTAAACATCAAATGTGTTGATACTTGTTTTTAATCATAGCGTGTCTTACCATTAACGTTATGTACCAATTCAAATAGAAATATGCATATGTTAAAGTTTAATTTACAAATTATAAGGCTTATTCTGTCAACCAATCACAATCATTCCAGGTGTTATTACACGTGTGTTCATATAAGAAATTATAATATGGTGTCATTACACTGAATACAAGCAAAGTTATGTGATAAAACCATTTATGACAACAATTAACTTATTACTTTACGCACTCATCTATGCATCACACTCATCTATGCATCACACTTATCTATGCATCACACTTATCTATGCATCACACTCATCTATGTATCACACTCATCTATGCATCACACTCATCTATGCATCACACTCCTCTATGTATCACACACATCTATGCATCACACTCATCTATGCATTGCACTCATCTATGCATTGTACTTATCTATGCATCACACTCCTCTATGTATTGCACTCATCTATGTATCACAGTCATCTATGCATCACACTCATCTATGCATTGTACTCATCTATGCATCACACACACTCATCTATGCATCACACTCGTCTATACATCACACTCATCTATGTATCACACTCATCTATGCATTGCACTCATCTATGCATTGTACTTATCTATGCATCACACTCCTCTATGTATTGCACTCATCTATGTATCACACTCATCTATGCATCACACTCATCTATGCATTGTACTCATCTATGCATTGTACTCATCTATGCATCACACACACATACTCATCTATGCATCACACTCATCTATACATCACACTCATTTATGCATTGTACTCATCTATGCATTGCACTCATCTATGCATCACACACACTCATCTATGCATCACACTCATCTATGCATCACACTTTATGCATCACACTCATCTATGCATCACACTCATCTATGTATCACACTCATCTATGTATCACACTCATCTATGCATCACACTCATCTATGCATTGCACTCATCTATGCATTGTACTTATCTATGCATCACACTCCTCTATGTATTGCACTCATCTATGTATCACACTCATCTATGCATCACACTCATCTATGCATTGTACTCATCTATGCATCACACACACGCATCTATGCATCACACTCGTCTATACATCACACTCATCTATGCATTGCACTCATCTATGCATTGCACTCATCTATGCATCACACACACTCATCTATGCATCACACTCATCTATGCATCACACTTTATGCATCACACTCATCTATGCATCACACTCATCATGTATCACACTCATCTATGTATCACACTCATCTATGCATTGCACTCATCTATGCATTGTACTTATCTATGCATCACACTCCTCTATGTATTGCACTCATCTATGTATCACACTCATCTATGCATCACACTCATCTATGCATTGTACTCATCTATGCATTGTACTCATCTATGCATCACACACACATACTCATCTATGCATCACACTCATCTATACATCACACTCATCTATGCATTGCACTCATCTATGCATTGCACTCATCGATGCATCACACACACTCATCTATGCATCACACTCATCTATGCATTGCACTCATCTATGCATTGCACTCATCTATGCATTGCACTCATCTATGCATCACACTCATCTATGCATCACACTCATCTATGCATCATACTCATCTATGCATCACACTTATCTATGCATCACACACATCTATGCATCACACTCATATATGCATCACACTCATCTATGCATCACACTTTATGCATCACACTCATCTATGTATCACACTCATCTATGCATCACACACATCTATGCATCACACTCATCTATGCATCACACTCATCTATGCATCACACTCATCTATGAATCACACTCATCTATGCATCACACTCTATGCATCGCATTCATCTATGCAGCACACTCATCTATGTATCACACTCATCTATGTATCACACTCATCTATGTATCACATTCATATATGCATCACACTCATCTATGCATCACACTCATCTATGTATCACACTCATCTATGCATCGCACTCATCTATGTATCACACTTATCTCTGCATCATACTCATC
Organism: Archivesica marissinica; assembly: GCA_014843695.1. NCBI lineage: Eukaryota > Metazoa > Mollusca > Bivalvia > Venerida > Vesicomyidae > Archivesica > Archivesica marissinica. The sequence continues at coordinate 40,816,667 of CM026392.1, read as the reverse complement.
TATGCATCACACTCATCTATGCATCACACTCATCTATGCATCACACTCATCTATGTATCACACTCATCTATGCATCGCATTCATCTATGCATCACACTCATATATGCATCACACTCATATATGCATCACACTCATCTATGCATCACACTCATCTATGTATCACACTCATCTATGCATCACACTCATCTATGTATCACACTTATCTATGCATCACACTCATATATGCATCACACTCATCTATGTATCACACTCATCTATGCATCACACACATCTATGCATCACACTCATCTATGTATCACACTCATCTATGCATCACATTCATATATGCATATACTCATCTATGCATCACACTCATCTATGTATCACACTCATCTATGCATCACATTCATATATGCATCACACTCATCTATGCATCACACTCATCTATGTATCACACTCATCTATGTATCACACTCATCTATGCATCACATTCATATATGCATCACACTCATCTATGCATCACACTCATCTATGTATCACACTCATCTATGTATTACACTCATCTATGCACCACACTCATCTATGCATCACACTCATCTATGTATCACACTCATCTATGCATCACACTCATCTAGGCATCACACTCATCTATGCACCACACTCATATATGTAGCACACTCATCTATGCATCACACTCATCTATGCATCACACTCATCTATGCATTACACTAATCTATGCATCACACTCATCTATGCACCACACTCAGCTATGCATCACACTCATCTATGCATCACACTCATCTATGCATCACACTCATCTATGCATCACACTCATATATGTATCACACTCATCTATGCATCACAATCGCACTCATCTATGCATCACACTCATCTATGCATCACACTCATCTATGCATCGCACTCATCTATGCATCGATGGTTCAATGTGATTATATTTTATTCCTGTTCCTTTGTTTACAATAGTTTCGTAACGGACCTCCACATTTATTAACGATAATTTCCAGTTTAAATTCACTGTCACAATTTCCACAAAAGTTGCTATCATGCAACTTCAAGTAAATCCTAACTTTGTTAACATTTTTAATGTACAAAAGTAACAAACTGTCTCAACAGTGTTGAAAAACATCTTATTTTGTTTTTAGTAGGCCTCCGTGGCTGAGCGGTTAAAGTTGTTGACTTCAAATCACTTGCACCTCACCGCTGTAGGTTTGAATCCCACTGGGAGTATCGAATCCTTTCAAGTAAGAAAACTATCCAGATGGATTACAGAAGGTCGGTGGTTCTACCCAGGTGCCTGTCTCTGCATTAAATAGGGCTCGGCGGAGCACCCGGGGTCTTCCTCCACCAATAATAGCTGGAGAGTCGTCATATGACCTAAGCTGTTGGTGCAACTTTAAACCCCACAAAACAAACGAAAACAAAATCTGAAATTTGACTAGGATACACTTTTATTCGTTTGACTCACCTCGTAGCACTGTTTCTCCATAACAACTCATAACAGCCATGCAATTTCTGTGCGTACATCACTTTTACCATATTTTATTAATATTGCTAGGATAAAAACGGGACACTCGCATACAATGCAATTTCGTACTTTTGACCAGGACTATTGTTTACACATAAAATATTTTATTTACAATGAGCTGCATCACTGGTTTTTCCTTTACCTCCCTTGGCAGATATAATCTGTTTCTATTACCTCCCTTGGCAGATATAGTGTGTTTCTATTACCTCCCTTGGCAGATATAATCTGTTTCTATTACCTCCCTTGGCAGATATAGTCTGTTTCTATTACCTCCTTTGGCAGATATAGGTCTGTTTCTATTACCTCCCTTGGCAGATATAGTCTATTTCCTCCCTTGGCATATATAGTCTGTTTCTATTACCTCCCTTGGCAGATATAGTCTGATTTATTCTGAAATGTACATAACTACTGTTCTTTTAGTTTGAATCCTTTGTTTTTACTGTTGTTCACTAACCAGATGTTGCAGTATATTTGAAATGTGCTTTTATCATTATACTGTTAATTAGTTTTTATAGTATAGTACAATGTACTTATGATAACAGATAGCATGTGGTGCAGAGGAAACCAGCATGAGCACTGAGGAAATCAATAACAAATGTCTATCCTCCTTACAGACTAGTCAGGGGGACACAAGACTAGTCAGGGGGGACACAAGACTAGTCAGGGGTTCACACTGAATTGTCAGGGGGCACACAAACTTATCAGGGGGCACAGAGACTAGTCAGGGGGCACACAGACTTGCCAGGGGCACACATACTTGTCAGGGGGCACACATACTCGTCAGGGGGCACATATACTTATCAGGGGGTACACATACTTATCAGGGGGCACATAGGCTTGTCAGGGGGCACACATACTTGTCAGGGGGCACACATACTTGTCAGGGGGGCAGTAACTGACCAATATCTCTCAGTCCATACATTCATTATTGTGGACAGATGTACCCTGTACTTAATGTTATACATAAACAAAGTGATTACCATATTTACTCACCTATAAGGCGATCTCGAATATAAGACGCCCCACATTTGGTCTTAAATCAGTGGTATTTTGCATAGACCCGCGTATAAGACGATCTTGACTATAAGACGCCCCCACATTTGGTATTAAATCAGTGATATTTTGCATAGACCCGCGTATAAGACGATCTCGACTATTAGACGCCTCCACATTTGGTCTTAAATCAGTGGTATTTTGCATAGACCCGCGTATAAGACGGGGTTGAGAAAATGGAAACCACTCAGAAGTAAAGCCACTTTGAGACAATAATCTGATGATAGAAATCCCGTCTTATAGGCGAGTAAGTAGGGTAGTTAATGTTATACACAAACAAAGTGATTAGAATGGGGGTTACATATCTCTATTTACTCATGGTAAACATGTCAATAAAACTTGTTATTAAATTTTTAATGTAAATCGATGTCAGTTGATGATTGTTTTTACACAGATGCAGGTTTGTAACATTATAAATTACAGGGGACAGTTCTGTTGTCTGTCCTGTCAATTGTTTTAGCTATATCTATAAAATGAATCTACTTCATCGCCTGTCATGTCTCACGATTTTGCCGTGAATCTCACGCATTTTCCAATGAAATCACGGTCTCACGGTCATTTACTAATTTCTCACGCATTACAAAATCAAATCGTTTTGTGTAAATAAATCGTATATTTCTTAACATTAGTTTGACAACATTCAGTAAAATCAAACCAATTAATGCATAAGGAATGAAAATTACCGCAAAATCACTATAGAATGCAGATGATCTAAGGGAAACAAAATTGATCGGAGGGGGGAAGGGCATGCCCCCGGACCCCCTAGCAATCTCACGCGGAACACCAAATGACTTGTATGCTACTTCATTAATGGAAAACCAACAACAAGATTCGTGTTAATCTTTGTGTGTGTTTTACGTTTATTTATCGTCACTACCGGTTGCTCATATGAGCACGTCTGAAGAGATTAGTTATTTTAGATTGTTGGAGGATAGTGCAATGATACAGACAGAGACCCATTGCAGAATCTCCTCTGGTTCTTTTACGTGCACGGTGTAAAGCACCGACACGAGACCTCGGTTTAACGTCCCATCTGAAAGCCTGTTAATTGTATTAGGGTCAGACGGGGGATCGAACCTGCGATCCCTGGATTACACTACCTGGATTAATCTTGAAAACTGAAGCTTTCTAAAGCATGATGTACAGTGAAAGAATTTTGAAGCGCAAATAAAGAAGTTGTGACAGGATGATTAATCTGAAATACTTATGGAGGGTGCCATCTTGGATGTACCAAGTCACATGACTTTTGTAAATAAAAATACAAATTATACTCGTTTATCAACAAATATTTCATTTAACATTACTATTAAAAGCTGCATGTGTAACTACATAGATATAGGATCTTTTTGACGCGCAACATGTATACGTCCCCGCGAAGGGTTCGACATTAACGAAAGATAGATCTTACATGAACGGTGATTTCATACCATATTAATTTTTAGGAAACAAGTTTCTATGGTATGAAATCATCACGAGTGTAAGATCAACTTTTATCGCGTGCTCGCTTTAATAAATAACGTTGCTACTTTCATTTTGGCGCCAAGCGTCGGCGTAAATTCTCATGACGTCACTACGCAAAGCAGCATTATATTTAAGTTTTAAACAGCGTTATAATTGCATTGATACTTCTTTTAATGATAGTGTGTCTTGCCATTAATGTTATATACCAATTCAAATAAAAATATGCATACGTTATGGTTTAATTTACTATTATCCACGTCGGATCCTAATGAAATTAACAGTCGTTCAGATGGGACATTAAACCGAAGTCTCGTGTTGGTGCACGTAAAAGAACCAGAGGAGACTATGAAATGGGTCTCTGTATCATTACACTATCCTCCAAACATATAAAATGACTAATATCTTCAGGCGGCGTCGTTCATATGGGCAACCGGTAGCGACGATAAATAAACCTAAAGCACATATTAATTTACAAATTATTATTCTCTCAACCAAGCAGTTATGTGATAAATATTATTTAACCAGCTTGCTATTGTTTTTGTCAGATGCATGTTTTCATTAGTTGGCCAACAGGAAGTCAATTGTAGTGTAGCCATTTTGAACAATATTTCAAGTTTTCAAATTTCCAATTACATCTTTATTTACAGCGCAATTTTCATATTCAGTGTTATGCTCACATTTCCAATTAAATGTTGCTTAAATGTTGCTTAAATGGGCACACAGTCTGTCTAAATGTCGTGTTGGTAGGTGGGTGGGGTAAGTTGGTGTGGGTAGATGGGTGGGGGTAGGTGTATGTTGGTAGGTGGGTGGGGTAAGTTGGTGTGGGTAGGTGGGTGGGGGTAGGTGTATGTTGGTCTTGGTAAGTGGGTGGGTGGGGGTTGGTAGGTTGTGTTTGGTAGGTGGGTGGGGGTTGGTAGGTGGGGGTAGGTGTGTGTTGGTTGGTGTGGGTGGCATAGGTAGGTGTGTGTTGGTAGTGGGGGGGTTGGTAGGTTGTGTTGGTAAGTGAGTGGGGGTGGTAGGTGGGTACCTGGGGGTTGGTAGGTTGGTGTTGGTGAGTGGGGGTGGTAGGTGGGTACCTGGGGGTTGGTAGGTTGGTGTTGGTAAGTGAGTGGGGGTGGTAGGTGGGTACCTGGGGTTGGTAGGTTGTGTTGGTAAGTGAGTGGGGTGGTAGGTGGGTATCTGGGGGTTGGTAGGTGGTGTTGGTGTTGGTGAGTGGGGGTGGTAGGTGGGTACCTGGGGGTTGGTAGGTTGGTGTTGGTAAGTGAGTGGGGGTGGTAGGTGGGTACCTGGGGGTGGTAGGTTGGTGTTGGTGAGTGGGGGTTGGTAGGTGGGTACCTGGGGGTTGGTAGGTTGGTGTTGGTGAGTGGGGGTGGTAGGTGAGTATGGGGGTGGTAGGTTGGTGTTGGTGAGTGGGGTGGTAGGTGGGTACCTGGGGGTTGGTAGGTTGGTGTTGGTGAGTGGGGGTGGTAGGTGGGTACCTGGGGGTTGGTAGGTTGGTGTTGGTGAGTGGGGGTGGTAGGTGGGTACCTGGGGGTTGGTAGGTTGGTGTTGGTGAGTGGGGGTGGTAGATGGGTACCTGGGGGTTGGTAGGTTGGTGTTGGTAAGTGGGGGGTGGTAGTGGGTACCTGGGGGTTGGTAGGTTGGTGTTGGTGAGTGGGGGTGGTAGGTGGGTACCTGGGGTGGTAGGTACCTGGGGGTTGGTAGGTTGGTGTTGGTGAGTGGGGGGTGGTACCTGGTTGGTAGGTACCTGGGGGTTGGTAGGTTGGTGTTGGTGAGTGGGGGTGGTAGGTGGGTACCTGGGGGTTGGTAGGGTGGTGGTGTTGGTGAGTGGGGGTGGTAGGTGGGTACCTGGGGGTTGGTAGGTTGGTGTTGGTGAGTAGGTGGGTACCTGGTAACCTGGGGGTTGGTAGGTTGGTGTTGGTAAGTGGGGGTGGTAGGTGGGTACCTGGGGGTTGGTAGGTTGGTGTTGGTGAGGGGGGGTGTGTGGTAGGTGGGTACCTGGGGGTTGGTAGGTTGGTGTTGGTGAGTGGGGGTGTAGGTGGGTACCTGGGGGTTGGTAGGTGGTGGTGTGGTGGTGGGGTTGGTAGTTGGTGGGTAGTAGGTGGGTACCTGGGGGTTGGTAGGTTGGTGTTGGTGAGTGGGGGTGGTAGGTGGGTACCTGGCGGTTGGTAGGTTGGTGTTGGTGAGTGGGGGTGGTAGGTGGGTACCCGGTGAGTGGGGGTGGTAGGTGGGGTACCTGGGGGTTGGTAGGTTGGTGTTGGTAAGTGAGTGGGGGGTAGGTGGGTACCTGGTGGGGTACCTGGGGGTTGGTAGGTTGGTGTTGGTGAGTGGGGGTGGTAGGTGGGTACCTGGGGGTTGGTAGGTTGGTGTACCTGGGGGTTGGTAGGTTGGTGTTGGTGAGTGGGGGTGGTAGGTGGGTGGGGGTTGGTAGGTTGGTGTTGGTGAAGGTGGGTACCTGGGGGTTGGTAGGTTGGTGTTGGTGAGTGGGGGTGGTAGGTGGGTACCTGGGGGTGGTAGGTGGTGTTGGTGAGTGGGGGTGGTAGGTGGGTACCTGGGGGGTTGGTAGTTGGTGTTGGGGGTTGGTAGGTTGGTGTTGGTGAGTGGGGTGGTAGGTGGGCCTGGGGGTTGGTACCTGGGGGTTGGTAGGTGGTAGGTGGGTACCTGGTTGGTAGGTTGGTGTTGGTGAGTGGGGGTGGTAGGTGGGTACCTGGGGGTGGTAGGTGGTAGTGGGGGTGGTAGGTGGGTTGGTTGGTAGGTTGGTGTTGGTAAGTGAGTGAGGTGGGGGGGGTTGGTAGGTTGGTGTTGGTGAGTGGGGGTGGTAGGTGGGTACCTGGGGGGTAGGTGGTAGGGGGTTGGGTGGTGTTGGTAGGTGGGGGGGGTGGTAGGTTGGTGTTGGTGAGTGGGGGTGGTAGGTGGGTACCTGGGGGTTGGTAGGTTGGGTTGTGGTGAGTGGGTACCTGGTGGTAGGTGGGTACCTGGGGGTTGGTAGGTTGGTGTTGGTGAGTGGGGGTGGTAGGTGGGTACCTGGGGGTTGGTAGGTTGGTGTTGGTGAGGTGTTGGTGGTAGGTACCTGGGGGTTGGTAGGTTGGTGTTGGTGAGTGGGGGTGGTAGGTGGGTACCTGGGGGTTGGTAGGTTGGTGTTGGTGAGTGGGGGTGGTAGGTGGGTACCTGGGGGTTGGTAGGTTGGTGTTGGTGAGTGGGGGGTGGTAGGTTGGGTACCTGGGGGTTGGTAGGTTGGTGTTGGTGAGTGGGGGTGGTAGGTGGGTACCTGGGGGTTGGTAGGGGGTTGGTGGGTGGGTGGGGGTGGTAGGTTGGGTTGGTGGTAGGTGGGGTGGGTACCTGGGGGTTGGTAGGTTGGTGTTGGGGGTGGTAGTGGGGGGTGGTAGGTGGGTACCTGGGGGTTGGTAGGTTGGTGTTGGTGAGTGGGGGGGTGGTAGGTTGGTAGTGTAGGTGGTACCTGGGGGTTGGTAGTTGGTGAGTGGGGGGGTGGTAGGTGGGTACCTGGGGGTTGGTAGGTGGTGGTAGGTGGGGGGTGGTGGTAGGTGGGTACCTGGGGGTTGGTAGGTGGTGTTGGTGACCTGGGGGTTGGTAGTGTGGTAGGTGGGTACCTGGGGTTGGTAGGTGGTGTTGGTGACCTGGGGGTTGGTAGGTGGGTACCTGGGGGTGGTAGGTGGGTACCTGGGGGTTGGTAGGTGGGTAGGTGGTAGGTACCTGGGGGTTGGTAGGTGGTAGTGGGTACCTGGGGGGTTGGTAGGTGGGTACCTGGGGGTTGGTAGGTGGGTACCTGGGGGTTGGTAGGTGGGTACCTGGGGGTTGGTAGGTGGGTACCTGGGGGGTGGTAGGTGGGTACCTGGGGGTTGGTAGGTTGGGTACCTGGGGTTGGTAGGTGGGTACCTGGGGGTTGGTGGTAGGTGGGTACCTGGGGGTTGGTAGGTGGGTACCTGGGGGTGGTAGGTAGGTGGGTACCTGGGGGTTGGTAGGTGGGTACCTGGGGGGTGGTAGGGGGTGGGTACCTGGGGGTTGGTAGGTGGGTACCTGGGGGGTGGTAGGTGGGTACCTGGGGGTTGGTAGGTGGGTACCTGGGGATTGGTAGGTGGGTACCTGGGGGTGGTAGGTGGGTACCTGGGGGTGGTAGGTGGGTACCTGGGGGTGGTAGGTGGGTACCTGGGGGTTTGTAGGTGGGTACCTGGGGGTGGTAGGTTGGTGTTGGTGAGTGGGGGTTGTAGGTGGGTACCTGGGGGGTGGTAGGTTGGTGTTGGTGAGTGGGGGTTGTAGGTGGGTACCTGGGGTTTGGTAGGTGGGGTACCTGGGGGTTGGTAGGTGGGTACCTGGGGGTTGGTAGGTGGGTACCTGGGGGTTGGTAGGTGGGTACCTGGGGGTTGGTGTTGGTGAGTGGGGGTGGTAGGTGGGTACCTGGGGGTTGGTAGGTAGTAGGGATAACACAATTGAGTTATAGACTTCAGATGCCTTTGACGTTTAGACTTATTTTTAAAAAGTTACATTTTTGTTAAAACCGTATTTATGTTTTTACATAGAATGTGCTGCACACTGAGATATTGTAAGAAGATTATAATATGTGATTACGGTCAAATATTTATATTTTTAATAATGAATTATTCAGATTTTTAGCATTTCGGAAATTTATGAAATTGCTATTTGTAAATTAATTACCTTACTTTTCATGGAAATTTATTTTTAAACAAAATCATTTAACTTTATATAGTGAGACTTACTAAAAACGTTGATAACCACAGGAGCTTGAAATTGTATACACCAGCTGCCAAAAGGGATTATTTTTAAAGAAACGTTTTGTTCTAACGTAGGCTCAGTTGCCTAGAAAATTAAAATTTTACATTTTGCAATCAAATTTTTGTATAAATTTTCAAATCTTGCAACAATGTCAATTTTGGTGAATAGATAGATTAGATTAAACTTTATTTTTTATACAACGATTGTGAAACAAGCTTTAACAACTTATATTAATCCCTCATGCTTGCATGGAGGAAACCAGAGTACCTAGAGAAAACCCACCTGTCCGAGCTGGTGACCACCATAACATCTTACTTACTTCCTAGTCTAAGGATCGAACCCGGGTTGCATTGGTGAGAATGGATCATGCTAACCACTATTCCACCAGCATATAATTCGTACTCTATTCCACTGGCAAATTATTCGTAATTAGAGAACATTCCAAAGATAGATTATTGTTTATATTTCTTGTTTTATGTTATAAATTATATATATATTGCATTTGAATTAAAGATGTATTAAAATGAACCATGAGGTGCATAGTTGATGCACTGACGTAAACTTCCGTCAATCATTCTGCTATGTACAGTCAATCAATCAATCACTCATTCTGCTATGTAAATCAATCACTCATTCTGCTATGTACAATCAATCATTCTGCTATGTATAATCAATCAATCATTCTGCTATGTACAATCAATCAATCATTCTGTTATGTACAATCAATCACTCATTCTGTTATGTACAATCAATCACTCATTCTGTTATGTAAATCAATCACTCATTCTGTTATGTACAATCAATCAATCACTCATTCTGCTATGTACAATCAATCAATCACTCATTCTTCTTCTTGTCGTTTGCGAATCACATGGACAAGCCAGCAGCAAACACGAAATGGGTCGTCCTCCTCAGATCCTCCTGGCAGCCATGTAACTTCGTCTGGAGAGAAGTATCTGTTGCCCAGGTTGTTTTCCTCAGCCCATGTAGATTGGGACACTCCTGGAGGATGTGTTCTGCGGTCTGGTCCCCTATTTTGCAGCTGCAGGCAGTTGATGGAGCTAGTCCAAGCTTCCGACACATATGGAAGTTCAGGCGGTTATGCCCTGTTCTAAGCCGGAATTTCGTGACTTGCTCCTGTCTGGTGAGAAGGTGGTAGTCATCCTTCTCGACTGTTGGCTTTGATGCAGATTTGATTATGGTGCATTTCTCCTTATAAGTCAAATCTTTGTCTGGTTGCCTCTCGGTAGAACCTTGCTTGGCAAGCTGGTCAGCGGCTTCATTACCAGGAATGCCTATGTGTGCAGGTACCCACTGGAGCACAGTTCTTTTAGTTACGCTGACTGTTCGAAGGGCTTCCATCTGGTGGGGTTCTTTGTTGTTAGACAGGGCATCCAGAACTGAGAGCGCGTCAGGAAGACAACCTGGGCACACTCCACAGTGTTGTGTACTAGAGATGCTGCTGTTTCAAGGGCCTGTACTTCTGCCTCATAGTTGCTGCAGTGTACTCTAGTAGGTAGAGCAACTGACTGTGTGTGTCCATCTGGGTGTCGGACATACACGCCTGCTCCTCTGTTTGCTACTGCTCTTGTGGCTGAACCATCTGTGTAGACTTGTAGCCATGATAACTCTTGTCGATGTGTGCTAGTGTGAGGGCACGTTTGACGTCATCATGTTGTCTATCTCTGGATGTCATGTATGGGATTGTACTGCAGATGGTAACCTTGGATTCATCGCTAGTCAACCATGGCTTGGATAGAAATGGCGTTGGAGGCAATGTCTTGGCTGGGAGATGGCTGGTGTGCTTTCGAGCAAGCTTGTTGGACTGGTGGATGAAACTGCTTCGCTTTAGACGATTCTTCGTTAGTGCCTCAACTCTCTGCTTCATCGGTTGTTCTTCCTGACATCGAAACTTCTCTGTCTGTAGAAGAATTCTTGTGTCGCGACGTTCTTGCAGTGGCTGGATGGAAGTAATTTTCTCCATGGCCTTGATTGGAGTGCTCTTCATTGCACCTGTGATCAGCCTGAGAGCCTTGTTCTGAACCTTGTCGAGTTTCTGTTGGTTGGTCTTGGCTGATGCTGTCCAGGCAGTGGATCCATATTCCAGGCGAGGCCTGACCACACCTTGGTATATAGTCTTCAGGATGTGATCATTGGCACCCCATGTGGTGCCAGCAAGCTTCCGAAGGATTGCAAGCTTGCGCTTAGCTTTGGCCTCTGCTTTCTGGATATGTGGCTTCCATGTCTGCCGTCTGTCAAATGTCACCCCCAAGTATGTTGGCTCGTTGTCCGTCTTCAAGGCAGTTCCACCGACTTTGATGGTTCCAGCTTTCTGTTTGGTGGAAAGTGTGAAAAGTGTGGTTGATGACTTCTCCTTATTAATAGAGATGCACCAGTCTTCTGCCCATGCTGTGAGCTTGCCTGTGGCCATCTGCATTCTGTATGTGGCATGTCTCCGTAGCTCCGTCGTTGCATGTTCTTCAACGACGGAGCTACGGAGACATCCGAACGACGGAGCTATGAAAACAGCCGAATGACGGGCCTACGGAGACAGCCGAACGACGGCGCTACGGAGACAGCCGAACGACGAAGCTACGGAGACAGCCGAACGACGGTGCTACGAAGACAGCAGAACGGCGGTGCTACGGAGACAGCCGAATGACGGGGCTACAGAGACAGCCGAACAACGGCGATACGGAGACTGCCGAACGACGGAGCTACGGAGACAGCTGAACGACAGCGCTACAGAGACAGCCGAACGACGGAGCTACAGTGGCAGCAGAACGACGTAGTTACGGATACAGCCGAACGACGGGGCTAATGTGACAGCCGAACGACGTCGCTATGGAGACAGCCGAACGATGGCGCTACGGAGACAGCCGAACGACGGAGCTACGGAGACAGCGCTACGGAGATAGCCGAACGACGGAGCTACGGTGGCAGCAGAACGAGTAGCTACGGATACAGCCGAACGACGGAGCTAATGTGACAGCCGAACGACGGAGCTACGGAGACAGCCGAACAATGGCGCTACGGAGACAGCAGAACGACGGAGACAGTCGAACGACGTCGCTACGGAGACAGCAGAGTTACGGAGACAGCCGAACGACGTCGCTACGGAGACAGCCGAACGACGGAGCTACGGAAACAGCCGAACGACGGGCCTACGGAGACAGCCGAACGACGGGACTACGGAGACAGCTGAACGATGGAGCTACGGAGATGGCCGAACGATGGAGCTACGGAGACAGCCGAACGACGGGGCTAACGAGACAGCCGAATGACGGGCCTACGGATACAGCCGAAAGACGGGGCTATGGAGACAGGCGAACGACGGAAATAGACTAACGACGGAGCTACGGAGACAAGCCGAACGACGGGGCTACGGAGACAGCAGAACGACAGAGCTACGGAGACAGTCGAACGACGGAGCTACGAAAACAGCCGAACGGGCCTACGGAAGCAGCCGAACAACGGCGCTATGGTCACAGCTGAATGACGGCGCTAAGGAGACAGCCGAACGACGGGGCTACGGAGACAGCCGAATGATCATTCCGCAACCCAAGTCATTCGGCATTCTCGACATTCTTCATTACCCCGTCGTTCGGCTATCTCCGTAATAATTCGGCTTTCTCCGGCGTCGTTCGGCTATTTCCGTAACACAAGTCATTCGGATTTCTCGGCTTTCTTCGTTCGGCTATCTCCGTAATCATTCGGCTTTCTCTGCCGTCGTTCGGCTATTTCCGTAGCACAAGTCATTCGGATTTCTCGGCTTTCTTCGTTACGCTATCGTTCGGCTATCTCCGTAAACATTCGGCTTTCTTTGTTACGCCATCGTTCGGCTATCTCCGTAAACATTCGGCTTTCTCCGGTGTCATTCGGCTATTTCCGTAACACAAGTCATTCGGATTTCTCGGCTTTCTTCATTACGCCATCGTTCGGCTATCTCCGTAAACATTCGGCTTTCTTCATTACGCCATCGTTCGGCTATCTCCGTAATCATTCGGCTTTCTCCGGTGTCGTTCGGCTAACTCCATAACCCAAGTCATTCGGCATTCTCGGCTTTCTTCGTAACCCTTCGTTCGGCTAACTCCGTAGACAGTCGGCTTTCCCCGCCTTATTTCGGCTATTTCCGTAACCCAAGTCATTCGGCATTCTTCGTAGCCCGTCGTTTGGCTATTTCCGTAATCATTCGGCTTTCTCCGCCGTCGTTAGGCTATTTCCGTAACGCAAATCATTCGGATTTCTTCGATACGCCATCATTCGGCTATCTCCGCCGTCGTTCGGCTATCTCCGTAACGCAAATCATTCGACTGTCTCGGCTTTCTTCGTCACCCCATCGTTCGGATATCTCTGTAATCATTCGGCTTTCTCCGCCATCGTTCGTCAATCTCCGTAACACAAGTCATTCGGATTTTTCGGCTTTCATTGTAACCCCGTCTTTCGGCTTTCATTGTAACCCCGTCTTTCGGCTATCTCCGTAATAAGTCGGCTCTCTCCGCCGTCGTTCGGCTCTCTCCGTAACCCACGTCATTCGGATTTCTCGGTCTTCTCCATAGCCCCGTCATTCGGCTGTCTCCGTAACTCCGTCGTTCGGCTATCTCCGTAATCATTCGGCTTTCTATGCCATCGTTCGTCAATCTCCGTAATACAAGTCATTCTGATTTCTACATATCCCCGTCATTCGGCTGTGTTCGGCTATCTCCATTGTCATTCGGCTGTCTCCGTAGCACGTCATTCGGCTATCTTCGTAACACCCGTTATTCGGCTGTTTCCGTATCCCCGAAATTCAGTTTTCTCCGTAACATCAGTTATTCGGCTATCTTCGAAACACCGATATTCGGCTGTGTTCGGCTATCTCGGATTTCTTCGTAACACCCGTTATTCGGCTGTTTCCGTATCCCCGAAATTCGGCTTTCTCCATAACATCCGTTATTCGGCTTTCTTTGTAACACCCGTTATTCGGCTGTATCTTTATCACCGAAATTCGGCTTTCTCCGCAACATCCGTTATTCAGCAGTCTCTGATTTATTCGTAACACCCGTTATTCGGATGTTTCCGTACCCCCGAAATTCGGCTTTCTCCGTAACATCCGTTATTCGGCAGTCTCTGATTTATTCGTAACAACGGTTTTCTCCGCGACTCGTCATTCGGCTATCTTCGTAACACCGATATTCGGCTATCTCCGTTGTCATTCTGCTTTCTTCCTAACACCCGTTAGTCTCTGATTTATTCGTAACTCCGTCCTTCGGCAATCTCTGTCGTCATCTCCATAGCAACGTCATTCGGCTTTCTTCTTAACCCCGTCATTCGGCTATCTCCGTAGCCTCGTCATTCGGCTGTCTCTGCCGTCATTTGGCTATCTCTGTAGCACCGTCATTCGGCTTTCTTTCTAACACCCGTTAGTCTCTGATTTATTCGTAACTCCTCCTTCGGCTGTCTCCGCCGTCGTTCGGCTATCTCCGTAACTCCCATCATTCGGCTATCTTCGTAACACCGATATTCGGCTATCTCCGTAGTAATTCAGATTTCTTCATAACACCCATTATTAGGCTGTTTCCGTATCCCCGAAATTCGGCTTTCTCCGTAACATCCGTTATTCGGTTGTCTCGGATTTCTTCGTAACCCCGTCCTTCTGCTGTCTTCACTATCGTATCCCTGTAACACCCGTCATTTGGCTGTCTCATCTTTCTTCGTAATCCTGTTATTCGGATATCTTCGGTATCTCCGTAGTCATTCGGCTGTCTCCATAGCCCCTGTCATTTGGCTAACTCCATAGCTCCGTCGTTCAGCAGTCTCCGTCATTTGGCTGTCTCATCTTTCTTCGTAATCCTGTTATTCGGATGTCTTCGGTATCTCCGTAGTCATTCGGCTTTCTCTGTAACACCAGTCATTCGGCTGTCTCCGCCGTCGTTTGGCTATCTCCGTAGTCATTCGGGTTTCTCCGTAACACCGATATTCGTCTGTGTTCGATTATCTCCGTATAATTCTGATTTCTTCGCAACACCCATTATTTGGCTGTTTCCATATCCCCCATCATTCGGCTTTCTCCGTAACATCCGTTATTCAGCTATCTTGGATTTCTCCATAACCCCGTCCTTCGGCTATCTCTGTAACACCCGTCATTCGGCTGTCTCGTCTTTCTTCGTAATCCTGTTATTCGGATGTCTTCAGTCTCCATAGCCCCCGTCATTCGGCTGTCTCCATAGCTCCGTCGTTCGGCAGTCTCCGTCATTTGGCTGTCTCGTCTTTCTTCGTTATCCTGTTATTCGCATGTCTACGGTATCTCCGTAGTCATTTGGCTGTCTCCATAGCCCCCGTCATTTGACTGTCTCCATAGCTCCGTCATTCGGCAGTCTCCGTCATTTGGCTGTCTCATTTTCCTTCGTAATCCTGTTATTCGGATGTCTTCGGTATCTCCGTAGTCATTCGGCTGTCTCCATAGCCCCTGTCATTCGGCTGTCTCCGTAGCTCCGTCGTTTGGCTGTCTCGTCTTTCTTTGTAATCCTGTTATTCGGATGTCTTCAGTATCTCCGTAGTCATTCGGCTGTCTCCATAGCCATCGTCATTCGGCTGTCTTCGTAGTCGTTTGACTGTCTCCGTAATCTCGTCCTCATAAGTCCAGGTATATACTTGGCCATAAGTCTATCTCACTAATATGTTGAGGTGGGACCTAATATACATGATCATAAATAGACCTCGTTCATATGTCCGTATATACATGATCATAAATAGACCTCGTTCATATGTCCGTATATACATGATCATAAATAGACCTCGTTCATATGTCCGTATATACATGATCATAAATAGACCTCGTTCATGTCAAGGTGGGACCGTATATACAGGACCATAAATAGACCTTGTTCATGTCGAGGTGCGACCGTATATACATGATCATAAATAGACCTCGTTCATATGTCCGTATATACATGACCATAAATAGACCTCGTTCATATGTCCGTATATACATGATCATAAATAGACCTCATTCATATGTCAAGGTGCGACCGTATATACAGGACCATAAATAGACCTTGTTCATGTCGAGGTGCGACCGTATATACATGATCATAAATAGACCTCGTTCATATGTCGGTATATACATGACCATAAATAGACCTTGTTCATATGTCCGTATATACATGATCATAAATAGACCTCGTTCATATGTCAAGGTGGGACCGTATATACATGATCATAAATAGACCTTGTTCATATGTCTGTATATACATGATCATAAATAGACCTTGTTCATATGTCCGTATATACATGATCATAAATAGACCTTGTTCATATGTCGAGGTAGGACCGTATATACATGATCCAGGGCCGTCGCTGGAGCTATTTTGATGATACACACGGCCAAATGTGCTTGTTCCTCGAGTGAGCATAGCGAGCGAGTACGCTAGGGGGGTCCGTGCACATGCCCCCCCCCCGAGATTTTTGAAATGAGGAAGCAATTTCCTGCATTTCAATGCATTTTGTAACATACAATTGCAGGACTAAAGTTCTTACGACAATCCGTATAAAGGTATAAATTAAGGCTAGATGTATAATATACATGATCTATCGCCCTTATTAATTAAACAAGAACGTAAAATAGCACAAACTAAATTTCGAGATGCACCATATTTGCAATGGGCTCAATTATTCCACCACTCCACACATCACGGCACCTATGTATCCCTACTACCACCCTGGGGTTTAATGCATTTTTGGAGTTTTCATTTTTTTCATTTTCTGAGACCAATGATGCGCACATGCGTATGTATGCCCAGCGACGGGCCTGTGATCATAAATAGACCTCGTTCATATGTCGAGGTGGGACCGTATATACGCGAGACTTGACAATAGTTACTCATGTTGGTGGCAATATTTATTGCTATATTTGGCATTGAGAAATGTGGGCGATTGGTTGTCATTCCACGAAGGTGACAACTTGGCCACAGTGATCACTGGAAATTTTCAGCCGACAGATTTCAAAGCTTATTCAACCGTAGAAATATCGAGAAATCTGGTGGGATAGCAAATTGCAAGGACAAGATATAGTGGTAGGATAATATTCTATTATTCTATCATTTTATTTACTATCTGTAATTATATCAGGATCGGCCATGGAATATTATTTTTAGAAATTTATTTCTTTTGTTATAGTAATGGCGCTACCTTTGGCCAGAAAATGTAGCTTCAACGTAGCATACATAGTTGTTTTAGTACGATTGCGAAACAAGTTCTTACAACATTGGTTTCATCGCTCTCGAGACCCTCATTCCTGATGGTATCCATCGCTAGGAGGAAGAGAGAAAATGAGACAATGTGGATTTAAACTTATTGCCCAAGTACACCCGCACCGTACGTAGTTCAGGCGGAGATCAAACTTGCACCTCTCGATTACAAGGCAGAGGCAATCCATGTTAATGAAACCCGTTATTCCCAGAGTCCTTGGAGCATCACAACTAAATTGTTCCATATAACATTTGAAAACGGTATTTACTTGTGCCGTACGAGTAATCTTTCTACAGCCGTTTGTCGCTGTATTTATTAATGATCCGGTTGTGCCCAACTTGGTATTGCCTATAGCACAAAATAGGATCATATAAAAAAAGTTACAACAAAAAACTAGGGATGGCAACGAATAGTGATTTTACTATTCGAATATTCGATATAATTCTATCAAAAACTCAGTCACTCAAATTGGCATTTTTGAGGACAATATAATAAAAATCGTATTTAATTAGTACTTTTTGGTAATATTGAGCAGTTAATTAAAAATGTAAGATACATGGAGTGGTGGTTGTTACAAGCTAATATTTCATTGAACTGTTCTCGTCTAAACAGTTTTGACTTCATAATTAAACACTACCTACCTACCTACCTTAGCACCTACTGTAATTATCCGATTACATGGCAGTGTCAATTAACATGGTTTATTCACACATTCTGGGGCGATTTCTTTTGTATTGGAATGTTTTATGATTGTTTCAAAAGAAAACAACGTATCGGACAGTTTATTTCATCTTTGCAAATTATATAATATTTTTTCCGAATATTCGAATACTGGAATAGTATTCGGATGTTCGAACAAATATACGTTGCAATCCCTACAAAAATACCTCTATGCACAATATCCGGTGTATCGTGCAGGAAGTTCTGAACAAAACTGAATGTGGAGCTAAACACACTGACCCACAGACGGATCTATAGTCCAGTGGTAACACGCTGGACTGGTAATCCAGGGATCGCAGATTCGATCCCCCGTCTGACCCTAATAAAATTAACAGTCTTTCAGATGGGACGTTAAACCGAGGTATCGTATCGGTGCTTTACACCGTGCACGTAAAAGAACCAGAGAGTCTGGAATGGGTCTCTCTCTGTACCATTGCACTATCCTCCAAAAATCTAAAATGACTAATCTCTTCAGGAGGTGTCGCTCATATGGGCAACCGGTAGCGACGATAAATAAACGTAAAACACGCACACTGACCCATGATCTACCACACACAGGATATTTGTTTGTTTGGATTTTGGAGTTTAAAATCGCACCAACAGCTGCGGTCATATCGCAATCTCCAGCTAGTATTGGTGGAGGAACATAGGTGCCCTACCGAACAGTATTTTAGACACCCAGACAGAACCACCGACCATCCACAAGCCAGCTGGTGAGCTTCCTCACTTGAGAAAGAATTTGACGCCCCGCAGTGGGATTTGAACCTACAGCGGTGAGAGGCAAGTGATTTGAAGTCAATGACCGTAACCACTCGGCCACCCCTTCAGATGGAGAAAGACACACACCCTCCCATTCCAAACATGGGACACCATCTCTATTTATAGTCACTGTTTAAATAATTCACAATTTTCTGTCCCCAGGAATTAACCGTTATTGTCTTTACATGCTTAGAACATAAACATTCCAGGAATTACACATAACATCAATTTCCCAGGAATTACACATAACATCAATTTCCCAGGAATTACACATAACATCAATTTTCCAGGAATTACACATAACATCAACTCTCGAGAAACGAAACATAGTCCGTAAGCACTGATAGCTGCTGTTCATTGGCCAAGACTGGATCCGGTGGAAGCGCTGCAAATAAAATAAATAAAAATAAAGTAAAGTGTTTTGTTTATTATAGTGTTTAAAGGGGCCAGCCATTTCTGACTTATGAGACACCTCTTTTTATGAACATCAGTACTTCCCGAATCCTATGCTTGTATGCCAGGCAATCGGTAACCATTATTTAACTAGCTGGCGGCTCACTAACCAGCCATATCAGAACGAACCCCTGACAAGGTTCAAACCTTCGCCCTCCCGCTATGTAGGCGGACGCCTTAACAACTAGGCCACGGAGACGGTTCAATAAATAATAAAGTCCAGTGGTCCTTAATTTATGGGAATACAGTCAAACCTGTGTTAGTGATCACCTCTATTAAGCAGCCAACCTGTATTAAGCAGCCAGTTAGCAGACTCCCAATATGTTGTTTTATTATACATTTGACCTCTATTTAGCAGCCACTTGTACTAAGAAGCCACTTTCTGTAATTCCCTCGGCTGGCTGCTTAAGACAGGTTTGACAACTGTATGTTATAAAATGATGACTGGATTTTTACAGGACTCGATATTAATATGCGTTCGCTTCAGGTGCGAAAGGTCCGGAGTTCGAGCCCCGCTGGAGCCGTTACGATTGTGCCCTTAGGCAAGGCATTTAAATTCCACGTTGCCTCTTCTCTCTCCCTCGTGGCGATGGATTCCATCAGGAATAAGGTCTCGAGAGTGATTAACATAAGTTGTAAGAACTTATTTTGCAATCTAGCTAAATTAAATTTGTATAAACTAATATTGAATAAATCCATTGAAAGCAAACCCAATATAGATGCTATAGATTTCCAATAGCGGGTCAGTGGTTAGCATGCTGGGCTGGAGGTTATCAAACCTTTCTCCAATTTCAAACTCAGTCTCAAGCTTCTGATTGGTTCAGCTGAGTGTGAAACTCACAATCAACCAATCAAATTTCTTGAGTTCAAGTTTGAGATCTGAACAATGTTTTATAACCTAGGGGTCTGGCTCAGGTTATAAAACTTTTTCTCCAATCTCAAACTCAGTCTCAAGCTTCTGATTGGTTCAGATGAGTGTGAAACTCACAATCAACCAATCAAATTTCTTGAGTTCGGGGGCCTGGTCTCTTACTCCTGGGATCGTAGGTTTGATTCCCCGCTATGCCATACTAAAACCAATAATGTCATCAACCTATTGGTGAGACCCTTTAATCCACATACAGAGCTCATTCAAGGTCATAATATTTTGCTAGAAATGAGAGTGTCATTAAAATGTGTTATTTAATAAATTTCAACAAAAAGTGTACTTTCTAATGGGCAGTATTTTACTGGACAAAATTGTAACAAAAAATTATAGAGAAGTGGTGGACTGGTAATCCAAGGATCACAGGTTCAATCCCCCGTCTGACCCTAATAAAATTATTAGTCTAACCGATGGGACTTTAAACCGAGGTCTCGTGTCGATGCTTTACACCGTGCACGTGAAAGAACCAGAGGAGACTCTGGAATGGGTCTCTGTCTGTATCATTGCACTATCCTCCAAAAATCTAAAATGACTAATCTCTTCAGGAGGCGTCGCTCATATGGGCAACCGGTAGCGCCGATAAATAAACGTAAAACACACAAAATTGGAGAAGTTGGGGCCCAAGGGGGCAGTGAGGATCCCTAAGGCGACCTAGATGCTACTAATCTAGCATTGGGATTTACCAGTGCTTTAGGTGCTACCAATCCAGCATTGGGACGTACCAGTGCTTTAGGTTTTACTAATCTAACATTGGGACTTACCAGTGCTTTAGGTGCTACCAATCCAGCATTGGGACTTACCAGTGCTTTAGGTGTTATCAATCTAGCATTGGGACGTACCTGGTTTTTTAGGTGTTACCAATCTAGCAATTGGGACTTACCTGTTTTTTAGGTGTTATCAATCTAGTAATTGGGACTTACCCGGTTTTTAGGTGTTATCAATCTAGTAATTGGGACTTACCAGGTTTTTTAGGTGTTATCAATCTAGTAATTGGGACTTACCAGGTTTTTTTAGGTGTTATCAATCTAGTAATTGGAACTTACCAGGTTTTTTAGGTGTTATCAATCTAGTATTTGGATCTGCCTGCCAGCCTTCGTTCTGCGCAGCTACAAGAGAAGAGGTGAATACTAAATAAAGAGGCAACCATATACGCAGGTTGATTTCTCCTCAATCCTACATGTATGTACATATTATGAATACTAGACTATGTATATTCAAAGAAATGAATAGTGTTTAAACTAATACCACAAATATAACCATGGTGACCCGGGGTCTTCTCACTCTAGTCATATCGGCGACAGTATTTGAAAGAAGAGAAAGCAATTATTCAAATCCAAGTTTGATCAAAATTGACTAAGCTGTTCGACACAAGTCAAAACAAATGTTCAAGATGGCAGCCGCTCTAGCTATCCAATCAAGATGGCAGCTGCTCTAGCTATCCAATCAAGATGGCAGCCGCTCTAGCTATCCAATCAAGATGGCAGCCGCTCTAGCTATCCAATCAAGATGGCAGCCGCTCTAGCTATCCAATCAAGATGGCAGCCGCTCTAGCTATCCAATCAAGATGGCAGCCGCTCTAGCTATCCAATCAAGATGGCAGCCACTCTAGCTATCTAATCAAAATGGCAGCCGCTCTAGCTATCCAATCAAGATGGCAGCCGCTCTAGCTATCCAATCAAGATGGCAGCCGCTCTAGCTATCCAATCAAGATGGCAGCCGCTCTAGCTATCCAATCAAGATGGCAGCCGCTCTAGCTATCCAATCAAGATGGCAGCCGCTCTAGCTATCCAATCAAGATGGCAGCCGCTCTAGCTATCCAATCAAGATGGCAGCCGCTCTAGCTATCCAATCAAGATGGCAGCCGCTCTAGCTATCCAATCAATATGGCAGCCGCTCTAGCTATACAATCAAGATGGCAGCCGCTCTAGCTATCCAATCAAGATGGCAGCCGCTCTAGCTATCCAATCAAGATGGCAGCCGCTCTAGCTATCCAATCAAGATGGCAGCCGCTCTAGCTATCCAATCAAGATGGCAGCCGCTCTAGCTATCCAATCAAGATGGCAGCCGCTCTAGCTATCCAATCAAGATGGCAGCCGCTCTAGCTATCCAATCAAGATGGCAGCCGCTCTAGCTATCCAATCAAGATGGCAGCCGCTCTAGCTATCCAATCAAGATGGCAGCCGCTCTAGCTATCCAATCAAGATGGCAGCCGCTCTAGCTATCCAATCAAGATGGCAGCCGCTCTAGCTATCCAATCAAGATGGCAGCCGCTCTAGCTATCCAATCAAGATGGCAGCCGCTCTAGCTATCCAATCAAGATGGCAGCCGCTCTAGCTATCCAATCAAGATGGCAGCCGCTCTAGCTATCCAATCAAGATGGCAGCTGCTCTAGCTATCCAATCAAGATGGCAGCCGCTCTAGCTATCCAATCAAGATGGTAGCTGCTCTAGCTATCCAATCAAGATGGCAGCCGCTCTAGCTATCCAATCAAGATGGCAGCCGCTCTAGCTATCCAATCAAGATGGCAGCCGCTCTAGCTATCCAATCAAGATGGCAGCCGCTCTAGCTATCCAATCAAGATGGCAGCTGCTCTAGCTATCCAATCAAGATGGCAGCCGCTCTAGCTATCCAATCAAGATGGCAGCCGCTCTAGCTATCCAATCAAGATGGCAGCCGCTCTAGCTATCCAATGAGAACGGTTATTAAACTAACTATATATGATCTAATGGTTTCCATGATGCTCTGTAAAAGTTTCATCAAAATTGACCGAGCAGTTTGTACCTTCTACAATAACAGAATACTTATAGCAATTTAGGTTAGATGATACTGTACATCAGGGTTTGCCACAGGCCATCTTTGTCGAGTGCTGCGTCCGGCTATAAATTTCTAGCGCCCGGCTATCAAAATGTTGTAAATAATGCTTATTTTGACAAAATAAATATCTAGCCCCCCCCGGCTATCAAAATATTCCTAAACACAGATCCAGTGGATTTATTTATTCCTAAGGATAATGTTGCCGACAGGCATCCTATTCTGTCCAGTGACAATACAAGGGACAGCCGATTGACTTACTTTGATCAGAATTATGATCATTAATCACCTAGTAAACTGACTTGACAATACCACAAAATAAACAGACCATGTGTTGTTTTCACAGCTGTGATCATAAGATCATACAGTCATACGTGCAGATACTTACTTTGGGAAAACCCCAAATATGCTTCCTCACACACGAATGACCACATTTACGCTTTCATCCGCACCAACGAGAGTGATTAATATAAGTTGTTAAAACTTGCTTCGCAATCGTTGTAAAATAAATAAAGTTAAAAAAAAAACTTTAAAAAAACACAAAACATCTTCATTCTTTATTTTCGGAAATTTGTTCAATATGTATGCTTTTTTGACAGGTAATCAATTTGTACACGTTATGTTTATATTAATCCACTTCTCGCAATCGTGGGATGTTTTGGGGGGAATTTATGGTAGCAGGCGTAGAAATGCGTATATATCGGGCTAGCGCACGTGCGTAAAATGGCGTATATATGGAGAAATCGATACACTCGTAATAAAGTGTATATATGCAGAAGCCGATAGAGGCGTAGAAATGCATATATATCGGGCTAACGCATGTGCATAAAATGGTGTAGATATGGAGAAATCGATACATAAAGCATATATAAGCAGAAGTCGATGGACGCGTAGATATGGAGAAATCTATACATAAAGCGTATATAAGCAGAGGCCGATGGAGGCGTAGATACGGAGAAATCGATACATGAAGCGTATATAAGCAGAAGTCGATGGAGGTGTAGTAGGGCGTAGATACAGAGAAATCGATACATAAAGCGTATATAAGCAGAGGCCCGATGGAGGCGTAGTAGGGCGTAGATACGGAGAAATCGATACATGAAGCGTATATAAGCAGAAGTCAATGGAGGCGTAGAAGGGCGTAGATACGGAGAAATTGATACATAAAGAGTATATAAGCAGAAGCCGATGGAGGCGTAGATACGGAGAAATCGATACATGAAGCGTATATAAGCAGAAGCCGATGGAGGCGTAGATACGGAGAAATCGATACATAAAGCGTATATAAGCAGAGGCCGATGGAGGCGTAGTAGGGCGTAGATACGGAGAAATCGATACATGAAGCGTATATAAGTAGAAGTCAATGGAGGCGTAGAAGGGCGTAGATATGGAGAAATCGATACATAAAGCGTATATAAGTAGAAGTCAATGGAGGCGTAGAAGGGCGTAGATATGGAGAAATCGATACATGAAGCGTATATAAGCAGAAGCCGATGGAGGCGTAGTAGGGCGTAGATATGGAGAAATCGATACATAAAGCGTATATAAGCAGAAGCCGATGGACGCGTAGATATGGAGAAATCGATACATGAAGCGTATATAAGCAGAAGTCGATGGACGCGTAGAAGGGCGTAGATACGGAGAAATCGATACATGAAGCGTATATAAGCAGAAGTCGATGGACGCGTAGAAGGGCGTAGATATGGAGAAATCGATACATGAAGCGTATATAAGCAGAAGTCGATGGACGCGTAGAAGGGCGTAGATACGGAGAAATCGATACATGAAGCGTATATAAGCAGAAGTCGATGGACGCGTAGAAGGGCGTAGATATGGAGAAATCGATACATGAAGCGTATATAAGCAGAAGTCGATGGACGCGTAGATATGGAGAAATCGATACATGAAGCGTATATAAGCAGAAGCCGATGGACGCGTAGAAGGGCGTAGATATGGAGAAATCGATACATAAAGCGTATATAAGCAGAAGTCGATGGACGCGTAGAAGGGCGTAGATATGGAGAAATCGATACATAAAGCGTATATAAGCAGAAGCCGATGGAGGCGTAGATACGGAGAAATCGATACATAAAGCGTATATAAGCAGAAGTCGATGGACGCGTAGAAGGGCGTAGATACGGAGAAATCGATACATGAAGCGTATATAAGCAGAAGTCGATGGACGCGTAGAAGGGCGTAGATACGGAGAAATCGATACATAATGCGTATATAAGCAGAAGTCGATGGACGCGTAGAAGGGCGTAGATATGGAGAAATCGATACATGAAGCGTATATAAGCAGAAGTCGATGGACGCGTAGAAGGGCGTAAATATGGAGAAATCGATACATAAAGCGTATATAAGCAGAAGTCGATGGACGCGTAGTAGGGCGTAGATATGGAGAAATCGATACATAAAGCGTATATAAGCAGAAGTCGATGGACGCGTAGTAGGGCGTAGATATGGAGAAATCGATACATAAAGCGTATATAAGCAGAAGTCGATGGACGCGTAGAAGGGTGTAGATATGGAGAAATCGATACATAAAGCGTATATAAGCAGAAGTCGATGGACGCGTAGAAGGGCGTAGATATGAAGAAATCGATACATGAAGCGTATATAAGCAGAAGTCGATGGACGCGTAGAAGGGCGTAGATATGGAGAAATCGATACATAAAGCGTATATAAGCAGAAGTCTATGGACGCGTAGAAGGGCGTAGATATGGAGAAATCGATACATGAAGCGTATATAAGCAGAAGCCGATGGAGGCGTAGTAGGGCGTAGATATGGAGAAATCGATACATAAAGCGTATATAAGCAGAAGTCGATGGACGCGTAGAAGGGCGTAGATACGGAGAAATCGATACATAAAGCGTATATAAGCAGAAGCCGATGGACGCGTAGATATGGAGAAATCGATACATGAAGCGTATATAAGCAGAAGTCGATGGACGCGTAGAAGTGCGTAGATATGGAGAAATCGATACATAAAGCGTATATAAGCAGAAGCCGATGGAGGCGTAGATACGGAGAAATCGATACATAAAGCGTATATAAGCAGAAGTCGATGGACGCGTAGAAGGGCGTAGATATGAAGAAATCGATACATGAAGCGTATATAAGCAGAAGTCGATGGACGCGTAGAAGGGCGTAGATATGGAGAAATCGATACATAAAGCGTATATAAGCAGAAGTCGATGGACGCGTAGAAGGGCGTAGATATGGAGAAATCGATACATAAAGCGTATATAAGCAGAAGTCGATGGACGCGTAGAAGGGCGTAGATACGGAGCATATAGTTGCTGCACATTCTTCTTTGAGTTATATATTATATTTGGGGTTTTACGCCTGCATCAGCACCATTTTGGGCTATATCGCTAACGGGCAGTTTACCTAACAACACCTTTCCTGGGCAGGCTCAAGCGGTTAACCAGTACTTGGGTGCACCAACCTCCGTAAGAAACTGCCAATTTTTTATATAAATGAGACACGGCCTCAGCGGGGCTCGAACCCGTGACCATCAGTGATGATAGGTTACAGTGTAAATATAAACTGAATCTCACATGAAAAGGTTAAATATCAACTGAATCTCGCGTGAAATGGTTAAATATCAACTGAATCTCACATGAAATGGTTAAATATTAACTTAATCTCACATGAAATGGTTAAATATTAACTTAATCTCACATAGAATGTTAAATATCAACTTAATCTCGCATGAAATGGTTAAATATCAACTGAATCTTGCATGAAATGTTAAATATCAACTGAATCTCACATGGAATGTTAAATATCAACTGAATCTCACATGGAATGTTAAATATCAACTGAATCTCACATGGAATGTTAAATATCAACTGAATCTCACTTGAAAGGTAGAAATATCAACTGAAAGGATATCACTGTAGCAATAGCAAAGACGACCTACCTTTCACTGCATCGTTCACTGGCATACC
Organism: Archivesica marissinica; assembly: GCA_014843695.1. NCBI lineage: Eukaryota > Metazoa > Mollusca > Bivalvia > Venerida > Vesicomyidae > Archivesica > Archivesica marissinica. The sequence goes on along the minus strand of CM026392.1, from coordinate 40,790,025 downwards.
AAGATAGGTTGCAAACTCTTCAGCATTTATGGAGGAATAGGCTTGCGATACAAGGATGAAGGCACGCTTTCTTGTTGCTTCTATAAAAACATATAAAGTAAAGTAAAAAATCCTCACACCCACCCATGAAACCTTCCACCTACCCGTGGAACCTCCCACCTACACATGGAACAGCCCACCTACCTATGGAACCACCCACCTACCCATGGAACCTCCCACCTACCCATGGAACCTCCCACATATCCATGGAAACTCCCATCTACCATGGAACCTCCCACCTACCCATGGAACCTCCCATCTACCCATGGAACCTCCCACCTACCTATGGAACCTCTCAAACTACCCCTTCCCACTTACCAATGGAACCTCCCAACTTACATCTGGAACATTCCACCTACCTGTGCAAACTCCCACATACCCATGTAACCTCCCACATACACATGGAACCTCCCACATACCCATGGAACCTCCCACCTACCTATGGAACCTCCCACCTACCCATGGAACCTCCCACATACCCATGGAACCTCTCAAACTACCCCTTCCCACTTACACATGGAACCTCCCACATACCCATGGAACCTCCCACATACCCATGGAACCTCTCAAACTACCCCTTCCCACTTACACATGGAACCTCCCATCTACCTATGGAACCTCCCACTTACCCATGGAACCTCCCACATACCCATGGACCCTCCCACATACCCATGGAACCTCTCAAACTACCCCTTCCCACTTACACATGGAACCTCCCACATACCCATGGAACCTCCCACATACCCATGGAACCTCCCACATACCCATGGAACCTCTCAAACTACCCCTTCCCACTTACACATGGAACCTCCCACATACCCATGGAACCTCCCACATACCCATGGAACCTCCCACATACCCATGGAACCTCTCAAACTACCCCTTCCCACTTACACATGGAACCTCCCACATACCCATGGAACCTCCCACATACCCATGGAACGTCCCATCTACCATGGAACCTCCCACATACCCATGGAACATCCCACATACCCATGGAACCTCCCACATACCCATGGAACATCCCACATACCCATGGAACCTCCCATCTACCATGTAACCTCCCACCTACCCATGGAACCTCCCATCTACCATGGAACCTCCCACCTACCTATGGAACATCCCACATACCCATGGAACCTCCCACATACCCATGGAACCTCCCACCTACCCATGGAACATCCCACATACCCATGGAACCTCCCACATACCCATGGAACCTCCCACCTACCCATGGAACCTCCCATCTACCCATGGAACTTCCCACATACCCATGGAAACTCCCACATACCCATGGAACCTCCCACCTACCCATGGAACCTCCTACCTACCCATGGAACCTCCCACATATCCATGGAAACTCCCACATACCCATGGAACCTCCCACATACCCATGGAACCTCCCACATACCCATGGAACCTCTCAAACTACCCCTTCCCACTTACCAATGGAACCTCCCACATACCCATGGAACCTCTCAAACTACCCCTTCCCACTTACACATGGAACCTCCCAACTTACACCTGGAACATTCCACCTACCCGTGCAAGCTCCCACATACCCGTGCAAGCTCCCACATACCCGTGCAAGCTCCCACATACACATGGAACCTCCCACATACACATGGAACCTCCCACATACACATGGAATTTTCTGTTCATATCATAAGTACATTTATACACAACAACATCATTATAACCAATTAGCCGACATGCAGAAATATGAGCCAAATGTTTTGTTTGTGTTACAAATTAACGCAATTGACGCAACATTACACTTATCGTTTCACATATACCAACCTAACACAGCGGTCATTATGTCCTTGTACGACTCGGTCCACTCTTTCTGCAGGGTTTCGTAAACACCAGAAAAATCTCGCTGCCATATTTTCTGTCCTACAGCCCATATCTGAGCTAGTTCTGGTGTGGCCTGAAATGTTGAGGAATACCATAAATTACTTGGCCAACTTGGTACAGGGTCATTCAAACATGCGTGTGTTTTACGTTTATTTAGCATCGCTACCGGTTGCCCATACATTTATGAGCGACGCCTCCTGAAGAGATTAGTCATTTTAGATTTTTTTTGGGAGTGTGCAATGATACAGACAGAGACTTAAAAATGAGTGCCAAAAACAATTTTTTAATGTGTTAAAATGGTATCCATAGTTACGTTCTAGAAAAGAAAGCACCCTAACACTGAACATTTCTTCAAATTGCACTGGCCAAACATGCATGTTCTGGTGTCCCATCTTATCAACCTGTCTTATATGCGAGTGCATGCCAAAACTCCCAGACTTCAGGACCAAAGTAGGGGGGTCGTTTTATCAGCGAGATCGTCTTATATTCGAGCATGGACAGTACTAAATTTGACTGTCTTCTTGAGTTTTTAAATTCTCGTTGGAATTCTAGATAGGGGGAAAAACCCACATTTGTGAGCATGCGTAAATTATTTATTGTTAGGAGGCCCAATAAATGGTGAAATTAATTGCTGTCAACATCGAACAAAGTAACATGAATGTCTTCTAGTTCCAATTATGTTATATTTCGGGTTTTATGCCTGCATCAGCACCATTTTGGGCTATATCGCCGGTGGGCAGTTTACCTAACAACACCTTTCCTGGGCAGGCTCCAGCGGTTAACCAGTACTCGGGTGCACCAACCTCCGTAAGAAACTGCCAACTTTTTCATATCAATGAGACGCGGTCTGAGCGGGGCTCGAACCCGTGACCATCAGTGATGATAGGTTACAGTGGTATACAAGTCAGCGACCTTAACCACTCGACCACGGAGGCAGGCAGACCTTCTAGTTCCAAGCATGATAAAACCTATTACAAATATAAAGCTTGAAATATTATGAAAATGTAAAAAATCCATACCATATCTAGTGCGGAAGTAGTGATAGCGCAGTGGTAAAGCGTTCGTTTCAGGTACGAAAGAGCCGGAGTTCGAGCCCTGTTGAAGCCGTTATGATTGTGCCCTTAGGTATTTGGCAAGGCATTTAAATTCCACGTTGCCTTTTCTCTTTCCCTCATGACGATGGATTCCATAATGAATGAGGTCTCAAGACTGATTAATATAAGTTGTAAGAACTTGTTTCGCAATCTAGCTCAAATAAATTTGTATAAATATCTGCTGACAAATGTATGCTTTACATTTTTCTATTTGGTCCCCATGTTTGATCAACTCTCCAGTTGCACACATCATCTTATGTAGTATTATTGCACATTCTGTTAGATATAAACAAACTACGGCGGAAAATGGAAGTGTCCAGTTAATGGGTTAATCCAGTTAATTGAATGTTAATTGGCATTTTAATTACCCCTTTTGGAACCTCACTATCAGCATTTACTTCCCTTGATATTAGCTGTTTTGTGTTATTCGATAAATGAAGAGTTGACCTATTTATTGATTTAAAAGAAATGACGATGCAGCATACTATGCAGAAGTTATGATCGAAAAACATTGTTTTTTGGGCGGAAAAGTGTCGCCAACCAGTAGAATCTGAGTCTTTCTAAAAGGTAATACATCGAATACAAGCAGAGTTTTCATGGTATAAATCAATCTTACTGTTTTCACTGTCTGGGGTATTCGTTTCCACAGGAACTTGGCATTACACCTGAAATACAATGTCAAGTCTTGATCAGTGCTGTAGCCTGATGCTAACTATAACCGAGGTGAACTTTCTATGGTGGTCCGGGGGCATGCAAAGGTCTTTGAAGATGTGTAAACAAGATCGAAACAAATACGATTTTCTACTACTTACTTGTTTTCTACATATAATGATATACATGTACTTGTTTTCTACATATAATGATATACATGTACTTGTTTTCTACATATAATGATATACATGTACTTGTTTTCTACATATAATGATATACATGTACTTGTTTTCTACATATAATCATATACATGTACTTGTTTTTTACATATAATGATATACATGCTTTCCAAATTTTAACAGAGGTGAGAGTCTCATTTCCGTACCGTAGTCAGAGGCAAATTTCAACTGAGGTAATCTAGAGTGGTCCAGGGGCATGTTCCCCTTTAAAATTATTGGGGTATAGAAGCGATTTCCTGCAGAGAAAGCTCAATAAGCTATACAGAGAAAGCTCATTAAGCTATACAGAGAAAGCTCAATAAGCTATACAGAGAAAGCTCAATAAGCTATACAGAGAAAGCTCTATAAGCTATACAGAGAAAGCTCAATAAGCTATACAGAGAAAGCTCAATAAGCTATACAGAGAAAGCTCTATAAGCTATACAGAGAAAGCTCTATAAGCTATACAGAGAAAGCTATATAAGCTATACAGAGAAAGCTCAATAAGCTATACAGAGAAAGCTCAATAAGCTATACAGAGAAAGCTCAATAAGCTATACAGAGAAAGCTCAATAAGCTATACAGAGAAAGCTCTATAAGCTATACAGAGAAAGCTCAATAAGCTATACAGAGAAAGCTCTATAAGCTATACAGAGAAAGCTCAATAAGCTATACAGAGAAAGCTCAATAAGCTATACAGAGAAAGCTCTATAAGCTATACAGAGACAGCTCAATAAGCTATACAGAGAAAGCTCCATAAGCTATACAGAGACAGCTCAATAAGCTATACAGAGAAAGCTCCATAAGCTATACAGAGACAGCTCCATAAGCTATACAGAGACAGCTCAATAAGCTATACAGAGAAAGCTATATAAGCTATACAGAGAAAGCTCAATAAGCTATACAGAGAAAGCTCAATAAGCTATACAGAGACAGCTCAATAAGCTATACAGAGAAAGCTCAATAAGCTATACAGAGAAAGCTCTATAAGCTATACAGAGAAAGCTCAATAAGCTATACAGAGAAAGCTCTATAAGCTATACAGAGAAAGCTCAATAAGCTATACAGAGAAAGCTCAATAAGCTATACAGAGACAGCTCTATAAGCTATACAGAGACAGCTCAATAAGCTATACAGAGAAAGCTCCATAAGCTATACAGACAGCTCAATAAGCTATACAGAGAAAGCTCCATAAGCTATACAGAGACAGCTCAATAAGCTATACAGAGAAAGCTCAATAAGCTATACAGAGAAAGCTATATAAGCTATACAGAGAAAGCTCAATAAGCTATACAGAGAAAGCTCAATAAGCTATACAGAGACAGCTCAATAAGCTATACAGAGAACGCTCAATAAGCTATACAGAGAAAGCTCTATATGCTATACAGAGAAAGCTCTATAAGCTATACAGAGAAAGCTCAATAAGCTATACAGAGAAAGCTCAATAAGCTATATAGAGAAAGCTCAATAAGCTATACAGAGAAAGCTCAATAAGCTATACGGAGAAAGCTCTATAAGCTATACAGAGAAAGCTCTATAAGCTATACAGAGAAAGCTCAATAAGCTATACAGAGAAAGCTCAATAAGCTATACAGAGAAAGCTCAATAAGATATACATAGAAAGCTCTATAAGCTATACAGAGAAAGCTCTATAAGCTATACAGAGAAACCTCAATAAGCTATACAGAGAAAGCTCAATAAGCTATACAGAGAAAGCTCAATAAGCTATACAGAGAAAGCTCAATAAGCTATACAGAGAAAGCTCTATAAGCTATACAGAGAAAGCTCAATAAGCTATACAGAGAAAGCTCTATAAGCTATACAGAGAAAGCTCAATAAGCTATACAGAGAAAGCTCAATAAGCTATACAGAGAAAGCTCTATAAGCTATACAGAGACAGCTCAATAAGCTATACAGAGAAAGCTCCATAAGCTATACAGAGACAGCTCAATAAGCTATACAGAGAAAGCTCCATAAGCTATACAGAGACAGCTCAATAAGCTATACAGAGAAAGCTCAATAAGCTATACAGAGTAAGCTATATAAGCTATACAGAGAAAGCTCAATAAGCTACACAGAGAAAGCTCAATAAGCTATACAGAGACAGCTCAATAAGCTATACAGAGAAAGCTCCATAAGCTATACAGAGACAGCTCAATAAGCTATACAGAGAAAGCTCAATAAGCTATACAGAGACAGCTCAATAAGCTATACAGAGAAAGCTCAATAAGCTATACAGAGAAAGCTATATAAGCTATACAGAGAAAGCTCCATAAGCTATACAGAGACAGCTCAATAAGCTATACAGAGAAAGCTCAATAAGCTATACAGAGAAAGCTATATAAGCTATACAGAGAAAGCTCAATAAGCTACACAGAGAAAGCTCAATAAGCTATACAGAGACAGCTCAATAAGCTATACAGAGAAAGCTATAAGCTATACAGAGAAAGCTCAATAAGCTATACAGAGAAAGCTCAATAAGCTATACAGAGAAAGCTCAATAAGCTATACAGAGAAAGCTCAATAAGCTATACAGAGAAAGCTCAATAAGCTATACAGAGAAAGCTCAATAAGCTATACAGAGAAAGCTCAATAAGCTATACAGAGAAAGCTCAATAAGCTATACAGAGAAAGCTCAATAAGAAACAACAAAAACCAACAACAAAACACATAAGCTAACAGAGAAACCATAAGCTATACAGAGAAGCCAAAGCTATACAGAGAAAGCTCAATAAGCTATACAGAGAAAGCTATATACTATACAGAGAAAGCTCAATAAGCTACACAGAGAAAGCTCAATAAGCTATACAGAGACAGCTCATAAGCTATACAGAGAAAGCTCAAAAATAAGCTATACAGAGAAAGCTCAAAAGCTATACAAACAGAGAAAGCCTATAAGCTATACAGAGAAAGCTCAAAACAATAAGCTATACAGAGAAAGCTCCATAAGCTATACAGAGACAGCTCAATAAGCTATACAGAGAAAGCTCCATAAGCTATACAGAGACAGCTCAATAAGCTATACAGAGAAAGCTCAATAAGCTATACAGAGTAAGCTATATAAGCTATACAGAGAAAGCTCAATAAGCTACACAGAGAAAGCTCAATAAGCTATACAGAGACAGCTCAATAAGCTATACAGAGAAAGCTCCATAAGCTATACAGAGACAGCTCAATAAGCTATACAGAGAAAGCTCAATAAGCTATACAGAGACAGCTCAATAAGCTATACAGAGAAAGCTCAATAAGCTATACAGAGAAAGCTATATAAGCTATACAGAGAAAGCTCAATAAGCTACACAGAGAAAGCTCAATAAGCTATACAGAGACAGCTCAATAAGCTATACAGAGAAAGCTCAATAAGCTATACAGAGAAAGCTCTATAAGCTATACAGAGACAGCTCAATAAGCTATACAGAGAAAGCTCCATAAGCTATACAGAGACAGCTCAATAAGCTATACAGAGAAAGCTCAATAAGCTATACAGAGACAGCTCAATAAGCTATACAGAGAAAGCTCAATAAGCTATACAGAGAAAGCTATATAAGCTATACAGAGAAAGCTCAATAAGCTACACAGAGAAAGCTCAATAAGCTATACAGAGACAGCTCAATAAGCTATACAGAGAAAGCTCAATAAGCTATACAGAGAAAGCTCCATAAGCTATACAGAGAAAGCTCCATAAGCTATACAGAGACAGCTCAATAAGCTATACAGAGAAAGCTCAATAAGCTATACAGAGAAAGCTATATAAGCTATACAGAGAAAGCTCAATAAGCTACACAGAGAAAGCTCAATAAGCTATACAGAGACAGCTCAATAAGCTATACAGAGAAAGCTCAATAAGCTATACAGAGAAAGCTCTATAAGCTATACAGAGAAAGCTCATAAGCTATACAGAGAAAGCTCAATAAGCTATACAGAGAAAGCTCAATAAGCTAAGAAGCTATACAGAGAAAGCTCTATAAGCTATACAGAGAAAGCTCAATAAGCTATACAGAGAAAGCTCTATAAGCTATACAGAGAAAGCTCAATAAGCTATACAGAGAAAGCTCTATAAGCTATACAGAGAAGCTCAATAAGCTATACATAAGCTATACAGAGAAAGCTCAATAAGCTATACAGAGAAAGCTCAATAAGCTATACAGAGAAAGCAAAAACCAATAAGCTATACAGAGAAAGCTCAATAAGCTATACAGAGAAAGCTCAATAAGCTATACAGAGAAAGCTCAATAAGCTATAACTATACAGAGAAAGCTCAATAAGCTATACAGAGAAAGCTCATAAGCTATACAGAGAAAGCTCAATAAGCTATACAGAGAAAGCTCAATAAGCTATACAGAGAAAGCTCCATAAGCTATACAGAGACAGCTCAATAAGCTATACAGAGAAAGCTATATAAGCTATACAGAGAAAGCTCAATAAGCTATACAGAGAAAGCTCAATAAGCTATACAGAGACAGCTCAATAAGCTATACAGAGAAAGCTCTATAAGCTATACAGAGAAAGCTCTATAAGCTATACAGAGAAAGCTCAATAAGCTATACAGAGAAAGCTCTATAAGCTATACAGAGAAAGCTCAATAAGCTATACAGAGAAAGCTCAAAACAACAAAAAACAACAAAAGCTCAATAAGCTATACAGAGAAAGCTCAATAAGCTATACAGAGACAGCTCAATAAGCTATACAGAGAAAGCTCAATAAGCTATACAGAGAAAGCTCAATAAGCTATACAGAGAAAGCTCAATAAGCTATACAGAGAAAGCTCAATAAGCTATACAGAGAAAGCTCAATAAGCTATACAGAGAAAGCTCAATAAGCTATACAGAGAAAGCTCAATAAGCTATACAGAGAAAGCTCTATAAGCTATACAGAGAAAGCTCAATAAGCTATACAGAGAAAGCTCAATAAGCTATACAGAGAAAGCTCAATAAGCTATACAGAGAAAGCTCAATAAGCTATACAGAGAAAGCTCTATAAGCTATACAGAGAAAGCTCTATAAGCTATACAGAGAAAGCTCAATAAGCTATACAGAGAAAGCTCAATAAGCTATACAGAGAAAGCTCAATAAGCTATACAGAGAAAGCTCCATAAGCTATACAGAGAAGCTCAATAAGCTATACAGAGAAAGCTCATAAGCTATACAGAGAAGCTCAATAAGCTATACAGAGAAAGCTCAATAAGCTATACAGAGAAGCTTATAAGCTATACAGAGAAAGCTCAATAAGCTATACAGAGAAAGCTCTATAAGCTATACAGAGACAGCTCAATAAGCTATACAGAGAAAGCTCCATAAGCTATACAGAGACAGCTCAATAAGCTATACAGAGAAAGCTCTATAAGCTATACAGAGACAGCTCAATAAGCTATACAGAGAAAGCTCCATAAGCTATACAGAGACAGCTCAATAAGCTATACAGAGAAAGCTCCATAAGCTATACAGAGACAGCTCAATAAGCTATACAGAGAAAGCTCAATAAGCTATACAGAGAAAGCTATATAAGCTATACAGAGAAAGCTCAATAAGCTACACAGAGAAAGCTCAATAAGCTATACAGAGACAGCTCAATAAGCTATACAGAGAAAGCTCAATAAGCTATACAGAGAAAGCTCCATAAGCTATACAGAGACAGCTCAATAAGCTATACAGAGAAAGCTCCATAAGCTATACAGAGACAGCTCAATAAGCTATACAGAGAAAGCTCCATAAGCTACACAGAGAAAGCTCTATAAGCTATACAGAGAAAGCTCTATAAGCTATACAGAGAAAGCTCTATAAGCTATACAGAGAAAGCTCAATAAGCTATACAGAGAAAGCTCTATAAGCTATACAGAGAAAGCTCTATAAGCTATACAGAGAAAGCTCAATAATCTATACAGAGAAAGCTCAATCACTGAAATCACGTTTAATCATGGTTTGTTCTAGTTGTGAAACTGACCCTCTTACCCCACATAAGCACCCCTCGACGTCAATACTGATTCCACATAGATTGACACATTAGTACTGCAGTCAAACAAATTATTATCAGAACAACACAGTGGATCCAGAACATAATTATTGCCAGTAACCTCTATGAAGGTGAGTCTTGACGTTTGCTTCAGGTGCGAAAGGCCCGGAGTTCAAGCTGCTCTGGAGTCGTTACGATTGCGTCCTTAGGCAAGGCATTTAAATTCCACATTGCTCCTTCTCTCTCCATCGTGGCGATGGATTCCATCAGGAATGAGGTCTCGAGAGTGATTAGAAGTGTGAAATCTGCCTTCAAGTTCCTAGCCCGGGTGTACAAAGTGTGACATCTGCATTCCAGGTTTCTAGCCTGGGTGTAGTGGTGTGACCTTGCCCATTAAACTGCCGGTCTGGGTGTCAAGGTGTACCATTGACTGTTCAGCTACAGCCTGAGTATCAAAGTTTAACCTTGACCGTTTCAGTTATGAGCATTGTTGTTGAAGTTTGACTTGTCATTTTAAGGCTTTAAGCCGTAAGCTACTATCTAGACTACTATACTGGCCATTGAAATACAAATCAATGCAATTTGGCAAAATATGATAGACATGCGTATATGTATACGTATTTCACGCCAAATATTTTAATTTAATATACATGTACTTACGTGTCATTCTGTAGCAGATATAAACACAGGAGTTTTCCATACACAACTGCGCTCGCCACACCCCCCGGAGACTGGAAGAAAAAATAATAAGAGGATATCTGTTTGTGATGATGATAATGATGATTGAGCTTATTTACCCTCGCCTCCGGCGAACCATATGGGCGAGCGAGATCTGTTTGTTTCAGTATATGATCAAATTATATTTCACATTGAAAGCATTATTATCATGTGTGGCATGGTAGTGGGTGTTAAGATGTCATCCATGGGATCTAGACATCTTGGCCCATTCTTGGGGGCAGGGTTCATTCTAGGTCAGAATTTTTGGGAGAAGTGAGAAAGCGCGTGACCACTTCCTTAAATGGTGTTCTTTAATATACTTCTGCAAAATAGGGTTAAAATGCACAGTACAACCATTAAATACAACATTTGAATAGAAGGAGTGCTTTATAATGGGCCAGTGTATCTTACTAGACACAATTTTGTTTGAAAATCGTAAAAATCAAAAAATATATTTTTTTTTAAATATGTTTTAGGGAGGGCAAAGTCAGGGTCCCTAGGGCGACAATTTCGCCCACATCGCCCTCTAAACTGATCCCTGCAGTTGGGGGTCAAAATTTCTGGCAGCCAATTAAACTCCTTTACACATCAAGTAAAAGTTACCAGACTACATAGCAAGTGCTAAGCATGTGATAAAGTTTAAGAACTGAACTAGACACCATTTGGGCACCAGGGAGGTTCGACACTAATAATACATGTAGACTTCAGGGATCAGTTTAGAGGGCGATGTGGGCGAAACTGTCGCCCTAGGGACCCTGACTTCGCCCTCTAGGGGCCCCACTTCTCCCTAAAAAAAATTTGTTTTTGGGTTTTTATGATTTTCAAACAAAATGTTGTCTAGTAAGATATACACTGGCCCATTATAAAGCACTCCTTCTATTCAAATGTTGTATTTAATGGTTGTACTGTGCATTTTAACCCTATTTTGCAGAAGTATAATAAAGAACACCATTTAAGGAAGCGATCACGTGCTTTCTCACTTCTCCCAAAAATTCTGACCTAGAATGAACCCTGGTAGTAGTATATACCTGAAGACAACAACGACAAGCCAATGAGGGGGACAACAACCCTTCCCCCATCACCAAAAAGCTAAACAGTTGAACTGTATTGAAAAAAGTGACAATGCATGTTGTGTTTCAATGTAAGCCTGGTTAAAAATATTGTTTGGTGGCATATAATGGGACGCTCTGTGATAATGGAGAATGCAATAGCAGTGCTTGACCTGGTATACTGTGGAGTCGGGACACCGTGTGAGCTTCCTGTGTGGTGTGCCCAGAGTTAGCATCCAGGTGTAGTTGTTACGATTGTGTTCTTAGGCATGACCTCCATGGTGTATTGCAGGGTTCCCTCTGTCTGAATGTTTGTCTACGCCACTTCTGTCGCCAATTGAAAAACACTGGAGCCAATTGAAAAACACTGGAGCCAACTAAGAGCACATGTTTTGTGGAATACATGACAAACATTCAGACAGAGGGAACCCTGCTTCTCCGCCATAAGATAATAGTGTTCAGTGCCAGTGCCAGTGGTAGTCTAAACATTTAGACTTGAAAATGTGACATTTTACTATCAAGACATAAATTTTTCAAAGTCTAATTTCTCTAAACGCTAAACCTCAATTACGCATAGCACATTTTATATTCTAAAAAGTTGTTTTTATAAATTAAAATTGCCAAAAAGATGAACATACCATTGCTTGAATTTTGCACAGTCTATAACGTCTCTTGACACAATATTATACATGAAATCAATGTTTAAATGTCATGGGAGAGATGTCGACCATTTTGGTTATTTTGCATGACGGAAAGCCAATATATTAATTTCATTACTTAGACGAAATTTTTTTGAAACATTTATCTCCAACGCCAAGTAAGATATCATTCAAAATCAATAAGAGGCATCTCTAATTTTCTATTACCTCCCTTGGCAGATAAAGTCTGATTTATACCAAAATGTAAATAGGTCCTTTTAGTTAGAATCCTTTGTTCTTACTGTTGTTCCCTAACGAGATGTTGCAGTATGACAAATGTGATTTTATCAAAATTGTGTTAATTAACTGATAACATTCTTTTACTGTACGAGATCTGTTGAGATATAGTAATTTAATACTCATAAGAAGCGATAGTGGAATAAAATTGCTAGCATGTTGTGCAAAGGAAACAACGATAAAAACAGCAGTGCTCGAAAAAATAGGATAGCCCGATGCCTGTATTCTTCTTCTTCCAATTATTGGACTGGATTCCGACTGGAATGTACTTAGTCCAGCGTGACTGGTCATGTCGGGCGAGGACAGCAGCCATCTCAAAAGGCTATGTACAGCATAAAAGTTTAAAACTATGTACACGGGCTTGTCGTCTAGTGGTTGCCCGCAGTCACTGGGAGGCTGGCGCCCAAGCAGGTCTTGAATGCCTCCAGTGTTGCGGTAGAAGTAGTCGAGGTTGGCAGTTGGTTCCAGTCGCGTGTGGTGCGTGGGAAGAAGGAGTGGTACAGCGTAGCATCAGTTATCCTCTCCTGGAACAGTCGCTGGGAGCCTCTGGTTCTGGAGTCGCTCTGTTGGATGAATGATGTGCTGTCGATCTCCACTAAGTCGTTTTGGATTTTGTACAGCATTGCCAGTCTGTTCTTCCTGCGTCTATCTTCAAGGCTGTAAGTTGGTCTCCATGGCGGTGACACAACCAGGAGTCCTGCTACTGTAGTCTTTAGTGACGTAACGTGCTGCCCGTCGTTGTACCTGCTCGAGTGCTTTGATATCTTTCTGGAGGTGTGGGTCCCAGACTGTTGATGCATACTCAAGAGCAGGTCGGACCATGGTGGTGTACGTTGCAGCTTTGACTTTGGGTGTACAGTCCTTGAAGTTTCTACGCAGGAAGCCCAGTAACCGATTACAGTCGCACAATGTTTGGTCCAGGATAGGTCACTACTAATTGTCACTCCTAGATATTTGTTACTGTCAACTACTTCTAACCTTTGTCCGTGTAGGGTGTAGGAGGTCTGCATGAGGTTTTTGCGCTTGGACGGGGAAACTCTGATGACGCTACATTTGGAAGCATTGAAACTCATCTGCCATGTCTTTTCCCACTCTTCCAAGGCTGTGAGGTCCTTTTGGAGAAGATTGCGATCGTGTTGGTTTGTCACATGTCTGAATAGCAATGAGTCGTCTGCAAACAATCTTGTTTCTGATGAAATGGCGGATTCAGGTAGGTCATTAATGTATGACAGAAATAGTAAGGGTCCTAAAACTGTTCCCTGAGGTACGCCTGACAATACATCTGCAGAAGTGGAGTGGCAACCTTCCAGACTGTATTAGTGTATAGAGCATACTCGCAATGTCGTTAAAAAGTCAACACTTGCAAGTCAGGGTAGGAGTTTCTCAAAATTTTCCATATTTACAAGTAGTTCTTAAAAACGGATAAAAGAGTCCATGTGTGTTTAGTGGACATAGCGATTGGACAGTACCCATTGGAAACCCCCCGAGGTGGTCTGGTCGGTTGTTGGGTGTTTCGTCAAACTACAAATTCGTCAAACTTACTATTGTGTATAAAACAGGTAGTTGTTTCGTCAACCTTATTTATATAGTAGTTTATTGTTATGGTCGCGGAGGTGTTACATACATAGTAGACGAAACACAAACAAGGCAATTATGCCTATTGTTGAAAAATCAATGATATTAGAAGTCATCTAGGTTCCTGACTAGATTGGTGTTTTGGGATACAATGATTTAAAGTAATATTGTTGATTATTCTGAAATACGTTTTCACAAAGCAGTGGAGAAAAAACGTATTTCAGAATAAAGTCCAAGATAATATGGCAGGACATTAATGATAAATGGAACAAGATTGTCTACTATTGTCTACTTTTATTTTGGTGCATTTAAATATATATACAAGCATACACAAATGGTGACATTAATAAAACACAATGACATACATGCATACATTAACACAAATCGAGACACAATGACAAACAAACATTACTATATAAATATAAGACTGACTGTTGAGAGATTTTATACAATTATACATTTATTGCATCTAATCTGACGAAACGAAATAAAGATTAGATTCATTAATGTATAATATAATAACAATCAAAAATATTTAAAATATACATGTATAACATTTCTGTTCTTATTAACGTCTAGAAGTCATCATCATGAACTGCATCTGTGGTGGTTGTAGGTCCAAGTCCTGCGATGTGACTCACGGTACGCAATAATTGGGTCGTCGTCAGTTCGTACTTATCCCACGCCTCGAAGAGTCGTCCGTGTAGTGAGGCATATTTCTTCCGATGTATTCTTGTCAGTAGGTGCTCGCTGACGAGGCGGATCTGCAAGTCGACGGTCTCTGCTTCGCCACGGAGTAGGGGTATCAAGACGTAAAAGCCTAAATTGGCTCTTCCAGCCTTCCCATTGATACGACGATGCCACCCTGAAATTAAAAAAATTAAATAATTTTACATACATTGTAATTACATTACTCTATTGAAATACACTGATGTAAAGCATCACAGGGCGCCGCCAATAGATGCACAGATGCAGGGCGTTCACTAGAAAGTCTTTCAGGGTCAATGACCTTGAGGTCAAAGTCAAGCTGGATTTTTCAAGCGTCAAGTTTGATTTTGTCAATATCATGTTGGTACTTTCCGTACAGATATGGTATGACCCAGACTAAAGAAAGAAATAATATATTAATGCTTACCCTCCACGTCATTGTTTGTCCGTATCTGCTGTCTGAAGACAGACCAGTTGTCGGGCCGCCAAACTGAACCATTGATCCAGGTCCGTTCCACATACTCAACAACGCGGTATACTGGGCCGCCCACTTCTGCTGCTGACTGTTTTAGTTCTTGAAATGCTGGTGGTATATGTTCTGATGGTAGGTAAGGTAATGACATTAACTTCCTGAAGAATATATATTTGTCCCCCTTGTTCATATAGGCTACAGCCAGACCTTCGCCTTGTATTTTTCTGTATATACGTTGATTCCAGTGGAACACACATCCTTTGATTATAGTGCCCGGGAACACATCTCGTATCGCCTGCCAAGTTGCTAAAATGGATAAAATTAGGCAATTAATAAGACATATATTTATTTATATATACTTATATTTACGGAATTATTAATATCCAGACCGTTTTCTTCAACAAACATTAATAAGACATACTTATATTTACGGAAATGTATTTAGTGAATATATATAGAGTTAATTGACTTACCAGCTTCAAAATCTAACATAAACCATTCTACCAGGGGCTGTCCAAGGTGTCCTCGCAAGCTGGTCAGAACCTGTAATATAGTATTAATATTCTATAGAAAACAGAGCACTATTATATCTTAATTTCGTTTTGAATAGATACATGTATATAATATATTTATTTTTAAATATTAATTTTCCTTGAAATAAAATCGTATTATATCGTAATATCTTTTTGCATAGATACATTTATATAATTTATTTATTATTAAATATTAATTTTCCTTGAAATAAAATCGTAAAAATGTATTAATGTTCATTACCTCGACATAATCTCGTTTCGTCCTTCGGGACATTAATATATAGACAAGTGGCACCTGTTTTGTGTCGTCGCCTTTTTTTACGAAACAGTGAATTGTTGCAAGCTGATAAAACGGCTGTTTTACTAGCTTGAAGGTACCATCTATGAACCATCGTCTGGCTGAGCGGAGGTGGTGTAATTGGTGTTCAGTCGCAAACATGATGTGGCGATGTCCGTCGACCCTAATGTCGTCTACTATGAATGATTCACCGATGAAGTCACGTTGAAGCTGCAGAAAAAAGGACACATCATATTAATGCATAACCTATATTACAGTGACAAAATGCAATACACAAAAACATATTTATAAGCATATTCTAACAGAATTTCTTAAAACAAAATTTAATTAACACAGTGACTGTAAATTAGTATCGTCTCTGTTTGAGCGACGCCTCATGTCATTTTAGATTTAGGAGGATAGTTCATTAAAACAGACAGAGCCCCATTCCAGAGTAATATATATACTATTTATTATGTACCTCAAACTCTAGATCTGTCGGATCGTCGGGCCGCTGTCTGCGATGGTGGTTTGCCGCCCGAGTTAAGTTGTCCGGATTAGGGAGGCTGACATCGTCTGGTAAAATCATTTCTTTCATAACTCTCTCTACTATTTGGGCAGCCGGCTCAAATACTCGTTGTCGTGCGATCTCTTTAACCTGAAAGTAGTTGGTACATGTGTTAAAGGATGGATTGGTGGTATACTTGTTACATGTGAAATTATTGTATATAGTGAAATAAGTATATAGTGAAAAAATCTGTAATAAAAACTAGTATAGTACTTTATAGTATAGTATCTAACTTTATAGTATAGTATCTAGAATTTATATATACATACTTTCACAGCGATCTTTACTTTCGTTGATGCTCCGGGGTCTGCGGGGTGGACGTGTCCATGGAGACTTGGTGTAAACAAGTCCCCAAATTGCTTTACACTGGCGTAGCACGTCAGCTTTTTGCTTCTGACGCTGCATGTCCAGTATGTACGGCCGTCTTTGGTAAGCTGAAATGAAATAAACACAATATAATTAATTATATTTTTTATTCTACGCATGTATATTCAGTGATTTATGAGGTACAATCATTAATCTTCTACTTAATAATATGTTTTATTAACGAAGAAAACAGACATTATTTGAATTGTGGAATAAATGAAACTTACCCTAGCGGTATATGTGTAGCCGTCGCTACTGATTAATTTGCGGCCACCACGCTTGCTGCCTCCCTCTACAACCTCGTAAGTAACGGGGGCATCAATGGGTATTTCCCTGTCTAATGGCCTGTCAACTAAGGTCACATCCAACGGTAAATGTGGCCTGTTGAAATCTCGATCGGGCAGATCAAATGTTATGTCTTCAATGACGGAAGGCGTCTCGAATTCGTCGTGGGTGGATATGTTATCGTCAGCGGGTCTTCTGATGAATGTCGTCGATAGATCCCTGATTGGAGAGGCTGTTACATCCAGTACTGGCGGCGTCGTGTCCATATTTACAGTAGAGTTGATGTGAGGGTCAACTACTTGTAAGTTCATTTCAATGTCACTACAGTTAGCGCATTTCCATGCCAGTTCTAATTCACCCTTACACATCCTACGATACTGATCGGCGGAGATGCCTGTGTTGCACTTCCGATGCTGCCAGCGTTCACATGTATCACAACAGACCGCATGCATCCGACGGGTAACTACGAGAGTACAGCGTATACAGTAATATTTGGTAGCCATGATTAATAGTGAAGAGAACAGACCAAAATCGCCTTTTAAACTAGTCGAATTAACTTGACGTTCATCACTTTGACAACAAACTGCTTCAAACACCTGACAAGAATGTACAAACATAATACACACCCACGCCAGCATCTAATTAACGTTCAAATCAACGCCAAACACATGCCTGCCACGTGCAATTAATTGGATCGTAATTTCCTTTTGATTATAATTGCAGTTATAACGATAGAGCGCATTTATTGTAAAACAAACAAAATCATCATCATGAATACACAACCCACTTGATATTGGCCTTGATGTTACTCAAATCAATAGTATTCTATAGTATTGAGCTATAACCATTAAAAGGTGTGATATACTATATTATCAGTCTGACGAAACATCCAATCCAGGTAGTACATAACACCATTTTGACGAAACCGTAGGTTGACGAAACCGTAGGTTGACGAAAACTCCGTAAACCGTCTGGTCAATAGCGTTCTGTGGTAGCTTCACCGAAATACACTCATAACATTAAAATAAATCACTATACAGGGCAGATATTAAGTCATTAATGTGTATTATGCTTAATAAATAGCTAAAATCACGTTACTTCGTTCTTATAGTATTGTTATATACTGGTGTTCGGTGTCTTTCGGTATTTCTAGTGACTACGGAAGAAAAATTATGTCGCGAAAAAATATGACACTCGCAAAATGTCGATTATAACCGCAATTATGGGGTTGTATTACGTGCTTTTTTGGAATTATTACATCTGTTGCGTCTAACAACAGATTACCTCTAATTCTTGGCCTTCTAAATCTTTCGCCAACGCACAAAAATCTGTAACTTGTTCCGTTTCCATTCCTTGCTATTTTACTAAATTCTAAACGACTCACAGTAATAATCATTATTGTCGTCTCAACATTGTAAGTACGAGTTTCTTCACTTTCTGCAATTCAGATCTCCATATTCTTGTTCACAAGAAATTATTAAAGATACTTCTTGCTAATTGTTTTGGTATCTACCACACTGTGTAATCACTAATATTGAATGTGTAATTACTAGTATTGTATTTGTAATTACTAGTATTGTATTTGTAATTGCAATCTGGCATTGTATTTGTAATTGTTTGTATTGTATTTGTGATTGCTTGTATTGTATTTGTAATTGCTCGTATTGTATTTGTAATTGCTGGTATTCTATTTGTAAATACTTATATTGTATTTGTATTAGTTTATACAAATTTATTTTAGCTCGATTGCGAAACAAGTTCTTATAACGTATATCAATCACTCTCGAGACCTCATTCCTGATGGAATCCATCGTCACGAGGGAGAGAGAAGAGACAACATTGGAAATTAAATGCCTTGCCTAAGGGCACAATCGTAACGCCTCCAGTGGGGCTCAAACTCTGGACCGTTCGCACCTGAAGCGAACGCGCATCCACTGCGCTCTCACGATGTATTTGTATTTACATATGTACTAGTATTGTATTAGCTCTAAACATCTTATGCTATGCAATAAAGTTGTTGTTGTCGTCGTCGTATTAAAACAAGCATTTACGGTTGACTGTCCTAAGAATAGACGAGTAAGCACTGTTACATTTATGAATAACAAAAAAACAACTAAGCATTGTTCATATTTCGCTTAGTTTAATAATATTTTATTGCATTTATAGAATAAATGCAATGACCAAAGCAAAATAAATTAACAGACCCCAGAATGCATAATATACGATTCATGGCATTGTTTTGCACAATATGTGTCAAGATATGTTGAAGCAAGTGGGTTTGGCCACTAACTAGCTAACTTATACATGTGCAGTGGAGATACACTATTCTACACGGAATCATAGTCACGCAAAGGTTTATCATTGCTATATATGTATACTTATGTTAGTACTAGTATGAGCCTCATGTATTGTATTGATTGTAATACCTCATGTATTCATGAATGTCATGAAATGAGAGAATTAAAGATATTTGACTTGACTTGACTTGGCCACAAGTTATATAACAACATTAGTTACGGACCTCCCTAATGTTTCCCTTCGACAACACTTTCGAAACAAGAGTCATTCAGATTTACTTCCGTTGTTCAAACTCAAAACTTGCGATCATCCGCCAATCTCCAACTTTACCCTCCTAAGCCAACTACTGAAGTTTTTAGGAAATCTTTCTTATATTCAGGGTCACACTTGTGGAATTCCTTCCCCTATCACATCAAAACAGCACACTCTGTTGTTGTTTTTTACGATTATTTATCCTCTCTACCGGTTGCCCATATGAGCGACGCCTCCTGAATATATTAGTCATTATAGATTTGTGGAGGATAGTGCATGATACAGACAGAGACCCATTCCAGAATCTCCTCTGGTTCGTTTACGTGCACGATGTACAGCACCGACATGATACCTCGGTTTAAAGTCCCATCTGAAAGACTGTTAATTGTATTAGGGTCAGACGGGGGATCGAACCTGCGATCCCTGGATTACCAGTCCAGCGTGTTACCACTGGACTACATATCCGTCTGTCTACAAACATATGTTGCTGTTGTCAAATATATATACGACTTAATCTAAGCTCACCAAGCACTAAAATGTGCATATAATATACTCTCGGGATCCCATATTATAGGCTGGAAATTCTTGTCACAATGTTGCATATCTGTTATATTGTTTTTCGTGTTGTTTGTTTTTGTAATTACATGTATAGAGTTTAATTACATGATATCACACTGTTTATTCGTATTCAATAATAGTTGTAATATTATAAATGTACCTTTATTATACATGTATGTGATAGCTCTCCTATAATGGAGGATAATAAAGAATCTATCTACATGTATCTATATATCTATCTATCTATCTGTATATCTTATCTATCTATCTATCTATCTATCTATCTATCTGGTTTACAGTCCCATCTGAAATACTGTTAATTGTATTAGGGTCAGACGTGGATCGAACCTGTGGTCCCTGGATTACTAGTCCAGCGTGTTACCACTGGACTATATATCCGTCTGTTACAAGCATATGTTGCTGTTGTCAAATATATATACGACTTAATCTAAGCTCATCACGCACTAAAATGTGCATATAAACGCGACAGACGAGAACCGATCAGGCATTAGAGAGCAGTACTCCCTGACTCGACAAGCCGTCCACGTCAGACAGACATAATGATTCAGAAATAATGTGTGTGTTTTACGTTTATTTATCGTCGCTACCGGTTGCCAATAATAGCGACGCCTCCTGAAGAGATTAGTAATTTTAGATTGTGGAGGGTAGTGCAATGATACAGACAGAGACCCAATCCGGGATCTCCTCTGGTTCTTTTACGTGCACGGTGTAAGGCACCGACACGAGACCTCGGTTTAACGTCCCATCTGAAAAACTGTTCATTTTATTAGGGTCGGACGGGGGATCGAACCTGCGATCCCTGGATTACCAGTCCAGCGTGTTACCACTGGACTACGGATCCGTCTGAAATAGGAGCAATGGAAGCATATTTATGCCGGGTTCATTAACAAATCAAAACAACTGTTATATTTTGAGATCCAAATTATACTATACTAGACGTCACAGAGAACGCACAATTCGGATAAGTGTGTTTTTACATGAAAAACAATAACTATATAAATACATAGTTTTAAACATTTTGGAATATTTTTAGTTGTTCAGTTTTGTAATAAAGATGTGATATATCTTTGATGGAATCCTTCGTATTTCGTTTGCATGTAATATATATAATCATATAATGTACGTGTGCGTTTTCTATGTCCTCTAGTATATAATGTAGGTGTGTGTTTTCTCTGTCCTCTAGTATATAATGTAGGTGTGCGTTGTCTATGTCCTCTAGTATATAATGCAGGTGTGCGTTTTCTCTGTCCTCTAGTATATAATGTAGGTGTGCGTTTTCTATGTCCTCTAGTATATAATGTAGGTGTGCGTTTTCTATGTCCTCTAGTATATACTGTATGTGTGCGTTTTCTATGTCCTCTAGTACATGGTGTAGGCATTCAATGCACATCCAACTTGAGAACATGCTATTTTTTGTTTTTATATAAAAATGTATCCTTCGGAACTCCACAACATATTTAAGCCTCAATGGGTATCAGACATTCTTTGACCTCAATCGTTACAGAGCCTTTTTTAACTGGAACACGCGCACACATCTAAATCAATCGGTTAAATCGGCTAAGGTTGGAGCAATATGCAGAAAACACGGACTACAAAATCATTTCTATGCCGATGACTCACAACTATATTTATCATTTAAGCCAACAGATCAAGTATCACAATCAGAAACAATACAGCGTGTGGAACAATGCCTGGAAGACATAACATCATGGATGAATTCAAACATGCTCAAACTGAACGCTGAAAAAACTGAAGTCATCGTTTTCTCATCAAAGCATAACTCCAGGCAAATTGGCGACATCTCTGTTACAGTGGGTGGCTCAAAGACCAAACCATCAGAGTGTGTAAGAAACTTGGGCGCTTTGCCCATATTAACTCCACCAGTAGATCATCTTACACGCAGTTGCGCAAAATCGGCCACATCAGACAATACCTTCCAAAAGACGCTACAAAATCTATTGTCAGCTCATTGGTAACATCTAGGCTGGACTACTGTAATGCTCTTTTGTATGGTGTCCCGCAGACAAAAGTGAACAGACTACAGAATGTACAAAATACGGCAGCTAGAATCATTTCAAGGACTTCACGCTACGATCACATTACACCTGTACTCAAAGATCTGCACTGGTTGCCAATACAATACAGGATAAAATACAAGATTCAGACTCATACGTACAAAGCTTTACATGAACAATCACCTGTCTACATCAGAAATCTATTGAATATCTACACACCTCGGAGAACTTTAAGATCACAAAATGATTCATCAACGTTAGAAGTGCCGAAAAGCAGGAATGTCTCTCTTGGTGATCGCAATTTCGCCGTAGCGGCTCCAAGATTATGGAACTCACTTCCCTCTGGAATCAGGGACGCTCCGTCCCTATACTCGTTCAAGTGGTCGTTCAAGACACACTATTTCATTGAGATACATGGGAACTAGCTGAATTTTAGGAAAAATAAATTTGATTTCATTCCAGTAATTGGAAATTTGGGTTTTATTCCAGTAATTGGACTATTTATTACTACATGTATTTACTTTTTAAAAAAATCACTTGAATTTTTAAATTTATATTCGTTTATTAACGTAAGTGTCTCTTTTAAATATCATTGGTCTTAGCGTTTTATTCGTAGGTTACGTTATATAAAAAAATTATTTTTTTATCTATAAAATTCTTTAAGCCCATTTCAGTCTATCGATTCATTCTCTCATTTTATTAAATTTATACCAGCATTATATTAATTGTTCGTAGTTAGTTTATACAAATTTATTTTAGCTCGATTGCGAAACAAGTTATTTCAACTTATATAAATCACTCTCGAGACCTCATTCCTGATGGAATCCATCGCCACGAGAGAGAGAGAAGAGGCAATGTGGAATTTAAATGCCTTGCCTAAGGGCACAATCGTAACGGCTCCAGTGGGGCTCGAACTCCGGACCTTTCGCACCTGAAGCGAACGCGCATCCACTGCGCTATCACGACTTCCACTTACTAGTGTTCGTAGTTGTCCTTGTCTCATATGAATTTGTTTTATCGGTCATATTTAAGATCTATTATCACCTTAACACATGTTGTTTTGTTTGCATATACTATGTTTACATATCTGTGATATGTCATATGTTAGTATGTAAAGCGCCCTTGAACGTGTATTTGTACATGAAAAGGGCGCTCAAGAAATCTGGTATAATAATAATAATAATAAAAAAGGTTGGCTATAGCTATACTAAACAACAAGCCCTCTATGGTTATTATAATTATATCCAATAGAGATTATCTCTTTTATAACATTTTCAATAGTGTTTTGTCCAATGGATCTATATATAACTGCCAACTGTGTTCCCACACGCATATAGAAACACTGTTTATATTAATGTTTTCATTGGGAACTACACATGGGGGCCTTAGTGCTGGTTTTGATCAGTTAGCATTCTTTCTTTTTTGTAGATCATCAACTACATTGAGTTACATTATGGTTAACGCATTGCAATTTGGTGTCTATGGATTCCCAGTTACCTCATTTATTGAGAAAAAAGCAGTTTGATATGCTTTCCTTGTTGCACTGAAATTCTTCACATTTCCCAAACGTGCAACAATTGTTCTCAAATGCAGGTTGAAGTGAAAGGTCCGGAGTTCGATCCCAGCTGGAGCCGTTACGATTGAGCCCTCATGCAAGGCATTTAAATTCCACGTTGCCTCTTCTCTCTCCCTCGTGGCGATGGATTCCATCAGGAATGAGGTCTCGAGAGTGATTAGTTCTTTTACATGCACGGTGTAAAGCACCTCGGTTTAACGTCCCATCTGAAAGACTGTTAATTTTATTAGGGTCAGACGGGGGATCGAACCTGCGATCCCTGGATTACCAGTCCAGCGTGTTACCACTGGACTACAGATCCGTCTGTATTGGTCACCTACAAAGACTATGCAGTAATCTAGGTCGGCCCAATGTCGATGCATGTCCGGCAAGCTAATAACGACAGTATGTCGTATGCGTCTTGGCCACCAATAACGACATTATGTCGTATGCATCTTGGCCACCAATAACGACATTATGTCGTATGCATCTTGGCCACCAATAACGACATTATGTCGTATGCATCTTGGCCACCAATAACGACATTATGTCGTATGCGTCTTGGCCACCAATAACGACATTATGTCGTATGCGTCTTGGCCACCAATAACGACATTATGTCGTATGCGTCTTGGCCACCAATAACGACATTATGTCGTATGCATCTTGGTCACCAATAACGACATTATGTCGTATGCGTCTTGGCCACCAATAACGACATTATGTCGTATGCATCTTGGCCACCAATAACGACATTATGTCGTATGCGTCTTGGCCACCAATAACGACATTATGTCGTATGCGTCTTGGCCACGTTTTGATTCAATTTGAAGATTTCAACAACGTCTAGGAATACCATACGAAGACGCATTATAAGTGTGACAGGGCCAGGCCCGTAGGCAGGAATTTTCGTAAGGGGGTGCGTAATATATCAACTGGTCGAAGGGCCGGCATTGCTAGGGGTCCTGGTGTATGAACCCCTGATTTGTTTAAAGACTACAATGCAGGAGATTCATTCAGGGAAATCTATTTTACATCTGTATTTACCTCAGAATAAGGATAGAGAAAATAACAAATAGTGGATAATGAACCGTACGTACCCAGGAACGACTGGAGAAAATTAATTATAACATTTATAATAACTTTAACTATACTATTTTAACATTTACGTTCTGATTGAGCGGACCTCGGCGGGAAAAGGGGGGTGCGTACGCACCAATCGCACCCCCGCTGCCTACGGGGTCTTTAAATATGTGGTGTTCTGACAACCGTGCACTCCGCATTAACAACACTTAAATGGGATGTATTATGGGGAAATTGGGAAATACATACTTCTTCCAGCAAAATTAAAATGTATTAAAATGAGTTGATGTAAAATGTATAGTCTTTTGATTATCGCGTGCATATTATCTCGCTGGTCGATAATTTATCTAAACTATTATATGTCTGTGTTGTTCTCCAACTATGTCAAGTGTCAGCGACTTTATGGTTGTATTATATATTTATTACCTGCTCAGGCCGTGTCTCATTTATATGAACAAGTTGGCAGTTTCTTACGGAGGTTGGTGCACCCAAGTACATGTACTGGTTAACCGCTGGAGCCTGTCCAGGAAAGGTGTTGTTAGGTAAACTGCCCGCCGGCCGGCGATATAGCCCAAAATGGTGCTGATGCAGGGGTAAAACCCAAAATATAACATATAACATATTTATTGGCTGTATCTCATGTCCAGACGCGTAGCTAGGCTTACGCACGTACGCACGTGTATAAGATTAATTTTGACAGTTACTGAATATGAAATTAAATAAATGCGAAAAATGCAATAAAAACTGGATCGTAAGGGGGTAGGGGGGGGGGGACACAGACATTGATCATTCACAAGAAAGCAGACATGCACGAAATGCCAACATATATTGAATGTAGCTGATGTTCACAGTAGATAATCGTCACCTGAAACCATATAGCAGGAACAAATCGCCGGGTGGGGCATACCCCCGGACCCCCTATAATGGTGCGTAATCCATATTTAGGCCTAGCTACGCGCCTGAATTGTCAGTCAATGTACTTTGATTGATATGTATTCGATATTATACATAATATTAAGAGTTCAGCGCAAGCAGACGGTTTTATCAATAACGTTATACGTTTGAGATCGTCCCCGTAAATGCGAGGTCGCGGTGGCCCGAGCTACACTGTACCGGTAAACTCTTGACCTAAGGTTGGCAATCATTAACTTTTGTCGCAATGTTGAGTTGTTAATAGTAATATCATCATAGCGGCTGAACTATAAACCTAGTGGTTGATATCATGTGTGTTGACGTGTAAAGCGACGCTATATCGGTGAAAAAAGCACATGTAGATACTGTCAGGCGCGTAGCTAGGCTTAAGCATGTATGCACGTGCGTAAGATTTATTTTGACAGTTCCTGAAAATGAATAAATGCAATAAAAACTGGATCGTAGGGGGGGGGGGTAAGGGGGACACTGACATTAATCATTCAGAAGAAAGCAGACATGAACGAAATGCCAACATATATTGATTGTAGCTTATGTTCATAGTAGGCAAAAGTCACCCGAGACCATATAGCGGGGGGGGGGGGCGGGGCGTCTCCGGGTGGAGCATGCCCCCGGACCCACTAGGATGGTGCGTAATCCATATTTAGGTCTAGCTACGCGCCTGCTAGTGATTGATATCATATGTGTGTTGACGTTTAAAGCGACACTATATCGGTGAAAAAAACACATGTAGATGTTATTACATCTTACAAATTTGATTGTGTTTATTACGTTTATTTATCGTCGCTACCGGTTGCCCATATGTGCGACGCTTCCTGAAGAGATTAGTTATTTTAGATGTTGGAGGATAGTGCATGATACAGACAGAGACCCATTCCAGAATCACCTCTTGTTCTTTTACGTGCACGGTGTACAGCACCGACACGAGACCTCGGTTTAACGTCCCATCTGAAAGACTGTTAATTTTATTAGGGTCAGACGGGGGATCGATCCCTGGATTACCAGACTTAGACTTATAGACGCCGTAACATCCGTTACGTTACCTAATATTATTAAGATTTTCCACGCATCAAAAGAGTCGGCCATTTAAAATTACACAACTGGCCACATGTGCAATCAGATATTTTAGGCGCGAAAATGACAGCAGACGATATGCATAAGACAAATATATATAGTACATGGTGAATCAATGATGTCGTATATTAAATAGATTAATGTATTTATATAATGCATTACTATTTATATATGACAATAATAACATTTCGTGCAAATAGTGTTTGTTTTTCATATATTTTGCACACTGTTTTCCAAATATTTGCTACATATTCTGAGTATTTCAACTAATATACACGATGTTTAGTTTATACACATTCATTTTAGCTAGATCGTGAGACAAGTTCTTACAACTTATATTAATCACTCTCGAGATCTCATTCCTGGGAATCCATCGCCACGAGAGGGAGAAGAGGCAATGTGATATTTAAATGCCTTGTCGAAGGGCAAACATATTAACGTATACTGCTGGGTGCGAACTCAGGGCATTTCGCACCTGGCATTAGCATGGGTGCCATTCTGTCGATTTTTAACTTCTGGCAAAATGACGTTGATGTGATCAGAAACTCAATACGGCCCACTTAATAGTCTCAGTGTTAAAATATATTTATTTGACTGACCAGGCATAATATATCGACGCCTGTTCGCAGGCTAACCTGGCATAACGTGTGTGTGTTTTACGTTTATTTATCGTCGCTACCGGTTGCCCATATGAGCGACGCCTCCTGAAGAGATTAGTTATTTTAGATTTTGGAGGATAGTGCAATGATACAGACAGAGACCCATTCCAGAATCTCCTCTGGTTCTTTTACGTGCACGGTGTAAAGCACCGACACGAGACCTCGGTTTAACGTCCCATCTGAAAGACTGTTAATTATTAGGGTCAGACGGGGGATCGAACCTGCGATCCATGGATCGCAGAACAATGTGGCAGAACAAAATAATGTAAATAGAGTCAACATTGATGGTAAAGTCAGACGGTGTTATTGATATAATGGTCTGGGATTGGTTGAATAAATGTAGGGAAGCCCTTAAGAGTTATTGGTACATGAACTGATTGGCTGAGTAGGTATTGACACAAATAGTGGAAATGACTTCTAAATATTAAAATACAATATATGAGCTGCATTTTGGAATATTTAAAATTCTAACACGACCCAGCTAATAACATACATACTTGTAGAGTAAAATCTACCTCGGGTTATTCTGCGATATACCTACCTTGAACTATGCTGCGCGCACGGTGTTTTGGCTATTCCATTTATACAATGCGTGTAAAGTTTTATGAATGAAAGTCACGTGGTGTTTGTAAATAATACCGCGGGAATTCGCGGAAGTGAGCTATTTTTAGAATCAGATAATCTCTTGTCCGTCTTGTTTTTCTGTTAAGTAACGTTTCAGTTACTATTCTGTACAGTTTTATTTGACAAAATAAATAAAATTATTGATCAGTTACAACTTTTGTTCATTTATGCACTAGATTGATATTTTCCATAAAAAATAACGTCATCACGCGGGAGGAAATTTCGAAAGCCAAATGTACGGCGTTTGAAGAAAATACTCATTGATTCTCGTCTAAAATTATTAGAAGTAAGTCGTGTTAGAATCGAAATAATAAGTATCAACCGTAGTATATCGATCGCAGAATAACCCTCGTTTGTCGTTCTTATGCGTATAGTATTATAATTAAACAATTGTTCTCGTCATGCACAGTTTAAGCGTTGATATCCCGGATGTAAGTAACCCCCTCTTGGTAGTGTTGATGGTGATCCCGGAGGCTGCAACTATATTCATGGCAGCGGAACGTAACTTAGTTAGTATTCTTTACTGATATATCGTTGTCCAGCGAAACGTGACGTCTTGAGGTTTTGTTCTTCGGATGATTTCGGAAACACGGAGCACACAGACAGTCTTTACACTCGGAGCAGCATTATACGGCTTCTACATTTTAACCAGCTGTCCTACACGAGTCACACGTTATAGCGGACTGTCCCGGCATATCATACACGAGTCACACGTTATAGCGGACTGTCCCGGCATATCCTACACGAGTCACACGTTATAGCGGACTGTCCCGGCATATCATACACGAGTCACACGTTATAGCGGACTGTCCCGGCATATCCTACACGAGTCACACGTTATAGCGGACTGTCCCGGCATATCCTACACGAGTCACACGTTATAGCGGACTGTCCCGGCATATCGTCTGTGTCCAGTAAATGATGATGATGTACGTTTTATTTAAAGTCGCCACCGCATAAATGCATTTGGGCGACTGTATTCTCTAAGTTGTTTAGATCCTAAGGTGATTCGTTCTTCTGTGCTGGTTGTTCAATGATGATTGTGTGTTCTATGATGATTGTGTCCATCTTCTACGATGATTATTCCTATTCTTCTCTACGGTGATTATTTCGGTATTCTTTGATGATTCTTCTTCTATGAGGCTTATGTAGACTTCCTCTGATGGCTACTCCTTTCCGTGCCAGGGTGACAAGGCCTGGTCTGTACGTGGTCCTTTGTAGGGCCACCCTCCTCACTGTTGGTCACCCCGCAGCAGCATTTATACGGATCTGACAGTTAGACATCTGGTCGTCGATTGTCGCAAATCGGAGGAGCGTGGATCCACGACCGTTGCCGCTCTCTCAGGTCCGCCATCTCTTCTAAAGGCTGTTAGAGAGCAATCGAAAAGTGCCAGTAGACACGCCAAACACCATCCAGAAGAGACGACGGATCTGTCCTGATAGCCGTGGATCCACAAGTTAGAGAGATTTCCTATTCGCAAGATCGACGACCAGAAGATCCCAGAATCCTACGCTGCTGCTGCGGAATGTGCACCGGTCACGACGTGCACGTCGTGAGGAGATCGACCGGCTGTCCAGTAAAGGTGCACCATATTCTATTTATCTTATCTTCTAACCCAAAAAAAACAGAAGTCTATATATTACTCGATATCGTGACCTAAAGTTTTCATAATTTCAGTGAACAAACGACGTCACAGCATTACTATATGACGCCACGCGTTTATTAGTGAATAATTCTATGATTATACATACCGTTTTGTTTCCATCGTTATATCGCCTGCGGGTAGGATAAATAAATCATAAATGCCTCGTGAATGTAAAGCTCCATTTCATTTAGCATACCCACATTTCACATCCATACAAGAAATAAACACAACACATGTGTTTGTCCAACTTACACCATTTATTATTTCTTAAATTTTCTTATCTTTGCATTTATTGTATTTCTGTATGAGATACCATTTTCTTGTGATACAACAACACAAACTAAAGTTCAAACAGATCTATCAGCGGCGAAGAAACTAGTTGAATATTGGAACGGTCCATTGCGAGGTAGGGTATCGGCGTAAATATTCCCAGGAAATTATTGAAAACATCACTTCCTGCCATACGGCAGTATTATTATACGGCAGAATTTACAGCAATACAGATTGGAAATCTGATTATAGGAAAGTACATTTTGAAGAATGCGATTTGATCATGATTAATTTCTATTTTGTTTTTAATTAATTTTTACTTTTGCTTGAGAGAATAAATTATAAGAGTGGCCGGAGCCGCCGGACTTGTTGGCACCACCGTCCCACCACTATCTTCGCAGCTGTATATACATTCATTCATTGTTAGTAATAATCACGGTAATTCTATTTAACAAATGCGATAGTCAAAACAATCAGACGCGGAGGTTGATCTCAAACGTAATACTGCAGTAATGATCTAATATGAGCAATTTATCTTCCATTTTTATTATATGTGGAATCAAAGCACAACTAACTGTCATTTATACAGTTCCATTAAAATATCATGTCATTATATCTATACGGTAAATTGACAAGAGATTAGAATACCGTACTTATCCTAATGAATTTCGTTGACATTATATCCTTCAACGCTGTAGTCGTAATCAGGATTGGTATTTTTCGATTCAGGTTCAACATCTCTTGTTTTGTAGGAATATATTTATATTTATATATTCCTACAAAACAAGAGATGTTGAACCTGAATCGAAAATTACCAATCCTGATTAACGACTACAGCGTTGAAGGATTATGGATATAATGTCAAATATATATATATGTCAAAGAAATTCATTAGCATAAGTACGGTATTCTAATCTCTTGTCAAGTTACCGTATAGACCATAAACTCAGCATCAATGATTCTACGTGTATATTATATGTAGGCCAACATATACCACTGTTTCACTATGGGTCGATTAGTTGAGGCTCAAACACTAAAATAAGATAGTTCAACACCATACCACACGTGCCGACCGACCCACCTTGTTCTTAATAACATGCACAAAACACTCATTGAACGTTATATTAGAAAATTCAGGCATAAAAATAATTTATTGCATTTTCATCATTGTCATGAGAACACACTAGTGTAATCATATATAGCAACCGAACTAGTTCTCACCTCATGCACAATAATTAACAATGACAAAGTTCATAATCTGAGATAATATCCCACAAGCATGTAGCACATGTAAATAATATGCAGACAGAACAAAACCAACACACGATAATTAAAATAGCTAAAGGCCCCCGCCCCCCCCCCCCATATGTTGCTGTTCACATTAGTACTCTAGACTAGTTCCTGTGCTTCTAAAGACGGCAATCCTAATACTAATGAGAGACATTTTCTATTACCTCCCTTGGCAGATAAAGTCCGATTTATTCCGAAATGTAAATAGGTCCTTTTAGTTGGAATCCTTTGTTTTTATTGTTGTTCTCTAACCAGATGTTGTGGTATGATAATGTGATTTTATCAATATCGTGTTAATTAACTACTAACATTGGTTTTACATATAAGTGCCCATTGGATATACTGTAGGAGATCTGTCGTGTTATAATAATTTAATAATCATAAGAAGCGATAGTGGAATAATATTGCTAGCATGTTATGCAAAGCAAACAACGATAAAGACAGAGGAAAACATTTAATCGGACCTATCTACTTTTAGGAAGTATTCAGGGGCTGTAACTGACCGATGTCTCTATATAGCCATCTATGCTTTTGTATGTGCAACAGTTCACCTACGTTACATAAGTCCCACAGTAACGTCGTCAAATGTAGCCTCTAGCTACCTCCCTTGACGTTTCGATGACGAATGTTAATGACGTAATAACAACGTTCACGTGTTGGACTACGTCAAATGGTGCGGTAGTAAATTGATAATTAGACGTCCACTTTGGACATATCGATGGCAGTTACTATTGTTGGGACAATATATAGTTGTAATACGTGCAAGTAAAACAAGTATAGTAAATAGTTGCAAGAACTCACTTGTAGTTGTGAAAATAGTGTTTATAGTTGTAAAAACTTTTACGAGTTAAAGAAAACAACAATCACCTTAAAATGTGTGCCCCCTCCACTCACTAAATTATGTGCCCACCCACGTGCTCCCTCACACTGCAACTTGTAATTCCGGGTCCGTGGTCCTACCCAGGTCAGTGCTTGAAATACTGCTCGAAGGGGCATCAGGGTCTCCCTCTAGCAATAATAGTACCATACAGACATGTCAATATTACATCAACGTTATTGCATTTTTTGGCTTATTTGGATTTTCAATTGTCTGTGATAATCTAAAGGCCCGGGCCTTCAGTGCTGTATAGCAGCAATCGAGATATACGATCCTGCTTATAGGCAAGTGCAACCATGCATAATGCATATTGAGTCACTATATTTATGTAAGTAGGGCGACTATATTGCCCACATCGCCCTCTAGAATGAATGCTAAACACGTACCTGATAACACTAACTGAAATTTGGAAATAGTTAGGCATACAGACGTGTGTGTGTTTTACGTTTATTTATCGTCGCTACCGGTTACTCATATTGAGCGACGCCTCCTGAAGAGATTAGTCATCTTAGATTGTTGGAGGATAGTGCAATGATACAGACATAGACACATTCCAGAGTCTCCTCTGGTTCTTTTAACGTGCACGGGACACGAGACCTCGGTTTAAAGTCCCATCTGAAAGACTGTTAATTGTATTAGGCTCAGACGGGGGATCGAACCTGCGACCCCCTGGATTACCAGTCCAACGTGCTAACCACTGAACTACAGATCCGTCTGTGCATACAGACTGTATAGTTTATGTTAATTATATGATAAGAAAGTAAACAAATACATAACTTGTAATGAGAAACATCTCTAATTTTCTATTACCTCCCTTGGCAGATAAAGTCTGATTTATTCCAAAATGTGAATAGGTCCTTTCAGTTAGAATCCTTTGTTTTTACCGTTGTTCCCTAACCTAATGTTGCGGTATGATAAGTGTGATTTTATCACAATCGTGTTAATTAACTGATAAATAAGTACTCATTGCATACACTGTAGGAGATCTGTCGAGATATAGTAATTTAATAATCATATAAAGCGATAGTGGAATAAAATTGCTAACATGTTGTGCAAAGGAAACAACGATAAAAACAGAGGAAAACACTTAATAGGACCTATCTACATTTAGTGAGTATTCAGGGGCAGTAACTGACCGACGTCTCTCATTACAGTCACTCATTCTTCAAACATGATAATCAATGACATTATATGGTTATGTATACACTAATTTTTCAAACTAGAATGAACTTAAATTCTATTTTCTAGTTGTATAGTGGGGCATGAAAATATTTCAACAATATACCGAGACACATTTTTTCTACTAAAAATTAACATATAATATTTATTTTTATATCAATATAGACTCTTCTATCTGAAGTAACAACATATATTTATGACATGGGCATTTTTACCAATAAGCATTGTAAGTAGTAATTATAATAAATATACAGTAGATTTGGTACTAATCGCAATGTACATACAGTCAAACCTGCGTTAGTGGTCACCTCTATTAAGCAGCAAACCTGCGTTAGTGGTCACCTCCATTAAGCAGCAAACCTGTATTAAGCAGCCAGTTTCCAGGTTGCCAATATGTTGTTTTATTATACATTTGCCATTCCATTCTATTAAGCAGCCATTTGTGCTAAGCAGCCACTTTCTGTGATTCCCTTCGACTGGCTGCTTAATACAGGTTTGACTGTAGTCGGATTTTCCGCCAACATGTTGTGTGCCCAGCTCTCCAGTTCAAGTCGCGTAGATATTAACCCTTTCAACACCACATACCTCTAAATAGGCTTACAAAAAGTGTAGATCCAGATGAGCCGGCTCGTGACGAGCCGTCTCATCAGGATCTGCACTTTTTGCCAGTGATATGACTATTTTTAGACATAATTACCCATTTTGATAAATGAACTTGTCCAAATGTGATTTTCTGATTCATTTATTGGTTTATGAATATCATGGACCAGTCCATGTGAGTTACTTGGTGTTGAATGGGTTAACATTGGGCAGTTCATTCGAGTTGTTGCTTTGCTTACATTGTTATAAGGGAACAACGAAAATGTGTTATTTGTAACGAAAATTTTGATATAGAAGACGAGTTCATTTTATGTTAAAAGTATAAACAATATAAAGAGGTCAGAAAACAATATACAGTCAAACCTGTGTTAGTGGTCACCTATATTAAGCAGCCAACATGCATTAACCCTTTCAACCCCAAGTAACTCACATGGACTGGTCCATGATATTCATAAACCAATAAATGAATCAGAAAATCACATTTGGACCAGTTCATTTATCAAAATGGGTAATTTTATCTAAAAATAGTAATAATTATTACCGGCAAAAAATTCAACACCAAGTAACTGACATGGACTGGTCCATGATATTTTTAGACCAATAAATTAATAACAAAATTACATTTGGATCAGTTCATTTATCAAAATGGGTAAATAAAATTCTAAAAATAGTTATATTACTTGAAAAAAGTACAGATCCTGATGAGATGGCTCGTCACGAGCCGGCTCATCTGGATCTACACTTTTCATAGGCCTATTTAGAGGCATGTGGGGTTGAAAGGATTAAGTAACTATATGCGGGATATTAACAGCAAGTAAATTTAATGGTTGTGCAATATTTGCTACATATATCCAACGCAAAAAATACCAAGTCTTTTTTATATTTTATTTTATTTAAGTGTATTTAACGTCGCTACCGGTTTCCCATTTGAGCGACGGGCAGTTTACCTAACAACACCTTTCCTAGCCAGGCTCCAGCGGTTAACCAGTACTTGGTGCACCAACCTCCGTAAGAAACTGCCAACTGTTTCATATAAATGAGACACGGTCTGAGCGGGGCTCGAAACCGTGACCATCAGTGATGATAGGTTACAGTGGTATACAAGTCAGCGACCGTAACCACTCGAAGAAACTGCCAACTGTTTCATATAAATGAGACACGGTCTGAGCGGGGCTCGAATCCGTGACCATCAGAGATGATAGGTTACAGTGGTATACAAGTCAGCGACCTACAATATAACTAATACCAAGTCTACGATATAACTAACATTATATATACAGTAATACAGAAATCCGTGTTCTCACTCGTAAATGCCGAAACTTGTTATAAATAATTGATATGACCACACTAATCATACCACTGGGGACAACACAAAGGATTCCAACTCAAAAGACCAATTTACACATTACGAGTTAAATCAGACATTTTTTTGGCCAAAACAAAAGGGAGGTAATAGCAGCGCGGGCAATGTGTCTATAAATATACTGTTTAGCTTACAACATATATTCATGGTCGTCAATATTTGCTCAAAAAAGGGAACAAAAGAAATCTTATTACATTCTAACACGAGTGCGCGTTAGTTTTTAAAAATAGTTCTGAAAAATATAGCCCCAGAGTATCAATTATCGACTGCTACCAATTGTCGACTATATTTAATATTCCTTCAGATTACTGCAATAAATCCCATTTTTTTATATATTAATTAGTTTCAATATACTAGTATAGTAAGACATTGTTAAATAAATTGGTGGCTTTGAAGTTCTGTTTCTAGAATGTATAGTCACTACAATTAGCCTCGTAGGTCAACGTCGAGCATTGGTTCCCTCTAACATTTTCGTTGTGATTCAAACATTTCAGTAGAAAACTTGCTACAATACGTCGTATTTCACAAGTAAACAACAGAAATAGGTCGAATATGGTCAGTCTACTGCAATAGTTACAAATAGTATTCATTGAATGCAAACATTGCTATTCAATACAATTGATACAATCGGTCGAGAATTGGTACCCTGAAGCTAATTAATTTACGTTTTGATGAGAGGAACTTGAATAATTCACCGGACAGACACTTCACCGGTTTAGTTGGAACAGAATTGAAAATTGTAAAAACAATAATTTGTTTTTATATGTTCACTTTTATTTTCAAATTGTAAATTAACATTGACCTATATATTGACCTATGGTCCATCATATTTATTAGCATTGTCTGGATTTTGAAAGACTTGCAAGTCAGATCACCGGTAAAATTAGGCACACATGATAAAACCCAAATGCAACCCAACAATACACATCGTCCTTACTTTGAAACGTTAATACATTACAGGGGCATAGCCTGAGCTTGATATATGTGTAGGCACCATTGGGATAGGGGTGGTCCGGGGTTATCTCCCCTTGTACGACTTTGAAAGTCTAAATCGCCGCAGCTGCATTCTGACATTTTACAGCATGTTTTGACGAGAAATAAGGAAATATTTTGTACAGTTCTGAACAGTGTTTTATTATGCTGATCGTAAACCTTGTAAATAATGTTGTCATAACTTGTAGCCCAACCCATTTGCTTTTTTCCCCAGATTAAATCGGGTGCCCCCCCCCCCCGAGACATAGTTCAGACACGGACGGGCATCTGGGTAGAACCAGCGACCTTCAGTAACACAGCTGGATAGCTTCCGCACGTGAAAGAATTTGACACACCCAATGGGATTCGAATCTACAGAAGTGATGGGCAATGGATTTGAAGTCAACAACCTAAACCACTCAGGCCCCTCCTGTATAATATATAAACGATATATCAATAGCCGGCTAACCAATCTGTATAATTTTATGTATATGAAATTTGGATCCCAATTCCACGTACGAAATTTCATAATTATAGTTTGGTGGTTGAAGAGTATTAAATATATAGGTATGGGTACGAAGGTTTCCTTCGGTACCCACCACCAATTCAGCCCCACGTTTCAGGGGCAATTCCCTAGCTGCTAGAATTGTCGGCAGTTGCAGAAATAAGCACAAATTCATTCACTGACACTCGTGTCATTCTCAACCACGAAATATTACGCAACTGATAATACATGTATACAATAACCGCTTGGTATAATCGTATTAAAACATTTATCACACAAATATGGCACAGAAATGTAGAATATAAATATATGGCACACATACTGTTATATAGGTACTCGTGATTAAACAGCACTGATCCTGGAGTGATGTAGACAATATATATACAGTCAAACCTGTGTTAGTGGTCACCTCCATTAAGCAACCAACCTGTATTAAGCAGCCAGTTTTCAGATTCCCAATTGATTGTTTTATTATATATTTGACCTCTATTAAGCAGCCAGCTGTGCTAGGCAGCCACTTTCTCTGACTCCCTTGACTGGCTGCTTAAGACAGGTTTGACTATATATATATATAGACATACAGGAGTGTACATGAGTGGTTTCATACCAAAACTTATAACATAAATTGCACTGCAAACGGGTAATATCGCCATTGCATTATGTTTCGTATTACACTAGGTGTGGCGTCCGTGGTAGAGCGTCGGACTTGCAATCGAACGGTCCCAGGTTGGATACTCGGTCAGGCCACATATGTAGTGTCATTGAGCAAGGCACCTCATACACATCGCTTAGTACTGGTTAACCACTTAGGTCGGCTAAGCCTGCCCAGGAAAACATGTCTAGGTCCCCGCAAGGGGTTTGACATTAATGGAACATACATACATACATACACTAGTGTAATAACTATGCAAATGTGCACGGTATGTATTCATACGCTCTGTATAAAAAAAGCAACCAACATGTCCTCATAACTGAACATCATCATCAAGATATAAACACTACACTAGCCTGGGAACAAGCGTTGATATATTTTGCCTCGTCAGTTAAATAAATATATTTTAACACCGAGACTATTAATTGGGCCGTATTGAGTTTTTGATATGTCATTTTGCCAGAAGTTAAAAAGTGAAAAACAGACAGACTGGCACCCAGGCTAACACTACACTAGAAATCCTGCTCTATCGGTAAATTCTTCAACAGCCATCTCCAGTAGCAATTCCAATATAAAACTTGCTCAAAGTTGTGCAAATTCCCGGTATTTAAACGTTAATAATTACATCGCTATTGCATATCCTTATGCGCTCTGATTGTATACATTTTCGTATGAGGGTTCCCAACTAATGATATGCAGCTGACATGCGCACTTGCAGTGTTAGGCAGCGTTAGTCGCGAGAAAAGGCGTGTGTTACAGTTAAAATCTCCGCGTACAACAGCCAGGGGTACTACGGGCGTAAGACGAGGCCGAGGGTCGAATTGACTAGGGTACGGGTTGACCACGTACATATGTCAGAATTGCATGGGGCGTATCTATGCAAGCGTCAATGAAGTTTATAATCAGATGGAACATTATTTCACGATTTAATCATGTGTGCAGTCATTATGACCAGATTAACTAATATTAATGATATGTACCTGAATTTATAACCCGTTTCACGTATATATACATGGAGATCAGGTTTAAGCCGGTGCTAACATACATAGAGATCAGGTTTAAGCCGGAGCTAACATATATGGAGACCAGGTTTAAGCTGGAGCTAACATACATGGAGACCAGGTTTAAGCTGGAGCTAACATACATGGAGACCAGGTTTAAGCTGGAGCTAACATACATGGAGACCATGTTTAAGCTGGAGCTAACATACATGGAGACCAGGTTTAGGCTGGAGTTAACATACATGGAGATCAGGTTTAAGCCGGAGTTAACATACATGGAGACCAGGTTTAGGTTGGAGTTAACATACATGGAGACCAGGTTTATAGGCTAGACACATTCCTTTTTTTAAAAAACAAACAATGACATTGCGCTGTATGCGAATTTCCAATGTTTTATACCAGCAATTCTAATAAAATAGCCTAAAAATGATGTACGCATATTGATTAGTTACAAAGAAATGGAGCTACGGCGAGAGCCAAATGAAAACAAGAGCTCACCCGAGTTTATAAAGGTAATCGTTGTTGCTCATTGTGCATTACAAAATATCTATACTCTGAGCAGTGTGGTTTCTGAGATGAAGAATTATAAAAGAGTTGTATTATATAAGTCTATGTCAACTATGTGACCCTACTGTGGGGGTCAAATATGACCCCAGGCTCACCATTTGAGCAAACTTAGTAGAGGTCCACTATGTAATGCTACATGCCAAATATCAAAGATCTGTACATTGTGGTTTTTTAGAAGAAGATTTTTAATGTTTTACTATCAGCTTCATTTGTGGATGTACAGTGGCCTATAACAATAACTGAATGAGTCGTCGTCATATTTGCATGGCCTTACAGGACTTTAATAAAGTAGCTTAATTTGGGATTTTTTTAATAAGAGTTTGAGTGATTTTGAGTTTTTGATAGAATTATATCGAATACCTTCCCGACCGAATATTCGAATAGTTAAATCACTATTGCCATTCCTAATATATATATAAGAAATATAGCAGAAGAAATCCACACCTAATGGCAATCATCACTGTTGGCGAATTGATACGGCTTGAGCAAACTTCTTCACACAAAACGCCATCACATTCGTACCAGTAACTACGGAGGAGATTAATTTTGTAATTTAGTCACTCATTTGATATAGTGACCTAGTTTTCAGACACAGTGACCTAATTTCAGCAATCTTGAAAGACATCATCCGATGATCATTTCTATGAATATAAGCAAAATGTTCATGATGGATGATGCACGATACATGTAATGGACGACGAACAAAAGTTGATCACAAAAACTCACATTGAGCACTTTTTTTCAGGTGAGCTTAACCCATTCAACACCAAGTAACTGACATGGACTGGTCCATGATATTTTTAGACCAATAAATTAATAACAAAATTACATTTGGATCAGTTCATTTATCAAAATGGGTAAATAAAATTCTAAAAATAGTTATATTACTTGAAAAAAGTGCAGATCCTGATGAGATGGCTCGTCACGAGCCTGCTCATCTGGATCTACACTTTTTTGTAAGCCAATTTAGAGGTCTGTGGTGTTGAAAGGGATAAAGACTATCTGAGTCAAAATCAGATTGTATGCAGTCTACATCTGCTATGTCAAAGTCGGTTATGTCGAATCCTCAAGTTATCTCGAAGTCAGATCAAAGTCCCGTTTCAGACACTATCATTGTACATATAACTGGCTCCGTTTATATCGAATTTCGTTAAGTGAAACTTCGGTTATGTCGAAGTATTTTGTTCGGTCCGGCGCAATTCGACATAACGGATGTAGACTGTATACATGTTTCAACAATGTTCAAATAATTGGATGGATTTATTTACTGGAAAACTTGAGCAATACTTGTTTTGCAACGAATACAATTGTATGATAGTAATTTATATTAGAAAATGTGACAGTGCGTTTGAACAGTGACGAGCTGTCTAATCAGGATCTGCACTTTTTGCCACAAAATTACCCATTTTGGTAAATGAACTGGTCCAAATGTAATTTTTTAAATAATTTATTGGTCTAAAAATAGAATGCATTATGTGAAAGATTAGTAATTTATACAACGTTTTCTAGACCAATCAGGTAGCTTCTTTAATAAGCCCATACTATAAACTGGTTCTAGGCCAAACTGGAATACAGTATAAACTATGCAAATGAAGTCGATAACCAATCTGAAAGAAGTCTGTTTCCATTGTGGACATTTTACTGAAGATTATATCCAGTTTTTGACAATTGCGATCTAAAGACCCGAAAATCCTGTTACAAATCCCGAGATTTGGAAAGTGCCGAAAATACCTCAATTTCCAGCGAAAATCCTGAGATTTGGAAAGTGCCGAAAATCCAGAGGTTTCCAGCGAAAATCCTGAGATTTGGAAAGTGCCGAAAATCCAGAGATTTCCAGGGAAAATCCTGAGATTTGGAAAGTGCCGAAAATACCTTGATTTCCAGCGAAAATCCTGAGATTTGGAAAGTGCCGAAAATCCAGAGATTTCCAGCGAAAATCCTGAGATTTAGAAAGTGCCGAAAATCCAGAGATTTCCAGTGAAAATCCTGAGATTTGGAAAGTGCCGAAAATACCTTGATTTCCAGCGAAAATCCTGAGATTTGGAAAGTGCCGAAAATCCAGAGATTTCCAGTGAAAATCCTGAGATTTGGAAAGTGCCGAAAATCCAGAGATTTCCAGTGAAAATCCTGAGATTTGGAAAGTGCCGAAAATACCTTGATTTCCAGCGAAAATCCTGAGATTTGGAAAGTGCCGAAAATCCAGAGATTTCCAGCGAAAATCCTGAGATTTGGAAAGTGCCGAAAATACCTCAATTTCCAGCGAAAATCCTGAGATTTGGAAAGTGCCGAAAATACCTTGATTTCCAGCGAAAATCCTGAGATTTGGAAAGTGCCGGCCTGCAGGAAGAAATGAACATTGTGAACATGATGCGTATAAATTATACACAAAACTGGTTTCAAACAGAAAATAATTGAGCAATTGCGCTAAAAACACTCCAACAAAGATCCTAATCCACCACCCAATGGTCTATAACACAGCCACCAGACACAAAATATTTTTTTAATTTTTGGCCTATGGTCATATAGTAAGTAATATATAATATTAATATATAATATATTATATATTACTTACTATATGACCATAGGCCAAAAATAAAAATAATATTTTGTGTCTGGTGCCTGTGGTCTATAATAGTTGGAACCAACTAATAATCATACTATATTAACCCTTTCCCTCATAGAAGCACCTCTTGACGCCATTACCAATACATTGACAATGTAGTAGCCAAACCAATGTTCATAATAAAGTTCAGAATCTCATGTAGTCCCAGTAATATCTATTGAGGTGGGATAGATATGGCGACAACTTATCCACTGCATGATAGCTATGGCTGTCGTTTGTATGGAGATATAATAGTATATTAACCTAAATCTCTATGAAGTCCCAGTAATATATATGGAGGTGGGATAGATATGGCGACTATTTATCCAATGCATGATAGCTAAATGG
This sequence comes from Archivesica marissinica, assembly GCA_014843695.1. Taxonomy (NCBI): domain Eukaryota; kingdom Metazoa; phylum Mollusca; class Bivalvia; order Venerida; family Vesicomyidae; genus Archivesica; species Archivesica marissinica. The sequence goes on along the minus strand of CM026392.1, from coordinate 40,747,791 downwards.
CTGTCGTTTGTATGGAGATATAATAGTATATTAACCTAAATCTCTATGAAGGAAAGGGTTAAATGGCTGTCATTTGTATGGAGATATAATAGTATATTAACCTAAATCTCTATGAAGGAAAGGGTTAAATGGCTGTCGTTTGTATGGAGATATAATAGTATATTAACCTAAATCTCTATGAAGGAAAGGGTTAAATGGCTGTCGTTTGTATGGAGATATAATAGTATATTAACCTAAATCTCTATGAAGGAAAGGGTTCAATGGCTGTCATTTGTATGGAGATATAATAGTATATTAACCTAAATCTCTATGAAGGAAAGGGTTAAATGGCTAGGAAAGGGTTAAATGGCTGTCATTTATATGGAGATATAATAATATATTAACCTAAATCTCTATGAAGGAAAGGGTTCAATGGCTGTCATTTGTATGGAGATATAATAGTATATTAACCTAAATCTCTATGAAGGAAAGGGTTAAATGGCTAGGAAAGGGTTAAATGGCTGTCATTTATATGGAGATATAATAATATATTAACCTAAATCTCTATGAAGGAAAGGGTTAAATATTTTCATAATGTCATTTAATGCATTCTATTCCAGCTGATTACCAGTATACATTCATTGGGGGGAGAAAAATCTGTAATAAAATGAAAAATGTATCAAATAAGATGATATGAATATTGATATTATATGGTCATAATAAAAGATTTGTCCATACATCAGGTGTCCGATTAGGATTTTTGCTGAGTACAAGTTTAAATCAGTTCTTAGAACCGAGAACGTAACAAAAATCTGACTCCTTGAAAAAGCCGAACATTCGGATGTAGAGAGGATCACATATATATAAGAAATAATTATTTGAACTATTTATGGCCATTAATTTACCCAGCATGCAAAGAGTTAATTTACACAAATCCAACAGTGGACAAAATGTTAATTTATAAACCTAGTGATATGTTTGCTGTTAGTTGTCAAGCTGGTAACAATAAAATATGCTTAATCTAAAAATGGGAGCATAATTCCAGAATTAGACAGTGACTGAATGTCCCATTAACATGTTGACTTGTTGCTGATGATTAGCCTGGGAACAGGCGTTGATATATTTGTGTTTTACGTCTATTTATCGTCGCTACCGGTTGCCCATATGAGCGATGCCTCCTGAAGATATTAGTCATTTTAGATTTTGGAGGATAGTGCAATGATACAGAGAGAGACCCATTCCAGAGTCTCCTCTGGTTCTTTTACGTGAACGGTTTACGGAGACCTCGGTTTAACGTCCCATCTGAAAGACTGTTAATTTTATTATGGTCAGACGGGGGATCGAACCTGCGATCCCTGGATTACCAGTCCAGCGTGTTACCACTGGGCTACAGATCTGTCTGTTTGATATATTTTGGCTGGTCAGTCATATAAATATATGTTAACACCGAGACCAGTAATTGGGTCGTATTGAGTTTCTGATAATGTTGCCAGAAGCATATTAGTGAAAAATCGACAGACTAGAACCCAGGCTAGCTGACGATGTGTATAAAAGATCAGATGAGTTGGTTGAACTGTATAATGAATTGATAACAGACGGACGGACTGACAGTCGAAACACTCTACGCTTACGGCAGAGGGCATATAAATGAACATGTATACGTTTATCTGTAAATTGATCACAAGCTGAGGCTATGAGTAATAATATCGGTAAATATAAATAATTATGAAACAAAATATACATGTATAGTGGCGAAACCATTTTGTCGTCTTATTTATGTATACATACACATACAGTCAAACCTGTCTTAAGCAGCCAGCCAAGGGAGTCAAAGAAAGTGGCTGCTTAGCACAGGTGGCTGCTTAATAGAGGTCAAATGTATAGTAAGACAGCATATGACCTCTATTAAGCAGCCACCTGTGCTAAGCAGCCAATATCTATGATTCCCTTGGCTGGCTGTTTAATACAGATTTGACTGTATCTACTGTTTATCTGTTATAAACTACCGCTATACTGGGATAGCACAGCACAATGCGAGTGTTTTTGAATTCATTCATATGGAAACAAAAGAAAATATGCGTCAGTCATTTATATGTCTAATCAGTCACTCAGTTACATACTAATTTTAAGTTAACCCTTTCAACACCACAGACCTCTCAATAGGCTTACAAAAAGTGTAGATCCAGATGAGCCGGCTCGTGACGAGCCGTCTCATCAGGATCTGCACTTTTTGCCAGTAATATTACTATTTTTAGACAAAAATTACCCATTTTGATAAATGAACTGGTCCAAATGTAATTTTCTTATTAATTTATTGGTCTAAAAATATCATGGACAAGTCCATGTCAGTTACTTGGTGTTGAATGGGTTAATAAATAGTGTGATTATTCACACTGTCAGCCAGCTAACAGTATTAACCTTTAACCTGCCAATCACAACTAAAGTCGCTTTTGCAAAACAGCATAGAGCCAGATCAGATGGCACTAAACACACCGTCTGATCAGGCTCTACGCTGTTTGCTATTGTGATAGTGGCGCTAAATCACTTGGTTGAATAGCAAACAGTATAGATCCTGATCAGACGCAGCTATGGGTTAATAGCAAATTATAATCAATATATAACATTATTCACATACAATGTTACATGCCTCATCGTAAAAATAATGAGATTTAGCCTACCATCTTGGATCTTCTTGCGTAATAAACACAGGCACAAGACACAAATTTTATTTTTTTGGCCCTATGGTCATATAGTACATAATGTTTACTAAAGGCAACCATTATGGAAATGAAACATGCATGCAGAATCATCGACGAGAAACTAGGTAAAAACGACCAGATCACCGATATGACCTTGTGGTCCAGACCGGAAGACCTTATTCTATCAACAAATCAACAAATACTTTTTATTATTTATATTTTAAACATTACTTACTACATGTATATGACCATAGGGCAAAAATTGTGTCTTGTGCCCTTTGGTAATAATGCCTGCTTAATAAACCTTTTGTGACATCTATGAATAATGATATGATGTCACATGTTCACAGATACCACAATAATAAACCTATGGTAATCGTTCCTCTCTGAAACATGATAGGATATTTGGTAAATTTTCGTTTAAACTTTATTTATATTACGATTGCAAAGCAATTTTTAACAACTTATATTAATCGCTCTCGTTAGTGCGGATGAAAGCGTAAATGTGGTCATTTGTGAAATTTTGAATTTATTAGACCAGTTGAATAAAATATTTTTACAGTCAAACCTGTGTTAGTGGTCACCTCCATTAAGCAACCAACCTGTATTAAGCAGCCAGTTTCCATATTACCAATATGTTGTTTTATTATATATGTCACCTCTATTAAGCAGCCACTTGTACTAAGCAGCCACTTTCTTTAGTTCCCTTGGCTGGCTGCTTAAGACAGGTTTGACTGTATATGTGTCCAATGTATCACATTTATTTCATTGAAGATATTTTTCACTACTAATAAATAGAGATTCGGTTACTACATGTATCTCATAAATTATTCGGTGACTTGGTGAGAAAATATACGAAGAGAATGAGGTATTGCTGAGCGGAAGTCGTGATAGCGCAGTGGATGCGCGTTCGCTTCAGGTGCGAAAGGTCCGGAGTTAGAGCCCCGCTGGAGCCGTTACGATTGTGCCCTTAGGCAAGGCATTTAAATTCCATGTTGCCTCTTTTCTCTCCCTCATGGCGATGGATTCCATCAGGAATGAGGTCTCGAGAGCGATTAATATAAGTTGAAATAACTTGTTTCTCAATCAAGCTAAAATAAATTTGTATAAACTAAATTGCTGAGCCTTTGTTTCAATTTTTTCAGAGGTGAGTCTAGAACATTTGTATATTGAAATTTATCAGACAAATCTAATATTCTACTTCTGCTAAAAACCAAAGTTTTAGAGAAGAAAGATTACCTGCATATTACTATACAGTCACTCATGTGTTAGTGGTCACCTCCATTAACCCTTTCAACAATACAGGCCTCTAAATAGGCTTACAAAAAGTGTAGATCATGATGAGCCGTCTCATCATGATATGCACTTTTTGCCAGTAATAATTATTACTATTTTTAGACAAAATTACCCATTTTGATAAATGAACTGGTTCAAATGTAATTTGTTTACTAATTTATTGGTCTAATATATCATACACCAGTCCATGTCAGTAACTTGGTGTTGAATGTGTTAAGCAGCCAACCTGTATTAAGCAGCCAACCTGTATTAAGAACCTGTATTAAGCAGCCAACCTGTATTAAGCAGCCAACCTGTATTAGAGCAGACATCATTGTGGCCACTGCCCGCCAGCTGGAGGTGAATGCATAATATGACCCAGTTTTTTCTCTCTCAACTGGGTGAACAAAAATCACCGGAAAAATGTTTACTAAAATAGATTTCAACTATATAACAGAAAAAACATGTGATGATTGGAAATAAGCCTATTTGAGTACTTGGAAATAACACTCATTTACTTTCATGTATATGGATTGGAAAACATGACTAATTGCATTATAAATTAGTTTCTTGGAAACAAGCTTAATTGATGAAATGGAAATAACGCTAAATGATGAATTGGAAATAACACTAATGTAGATTCTTGAAAATAAGCCTAATTGATGAATTGGAAATAACACTAATGTAGGTTCTTGGAAATAAGCCTAATTGATGAAATGGAAATAACCCTAATTGATGAATTGGAAACAACATTAATTGATTATATGGAATTAACACTTATGCAGTTTCTTGGAAACAAGCCTAATTGATGAATTGGAAATAATACTAACAGATTAATTGGGAAGAGATGGGTAGCTGATGAAGTTATTGATATCTAATGCATACCAATCACCAGTAAAGTATCCATTCTCAATGTAGATCAAATATTTCACAAAACAGTTCATGTGTTTCTGTAAAATGGTCAGTAGCATCAAACAGATGATCCTTCATGTGACATCTCAATTCATCCGAAAACTGGACGAAACTTGGTATGAGCAGCAGCATATAGGGCAACATATGCCTGTCCTTCGGGTGATTATGTTTAAGTTCAAGCCTTAAAGAATCAACAAGTTCAAGTTGCAGGCATTCCACTGCAGATGGGTCCAAGATTCCGGGAGCCTCTGAAATCAGAAACAATCTTTACAATCAATAACATAATGTTGATACCAAAGTACTTCAATGTATATGTGGCGTAAAACGCTATTTTATATTCCTGGAATAACATTAAAGCAGCACTATATATCGTAATAAAGGACGTTTAGAAATGATAAAAATAATGTATATATAATAAATATACATCGTCGTATAAAAGCATGTTCGAATGTCAACATATTTTGAACATGAAAGACTATCTATCAATCTTCCTCTAATGACGAATCCCTCGCAGGGATGTAAAAGACTTAGATACCAGATGGGGACGATGCATTCCGAATGTAAACAAGTGCAGACAATGCGTTCCGATTGTAAACAAGTGCGTCACCGACCGACTCGGAAAGTCCTACCTTAGGTTTTGAAACTGTTTACTAATTGAACATAATTATACAAATTATAATGTAAGAATGTATAGCAGCATTGCTACCAATACGTAAAATTTGAACTTTTCAAATATATTTTATTTCATACGATGTAGGGCTGCTTTAAATAGATAGTAATGAAGACAAAAGGTGTGTTTCATCTAACATTCAACTGTTCCATCTATCTTGATATAATAAGCTAAAGCCCAAACATTTACTTTGATGGTTTTCAGACGAAAATGCGTATTTGTGAAGCAAATTTGTTTCAAATATATTGGACGTAAACATGGGTAATATTAAATGGATGAAAACAACATACATAAAACATGGGTAATATTAAATGGCTGAAAACAACATACATAAAACATGGGTAATATAAAATGGATGAAAACAACATACATAAAACATGGGTAATATTAAATGGATGAAAACCACATACATAAAACATGGGTAATATTAAAAGGATGAAAACCACATACATAAAACATGGGTAATATAAAATGGATGAAAACAACATACATAAAACATGGGTAATATAAAATGGATGAAAACAACATACATAAAACATGGGTAATATAAAACGATTGACAACCACATACATAAAACATGGGTAATATAAAACGATTGACAACCACATACATAAAACATGGTGTTAAGACTTTCGTTCTCAGCTATACGATGTAACGCAGAGAACTTACAATTATCAATATATATTCTACTCTGATGTATTATATAAGTATACCATTCAATAGCACGATTGCGCAGAAAAGGGCCACTTCCACATTTGTCAATGGTAACTTCTTGAGCTTTTTTGCAGTGAAAAACAAGCCTTCAAACAAACATTTGACCTCGAAACAACTGTAATGTCCGTTGGAACTGGTCAATGATATGTACGTCTCATTTGTCCCCAGTAATATTCTGTTGTGGTCATACATCATGAAACACTGAAATACATGGATGGTCAACATATTACACAAAGGTTCATCGCTTAGTAAAAGAGACAATTGATTCTATCAGAGATAACTTACATGTAAAAGAGACAATTGATTCTATCAGAGATAACTTACATGTAAAAGAGACAATTGATTCTATCAGAGATAACTTACAAGTAAAAGAGACAATTGATTCTATCAGAGATAACTTACAAGTAAAAGAGACAATTGATTATATCAGAGATAACTTACAAGTAAAAGAGACAATTGATTCTATCGGAGATAACTTACAAGTAAAAGAGTCAATTGATTCTATCAGAGATAACTTACCAGTAAAAGATACAATTGATTCTATCAGAGATAACTTACAAGTAAAAGAGACAATTGATTCTATCAGAGATAACTTACAAGTAAAAGAGACAATTGATTCTATCAGAGATAACTTACAAGTAAAAGAGACAATTGATTCTATCAGAGATAACTTACATGTAAAAGAGACAATTGATTCTATCAGAGATAACTTACAAGTAAAAGAGACAATTGATTCTATCAGAGATAACTTACTAGTAAAAGATACAATTGATGAGACAATTGATTCTATCAGAGATAACTTACAAGTAAAAGAGATAATTGATTCTATCAGAGATAACTTACAAGTAAAAGAGACAATTGATTCTATCAGAGATAACTTACAAGTAAAAGAGTCAATTGATTCTATCAGAGATAACTTACCAGTAAAAGATACAATTGATTCTATCAGAGATAACTTACAAGTAAAAGAGACAATTGATTCTATCAGAGATAACTTACTAGTAAAAGATACAATTGATGAGACAATTGATTCTATCAGAGATAACTTACAAGTAAAAGAGACAATTGATTCTATCAGAGATAACTTACAAGTAAAAGAGACAATTGATTCTATCAGAGATAACTTACAAGTAAAAGAGACAATTGATTCTATCAGAGATAACTTACAAGTAAAAGAGTCAATTGATTCTATCAGAGATAACTTACCAGTAAAAGATACAATTGATTCTATCAGAGATAACTTACAAGTAAAAGAGACAATTGATTCTATCAGAGATAACTTACCAGTAAAAGATACAATTGATGAGACAATTGATTCTATCAGAGATAACTTACAAGTAAAAGAGACAATTGATTCTATCAGAGATAACTTACATGTAAAAGAGTAAATTGATTCTATCAGAGATAACTTACCAGTAAAAGATACAATTGATTCTATCAGAGATAACTTACAAGTAAAAGAGACAATTGATTCTATCAGAGATAACTTACAAGTAAAAGAGACAATTGATTCTATCAGAGATAACTTACAAGTAAAAGAGACAATTGATTCTATCAGAGATAACTTACAAGTAAAAGAGACAATTGATTCTATCAGAGATAACTTACAAGTAAAAGAGACAATTGATTCTATCAGAGATAACTTACAAGTAAAAGAGACAATTGATTCTATCAGAGATAACTTACTAGTAAAAGATACAATTGATGAGACAATTGATTCTATCAGAGATAACTTACAAGTAAAAGAGTCAATTGATTCTATCAGAGATAACTTACAAGTAAAAGAGACAATTGATTCTATCAGAGATAACTTACAAGTAAAAGAGACAATTGATTCTATCAGAGATAACTTACAAGTAAAAGAGTAAATTGATTCTATCAGAGATAACTTACAAGTAAAAGAGACAATTGATTCTATCAGAGATAACTTACCAGTAAAAGATACAATTGATTCTATCAGAGATAACTTACAAGTAAAAGAGACAATTGATTCTATCAGAGATAACTTACAAGTAAAAGATACAATTGATGAGACAATTGATTCTATCAGAGATAACTTACAAGTAAAAGAGTAAATTGATTCTATCAGAGATAACTTACCAGTAAAAGATACAATTGATTCTATCAGAGATAACTTACAAGTAAAAGAGACAATTGATTCTATCAGAGATAACTTACAAGTAAAAGATACAATTGATTCTATCAGAGATAACTTACAAGTAAAAGATACAATTGATTCTATCAGAGATAACTTACAAGTAAAAGAGACAATTGATTCTATCAGAGATAACTTACAAGTAAAAGAGACAATTGATTCTATCAGAGATAACTTACAAGTAAAAGAGACAATTGATTCTATCAGAGATAACTTACAAGTAAAAGAGACAATTGATTCTATCAGAGATAACTTACAAGTAAAAGAGACAATTGATTCTATCAGAGATAACTTACAAGTAAAAGAGACAATTGATTCTATCAGAGATAACTTACAAGTAAAAGAGACAATTGATTCTATCAGAGATAACTTACTAGTAAAAGATACAATTGATGAGACAATTGATTCTATCAGAGATAACTTACAAGTAAAAGAGACAATTGATTCTATCAGAGATAACTTACAAGTAAAAGAGACAATTGATTCTATCAGAGATAACTTACAAGTAAAAGAGACAATTGATTCTATCAGAGATAACTTACAAGTAAAAGAGACAATTGATTCTATCAGAGATAACTTACATGTAAAAGAGTAAATTGATTCTATCAGAGATAACTTACAAGTAAAAGAGACAATTGATTCTATCAGAGATAACTTACAAGTAAAAGAGACAATTGATGAGACAATTGATCTATCAGAGATAACTTACATGTAAAAGAGTAAATTGATTCTATCAGAGATAACTTACAAGTAAAAGAGACAATTGATTCTATCAGAGATAACTTACAAGTAAAAGAGACAATTGATTCTATCAGAGATAACTTACAAGTAAAAGAGACAATTGATGAGACAATTGATTCTATCAGAGATAACTTACAAGTAAAAGAGACAATTGATTCTATCAGAGATAACTTACTAGTAAAAGATACAATTGATGAGACAATTGATTCTATCAGAGATAACTTACAAGTAAAAGAGTCAATTGATTCTATCAGAGATAACTTACAAGTAAAAGAGACAATTGATTCTATCAGAGATAACTTACAAGTAAAAGAACAATTGATGAGACAATTGATTCTATCAGAGATAACTTACAAGTAAAAGAGACAATTGATTCTATCAGAGATAACTTACTAGTAAAAGATACAATTGATGAGACAATTGATTCTATCAGAGATAACTTACAAGTAAAAGAGACAATTGATTCTATCAGAGATAACTTACTAGTAAAAGATACAATTGATGAGACAATTGATTCTATCAGAGATAACTTACAAGTAAAAGAGACAATTGATTCTATCAGAGATAACTTACAAGTAAAAGAGACAATTGATTCTATCAGAGATAACTTACCAGTAAAAGATACAATTGATGAGACAATTGATTCTATCAGAGATAACTTACATGTAAAAGAGTAAATTGATTCTATCAGAGATAACTTACCAGTAAAAGATACAATTGATTCTATCAGAGATAACTTACAAGTAAAAGAGACAATTGATTCTATCAGAGATAACTTACAAGTAAAAGATACAATTGATTCTATCAGAGATAACTTACAAGTAAAAGATACAATTGATTCTATCAGAGATAACTTACAAGTAAAAGAGACAATTGATTCTATCAGAGATATTTTTCTTACAAGTAAAAGAGACAATTGATTCTATCAGAGATAACTTACAAGTAAAAGAGACAATTGATTATATCAGAGATAACTTACAAGTAAAAGAGACAATTGATTCTATCAGAGATAACTTACAAGTAAAAGAGACAATTGATTCTATCAGAGATAACTTACAAGTAAAAGAGACAATTGATTCTATCAGAGATAACTTACAAGTAAAAGAGACAATTGATTCTATCAGAGATAACTTACTAGTAAAAGATACAATTGATGAGACAATTGATTCTATCAGAGATAACTTACTAGTAAATGAGTCAATTGATTCTATCAGAGATAACTTACAAGTAAAAGAGTCAATTGATTCTATCAGAGACAACTTACAAGTAAAAGAGACAATTGATTCTATCAGAGATATTTTTCTTACAAGTAAAAGAGACAATTGATTCTATCAGAGATAACCTTACATGTAAAAGAGTAAATTGATTCTATCAGAGATAACTTAGAAGTAAAAGAGACAATTGATTCTATCAGAGATAACTTACAAGTAAAAGAGACAATTGATGAGACAATTGATTCTATCAGAGATAACTTACATGTAGAAGAGTAAATTGATTCTATCAGAGATAACTTACAAGTAAAAGAGACGATTGATTCTATCAGAGATAACTTACAAGTAAAAGAGACAATTGATTCTATCAGAGATAACTTACAAGTAAAAGAGACAATTGATGAGACAATTGATTCTATCAGAGATAACTTACAAGTAAAAGAGACAATTGATTCTATCAGAGATAACTTACTAGTAAAAGATACAATTGATGAGACAATTGATTCTATCAGAGATAACTTACAAGTAAAAGAGTCAATTGATTCTATCGGAGACAACTTACAAGTAAAAGAGACAATTGATTCTATCAGAGATAACTTACAAGTAAAAGAGACAATTGATGAGACAATTGATTCTATCAGAGATAACTTACAAGTAAAAGAGACAATTGATTCTATCGGAGACAACTTACAAGTAAAAGAGACAATTGATTCTATCAGAGATAACTTACATGTAAAAGAGTAAATTGATTCTATCAGAGATAACTTAGAAGTAAAAGAGACAATTGATTCTATCAGAGATAACTTACATGTAAAAGAGTAAATTGATTCTATCAGAGATAACTTAGAAGTAAAAGAGACAATTGATTCTATCAGAGATAACTTAGAAGTAAACGAGACAATTGATTCTATCAGAGATAACTTACAAGTAAAAGAGACAATTGATTCTATCAGAGATAACTTACAAGTAAAAGAGACGATTGATTCTATCAGAGATAACTTACAAGTAAAAGAGACGATTGATTCTATCAGAGATAACTTACAAGTAAAAGACAATTGATTCTATCGGAGACAACTTACCAGTAAGAGACAATTGATTCGGTCAGCAACAAACATACCAGCATAAGAGACAATAGATTCCATCAGCAATAACTTACCAATATAAGTGAGACGTTGTAGCAGTTTTGTTTCAACAAGGCGATTCTATCAGCCATATCAAGATTTGAAAATTTTGGAATCTTTTTAGTGAACTTTACGGTGCCTTCTATTAGTGGAATGATGGCTTCCTGGAATGACTTGTAGATGTTTTCATCAATGAACTGTTCAATGTTCAACGTATCTGCACAGAATTTCACTTCAGGTTCAACCTGTCAAAATGCATTTTCAAAATAAGTAATGTTTACATGTCACATCACCAGTGGCGTAGCTTGCGCCTACACATTTTCTTCAAAATATGGAAATATGAAAAATGCAAATAATTCGGTACAGTACATTGTACAGTCTACATCCGCTATGTCAAAGTCGGTTATGTCGAATTCTCCGGTTATCTCGAAGTCGGATCAAAGTCCTGTTTCAGACTATTATCATTTTACATATAACTGTACTCCGTTTATATCATATTTCGTTAACTCAAACTTCGGTTATGTCGAATATATATATATATATATATAATAACCATGGAAATATTGCATATAGTAACCATGGAAATATTTAATAGACAGTAACAATGGAAATATTGAATAGATAATAACCATGGAAATATTGCATATAGCAACCATGGAAATATTGCATATAGCAACCATGGAAATATTGAATAGACAGTAACCATGGACATATTGAATAGATAATAACCATAGACATATTGAATATATCTATAGTAACCATGGATTTATTGAATAGATATATAGTAATCATGGAAATGTTGAATAGATATATATAGTAACCATGGAAATAGTGAATAGATATATAGTAACCATGAAAATGTTGAATAGATATATATAGTAACCATGGAAATATTGAATAGATATATGGTAACCATGGAGATATTGAATAGATATATAGTAACCATGGAAATATTGAATAGATAGTAACCATATAAACAGTGAATAGATATATAAAAACCATATAAACAGTGAATAGATATATAAAAACCATATAAACAGTGAATAGATATATAAAAACCATATAAACAGTGAATAGATACAGCATAAATTCTTTAGAAATATCAATGAGCATTTACCTTGACAACACTTTGTTGTTTTTTGGAAAAGTAGTTACAAACGAAGCTACATTTGGAGAATGAATCAGGAAAAGCACATTTGATTGAGTCCGATAATGTCCGGAGTTCCAGGATTCGATCAGAATTTGAGCTTGTTAATTCCTCCTTGTCCGCTATTAATTTCTCTCTCTCCGATTTCGGCATTCTACCAAAGCGAACAGCTGAAATTAAGGGAAGACCACATAATATATTATCACTTTTGTACCACTGGCCAATCGATATTAAGCTGATTTTGATTGAGACTTGAGACTATTTACCCTCACCACCGGCAAACCATGTGGGCGAGCGTACTAAGACGTTTATTTGGCACATATATATTATAAACTAAGGTGATTAATATTGTGTGCATTTGTAATATTATTTGAATGCTCAGCGCAGCTGAGATTAGGCTAAAGGCACCAACATAAATAGAGTCAGTACATTACATGAATCATTCTATCCAACCATTGATGTGTAAATATTCTGATAGTATCGGAATCTTATATATTTCCTCCGCCAGGAGGTTAGGTTTTCACCATGGTGTGCATGTTTTACGTTTATTTATCGTCGCTTAAGGGATTAGTCATTTTAGATTTTTGGAGGATAGTGCAATGATACAGACCCATTCCAGAGTCTCCTCTGGTTCTTTTACGTGTACGGTGTAAAGCACCGACACGAGACCTCGGTTTAAAGTCCCATATGAAAGACTTTTTTATTAGGGTCAGACGGGGGATCGAACCTGCGATCCCTGGATTACCAGTCGAGCGTGCTACCACTGGACTACAGATCCGTCTGCAGGTGTGCAGGATTAAGCATGAACTTATAGATAGATGCTTAAGATTATATTTGGAAAGACTGCCATGGGTCTAGGACTAGCCTATGATAATCCATTACGTTTTGGTGATGATCTCGACCACATTCCTCAACCACATTGGTGATGATCTCGACCACATTGGTGATGATCTCAACCACATTGGTGATGATCTCAACCACATTGGTGATGATCTCGACCACATTGGTGATGATCTCAACCACATTGGTGATGATCTCGACCACATTGGTGATGATCTTGACCACATTGATGATGATCTCGACCACAGCGTAATGAGCTCTACAGGGTGTTCTGGACAGTCTAAGTCGAACATTTGTAAATTAAATCTGGTCTAATGCAGTGTGCTATATTTTTCTTTGCGTCATTGAAAAGAATAATTATTGTAAATAAACAATGAATCATGGGTTAATAGTTTCCATCATGGTATGAACTACATTGGGCATGCTTGAAGTTAGCCTCCATACATTTTAACCACATTTCAATGTAGTTCATAGCCCAATGGAAACTATTAACATACGATTAATTCCTTAAATGGTTCATATTGCTACTTTTCTCGCTAATCCAATCACTTACTTATATATATAATATACTGTAATGGTGTAGATATTATGATATAATATGTTCTTAACCAATTACTAGAATCCTAGTTATATATCTGTATACATTTTCATTTATATTTCCAAATTTTCCATATATTATTGTCATGTGTAAATGTTTAAAATTGCATCTGTAATTCTATCTATCTATCTTCCGCTAATGTCGAACCCCTCGCGGGGATGTAGACATGTTGCGCGTCAAAAACCGCAAAGAAATTAAAAGTATGAGTAGTTAAAAGAATAATTTAATAAGGTAATGAAAATAAGTTGTGGTAAAAGTTTACAAGCAGCAGCGCAGAACAACTAGGGACTGGCATGTTCAATATGGCAGACTGCCGTATTGAATTGCTCTATGGTAGGGAGATGGACAATGTCAGGAGGGAGGTGGTTCCAATGGTAGATTGTTCTTGGAAAAAAGGAAAACTTGTAGTAGTCTGTAGTTGCTGTAATTAATCTATATCTTAAGGAATGGCAATGGCGAGCAGGACGGGAGAGGGGAACTAGGTAATTTTCAATGTGAAGCGCAATAGAATAATTTTTAATTTTTGCGCTACCGTATATAATTTATAAATGCTCTGTATTTGTATTTAAATAGAGTCTTTTTCGATCTAACATGACTCAAATATTTTACCGCTTCGGGCATGTACATTTTTGAAGTAAATAATATGAAAACAACACTGAACGTAAAAAGCAATAAATATCCGTACTTCCAAATGTATAACATAGATTGGACTCATGATGAGCCGTCTCATCCGAATCTACACTTTTTGTAAGCCTATTTAGAGGTCTGTGGTGTTGAAAGGGTTAACGGAGGTGACCACTAACACATGTTCGACTGTATAGTAATATGGTATTAGCACTTCTCATCTATACGATTATGATATATATTGTATATGCTATACACACCATCCGGAGACATTCCAGCAGTGATGCATTTCTTATACCGGCAAAACTGACATTTGTTTCTAGTTTCCGTGTCGATACGGCATTTAGCGTCGTCCTTACAAGGTTTGTACACCAGTTTTTTCTTTAATGTACGCCGGAAGAAACCCTGAAACGTAATTAAGATTATCTGATAGATAAATTTGCTACTATGTCACTAATATATATATATAGATTCATCAGATCAACACGTTAACCTTCTGTACATTGTAAGAAGCCCTGAATGATAATGGAATCTACATAATTAAAGCAACACTACATCAGTGAAAACACAAATTTATACAGAATATATTTTCATAATATAATAATGTAAACATGCATGCGTAATACAACTCGTGTATCCTGAATAACACGATTTATGGTGCAGATTTACCGTTATATCTCACATTTGTGCCTATATATTTGTAAACTATTAAATTATCTCTAAACGACATTATCTCGCATTTAGTATTGACTCCGATGACAAAACAAACGTTATATGAAATCATACTTTCAATCCACAAAAACACTGTTTATTGATTCAATGTTAGTGTTCGAATGTATTCGGAAGAATTTGTAGTAGCAATGCATTTATATGTGAAAAAAATGCATTTTATTTGCTTTTTGCGATGTAATGTCGCTTTAATACATTTATCATGTCTACAACAATTATTTAATTTTCCATTTTAGTAAGAAACTCTGCATGATAATAGAATCTACCTAATTAATACATTTATCATGTCTACAGCAATTAATTAATCTTCCATTTTAGTAAGAAACTCTGCATGATAATAGAATCTACCTAATTAATACATTTATCATGTCTACAACAATTATTTAACCTTCCATTGGTCTTAAGAAACCCTGAATGATAATGGAATATACCTAATTAATACATTTATCATGTCTACAACAATTAATTAACCTTCGTTTGGTCATAAGAAACCCTGAATGATAATAGAATCTACCTAATTAATACATTTATCATGTCTACAACAATTAATTAATCTTCCATTTTAGTAAGAAACCCTGAATGATAATGGAATCTACCTAATTAATACATTTATCATGTCTACAACAATTAATTAATCTTCCATTTTAGTAAGAAACCCTGAATGATAATATAATCTACCTAATTAATACATTTATCATGTCTACAACAATTAATTAATCTACCATTTTAGTAAGAAACTCTGCATGATAATAGAATCTACCTAATTAATACATTTATCATGTCTACAACAATTATTTAACCTTCCATTGGTCTTAAGAAACCCTGAATGATAATGGAATATACCTAATTAATACATTTATCATGTCTACAACAATTAATTAACCTTCGTTTGGTCATAAGAAACCCTGAATGATAATAGAATCTACCTAATTAATACATTTATCATGTCTACAACAATTAATTAATCTTCCATTTTAGTAAGAAACCCTGAATGATAATGGAATCTACCTAATTAATACATTTATCATGTCTACAGCAATTAATTAATCTTCCATTTTAGTAAGAAACCCTGAATGATAATAGAATCTACCTAATTAATACATTTATCATGTCTACAACAATTAATTAATCTACCATTTTAGTAAGAAACTCTGCATGATAATAGAATCTACCTAATTAATACATTTATCATGTCTACAACAATTAATTAACCTTCGTTTGGTCATAAGAAACCCTGAATGATAATAGAATCTACCTAATTAATACATTTATCATGTCTACAGCAATTAATTAACCTTCGTTTGGTCATAAGAAACCCTGAATGATAATAGAATCTACCTAATTAATACATTTATCATGTCTACAACAATTAATTAATCTTCCATTTTAGTAAGAAACCCTGAATGATAATGGAATCTACCTAATTAATACATTTATCATGTCTACAACAATTAATTAATCTTCCATTTTAGTAAGAAACCCTGAATGATAATGGAATCTACCTAATTAATACATTTATCATGTCTACAGCAATTAATTAATCTTCTTTTGGTAAGAAACCCTGAATGATAATAGAATCTACCTAATTAATACATTTATCATGTCTACAGCAATTAATTAATCTTCCATTTTAGTAAGAAACCCTGAATGATAATGGAATCTACCTAATTAATACATTTATCATGTCTACAACAATTAATTAATCTTCCATTTTAGTAAGAAACCCTGAATGATAATGGAATCTACCTAATTAATACATTTATCATGTCTACAGCAATTAATTAACCTTCGTTTGGTCATAAGAAACCCTGAATGATAATGGAATCTACCTAATTAATACATTTATCATGTCTACAGCAATTAATTAATCTTCCATTTTAGTAAGAAACCCTGAATGATAATAGAATCTACCTAATTAATACATTTATCATGTCTACAACAATTATTTAATCTTCCATTTTAGTAAGAAACCCTGAATGATAATGGAATCTACCTAATTAATACATTTATCATGTCTACAGCAATTATTTAACCTTCGTTTGGTCATAAGAAACCCTGAATGATAATAGAATCTACCTAATTAATACATTTATCATGTCTACAACAATTAATTAACCTTCGTTTGGTCATAAGAAACCCTGAATGATAATAGAATCTACCTAATTAATACATTTATCATGTCTACAACAATTAATTAACCTTCGTTTGGTCATAAGAAACCCTGAATGATAATGGAATCTACTTAATTAATACATTTATCATGTCTACAACAATTAATTAACCTTCGTTTGGTCATAAGAAACCCTGAATGATAATAGAATCTACCTAATTAATACATTTATCATGTCTACAGCAATTAATTAATCTTCCATTTTAGTAAGAAACCCTGAATGATAATAGAATCTACCTAATTAATACATTTATCATGTCTACAGCAATTAATTAATCTTCCATTTTAGTAAGAAACCCTGAATGATAATAGAATCTACCTAATTAATACATTTATCATGTCTACAACAATTAATTAATCTTCCATTTTAGTAAGAAACCCTGAATGATAATGGAATCTACCTAATTAATACATTTATTATTTCTACAACAATTAATTAATCTTCCATTTTAGTAAGAAACACTGAATGATAATAGAATCTACCTAATTAATACATTTATCATGTCTACAACAATTATTTAATTTTCCATTTTAGTAAGAAACACTGAATGATAATAGAATCTACCTAATTAATACATTTATCATGTCTACAACAATTATTTAACCTTCCATTGGTCATAAGAAACCCTGAATGATAATAGAATCTACCTAATTAATACATTTACCATGTCTACAGCAATTATTTAACCTTCGTTTGGTCATAAGAAACCCTGAATGATAATAGAATCTACCTAATTAATACATTTATCATGTCTACAGCAATTATTTAACCTTCGTTTGGTCATAAGAAACCCTGAATGATAATAGAATCTACCTAATTAATACATTTACCATGTCTACAACAATTATTTAACCTTCCATTGGTCTTAAGAAACCCTGAATGATAATAGAATCTACCTAATTAATACATTTATCATGTCTACAACAATTATTTAACCTTCCGTTGGTCTTAAGAAACCCTGAATGATAATAGAATCTACCTAATTAATACATTTATCATGTCTACAACAATTATTTAACCTTCCGTTGGTCATAAGAAAACCTGAATGATAATAGAATCTACCTAATTAATACATTTATCATGTCTACAACAATTATTTAACCTTCCGTTGGTCTTAAGAAACCCTGAATGATAATAGAATCTACCTAATTAATACATTTATCATGTCTACAACAATTATGTATACAACAGTATTCCAAATTGCGATAAACATGAAGCTATCAAGGTTTTAACAATTTATGAACAGTTCAGGAATACATAATACTAAATACAGTTAACCCTTTCAACACCACAGACCTCTAAATAGGCTTACAAAAAGTGTAGATCCAGATGAGCCGGCTCGTGACGAGCCGTCTCATCAGGATCTGCACTTTTTGCCAGTGATATGACTATTTTTAGACATAATTACCCATTTTGATAAATGAACTTGTCCAAATGTGATTTTCTGATTCATTTATTGGTTTATGAATATCATGGACCAGTCCATGTGAGTTACTTGGTGTTGAATGGGTTAATATTACCTTGCAACCTTCGCAGGAGTGGACACCGTAGTGGAATCCTGAAGCTTTATCACCGCATATTCGGCATAGCACACAAAGTTCAGCCGTATATAGAGGTTTACCGTTACATGTAGAGGTGGCCTGAAATAAAACAATCAGAACGTCAATGTCCAGGAGATTGGTGTACTGCCACCATGAATGTGTGTTTTACGTTTATCTATCGTCGCTATCGTGTGCCCATGTGAGCGACGCCTCCTGAAGAGATTAGTCATTTTAGATTTTTGGAGGATAGTGCAATGATACAGACAGAGCCCCATTCCAGAGTCTCCTCTGGTTCTTTTACGTGCATGGTGTACAACACGAGACCTCGGTTTAACGTCCCATCTGAAAGACTGTTAATTTTATTAGGGTCAGACGGGGGATCAAACCTGCGGTCCCTGGATTACCAGTCCAGCGTGTTACCACTGGACTACAGATCCGTCTGTTAACCATGAAAAGAAACCTGTGCACTTTTATATTGAGCGTTACTTTTTCGTTACAAATTTTATAATTATGGATTTTACTATCATGAGTGAAGAAAATAAAAATATATACTTATATTCACATGTAAAACAGTGTTCTGATAATTATCAAATTTCAAATAAAAGTAAAACATCATGTAGCCAATACACAGTTTGATACTAAATTTGCCTATTTATTGCTTCTATATATAAGTATAGAAATGTCCCTCTAACCAAGTGCACACTTTCTTTTTCGTGCGAGTATATATAGCTTACCTTTCCACCTGGCCTGCCTGGTTCCACAGACTGATAGTCTGGTGATGTGGATTCTAATGAAGATACCGTGGATAACCTTTGGACGTCATCACTTATCTCGCCAGGCATGTGCTTATCATATGCTTTATCCAAATCATACGTCATGCTCGAGTCTGCAGAAGCTGTCTCTATCATGAACTCATTTTTAATGCTGTTCTCATCTGGGGCGGTAATGGGTAATACGTTGGTTGCCACGCTGATATCTGAAAGGTATAGCAATGGGGTAAGTTTGTTGTTAAATATTTTATTCGATTCTATGCATTGGCCTTCGGTTTATCTGCAAGGTGTGGCACAGGATCAGTTCATGGCTTCATTTTATTCGATTCTATGCATTGGCCTTCGGTCTATCTGCAAGGTGTGGTACAGGATCAGTTCATGGCTTCATTTTATTCGATTCTATGCATTGGCCTTCGGTCTATCTGCAAGGTGTGGTACAGGATCAGTTCATGGCTTCATTTTATTCGATTCTATGCATTGGCCTTCGGTCTATCTGCAAGGTGTGGCACAGGATCAGTTCACGACTACATTTGTTTTGATTCTATGCATTGGCCTGTGGTGTATTTGCAAGATGTGGCACAGGATCTGACAGTTACACGACTACATTTGCTTTGATTTTATTCATAGGCGTTCGTTTATCTGCAAGGTGTGATGTTGGGGGGAATTCGCGGCTACTTTTGTTTTGATTTTATTCAAAGGTGTATGTGTTATATGCGAGGTATAACACCGACTGAGTTTACGACTACATTTGCTCTGAATATATCATCAGGAGGTCTCGAGAAAAAGTGAAAGGTCTCGAGAACAAGTAAACAAATGTAAGAATTTGTTTCGAGATCAAACTAAAATAAAGTTTTGTAAAAACAAAATATAATTAGGATTGATAGTTTTTAGTAGTGTTAGCAGATCCAGTTAAATAAATAACACATATACTTTGATTTGTATGTGTGTATGCCATTGGAATATGTAAATACAATACAGTCTACATCCGTTATGTCAAAGTCGGTTATGTCGAATTCTCCGGTTATCTCGAAGTCGGATCAAAGTCCCGTTTCAGATACAATCATTTTACATATAACTGGATCCGTTTATATATCGAATTTTGTGATGTCGAAGTATTTTGTTCGGTCCGACGGAATTCAACATAACGGATGTAGACTGTACTTATTTCGACAAGCAGAACATGTTTCCTGGTGTTTCTTTTACCACAGGGACTAGAGATTTTACCCATAAGCCATCAACAACCCTGTACCGCAGAGCTCTATCCTAGGACCCCACATCTAGTATAAGAATAACTGTATACTATATGGTGGGGTCCTAGGCCGATGCCCGAGGTACATGGCTGTTGGTGTCTTATGTAGAAAATCTCAAGTTCCTGTGGTTTTACGGACCATCATTAATAGTAATAATTATTATTGCTATATCGAGTTACCACAACTTTAGACATGAGAGACGATACCAGGTTTGTAATGGTGTACTAGCCTGGGAACAGGCGTCGATATATTTTGCCTGGTCAGTCAAATAAATATATTTTAACACTGAGACTATTAATTTGGGCAGTATTGAGTTTCTGATCATGTCATTTTGCCAAAAGTTAAAAAGTGAAAAATCGACAGACTGGCACCCAGGCTAATGGTGTACCTACAACAGTCGACATAAAGGAGAGGACAATCATAAGCTATACAGCTGTGTGTCCATGTCTAATGGTGTACCTACAACAGTCGACATAAAGGAGAGGACAATCATAAGCTATACAGCTGTTTGTCCATGTCTAATGGTGTACCTACAACAGTCGACATAAAGGAGAGGACAATCATAAGCTATACAGCTTTCTGTCCTTATGGTGTACCTACAACAGTCGACATAAAGGAGAGGACAGTCATAAGCTATACAGCTGTTTGTCCATGTCCTTATATCACACAGTCGACATAAAGGAGAGGACAGTCATAAGCTATACAGCTTTCTGTCCTTATGGTGTACCTACAACAGTCGACATAAAGGAGAGGACAATCATAAGCTATACAGCTTTCTGTCCTTATGGTGTACCTACAACAGTCGACATAAAGGAGAGGACAGTCATAAGCTATACAGCTTTCTGTCCTTATGGTGTACCTACAACAGTCGACATAAAGGAGAGGACAGTCATAAGCTATACAGCTTTCTGTCCATGTCCTTATATCAGTTGTTGTAAATAAATCATGTATTGACAGAAAATAAATATGTTTAAACTAAATAAATATGTTTAAACTAAATAAATATGTTTAAACTAAATAAATATGTTTAAACTAAATAAATATGTTTAAACTAACAGTCGACATTAATTAACCCAGCCATTAGTCTTACCTGTTTCACTATGGTTTTCGTGGTGCTCTATATGTGTAAGCAGGTCGTATGAAAGCGATATTAACTCGTCTGGGAGACATGTAGTGCTATCACTGTATCGAGGTATCTTTCTACCTTCAGACGGTAACGGCATCTTTCGTTTTGCAACGTCGATAGAAGAGTTACAGCGTCTGAACGTCGGTGCTCCAAACACACCACCAGAGTCTGAATAGAATCAAATACGTGAAGGATGCCTTATGAAGAGATTATACATTTTATGTGTTGCGGGGTGTAGCGCAACGATACAGACATAACATAATTCCAGAGCGTCTTCCGGTTCTATTTAGTGCGCGGTGCAAATCACTGGCACGAGACATTTTTAGCATGGCATGGTGTAACTGGGGATCGAACCTGTGATATATGTATTACTACTGCAGTTGCTGGACTACTCATCCCATACAATAAGATAAAAAGATATGTATTCGTTTTGATGATGATCCCTAGTATATAATGTAGGTGTGCGTGTATATAATGTAGGTGTGCGTTTTCTATATCCTCTAGTATATAATGTAGATGTGCGTTTTCTATGTCCTCTAGTATATAATGTAGGTGTGCGTTTTCTATGTCCTCTAGTATATAATGTATGTGTGGGTTTTCTATGTCCTCTAGTATATAATGTAGGTGTGCATTTTCTATGTCCTCTAGTATATAATGTAGGTGTGCGTTTTCTATGTCCTCTAGTATATAATGTAGGTGTGCGTTTTCTATGTCCTCTAGTATATAATGTAGATGTGCGTTTTCTATGTCCTCTAGTATATAATGTAGGTGTGCGTTTTCTATGTCCTCTAGTATATAATGTAGGTGTGCGTTTTCTATGTCCTCTAGTATATAATGTAGGTGTGCGTTTTCTATGTCCTCTAGTATATAATGTAGGTGTGCGTTTCTATGTCCTCTAGTATATAATGTAGGTGTGCGTTTTCTATGTCCTCTAGTATATAATGTAGGTGTGCGTTTTCTATGTCCTCTAGTATATAATGTAGGTGTGCGTTTTCTATGTCCTCTAGTATATAATGTAGGTGTGCGTTTTCTATGTCCTCTAGTATATAATGTAGTGTGCGTTTTCTATGTCCTCTAGTATATAATGTAGGTGTGCGTTTTCTATGTCCTCTAGTATATAAGTAGGTGTGCGTTTTCTATGTCCTCTAGTATATAATGTAGGTGTGCTTTTCTATGTCCTCTAGTATATAATGTAGTGTGCGTTTTCTATGTCCTCTAGTATATAATTGTGTGCTTTTCTATGTCCTCTAGTATATAATGTGTGTGCGTTTTCTATGTCCTCTAGTATATAATGTAGGTGTGCGTTTTCTATGTCCTCTAGTATATAATGTAGGTATGCATTTTCTATGTCCTCTAGTATA
This sequence comes from Archivesica marissinica, assembly GCA_014843695.1. NCBI lineage: Eukaryota > Metazoa > Mollusca > Bivalvia > Venerida > Vesicomyidae > Archivesica > Archivesica marissinica. The sequence continues at coordinate 40,724,157 of CM026392.1, read as the reverse complement.
TAATGTAGGTGTGCGTTTTCTATGTCCTCTAGTATATAATGTAGGTGTGCGTTTTCTATGTCCTCTAGTATATAATGTTGATGTGCATTTTCTATGTTCTCTAGTATATAATGTTGATGTGCGTTTTCTATGTCCTCTGGTATATAATGTAGGTGTGCGTTTTCTATGTCCTCTAGTATATAATGTAGGTTATGCATTTTCTATGTCCTCTAGTATATAATGTAGGTGTGCGTTTTCTATGTCCTCTAGTATATAATGTAGGTGTGCGTTTTCTATGTCCTCTGGTATATAATGTTGATGTGCATTTTCTATGTTCTCTAGTATATAATGTTGATGTGCGTTTTCTATGTCCTCTGGTATATAATGTAGGTGTGCGTTTTCTATGTCCTCTAGTATATAATGTAGGTTATGCATTTTCTATGTCCTCTAGTATATAATGTAGGTGTGCGTTTTCTATGTCCTCTAGTATATAATGTAGGTGTGCGTTTTCTATGTCCTCTGGTATATAATGTTGATGTGCGTTTTCTATGTCCTCTAGTATATAATGTAGTTGTGCATTTTCTATGTCCTCTAGTATATAATGTAGGTGTGCGTTTTCTATGTCCTCTAGTATATAATGTAGGTGTGCGTTTTCTATGTCCTCTAGTATATAATGTAGGTGTGCGTTTTCTATGTCCTCTGGTATATAATGTAGGTGTGCATTTTCTATGTCCTCTAGTATGTGTAAAACGTCTTTACTTGTGTCTTTGTGTACCGTTATTTGTTGTTACATGTTTGCAGCTGTCAGGTTTAATGTTTCTACCGTTATTTGTTGTTACATGTTTGAAGCTGTCAGATTTAATGTTTCTACCGTTATTCGTTGTTATATGTTTGCAGCTGTCAGGTTTAATGTTTCTACCGTTATTCGTTGTTACATGTTTGAAGCTGTTGGGTTTAATGTTTCTACCGTTATTCGTTGTTACATGTTTGAAGCTGTCGGGTTTAATGTTTCTACCGTTATTCGTTGTTATATGTTTGCAGCTGTCAGGTTTAATGTTTCTACCGTTATTCGTTGTTATATGTTTGCAGCTGTCAGGTTTAATGTTTCTACCGTTATTCCTTGTTACATGTTTGAAGCTGTCGGGTTTAATGTTTCTACCGTTATTCGTTGTTATATGTTTGCAGCTGTCGGGTTTAATGTTTCTATCGTTATTCGTTGTTACATGTTTGAAGCTGTTGGGTTTAATGTTTCTACCGTTATTTGTTGTTATATGTTTGCAGCTGTCAGGTTTATGTTTCTATGTAGTGTAATGTTGTGTAGATTATGTCTGTATGAAACCATAACCAGCAGTCTTAATGTACCCGTTTGATGGCGGGAGATCGCTCGTTTGTTAATATCTTTTCAATTCCTCCATTTTCTCCTGTTCACAGAAGATCTTTCCAGCCTGTTCACGTCTACAACATATATCAATACATAATGATAAGCATGCCAGCTGTGCTAACGAGAAAAAAATGAATATGTTCACAATCACAAGTTCATCTGACGAATACAGTCAGCTATTTATATATACGCAGTTATGTTGTTGCTCATTTGGGTAGTGTGTACAGTTACAACACAGCTGACATGTTCTCTACTTACTGTGTTTTACGTTTATTTATCGTCGCTACCGGTTGCCCATAATTATGAGCGACGCCTCCTGAAGAGATTAGTTATATGAGATTTTAGGAGGATAGTGCATGATACAGACAGAGACCCATTGCAGTCTCCACTGGTTCTTTTACGTGCACGATGTACAGCACCGACACGATACCTCGGTTTAAAGTCCCATCTGAAAGACTGTTAATTTTATTAGGGTCAGATGGGGGATCGAACCTGCGATCCCTGGATTACCAGTCCAGCGTGTTACCAATGGACTACAGATCCGTCTGTATTTTCTCTGCCAATTAGAAGCGTCGTTTTATATAGTGCGCGCGCTAATTTGTTTGCATAGTCTAGTTCAGCAGCGGTTTAGAGTCCAGCTCATCAATCCGATATTATGGCAAATAAATATCAACAGCTAAAACAACCAATTGTTTCCGGGCGAAGCAATTCCCTTTGAATGCCTGATATTTCGTAAAAATGCCTGCGAAAACCCGTAAAATGTGAAATAAATCGATAGTTCAGTGTCTCGTTTTCTTTATACTAATAAAGACTTTATCTTACGATATTAATAAAGACTTTATCTTACGAGAGAACTCAACTCATTTAACAAAAGTTAATCTAAGTCAGTATTGCCAGGGCCCGTTTAGTTTAAACATATTTTATTTCCCAATATAATACATATTGAACAGTGCCCGTTTGAAGTCAGCATTGCCAGGGCCCGTTTGAAGTCAGTATTGCCAGGACCCGTTTGAAGTCAGTATTGCCAGGGCCCGTTTGATTGTATTCCTTGTGTGATGATCTGTACTGATATGGCTATGATAAAAACGATGTTTGTTTCCAATTTCCCGACCCACTCGCTATAAACAGCCCAACTCGAATATCTTTATTGACAATTTTGGAAACAAAAATTATATTCTATTTTTACATACACATTCTAGTCATCCGTTTATGATATGCAGTCGTCAAACCTGTCTTAGGCAGCCAGCCAAGTGGCTGCTTAGCACAGGTGGTTGCTTAATAGAGGTAAAGTGTATAATAAAACAACATATTGGGAATCTGAAAACTGGCTGCTTAATACAGGTTGGCCTGCTTAATAGCGGTCATGCCTATATACATGTACACTGCAATATTTTAAGAAAATTATGTATGTACATGTACAACATGATGTAAATAATGATGAATAAAAATAGGTTTAAACGAATAGAGGTGACCATTAACACAGGTTTGACTGCATATTTCGAAATGGAGTGTGATTTGTTTGAAAGACTGTCTATGTAATTAGCTTATGCAAGATATATATATGACGTATGGCAGGTGAACTTACAGCACTGCATGGGTTTTACTGTTATATTACCTGTACATTACTAGTAACAAATTGAGGCCCATGCAGAGTTATCGATAATCAATAAATACGGTATATATACACCCCCATAAAGTTAAATGAATCTGTCTTACAGACGGATATGTAGTCCAGTGGTAACACGCTGGACTGGTAATCCAGGGATCGCAGGTTCGATCCCCCGTCTGACCCTAATAAAATTAACAGTCTTTCAGATGGGACGTTAAATCGAGGTCTCGTGTCGGTGCTTTACATCGTGCACGTAAAAGAACCAGAGGAGATTCTGGAATGGGTCTCTGTCTGTATCCTGCACTATCCTCCAAAATCTAAAATAACTAATCTCTTCAGGAGGCGTCGCTCATATGGGCAACCGGTAGCGACGATAAATATAAAAATACGTAATGAATCTGTCGGGGCCTCAAAATATACACTGCAAATAGTATAGCCGGTTAGAACGGTTATAAGTGCTACGCGAGCTTTAATATTAATATCATGTTCTGTTGTAAGTGTCAAACATTGGTGTGCAACGTAATGATTTGTTTATTGCCCGACATATTAATAAATTATTAAATGGCCTAATAAATCTTCAAGAGCCTAAAGTAAACCTCATGAGCCTAAAGTAAATGAAACTCTAAATATTTGTCAACTACTTCAACAAACACGCATTGGTTTCGTGTATTACATGTATATCGACAGTTCTACTTTATTGCCACATTAACCGATTAGTGGATGTCGTGATAGCGCAGTGGATACGCGTTCGCTTCAGATGCGAAAGGTCGGGAGTTCGAGCCCCGCTGGAGCCGTTGCGATTGTGTCCTTAGGCAAGGTAGTTAAATTCCACGTTGCCTCTTCTATCTCCCTCGTGGCGATGGATTCCACCAGGAATGAGGACTCGAGAGTGATTAATATACGTTATAAGAACTTGTTTCGCAATCGAGCTAAAACAAATTTGTATAAACTAACCGATTAAATTACGTTCATATAATTTAATGACGCATTCTAGCAGTTATTGCTGGAGGGAGACCCCCCCCCCCCATGTGCCCCTCCGATCACACAAGATAGAGCCTCCGTAGGGTACACCGTATAATGGATACGGTGTCAGCCTTATAACCTATAGGACGTGGGTTCGAACACCGTCAAAAGCGCGGTGGTGATAACCTTAGACAAGAAACGTAAATCCACATTGCCTCTTCTCTCTCCATCATGGCGATGAATTCTATCAGAATGAGGTCTCGAAAGCGATCAGATTGACCTAAACATTTATAAACCACATAATCACCATACATTCGCAAGCCAACAGTTACTGGATAGCAACTTCACAAGTCATGAATAATTCAACCCCCTCGTTGAGAGTTGAACCTACATCACTGAAGGGGCCATAAACTTGAAGTTAGCGGCCTTAATCGCTTGGCCTGGTACTGCGTAAAAGCTGTCAGAAGTGCATACACATAAACTCGTTTGAGAAATTCCCTGTATTTCCCCGACATGGAATATCTATATTTTGCCTGAACGGGTCAACTTACGAGCAAATATAGTCTGTTTCGAAATACTATTACAATAAGTGAGAGAACTATCGTGACTAGACTAACACCAAAGTACATTCTACATTCGCCCACTGTTTATGGTTGTCGCAATTTCATGTTCGTTAGATACAGTATAGCTTTTGGTTACATAGTAACAACTAACAACATGATTTATTGATACGGTGGTACGGATTGTTAACAGTCAAACAATATGCAAACTAGATGAAATATGGTTGCTAGACCACCATTACCTTTTCAGCAATAAACTTTAAATTTAAACTTTATTTATTTTACAACGATTGCGAAGCACGTTCTAACAACATAATTATATTAATCACTCTCGTTGGCGCGGATGAAAGTGTAAATGCGGTCATTCGTGTGGAAAGAAACCGGAGTACCCGAAGAAAACCAACCTGTCCGATCTGGCGACCACCGTACCATCTCACATACTTCCCGGTCCGAGGATCGAACCCGGGTTGCATTGGTGAGAAGCGAGCGCGCTAACCACAGCAATAAACTAGGCCCTAGGCTAGTCTGGGAACAGGTGTTATTTTGTGTATGTTTTGCCTTGTCCGACATATATAATTATTTATGTTATGCTTTCAAATGAAATATAGAAATGTATCAGTGAAATACAATGTGTTATTCCACTGTTTAAAATCAGTGGAATAACACATTTTATTTCTCACCGTTTCTCACGGTTTGCACGTGTGTTACCTAGCCGCTGCATGTTGAAATGTTGTCAACCGGAACGCGAACCTTTTCGGGCTCAAACTGTCAGTGACGCCATTAATCTTTTATTTCGTCATTTGGTGTCGTCTAAACACGCCAATTAGAGCAAGGTTGCATTTTTTTCTGTCATAAAAACCCTTTTCAGCATACAATAAAAAGAAATTGTTCTTGCCTACGTGAATGATCGAATTTCACACTCTTATCACGAAGCTATTATTATCAAGAGTGACGCTAGCCACGAGTGATAATGCTTTCAATGTTCATTCGGTGAAATATAATTCGTTAATTGAGCCGTATTGAGTTTCTAATAGTATCCCTTTGCCAGAAGTCGTGATGCACAGTGGTAGCGCGTTCGCTTCAGGTGCGAAAGGTCGGGAATTCGAGCCCCGCTGGAGCCGTTACGATTGTGCCCTTCAAATTCCGCGTTGCCTCTTCTCTCTCCCTCGGGAATGAGGTCTCGAAAGTGATTAATATAAGTTGTAAGAACTTGTTTCGCAATCGAGCTAAAATAAAGTTGTATAAAACTTGCTAGTCGCCCAAATGCATTTATGCGGTGGCGACTTTAAATAAACTTATATAGATAGAAAGGTGAAAAATCGACAGACTGGAACCCAGACTAACCGTATGATTAGATTTGTTATACACATTTAGCTCGATAGAGCTTGTAGAACTAGAAGTTAAAAATGGTAGTGGTAGAAACTGGTATAGAATATCGCTATTATTATTAATATATTTTAAGGGGCGGCGCCAGGGGGGTGCAAACGAACCCCCTTTTTCATTTAATGGTGTACGATCATATGATGAAACCCATCTCAAGGAATGCTTCATATTATCATCACCAGTCGCATAATGAGATGATTCATTTGATTGGCCACTCCATCATCCAAGCAGATATTATTACAGAGATTAAGAAATCAGGTTTTCACACTGCAATGGTGGATGAGGTAACATCAAGCAATGATGAAATTCTATCAATTTGCTTTCGCTTTGTAGACGAAGTGAAACAGATACGAGAGGAGTTCGTTGAGTTCATCAACATTCATAGAATTACTGGCGAAGCTATCGCTAATGCCATCCTGGAGTTCCATAAAAACGTTGGTTTGGATATTCATCAGCTTCAGGGGCAGTGTTATGATGGTGCCTCAAACATGTCTAGCGAGAAGAAAGGCGTATCTGGAATCATTTCACAGTATGCACCAAATGCTCCATATACCCATTACAATGGACATATTCTTAATATTTCCATTGCCGCTAGCTGTAAAGCTAATAACATACAGCATGTGATTGCTACCATGAAGGATGTAGCTATCTTCTTCAACTACTCTCCAAAACTGGAAAGGCTCATATAAATGATAGCGGAAAAACGTCACGTTCACAATGCCACCACTAGAAACGTGATAATTGGCATGTGCAAGACCCGTTGGTCGGAGCGCGATACCGCTTATGAGCATTTCTACCTGGCCCTACCATTCCTGGTAGAGTGCTTTAATATCATCAGTGGTACTCACCCGGACATGGATGATTTTGATAAGGCGTTTACGGAAAGCTGGGACTCGAAATCAAGGAAAGATGCAATTGCTCACGCTAAAGCTGTGACGGATGTCGGATTTATTGTTGGTCTGGTGTCGCTGTATTACCTGTTGCACCCTCTTCACGGTGTTACTGTCTACCTTCAGTGTCGAACGATATACATTGTAAAAGCTTACCAGTTGATTGATGAAACCGCGTCTGATATGAAAGCGACAAGTGACAACGTTGAAGAAGGTTTCAAAAAGATCTACAAACAAGCCGAACGCATCGCAGAGAAACTAAACGTTGATCCGTCTTTGCCACGCATTGCCAAACGCCAGATCCATCGTCAAAATCAGCCCGCTGATACGCCAGAAGAATATTATCGCCGTACAGTTGCCATTCCACTTCTTGAATGCAACATCAGTGAGATGGATATACGATTTAACAAACTTTCACAGAGAGCTGTGAAGCTGCTGATGCTTGTTCCTGCCATCTGTTTTACCATACATTTTGAGCTCTAGAATGCAGGAAATGCCATTTCAGAGCTTCCAGATTTACAATTTTCAGGGGGAGAATGCCCCCGGACCCCCCTAGCAGGCTCCTGTCCTACGGGCAGTCGCACTTGCATCGAACCCCCTCCAGATGTTCCTAGCGCCGCGCCTGCTATAGAGCTAGATTTTATATTGACACGGTAGAGTATTTACAATGTAGCTCCAGGTAATGGAGGATCAGTGGTCGTGACTTGGGCTTTTTTAAACATTTATTTTAGCTCGATTGCGAAACAAGTTCCTACAGCTTTAGTTCAATCGCTCTCGAGAACCTCATTCCTGATGGAATCCATTACCACGAGGGAACAGTCATTTCCCCAGAAACCACAATATTTTTATAGTTTGCATGTATGTGGCGTCACCTAGCGGACCACTACTTACTCTGGGTGCAAAAGCATCTAATGCCCGTGTTGATTCCATATGCGAATGCGAACGACACCGCGACTCCCTTCATGTAGCGACCGGTGCGCATGCGTCACATAAATCGGACAGAGAACCTCAAAATACTCAACACGGACTGAACACGCATGGTTATTCGTATTTATGCAAGCAAACAAATCTCATATATAACCGCATTACGTGTACGTATTAACATGCATGTGGAATGTTGGCTTAATCGTAGAATTTGTCTAGTTATGAGTGAAGTCGTACCTAGATATTGTCAAGTTAAGCACTTTTAAACACGCCTACTTACTATATGTATGTAGATTAAGGTCATTCAAACTGGTATACAAGTGTGTAACAATGGTGTAATATAATATTATCCTATTTTGGTTGTACAAAGCCGTGACACATTCCACATGCGCACAATATGAACTGATCCACGTATCCGTGACCTTCGTTTTTTTAGTTCATTTAGTTTGTATAACATAGGCCTACTGGTAAGAAGTCAACCGTTTATGCACACTGTATTATTTAAATTATAGACTTTATACATGGAACGATATGCACAGATACAAGACGGATCTGTAGTCCAATGGTAACACGCTGGACTGGTAATCCAGGGGTCGCAGGTTCGATCCCCCGTCTGACCCTAATCAAATTAACAGTCTTTCAGATGGGACGTTAAACCGAGGTCTCGTGTCGGTGCCTTACACCGTGCACGTAAAAGAACCAGAGGAGACTCTGGAATGGGTCTCTGTCTGTATCATTGCACTATCCTCCAACACCTAAAATAACTAATCTCTTCAGGAGGCGTCGCTCATATGGGCAACCGGTAGCGACGATAAATAAACGTAAAACACACATGGAACGATATGCACAGATACAAATCAGTATTGACCGAGGCGACACCTCCAATTGTTATTGACCGAGGCGACACCTCCAATTGTTCATCTGTCGCCATGTGTTTGCGCAACGTCATGTGTCAGTCACCATATGTTTGCGTCATTAGTTCTTATTAATTCTTAGAATATGTTACACGTGTATGTATGTATGTTCCATTAATGTCAAACCTAGACATGTTGTCCTGGGCAGGCTTAGCCGACCTAAGTGGTTAAGCAATGTGTGCGAGGTGCCTTGCTCAATGACACTACATACGTGGCCTGACCGAGTATCGAACCCGGGACCGTTCGATTCCAAATCCGACGCTCTACCACGGGACTACGGACGCCACACGTGTATAAAATTAGTTTCTAGATTCAGATATGTGTTTATACTATTAGTGTATAACACATGTATAGATATATTTATTAATAGATAGCTAGATTATGTATTAGCTATCACATACATGTATAAAACAGATACATTACATAAAAATCAAATACCGGAAAAACTGAAAAACATCGAAACCAAAAACAACAACCGGAAGTCACATAATATAACATACTAGGCATAAAGTGGAGAGACGTAGTTTATACAAACGTATTTAGCTCGATTGCGAAACAAGTTCTTACAACTTATATTAATCACTCTCGAGAGAGAGAGAGCGAGAGCGAGAGAGAGAAGAGAGAGAGTTTGTGGGTTTGTCTATTTATTCATACTGTACATTTCTTTAACTATTAAAATATAATTATACAAACTATTATATATGATTCAAATTGATGGATAACTTGTTTACATACACATTTATCTAAACTCGATTGTGGACAAGTTCGTACAGCATTAATTTAGTCTGATCGTTCTTTGAGACGTTATTGATGGAATACATGGCCACGAGGGCATCACCATCGTTATCAATCTCGAACTCACAAACCACCGGATATGAGGCGGACACCACGCACCAGTTGCAACACGGAGGTTCCGCGTAGATGAATTAAACAAATGCCACCATACAGACACTTGCGGTCTGGTTCAAAACCGATAATTAATAGACAGTTGTACTATTTATTACAGCTTATTCGACTAGAATTCGGTCAACTTGAACAAGGATCACGTCCAACTGGTCGCCCCCACCTAAGATACAGTGACGCTTGTAAGAGGGACCTGCGTTCAGCGCAAATCAACATAGAGTCTTGGGAGGACACAGCATCAAACCGGTCATCATGGAGACACGTTGTGAAAGCTGGGGTCAGACGAGCCGAGGCTGAGCAAACTACGCTTCGTGAGCAGAAACGACAGAAGCGAAAGGCATCAACCAAACTGGATGACTCGATCTTCACCTGCGATGACTGCAACAGAGACTGCCACTCAAGAATAGGCCTACTCAGTCACCGCAGAAGATGTTCCCCAACAAGAGCGCAATCCATCGTCTCATAAGACGGACGGAGGCTGATGATGATGATTCGAATAGATGGTATCTACATTTAGAATTATATCCCCGTTCAAACTGACTTGCAATTTTAAAAATAATTGATGGTAAAAAAGTGATATCACCAATTCGGAATAAATATCTACCACATGTATGTATATAGAATGCCCTCGGTTTATACTAAAACCGAGAGTACAACCCACACCGGGGCTCAACGCTTCCGGTTGTGAGTTCGAGGCCCGTCAGAATGAAGGTGGTGGGTGGTGTTGTCCTTAGACAAGACACTTAAATTCACATTACATCTTCTCTACGCCCCCACCCCACCGACACCCCACCAGGTGATGGAGTCCATCAGGAATGAGGTCTCGAGAGCGATTAAACCAATGTTGTAAGAACTTGTTTCTCAAATTTGAATACATTTTTTTATGACATGCACTGAAGCAATAACACTACTGTATAAATAGTGAAACGGGCTTTATTTTCTGATCTGATCATTTCAGACGTACATGTCTGTGAAACAAACTATAAGTTATGCACATACGGGTCATTTCAGGTAACGCTGACCACTGGTCAATGTGTGTTAATTATAGTCCGTTTCAATGTGTAGTATACATCTCATGTTTACATCTTGTTGACACTAAAATTTGACTAAACAGTAAACATCAGCCAACAAACTGGACATGTATTGTATTTTAAAAAAGTAGTTCTAAATTGTTGTAATGTTATATATTTGTTATTAAAGGCATACAGTAGAGCCCTTTAATAAACCCCAATAAGGGTCGTTTAGCTTGCGGATTAACATTTTTAAAAATGATCCCCTAACCATTTGTTGTGGTATGGTAAATGTGATTTTATCAAAAGTTGATAACACCTTTGTACAGATAAGTACCCATTGGATGTACTGTAGTGTCACAGATATCTATCGAGATATAGTAATTTAATAACTATAAGATGTGAATGTGGATTAATATTGATAGCATGTTGTGCAAAGGAAGCAACGATAAAAACCAAACCACTTAAGAGGATCTAATATAATTCAGGGAGTATTCAGTGGCAGTAACTGACCGAAGTCTCTTATTGGCCATGATTCTAAAGCATCCATGTCAATAAAGTACACTATGTATAAATGTATGAAAATAATAGCTAACATAGACTAGTGACTAACAACACAGACCAACCAACCAACTAACACCAAGCCAAACCAACCAACAAACCCTAAACCAAACCAACCCCAAACCAAACCCTAAACCAAACCAACCAACCCCAAACCAACCCTAAACCAACCAACCACAAACCAACCCAAACCAACCAACCACAAACCAAACCAAACCAACCCTAAACCAAACAAAACCAACCAACCCTAAACCAAACCAACCAACCCACCCACCAACCAACAATCTTATTCAGCTGATCTCTTTTTATCATTCAGTATTTGTATAAATATCTGGATCAGCTGTGGTCAACGACCTCAATAGTTATCAGCAGAAACACGTCGACACAGGGTCACATTAATCATCGACCTTGGCTCATTACACGAGGACAACGTTCTAGAGTACATCGGTACTTTTCATAGAGTATACACAGTATCTGGACACATAATGCTATGTTATCAGTTTAAGGATATTCACCGAATAGAATATCCGAATAGCAAGAAGCACAGGCTATTTATCATTTTTAAGTAAAGGACAATCACACATTCACCGAATGTTGAATGTCCGTATGCGGCCGCCATCTTGGATTGTCATGCGGAATGTCCGTAGTACAATACTGAATAGATACAGTTTCCACATCGACACCCATGGTCTGAGTTCGAGACACCAGAACCACATTGGTGTAATATCCTTAGGCAAGACCCTTAAAATGCCGAATAACTTGGAAGGAATGTGCAAACAACATAGTTCCAGATCAGCCTCGTCGTAACGCAGCTTCTGATCAGGATCTATGTTGTTTGCTATTCAGCCAAGTGTTTAGCTCCTCAATTCGAATAGCAAACAGTATAGAGCCTAGTCTGTGCCGTCTGATCTGGTTCTATACTGTTTGCTAGTCAGCCAAGTGTTTAGCTCCTCAATCCGAATAGCAAACAGTATAGAGCCTAGTCTGTGCCGTCTGATCTGGCTCTATGCTGTTTGCAAAAATAACTTTTGCTGTGATGAGCATTTTAAGGATTAAATTCCATTGTCTCTTATATCTGCCTCATGGCGATGAGTTACAGATGTCTCGAAAGCGATCAAACTAATATATCTTCTTTTGCAATCATTATTGAGCTAAGAGACATTTGTATAAACGAAACAACAGACGCATTGGGTCTGGATAAATGATCCCTAGCGTCAGTGTGTGTGGTTCTGGCTCCAAAATAGTGTGTGTGTTTACGTTTATTTATCGTCGCTACCGGTTGCCCATATGAGCGACGCCTCCTGAAGAGATTATTCATTTTAGATTTTGGAGGATAGTGCAATGATACAGACAGAGACCCATTCCAGAGTCTCCTTTGGTTCTTTTACGTGCACGGTGTAAAGCACCGACACGAGACCTCGGTTTAACATCCCATCTGAAAGACTGTTAATTTTATTAGGGTCAGACGGGGGATCGAACCTGTGATCCCTGGATTACCAGTCCAGCGTGTTACCACTGGACTACAGATCCGTCTGCTCCAAAATAGGTATTGTATTGTATTTTGATGGACATTATGATACACGCTCACTTCTCACCAATGCAACCTGGGTTCGATCCTCGGACCGGGAAGTATGTGAGATGGTACGGTGGTCGCCAGATCGGACAGGTGACCATAAATTCGGCCGCCCGGTATTGAGTTTCTGATAATAGCAACGCCCTGGTGAATGTTTCTGATAATGTCATTTTGCCAGAAGTTAAAAAAGTGAAAAATCGACAGACTGGAACTCAGGCTAAGCTCTCCCATGTGAAACGGTATAAGTATGAAGTGGTTTTATATGGTAGTTACATATAATTAAGATGTCTACATGTGTATGCAGGCCTCCACTATATAGTATACTCTGTGCCTCGTCATGTGTAGACGATTTCGTATTATTACCTCATTATGTTATGTACCTGCATAGAATGAGTGTAAATAAAACGAAACGGCATGAAATGAGTGTAAATAAGCGAAACGGCATGAAATACGAAACGGCATGAAATGAGTGTAAATAAGCGAAACGGCATGAAATGAGTGTAAATAAGCGAAACGGCATGAAATGAGTGTAAATAAACGAAACGGCATGAAATGAGTGTAAATAAACGAAACGGTATGAAATGAGTGTAAATAAACGAAACGAATATTTGTATGAAGGATATGCCCCTCTTAAATCTGGTGGAAGTCGTGATAGCGCAGTGGATGCGTGTTCGCTTCAGGTGCGAAAGGTCCGACGTTCGAGCCCCGCTGGAGCCGTTACAAACAGTTACATACCTTGTACTGCAAGAATCGACCAACCTCTACACACAGTTACGTACATTGTACTGCAATAATCGACCAACCTCTACACACAGTTACGTACCTTGTACTGCAAGAATCGACCAACCTATACACACAGTTACGTACCTTGTACTGCAATAATTGACCAACCTCTACACACAGTTACGTACCTTATACTGCAAGAATCGACCAACATCTACAAACAGTTACGTACCTTGTACTGCAAGAATCGACCACATCTACACACAGTTACGTACCTTGTACTGCAATACTCGACCAACCTATACAAACAGTTACGTACCTTGTACTGCAAGAATCGACCAACCTCTACATACAGTTACGTACCTTGTACTGCAATACTCGACCAACCTCTACACACAGTTACGTACCTTGTAGAAACGATACTCGACCAACCTCTACACACAGTTACGTACCTTGTGTGTTCTGATGCATTATCCTCAGGGACGGGAACAGCTCGGATTCAAACGTTGATAACGTCAATGCAGACATGTGTTGATATTACGGTGTGATGTTATTATACGCTTGAGAAAATCGTTCATGCCATCAACTAACTGTACAGTTCCAATCAGTTAAATAGCAGCTGTTCATTCCTTTCACAGCTTCAGTTGCCTATGACAATCACTTTTCAAGTTGCCTAGATATTCCTTGTGTTCACTGCTCCTAAAACTCTCCCTTTGTAGTGTATGTGTCTTCAAATCGTCAGCTAAAGTACAAGAACAACTATTACATACACAATCTTAAAATATACACAATGGCATGACTTGTGTAATCAGCTTAATCCTCAAATACAGTATGTTTGTCATTAAATTAAGTTTTAACTAAAATCATAACTTGCGCATTATTAAGCACAACATTTTGATCGTATTCTATTTCAGCGATTGTTACCATTTTTATACATGTACAGTATTAGCATGTACATTTGTTATCATGAGCATACGGTGTTACTGACTCGGTATCAGTCAAGCCTTAACCGATCGGTCAATCACCTGCATGAGGTATGTTACTCGCGTATACTTATTATAGCCTAATAGGCAATCACAGACGACATACGGATCTGTAGTCCAGTGGTAACACGCTGGACTGGTAATCCATGGATCCCGTCTGACCAGATGGGACGTTAAACCATGTCTCGTGTCGGTGCTGTACATCGTGCACGTAAAAGAACCAGAGGAGACTCTGGAATGGGTCTCTGTCTGTATCATTGCACTATCCTCCAAAAATCTAAAATGACTAATCTATTCAGGAGGCGTCGCTCATATGGGCAACCGGTAGTGACGATAAATAAATGTAGCGCACGCGCGCACGCGCGCACGCACGCACACACACGATAGACTACCCAGTTGTTAACACGTTGGACTGCGAATACAGGGATCGCAGGTTATACACCCTATATAGCTAACCCTAATAATATTAACATTCTTTCGGGTGGGACTATAAACCGAGGTATCCGATATCGGTGACACGTGCTATTCGCCGGGCATGTAAAGTAACCAGGGATCCCTTAAATAGCGCCATCTATATTTTGCGACTATCATCCTAAATATAGAATGACAAATATACTTCTGGAGGTGTCGCCCCTATTAACCAGGAGGCGACGATGAATAAACGTATCATCCGGTTATTATTGGTAGATGAAGATCCTGGGTGCCCCTCCGAGCAGTATTTTCGACACGAACGTGCACCCGGGTAGAACCATCGACCTTCAGCAAGCCAGCCAGCTGGATAACTTCCTTAATTGAATGACGATTCAGTTATGTACACTAATATGACAAAGAGCTTTCCACGTGTTTTAATATGACTGCTGTACAGTATATATAACGATAATGTGATATATAATGTTGTTCATGAAAATAATGCAAATAAAATAATATTCATAACGCGTTGACCAACAACTCCTCCTAACATTGCAAATATGTGGAAGTCGTGATAGCGCAGTGGTAGCGCGTTCGCTTCAGGTGCGAAAGGTCTGGAGTTCGAGCCCCACTGGAGCCGTTACGAGTGTGCCCTTAGGCAAGGCATTTAAATTCCACGTTGCCTCTTCTCTCTCCCTCGTGGCGATGGATTCCATTAGGAATGAGGTATCGAGAGTGATTTATATAAGTTGAAATAACTTGTTTCGCAATCGAGCTAAAATAAATTTGTATAAAAAAACGTTGCAAAATAAAAATCCTATTCCACGCAGAACGCACGTCCCCGTGCGGCGCCGGCGCCAATAAACTGTGTTATTATTACTTTAAAGCGACACTATATCGAGCGGAATAAAACTGTTATAAAAAATAATATTGTTCGTACAAGTCGCAATGCTATTACACATTCTTCCATTACAATTAGAATAATTATTTTGAGTCAGAATAAACATCGCTTTTTTTAGTAAATACATGTATAACAAAGTGAATGTAGATATCTACGGCTTTCCTGAACCGGTGCATCACGTTTAGCCTTGGGTGCCAGTCTGTCGATTTTTCACTTTTTAACTTCTGGCAAAATGATATGATCAGAAATACGGCCCAATTAATAGTCTTGGTGTTAAAATATATGTGTATTTGACTGACCAGGCAAAATATATCGACGCCTGTTCCCAGGCTACATCACGTTATGCGTACATTCAAAACGCACCGCCCTCTATGGGCAATCAGAACACACATCCAAGACAGCTGCATCAACACCCGTTGTTGAAACACGCATGCGCATTATTTACAAATGTTTGTTGACAAAACATTCGCGTATACGACGGTGCGATATTTATTTGATAATTTTCGTTGCTAAACATTAAATTTTTTTAAATATCTGCGACAATTTACCCAAACAAAACTTGTTTTATTCCAATATAGTGTCGCTTTAAATAAATCAAGTCTTGCCCCAGATCCTTAAAGCAGCATTACATCGTAATAAAGGATGTTTTGGGTAAAATATAAATACTAATGTGTGTGTGTTTACAAAAATCGAAATAGTCGCTCAGAAACGATACAATTCCAATAAATTTAAACCATCGTATACGCGAATTTGTTTATCAACACACGAAATGTAAACACGCACAGCGCGCATGCGTGAAACAACAGAGGATGTAGAAAACAACGTATATATTTTGAAGTCTGAGTCTAGTAAGGGCATATCTATATTTATTTTCAACTATACTGTCTAGATAGTGTTCCAGTCCGAAGGTGTGCTTAATTGAACTATAATTTACCAATTTCCGAGTGTTGCTGATGCTGGCATACCAACTTTGTTTATACATATCTAAAATTCTTTGTCTTATAGGGGCTATGTGTACATGTAGCGTGTTTTGATTTTCCCATATATCGGACATGCCGATGTTATTTAATAATGTTTTTATATTGAGAATGTTCATCTTCGGTATCTTGTATAAGCATTTTGTATATTTGCTTTGTTAGCGAATTTTCATTACTGTTTATAACCTTGATCGGTGTGTTCCCACTTTCCCAACCTTTTATTAGTCCTATAGAAATTGAGGTAGGTGTTGGGGGAATGTATTGTTCGGTGTAACAATAGAGTTGAAAGGTGATAATTGGCGAAAATTGCTATACTGTACTGAAAATTTGTGTTTCTAAATTTGGGAAAGTTGTTCATAAATATAAGTTTCATATAGATATATATTCTTTATTTTGAGTTATAAGCATTAAATCGAAAACATAGATATTTACATGGATAAGACAAACACATGAACATGCATAGCACATAATAGATATAAATCTTGAAATATTTTTATTGTACATATTCACTTTAATTTGACTAAGTGAGAAGCAGCATCAACATACGTCATGATGTCCATGTCGCCAGTTCGCAGTTGGTGCTTCAGTCTGATGAGCATTTGCTCACGCTCACGGTATACCCGCTTCCTTGGTCGCTGCTTTCCACCGTTGGCGTGCTGAAACAGCTTCGCCTCGTTAGCAGCCTGCTCTTTCTGGACCAGGTCTATCAATGTATAAATATTAGGATGGCAGTGTCGTAGTTGGTTGTTTATTTTATGGTGCCAACCCTCAACATGATTGGTAGTGCGTGGACCATCATTCTCGTAATGATTCCAGGAGCGGCGGTCTCCCTCTACCCACTGCTCAGTCACATAGTCCTTAGACACCGGCACTGAGTCATTGTCACATTCTTCCAGAGTTTGGAACCACACATCTTCGACAGAGGCTAGGGGGACAAGTGGCAGTACCGAAGCACGTAGCACAAGTTTCTTCACTTCGTCATTGTCCTTGAAATCAGCTACAAGACCACAATATTGTACTTTTCTCCACATACACTGTGTGAAGTGAAAGAAACAACCACGGACTTGAACACCAACAAACACGATACTGACAGCACGCCACGCTGCTGTTTCGAAGTCCATCATTATCGTTTCTGGGGACAGAGGAATGTTATGTTCACGGGCGAAATTCTGGATGAGTGTGAAGAATCTGGTGTACATTGTCTGTTGTTTATTTGGGAGTAGTCCATACACTAGGGGACACATATACCCGTCGATCATGGCGTGGATGGTGTATAGCTGGTAGAAATATGACGGCGAAGCGTAGAAGGTACCGTCCATATACCAGGTCTCGGCTGTAGACAGCTGGGCCAGGTTGTCAACGGTGGCGAATATGAGCATTCGCGCCACATCACCGTCATTGGCGATTAGGAATGGCTCCCCTGCAAGCGACTCTATCCACTTCCCTTCCAAGTTGACATCCGCCCTTGTCTTTGGCAGAACTATGTTAAAGAATGACTTACAGTAAGTGACCTGTTTTTCTTAGTTTTCAACAGTTAGTTATAAGTAAATTGTTAATTTCATTAATCATTATTGTTGTTCTCAGACTAATTTGCAATCAGTTCATAATTGCTAATTAAAAAATAGTGTTGATATATAATTATGTAATTACCTAGTATAACTGTTATAATCATAAATAAATAATAGATACATATTGTTAATTGTTTGTATCTTTATAGTTCACATTTCAAAATTAAAATATGTCTGCTATTTATTATTATGAACCTTTATCTGAATTATTAATGTTAAACGTACATACTGACAATTTTAATTTATACACAATTAAAGGAACACTTTTCTCCTTAAAGATATGCATATGCACTGGAAACAAAAATAACAAAAAAATAGTTTATTCTAGAATAAGTAAGTATTTTCAACAGATGGAACAAGATAAATAACATTGAAATAGTACACTGCAAGTACAAGTTTATGTGTGCCTTTCATTTATTTTTTGAACAGTATAGAAAATACAGGTAAGTTTGAGGGGCGAAGAGATAATTGGGGATAATTATTATGTGTGAAAATAAAAGGTTGGGAAAGTGGGAACAAACCCCTTGATCCAGTATTTGATCATTATTATTTGTCTACAGGTATGTAACGGTGTTCTACCTAATTCCCCATATAATCCGTCAATACACGTGGATGTTTTTACGCCCAATATCTTACGACAAAACGTTGAATGTATACGTTCTACTTCAATAGCTTCTTGGTTCCCCCATACCTCCGCGCAATAGTTTAACTTTGATGCTACCAATGTATCGAACAGTTTACATTTTTCCGAGATAGGTAATTCAATTTGGTGGAATATGATGAATAGATTGTGCATTGAATATGCTGCTGGGGCGGTGTTTGATCGTTTGATTGTATAGACCCCTTGCACGTGACGTAATAGATAAGACGTCCGCCATGTTGGAGGCATAAGATAATATCCGGGATAATCCACACGAGGAGAAGCACATATAAAGCAACAGATAATTTAAAAGGTTTAATTTTCATTGAAATGGTCAATTATTGTCGAGTTGTCACAATAGGTCAGACAGGGAGAATGATAAACAATACTACCGATTGCCTGAGGTAGTGACTCGTGAAAGTGAAAAGACGAAAGAAATGACAATTGAAAGAAGGCGTCTGTGGCTGGGAAATTTAAATCAGGATTTTACCGGAAAAAACCTGAAAAATATTCGTGTGTGCTCAGATCACTTCGTGTCCAGTAAGTATATAATGATATTTGATATACTTTCTACTTTTTTTTGTATTTTATTTCGTTATCATTATTTACTTTAATTTGTACTTTGATAACTGTACATACTAACATAGCGAGTAGCCATTTACTCGTAACTGTAGACAAGTCAATTGTACACTATGTATGTTCCATTAATGTCAAACCCCTCTCGGGGACCTAGACATTTTTCCTGGACAGGCGTAGCTGACCTAAGCGATTAACCAGTACTACCAGTACTAAGCAATGTGTGTGAGGTGCCTTGCTCAATGACGCTACATACGTGGCCTTTCCGAGTATCGAACCCCGGACCATTTTATTCCAAATCCGACGCTATACCACTGGCCCACGGACGCCACACTGTAACATGACATTTAATAATACTAATTTTAATGTGCTATATGTACGATTGCAGTTAAATTATATTAGGTTCGATTGCAGTTAAATTATATTAGGTTAACTTACAATGTTCGTATTAATCTATCTTCCTGTAATGTCAAGCCCCTCGCGGGGATGTAGACATGTACAACCGATGCATGGATAAAACACATGACTACATGGGAGCTGGCCACTTGTCATAATTTATGAAACAATTGCACTGCATCACAACCTTTATTTGTCCGAATAATAGCAGGCTCCAAGTCCAACATATGACTATGCTTTTAAATTCAGGCAGTTTGACTAAATAAATGTTTATTCTCTTTACTTCAGAGAAGAAGGCAGATCTGTATGACAGAGACAATCCCGACTGGGCTCCAACAGTGGACATGGGTCCAAAACAGTTTGTTTCAACTGATCTGGCGCAAGACCGATTCCAGAGACGTCTGGATCGCACCAGGAAGGGCGATGCTGCTAGGACACTTCTTGATTTCTCGGAAGGTGCAGGAACATTTCCAGATGTAGAAGTCGAAACAGATCCAGGCATATCTTGTCAGACAGATATTACCTGTTCTGGGATCACAGCTATGGATAATGAAATTCTCCATTTGAAAACTCTAAATAAGGAACTGAATGACAAACTTTCTGGCGAACAACCCTATAGTATTGAGTCAATGACAGGAAATGATGAAAAAGTGAAGTACTTCACAGGATTAACATGTTTTTCTGTGCTCTTTACACTGTTTCAGTATTTGGAGCCTTATATACCTGTTAAATTGTCGCTGACAAAGTTTGAGACTCTTATGTTGGTATTAGTTAAGTTACGACTGAACCGTAGCAATCAGTTCCTGTCCTACCAATTCAAAGTCTCTCCATCAAATGTGTCAAGGACATTTTCCGAAGTAGTGGATATTATGTACGTGCGCATGAAACCGCTGGTTTACTAGCCAGATAGAGAAACATTAAGACTGACAATGCCCATGCAATTTAGAAAACACTTTGGAACAAAATGTGCTGTCATAATAGACTGTTTTGAAGTATTTATCGAACGACCTTCAAACTTAAAAGCACGTGCGGAAACCTGGTCTTCTTACAAGCACCATAATACTGTGAAATTTTTGCTCGGAATTACGCCACAAGGAGTAATTTCATTCATATCCAAATCATGGGGTGGACGAACGAGTCATAAGCACATAACAGAGAATTGTGGTTTTTTGAGTAATATTCTTCCGGGCAACATCATTTTAGCAGACAGAGGATTCGATATTCAAGCTACAGTTGGTAGCTTGTGTGCTGAGGTGAAAATCCCTGCTTTCACGAAAGGGAAGAGTCAACTTTCGCCTCTAGATGTGGAGGCTACGAGGAAAATTGCGAATGTTAGGATTCATGTAGAGAGAGTCATTGGTTTAGTAAGGCAAAAATACACTATTCTCAGTGGTACCCTGCCTATCGATTTTCTATTAACAAAGAAAAACGATGACATTCCTTTAGTGGATAAAAGTGCCCATATTTGCTGTGGACTTGTTAATATGTGCGAATCAGTAGTAGACTTTGATTGACAGCAATTTTTATCAGCGAAAATTCATTTAATATGGACCAGGATACATTTCATACATATACGTATAAATATATATATAAAACCGTAATAATAAATTCTATGTTTTTTTGCTCTGTTTATATTTTCCATCTCTGTTACAGAGCAAAATACATAGAATTGTCAGGAGCCAGAAACTAATGATTACAATAGCTACATGTAATAAAGATTTTATAAACAATTTATATGGTGTGGTATTATTTCAATTTATAAATTTTATTACAGAACCAACATGTTTATTCATTTCTCTACCAGAATAAC
Organism: Archivesica marissinica; assembly: GCA_014843695.1. Taxonomy (NCBI): domain Eukaryota; kingdom Metazoa; phylum Mollusca; class Bivalvia; order Venerida; family Vesicomyidae; genus Archivesica; species Archivesica marissinica. Next base: position 40,702,525 of record CM026392.1, on the reverse strand, counting down.
AATATTAGAACAATTGAAAAGATTATAATCTTGATATAACATGCTAGCCTGAGTTCCAGTCTGTTGATTTTAACTTCTGACAATATTGATATTATCAAAAACTCAATACGGCCCAATTAATAGTCTCGGTGTTAAAATATATTTATTTGACTGACCAGGCGAAATATATCAACGCCTGTTCCCAGGCTAATAATATGATTGTCATTGATCATTCCATAAGATATATACATGTATGTACATTTATTTTTTGCTTTTCTGGAAAATAAATACATTTTTGTGGATAACACATTTTATTTCTCATCATTTTACCAGATGTTCTATAAAATAGTACCAGTAATAAATACAACTTCACAACTGAATAGACCGCAGGATTTGTTTGTGAAGCATTAACACACCTTCTTTGAAAACTGGGGCAGTTTTCTACACTCCGGACAGTACCATAATCGGCTCTTTGGTTTACTGGTCATTTTTAGGCATATAAAATGAAACCATTTAATATCACAGTTTTCATTGTCACAGAACACCATCTTCCCAGATTCAACCTGATCACAGTAGCACCAGGTTATTTCATTTGATGTATCCACGTTATTCTCACATGACTTGGTCAAGTTACATGCTGCATGTACTGTCAGAGGGGCAGTGCCAGGCAGTCTAGAGTAGAACTTTCCAACCAGTTCTGGTAATATTGCCGTTCTAAATATAATAGCTGAATTATCCACCATTTCTTCCCACAGGTCCTGCTGAAAACTGATCTCCTCAACATGCATGTCTATCTCAGTCCATACAATAAAATAACACGATTCACATTTTGTGACACCTAACTGTGTTTGAATCTGATAGAAATAGGGGTGCTTTTCATCCAGATGTAATTCTCCATCTTCACCCCACTTCAGATAAAAGCTTCCACCTTCCTCTAAAATAATATTCCTCTTTGTGTAGGGATATTTCACTTCAAGTATGCTCCGTCCACAACAATCACATGATATGATGCCGTCTGGTGTGGCGCCTATCCACGGATGTTCTGTGCTTATGAAAAAGCCACAACTTTCAACAGATACATTTTCATGCCCTTCTGCAGAAATGCTTGCACGAATTTATTACGGGCTACTTTTTCATTTCCCATGTTGTTGCAACACAAGTAAATATATGTTCTTGTGGATAGCAGATTGACATAATCAAACTTTGGGAAGGATTTGAACTATCTGTGGAACAGACAGCTTTCATTTTTGATGCAGTTATTCGCCCTGCTCTAAAGTTGAACCAAAGTTTTCTGCCCGATTGCTGCCTAGTTGACATTTCAACATTCGAAGCCTCCTCTTCAGTTACTGCAACAGACATGTCGTTGCATTTGGCAATAATGTCCATGTAATTCAAAGAAATTGAACGTTTATCTCTAAGTTCAGTCAACACTTTAGCATATTTTATTGCCTCTAGCTTTGGTATGTAATTCTTGGCATACTCCGGTACAACAGAAAGGATTGCTGGTTTTCTCCCTGTTGCATGGAGTCTGGCAAACAGATTACCCATTTCACTTTCTGTAGGAACTGGTACAGGCTTTTTCTCTTTTTTTGCTGATGTAGGAGTAAGCACAGGGTTGTCACATAGTTTATCAAAAGTTTTCTTCAATGACTTTGCTGAACTGAAGTTTATGTATCTGGTTTCTGAATATGTCACCTTTTTCAACGATGTTGGCAGCAGCCAGTAGGCTGGTTCCTGTGTCACAGTTCTAGAATCACGTAGTACCTTCAATCGCGAATAAAACTGCAGCTACATGGGAGCAAACTTCACCAACACCTGCCATGCAGTCACAGTGCGAGGCCAATATTCTGCCATTTGTTTCCATTACAGCCCATGGATTTAACGATTTCTCACGTAGCCTTTGAGAGTGCAGCACCTGAAATGTTAAAAGACAGTATGGCATAATAATTACTGCTTCGTATTGTCAATGTGAATTGTAGGGGGGGGGAGGGGGGAAAATATATTGGTTGCTATCTTGTAAATAAATCCATTTATATTATGAGAAACCAAAAAAAAAATCACTATACACATTTGCCAGACAAAAAAGGAGTGGCCTTCACCGGGAATGGCGGGATGTGAACCCTGATTTCAGAGATCCGCAATGCAGAATCTTAATCCGCCTCCAGATCATTTGTCTATGGCTATATTAGTTTCATACTCCCTTGGGTGTATGTGTTTATGGCATTCTGCAAGTCAAAATTTATATACCTAGCACCAGCTTCCGAACCTGTATTCTATCTATCTATCTTCCTTTAATGTCTCTCGTACCCCCCTTGGTATAAACGTTATCATAAATTATCAAACCCACAGCTTTGGCAGGGTCGGTGGTTAACGGTGTCATGTTGTATGTATGTTCCTTTAATGTCAAAGCGGGGACTTAGAAATGTTTTCCTCAGCAAGCTTAGCTGACCTAAGCGATTAACCAGTACTAACTTACTAAGCAATGTGTGTGAGGTGCCTTGCTCAATGACACTACATAACATGGCCTGACCGAGTATCGAACCCGGGACCGTTCGATTCCAAATCCGATACTGGACGCCACTTGTTGAGAAAGTTACAAACATACATTAAATTATACAAGTATTTTCTCACCTTGGCTTTCACAACATGTTTGTTGTTGATGATCACAGTTTTCATAGCAGAGACCCATCCACTGATAAACTGATTATATGCGTCCAAGCCTTTGTAACATTTCAAATCTTCTGTTGTGTAAGGACTGGGTGTAAACACCAGATAATTCACAATATCTGGATATGCTAGCAGCTACCGCTGGTAACAATTTCACATCTTCTGAAAACGTTTTCAGTTCGTATGGATCACTAGAAATACCACCGATAATCTCAAGTTTACTGTCATATCTGGTCCTTTCAATAGGTTCTAAGCTTTCTCTATATAATATTTTACTTTGTTTTGATGGTTTTAACTGTTTCTCCGACATTATCTCTTTCAAACAAGCCTATTTCTTGTTAAAATACAGTGGATTTATAAATATAATATAGACAGTCATTCTTCCCACAGACTATTATTGACTGGAATAAACTGGATGATAGTGTTGCATGCGCGAGTGCAGTCGGCAGCTTCAAAACAGCTGTCCACAAGTGGGACTAGAAGACTCCCACACTCTCCCGTTGCGTCTACGCTGAAAGGCCCTGCAACGTTACTAACCAGAACCAGAATATTGTTGTTTTGCTATACCTCCAATATGGCGGACATACCGGTGATAGGGTAAAAATCACCCTTGCGTGCCGTTCCCCTATCTGCCACCTAAGGACCCGCTGGGTAGGGGATGGTCGCCCCACTACTGAATTGGAAGCAGCATGGTCCCAGATTTAATCAAATAACAACAAATCAATAATACAATTAACTGCTGTTCAATTAGCACAATGGTTAGCACGCTCGCTTCTCACACATGGAACCTGGGTTCAGTCCTCGGACAGGGAAGTATGTGAGATGATACAGTGGTCGTAAAATCAGTAAAATTTACATACGGATCTGTAGTCCAGTGGTAACACGCTGGACTGGTAATCCAGGGATCGCAGGTTCGATCCCCCGTCTGACCCTAATAAAATTAACAGTCTTTCAGATGGGACGTTAAACCGAGGTCTCGTGTCGGTGCTTTACACCGTGCACGTAAAAGAACCAGAGGAGATTCTGAAATGGGTCTCTGTCTGTATCATGCACTATCGCTCATATGGGCAACCGGTAGCGACGATAAATAAACGTAAAACACACACGTCGTAAAATTGGATAAGTTACTCCGGGTTCTTCTCACACGAATGGCCACATATTGTGACAATACGTTTGCTTCAGCGCCAACGAGATTGATTATTTAAATATTATCTTCCGGTTTTCGTTATTTTCGCAGAATTTTCGGTCTCACGCGAATTTAAGATTTACGTTTCCTGCGAATTCATAAATCCGCGAATACGTTAGGAGGTCGGATTTGCGAAACAAATCTCACGTGAATACGATTGCGAAACAAGCTTTAACAACTTATTCACGCAACTGCCAGCGTTTGTCTAACACTGATTACACAAGCGATTTTAAAATTTCAATTTATTTTGTCTGACCGAAGGATTTTTTTGTCCGACATGTCAGGCGATCCTACGGACTGCTTGTATTAATCACTCTCGTTAGCGCGGATGAAAGCCGTTCGATCCCCCGTCTGACCATAACAAAATTAACAGTCTTTCAGATGGGACTATAAACTGAGGTATCGTGTCGGTGTTTTACACCGTAAACGTCAACGAACCAGAGGAGACTCTGGAATGGGTCTCTGTCTGTATCATTGCACTATCCTCCAACAATCTAAAATGACTAATCTCTTCAGGGGGCGTCGCTCATATGGACAACCGGTAGCGACGATAAATAAACGTAAAACACACTATTTGACTTAACCGTACTAAGAGCATTTTGATTAGAATGGGAACAATCAATAATATGCAAAAACAATCCCCACTCACCTGTAGATGCGTGGTTCCGTTCAGCTTGTCACTATCATATATTCCCTTATTTGGCCTATTTATCTAACCAGTAAATAGTTTGAAAACTGCTTTTAAAAAAAACAAGCGAGTCGATGCTCAGTTAATGTCAAAGTGGTCGGTCATACATCGGATCAGTATGACTTTCCTAAAGCTTGTTTTACAGCATATGTATTGTGAAACAGACTATATATCGATACATTAGTCTATAACTAGGCCGCATAAAACACGCCTACTGTCGAATAAACCTGAAAATACCGATAACCTTGACTGGAAGTGGCTTCAATAATGATTACATAATTACATATATGAGTGCATAGCATCTTAAACAACCCACACACATTCTATTTATATCTGTACTATCGTTGATTGCATGTATATCTAAGTGAGTTTGATATATATTAGAAATATGAGTAGCAGACTTCTCAACTTCGCTACATTTCCAGTATGGCATTCTCTAAAATACAGACCGGTCCAATTGGGCTGGGCTGGACTGGACTGGACTGGGCTGGGCTCCACATACAAATGTGTCCATTGAAGTAAGCCACGACAGTGTTGGCATGTAGTTGTGTTAATTATTACAACATTAATCGCATTGCATTATGTAAGCAAACACAACTCTACGGAAGATGTATAACTCTGCGGGAAAACAGTGATAACATAAGGGAAGCAATTTTTACTAACTACAGCATTAGCTACTAACAAGGGAGATTACCGGCAGCTACGGAAAACCATCGCGGAAAGGGGAAGTAATCAGTCCGGTTAACCGGATAGTGATTTAGTAACCGGTTAATCGGCAATTTTGTAATCGTACCGGGTAATCGTTTCAGCACTAATAACCATTGAGAAGTAGGTAACAGCAGGCCCGTAGCCACACCGAGGCACACAGCTTCATCGGTTAAAATTTCCAAAGCAAACAAAAAATAAATGTAAAAAATATCCCTTTGTGGTATAAAATGTTGACTGCTAGAGAGCTGAAAGGTCAGTGCATCAACTTAAAGTATACGTCTAACTCATTGAATCAGAAAACGCAGGACATCGCTTCTATACCCCAACCATTTTAAAGGGGAACATGCCCCCGGACCAACCTAGATTTCCTCGGTTAAAATTTGCCTCTGGCTACGGTACTGCACATATTACCCATACTGTACACGAGTTCACAGACAGCAATACACAGGGGAGTGTTTGCGTGTGTTATTCAAGTTTGATGTTTTTCTTGTACCCCCAATTGTCATATTGATATGTTAGTGTCTAGCCTGGAAACAGACAGACGTCGATATATTTTGCCTGGTCAGTCAAATAAATCTATTTTAACACCGATAATTGGGCCGTATTGAGTTTCTGATCATGTCATTTTGCCAGAAGTTAATAAGTGAAAAATCGACAGACTGAAACCCAGGCTAGTTATTGCCTTAAATGGAACCCAGACTAGTTAGTGCCTTAAACCCGAAACTATTATAAACATTCTGGACTAATGCTGGGAACTTATTATTGGAAGAGCTTGGTAGACGCGAATATAGATGATGCAACGCAGTAGGGTGTATAAAGGGTGGCCCTTTTCCTATAACGAGTTACACCGACGGATCTGTAGTCCAGTTGTAACACACTGGGCTGGTAATACAGGGATCGCAGGCTCGATCCCCCCGTCTGACCCTAATACAATTAACAGTCTTTCAGATGGGACGTTAAACCGAGGTCTCGTGTCGGTGCTGTACACCGTGCACGTAAAAGAATGGGAATGGGTCTCTGTCTGTATCATTGCACTATCCTCCTAAGATCTAAAATGACTAATCTCTTCAGGAGGCGTCGCTCATATGGGCAACCGGTAGCGACGATAAATAAACGTAAAACACACTAAGTTTATATGAACTCAAATACTCTGATTAGATGAGGGTGGAGATGGACTAGATATGAAATCGTATATGTAGTTATGGGTGTTTTTATTTATCAATTTAGTGCTTGATAACTTCGATGAACGATAATTAAAGTCACACTTACGGATTCGGTCGATAAAGCGTTGATAAACTAAATACCATTACTTACATGTTGATATAACTACAGTGTTGTAGGTGGACTGATGAGCAGTACGATAATACTACTACTAATACTGCTACTACTACTACTACTACTACTGCTGCTGCTGCTACTACTGCTACTGCTGCTGCTGCTACTGCTGCTACTGCTGCTACTGCTACTGCTACTACTACTACTACTAATAATAATAATCAGGTCCGTTATGAACATTGGTTTGACTACTACATTGTCAATGTATGTCGTATTGGTAATGGCGTCAATAGGTGCTTCTATGAGCGAAAGGATTAATTAAAGAAACACTACACGTTAAGTACAGTATTCAGCAATACGTGGACGCTCATCTATTATGTATTATATATATATCAGATTTCTATGTTTCTGTCGTTAATATCGAGTTTTAAAGATATTGAGTGAGTTGGAATTTTGAATATAATGAGGTAGTGAATTCCACCTGTGATGACCTATTTCGCTTCACAAGGCCACCACTCAGTGTCAGCACCAATCGTTTCAGAGAAACAGTTCAAATGTCAAAACAACGCCAGCAAAATAGGAAATGAGTGTGGATTATGTGTTGCACATCAAATTGACATCGTGGTCACTCCTCGCCGCTGCAGGTTCGAATCTCATCAAGAGTGAAGAACCTATCCAGTTGGGCTGTGGAAGGTCATTAGTTCTACCCGGGTGCCTGTAATACTGTTCATAGGTGCACCCTGGGTCTCCCTACACCAATAACGGCTGGATAGCCGGCCGTCATATGACCTAAGCTGACTTTTAATTTCCTATGGGATCGCTAGCAACTGTCTACACCAGCTGATCTGTTTACTAGTAATAGATCAGGATAGTGTCACGTGCCGTACCCCACAGGCCAGTGCAAGTGTGGCCAGACCCAAGGTTATAAAACTGTTCTTATATCTCAAACTCAAGCTCAAGTGAACTGATTGGTTGATTCTGAAATTTACACCCAGCTGAACCAATCAGAAGCTTGGGATTGAGATTGGAGAAGAGTTGTATAACCTCGGGGCCTGTTATGGAGATCACATAGTCAACAACACTTATTGTGAAATCAAACCATATGAGCCCAGCCAAACCCACTATGACACAATGGTATGTTTCTACAACAAGAACATGTGCAGACTCGATTTCGTTAACTGATAGCCTACATTGATAAGTTATAATTTTAACTCTCTCAGCGCCGATTAAATTCAGAGCATGTGCAAACAACATAGATCCAGATCAGCCGCGATCAGGATCTATGTTGTTTGCTATTCGGACAGGTGCTTCAGCTCCACTGTCTGAAGAGCAACAGCAACTATCCTGATCAGACGGCATGTTCTGTTCTGTCTGATCGGGTTCTCTGCTTTTTTACAAAGTCGCTTTTATGCGACATTGGCGGTGAAAGAGTTGAGTGTTTAATTTTACCGTTGACTACATGTAAGGAATGAGTCGGGGGGGGGGTGGGGCGGGGCTTAATAGTTTCCCGAAAATAGATACATTTCGTACACAGAAAAAATATATCCAAACGGTTTGCAACAATCATTTCATTTTTTGTTTGTTTACATAGTTCGTATTAGTCCGCGCAACGAGGACGCACAACGACGGACTGGTTTAATCTCACCAGCCCAGCCCAGTCCAGCCCAGCCCAGCCCAGCCCAGCCCAATGGAACAAGCCTATATTTCAGTCAATGACTTAGCTGGCATTGTTATAGTATAATGTACTGTATGTGACGTACATGTGCTAGATCTAGGATCGTGCATGAGTGGCGATTTCATACCATATTTTATGAAACGAGTTTTGGAATGTTGCCATAAAGCGAGCCTTTTTCCAAAACGAGTGATTTGAAATCAACGACCATAACCACCCAGCCACGTATGACCCATAGGTCATCAAACATAGACATACAAGCGCGTAGCTGCCTGTACGCAAAATACACAAGTGCGTATACAATGTAGCCAAAAGTTAACAAATTAATTAGTTTAGTTGATACAAATTTATTTGAGCTCGATTGCGAAACAAGTTCTTACAACTTATATTAATCACTCTCGAGACATCATTCCCGATGGAATCCATCACCACGAGGGAGAGAGAAGAGGCAACGTGGAATTTAAATGCCTTGCCTAAAGGCACAATCGTAACGGCTCCAGCGGGGCTCGATCTCCAGACCGTTCGCACCTGAAGCGAACGCGCATCCACTGCGCTATAACGACGTCCACACATGAATTAGTCCGACACATGAATTAAAAACAAGAGCCCAAGGGGCTTGGTACAACTTCTTTGTATGGTGTCTCCAATATCCCACTAGAAACAATCTGGCCAGCCAAATTATTTAAAAGACAAAAACATTCGGAAAGACAAGTAATACAACTTATGAGTATTTCACAGGAAAACTAAAACTTTTTTGGCGGGAAATAGCTCCAAATTGCACCACAGACCTTCTCGGGAACGCCTTTCTTCCCGGAGAGCATGCCCCCTAACCTGGGTGCCAGTCTGTCGATTTTTAACTTCTGGCAAAATGATATGATCAGAAACTCAATACGGCCTAATTAATAGTGTCCGTGTTAAAATATATTTATTTGACTGACCAGGCAAAATATATCGACTAATGCCCCCCGAACAATCCTAGATACTTTTGTATTCATTCGATTGAGCCTAGCTACGCCCCTGGCATGAATTTATGTTATATTTAGTTTAATATGGTATTGCTCGATTCATTGTACAGCCAAACCTGTCTTAAACAGCCAGCCAAGGGAATCACAGAAAGTGGCTGCTTAGCACAGATGACTGCGTAATAGATGGGCAAATGTACAACAAATCAACAACTATTGAGAATCGGGCAACTGGCTGCTTAATACATGTTGGCTGCTTAGGTGACCACTAACACAGGTTTGACTGTATTACAAGACATGACACTTTCAAGAACCACAAGTTATAGCAACAAATTATTATTTTATATCCCCGGTACGTTTGTGGGTTCTTTTCAAAATACTGGTGACGAGTTTGGAAAATGTAATGCAATATTTGACAGCTCTGTTAATTAGAAATTATTTCCGAACGTGACTAACAGTGACATCTTGCTTAGTAATAATTCACAAACCATATGTTGTACAACTTAAATATTGTCCAATATGTAACACATAATTATTTATAGTAATGGTGGCCATGCCCGTAGCCACACTGAGGTAAATGAGGCACTGGTCTCGGTTATATAGCATTTGGCAAGTACCGACAGGAATAGGAAAACTCTGATATAATTGCCTTCAGAATGCATACACAAAAAATATTTCGGGGGGTCGCCTCGGTTATTTTCAGATTCTGGCTACGGCACTGGTAGAGTGTAGAAGATGAATAGTTTTTGCCCCACTGGGTTACTTGTTTGACAATAAATTATATTTGATTGACGTTACATTGTATTTTGGGTTACAATGTGGTCATGGGGTGTAGTAACCCAGTGGGGTGTGGGGGTCCAGGGTATTCGCCGGATGCCTGTGGTGTAATGTAGATTTTGTTGAAGTGAGTCCTATGATGATCTTGAAGTGATGGTGAAATAAAAGTTGACAACTGGATGAGACACCTTCCTCTTCAGGGTGACAAGTCCTGGTGATAAACTTCTTAGGGGCCAGACTCTTCACTGTTGGTCAATCCGCAGAAGCACGAGAAAGGGTCCGTCCGGCAGTTATAGCATCTGGTCGTCTTGATAGCTACAGTGTGTGTGTGTGTGTGCGTGCGTGCGTGCGTGCGTGCGTGCGTGCGTGCGTGTTTTACGTTTATGTATCGTCGCTACCGGTTGCCCATATGAGCGACGCCTCCTGAAGAGATTAGTCATTTTCACAACAGAAGATCCCGGAATCCTATGCTCGGATGTGTGCCCCGGTCGCGATGTGCACCATGTGAGGAGGTCGGTCGTGATTGTTTGTAGCTCTGTGGTAGCCAGTTCGCTTCAGGTGCGAAAGACCCGGAGTTCGCGTCCAGGTGGAGCGGTTACGATTGCGCCCTTAGGCAAGGCACTTAAAATCCACACTGCCTCTTCTCTCTTATATATATTACAGTGATTAATAGCTACAGTTTCACAAATAATAGTACATATAATTAACACAAGCAATGCAACATAAAAGGTTGTTCAGATATTACAATTGGCAATGAATGATAAATGAATGAATATTTTACATACATGTATATACAAACGACGAGGGCAGAAAGAGACCACGTGATGCTCGTTTCTTTCCACTTCACCCCTCCCCCAGTACTCACACGACGACATAATTTATACATTATATATATAATAATTCTATAGTATGACATGATTGTAATGGTATTTTACATTACATGGTCCATTATTAAAGTACATGTCCATTATTAAAGTACAAGCACAAACAAGGTCATATAGGTTGTACGATTGACCTAATTATATATCCTCTTGAACGCATGCATTTAAAGCATTTTGTTAAACCTTTTAAAGAAAGGAATATAAGAGGATACATGAGCAAATAGCAATTAAATGGTACCTATTCATTTGCCGAAAACGAAATGCAAATAACTGAGATGCCATAACTTAAGTGTTGAATGGATTTGTTACTGTTGTTTGTCCCCCCCCCCCCTTCTTATGCGTAGAGAACAATGTTTTTTCCAGAAAGCGTATCACAGAATGTAGCCGGTCCAGTGATTGGGTCAATCTCTACCTACGAGGCTCCTGCTACACCTGTGACACTCTCCCCCAGAACAAGCATTGATTTACACATAAGTTGAGATATTTAAATAATTGAAATGAATGGATGAGGCGTTGTGTATATAGTGGTGGTTAATCAGATGTATAGCAGGCCACGGCGTAACGTATTTATTCAGACGCAGCCTGGTATTTAGGACAGAACAGCACATATTTGTATGAAACGCTCGCCCATATGGTCCGCCGGAGGCGAGGGTAAATAAGCTCATCATTTGTATGAAACACGTAAGCATAACACGTTATTTTCTGGACGAATGAGAATTTATGTGATACGAATTACTGCTATGTATTCGTATTATAGGTATTAAAATTGTCCAATTGTTTTCAGGGAACTATAGTATGGCTGGAGAAATGGGTTCCCATGCACCCCCCCCCTAAAACTAAAATGATTTATAGCACCCCTAGGACATATACTTGAATAATTTTGATGTTACCGCTGAAAAAAAATGTCCCACGGGGTCATAATTAGCATATTTCCAAGATGGCCGCCATCCGCATCCATTAAAAGGCTAGGTGAGATATCTCAGTAATTACTGAGCCGATTTTGATGATCTTGGTGTCCATATTATGGTTTTTTGGGGTGCATCACGCATCACCATGACGGCGGCGGCGGCGGAGTCTATCAATAATACATTAATAAATATAACAACCGTGACTCTGATTGGAACAAACCAATAACCACACAATGCGAACATACATGTCATAGTTAAGACATTCTGTTCCAGGTGTTCACCGTGACAATACGCTATACATTACGATTCATTCCCTCATCTTGTAATTATAAAATTACTATATTTCGACAGATATCCTGGCAGTTTCTTACGGAGGGTGGTGCACCCAAGTACTGGTTAACCATTGGAGCCTGCCCAGGAAAGGTGCTGGTGCAGGTGTAAAACCCGAAATATAACATAATATAATCGACAGATATCCTACAGTATATCTACTGGTTGCTTATTTATACAAAATAGTTTTCAATTCATTAACATGATTTTGATCAAATCACATTTATCATACCGCAACATCTGGTTCAGGGAACAACAGTAAAAACAAAGGATTCCAACTGAAATGGCCGATATAAATTTCTGGATAAAGCAGACTCCATTTGCCAAGGGAGGTAATAGAAAAGCGAGCGACGTCGCTCATTATTCAATATTTACAGCGTTATTACATTTTCTTCGATGAACATATGTATATATTTTCGCATGAGAATTCCCAACTAATGATATGCAGCTGGTATGCGCACTCGACGCATAGTGCATGCGCACTCGCAGTGTTAGGCATAGCAGCGTTCGTCGCGAGACACAGTTTACGCTGTTCCAGGGATGATATATTGCCGATGTTTCTCATTGCAATGAGGAGATTATATTGGACTTGGGTACATACTCCCTGGGGTCACCATTCAACTGCCTTTGAGCTACTAGGAGTAGCCCCTTTATTTTTCACAATAGTATTAATATAATTAACAAATACACATTTAAACATACAGTCTACATCCGCTATGTCAAAGTCGGTTATTTCGAATTATCCGGTTATTTTCTAGTCGGATCAAAGTCCCATTTCAGACACTACCATTTTACATGCATTTACAGACTCCGTTTATATCTAATTTCGTTAAGTCTGGTTATGTCGAAGTATTTTGTTCGGTCCGAAGGAATTCGACATAACGGATGTAGATTGTATATTAAAAAATTACAGTTAAATAACATTCTAACACGACCCAGCTAATAACATGCATACTTGTAGAGTAAAATCTACCTCGGGTTATTCTGCGATATACCTACCTTGAACTATGCTGCGCGCGCACCCTGTTTTGGCTATTCCATTTATTTTATTTTTGTTCTCAATTTTATTGTTCCATTTATACAATGCGTGTACAGTTTTTATGAATGAAAGTCACGGGATGTTTGTAAATAATACCGTGGGAATTCGCGGAAGTGAGCTATTTTTAGAATCAGATAATCTCTTGTCCGTCTTGTTTTTCTGATAAGTAACGCTTCAGTTACTATTCTGTACAGTTTTATTTGACAAAATAAATAAAATTATTAATCAGTTACAACTTTTGTTCATTTATCATATGCACTAGATTGATATTTTCCATAACAAATAACGTCATCACCCCTTACGCGGGAGGAAATTTCGAAAGCCAAATGCAGCGGCGTTTGAAGAAAATACTGCATTAAAATTATTAGAAGTAAGTCGTGTTAGAATCGAAATAATGCCTGAGTGATATATTTCTACGCATAAGAACGACAAACGAGGGTTATTCTGCGATATACCACGGTTGATACTTATTATTTCTTAAATAATGTATATACAATCAGGAACCTAGATGGATCTAGAATCAAATAGATACTGTTACCATGTATCGCTATATAATATAAAATTATACAAATGAAAGAAGGAACTAGTTAAACTTGACTTTGGAAGTCAATCTTAATGGCCGTAAGCTCCTCTTTCTCTTTAACTCCTTGCCCCACGAGTGTACATATGCACTATTCGAAGATCCTCCATTAACTTCCGCTTCCGCTGTTTGCTCTTCCAGGATAAACCCAGTCTCGACGTTTATTTTGCCGTTTCTTCCAGATGCTTCCAGAACAACATCTGTTTTTGAGCCTGCTTCCTTCATATCTAAATTACCGAAAACGGTCGTGACTCTAGTGACGCCATTATTTAGTTCTCCGTGTTGCTCTTCGGCATGAGTAAGTGTAATGCCGCCATTTTGTATCTGCGTACTCTTTCCTACCTCCACATGTGACGAGCTATCATAACCATCTTCATCGGCTTCAACCATTGTGCTACCCTCGGAGTAATTAGATTCCGCGTGTACACGATCGAATAGATCCCACAGTGACATCGATGATGCCTGACGACCACGCCTCCGCATGAATCCTATTCTTCGAATTGCCTTTCGTTTTCTCGTCTCGATATCTGAAAAGCGTTATTGAAATTGTTCGTACGATTTACAGACATATCTGTAGTGCAATGGTAACACGCTGGACTGGTTCGATCCCCCGTCTGACCATAATAAAATTAACAGTCTTTCGGATGAGACGTTAAACCGAGGTCTCGTGTCGGTGCTTTACACCGTGCACGTAAAAGAACCAGAGGCGACTCTGGAATGGGTCTCTGTCTGTATCATCACATGAACTTGAAATTGTATCTATAAGCCACCAAAGGTCTCGTACCTTTATCCTAGGACCCCCCTCTATATATGGTATCATGCACTATCAACCAAAATCTAAAATGACTAGTCTCTTCAGGAGGCTTCGCTCATATGGGCAACCGGTAGCGACGAAATATAAACGTAAATCACACACACACTCGTACGATTTGCACGGAAAAAACGGTTGACATTCACTATTTCATAATCTGATCATTTGTACTACACAAATTCACAATTTCAACTTCATGAATTCGCGATTTCACGATTTTGTCAATCGTGAAATGATGAAATAACGAATGGCATACCCGCCGGCCGTTTATATATTTGTTATATCCAAGAATTGGTGTGTGTGTTTATTTATCGTCGCTACCGTCTGCCCATACGAGCGACGCCTTTTTGGAGGATAGTGCAATGATACAGACAGAGACCCATTCCAGAGTCTCCTCTGGATCTTTTACGTGCCCTGTGCACAGCACAGACACGATACCTCGGTTTAAAGTGCCATCTGAAAGACTGTTAATTTTATTATGGTCAGGCGGGGGATCGAACCTGCGATCATCCCCAGATTACCAGTCCAGCGTGTTACCACTGGACTACAGATCCGTCTGTTATATATCCAAGAATGAAATGAATGCGCCTGTTTTGTAGCATCAATGCTGTATGTTTATAATAATAATAATAATAATAATAATAATAATAATAATAATAAATACTTTATTTAACGCGAGTACTCATTTAACAAAAGTTAATCTACCATGAGGCCCTCAACATATATACAATCAAATGCAATCAAAAGATAGCACTATGATGATATATGGAATTGGCTAGCAGAGTAGAAAATGGGAATGAGACAATTAATGATGCTAGATCTATCTAACAATATGCAGATTTGACTTGTAGTGGTATCTTCAAAATATGTATGAAATCAACTTAAAGACAGCAATATTTACGATTCTAATAAATATAGCAATCGCAATACACGTTTATAATAACAGTACAACTCACGAGGTAATGCTAAACCAATTCATTTCCCATATGCCTGTTGTTTTACATGGGTCTCCGTGGCCGAGTCGCTAAGGTTGTTGACTTAAAACCACCTGCCCCTCACCGCTGTAGGTTTGAATCCCATTGGGCGTTATCCAGTTGACCTGCGGTAGGTCGGTGGTTCTACCCGGGTGCCCGTCCGAGTCTGCAGTACTGCTCGCCGTACTCGGAGGGGCACCCGGGTCTTTTCCTCCACCAATAATAGCTGGATAGTCGCCATAAGATCTAAGCTGTTCGTACGACTTTAAACACCACAGACAAACAACACACTTGTGTTTGTGTGGTTTAAAGTCGCAAGGCAGCGTAGGTCATATGGCACATCTCCAGTTTCCTAGCTTAAACACTCATACATAAAAGGTGCACATCCCTGGATGGAGCACATACATTCCTCGAAACACTTACAGCCACGCAAAAAGACGTACCACCATGTCCATGAATGGAACGCGTACAACCACGGATAAAAGACGTATATCACCATGTCCATGAATGGAACGCGTATATTCCTGGATGGAGCACGTACAACCACGGATAAAAGACGTATATCACCATGTGCATGAATGGAACGCGTATATTCCTGGATGGAGCACGTACAACCCCGGATAAAAGACGTATATCACCATGTCCATGAATGGAACACGTATATTCCTGGATGGAGCACGTACAACCCAGGATAAAAGACGTATATCACCATGTCCATGAATGGAACACGTATATTCCTGGATGGAGCACGTACAACCCCGGATAAAAGACGTATATCACCATGTCCATGAATGGAACACGTATATTCCTGGATGGAACGCGTATATTCCTGAATGGAGCACGTACAACCCCGGATAAAAGATGTATATCACCATGTCCATGAATGGAACACGTATATTCCTGGATGGAACGCGTATATTCCTGGATGGAGCACGTACAACCCCGGATAAAAGACGTATATCACCATGTCCATGAATGGAACACGTATATTCCTGGATGGAACGCGTATATTCCTGAATGGAGCACGTACAACCCCGGATAAAAGACGTATATCACCATGTCCATGAATGGAACGCGTATATTCCTGGATGGAACACGTACAACCCCGGATAAAAGACGTATATTACCATGTCCATGAATGGAACACGTATATTCCTGGATGGAGCACGTACAACCCCGGATAAAAGACGTATATCACCATATCCATGAATGGAACACGTATATTCCTGGATGGAACACGTATATTCCTGGATGGAGCACGTACAACCCCGGATAAAAGACGTATATCACCATTCCATGAATGGAACACGTATATTCCTGGATGGAACGCGTATATTCCTGGATGGAGCACGTACAACCCCGGATAAAAGACGTATATCACCATGTCCATGAATGGAACACGTATATTCCTGGATGGAACACGTATATTCCTGGATGGAGCACGTACACCCGGATAAAAGACGTATATCATTCCATGAATGGAACACGTATATTCCTGGATGGAACGCGTATATTCCTGAATGGAGCACGTACAACCCGGATAAAAGACGTATATCACCATGTCCATGAATGGAACACGTATATTCCTGGATGGAGCACGTACAACCCCGGATAAAAGACGTATATCACCATGTCCATGAATGGAACACGTATATTCCTGGATGGAACCGTATATTCCTGAATGGAGCACGTACAACCCGGATAAAAGAGTATATCACCATTCCATGAATGGAACACGTATATTCCTGGATGGAACGCGTATATTCCTGGATGGAGCACGTACAACCCCGGATAAAAGACGTATATCACCATGTCCATGAATGGAACACGTATATTCCTGGATGGAACGCGTATATTCCTGAATGGAGCACGTACAACCCCGGATAAAAGACGTATATCACCATGTCCATGAATGGAACGCGTATATTCCTGGATGGAACACGTACAACCCCGGATAAAAGACGTATATACCATGTCCATGAATGGAACACGTATATTCCTGGATGGAGCACGTACAACCCCGGATAAAAGACGTATATCACCATATCCATGAATGGAACACGTATATTCCTGGATGGAACGCGTATATTCCTGGATGGAGCACGTACAACCCCGGATAAAAGACGTATATCACCATGTCCATGAATGGAACACGTATATTCCTGGATGGAACGCGTATATTCCTGGATGGAGCACGTACAACCCCGGATAAAAGACGTATATCACCATGTCCATGAATGGAACACGTATATTCCTGGATGGAACGCGTATATTCCTGAATGGAGCACGTACAACCCCGGATAAAAGACGTATATCACCATGTCCATGAATGGAACGCGTATATTCCTGGATGGAACACGTACAACCCCGGATAAAAGACGTATATTACCATGTCCATGAATGGAACACGTATATTCCTGGATGGAGCACGTACAACCCCGGATAAAAGACGTATATCACCATATCCATGAATGGAACACGTATATTCCTGGATGGAACGCGTATATTCCTGGATGGAGCACGTACAACCCCGGATAAAAGACGTATATCACCATGTCCATGAATGGAACACGTATATTCCTGGATGGAACACGTATATTCCTGGATGGAGCACGTACAACCCCGGATAAAAGACGTATATTCCTGAATGGAACGCGTATATTCCTGGATGGAACACGTACAACCCCGGATAAAAGACGTATATTACCATGTCCATGAATGGAACACGTATATTCCTGGATGGAGCACGTACAACCCCGGATAAAAGACGTATATCACCATATCCATGAATGGAACACGTATATTCCTGGATGGAACGCGTATATTCCTGGATGGAGCACGTACAACCCCGGATAAAAGACGTATATCACCATGTCCATGAATGGAACACGTATATTCCTGGATGGAACGCGTATATTCCTGGATGGAGCACGTACAACCCCGGATAAAAGACGTATATCCATGAATGGAACACGTATATTCCTGGATGGAACGCGTATATTCCTGGATGGAGCACGTACAACCCCGGATAAAAGACGTATATCACCATGTCCATGAATGGAACACGTATATTCCTGGATGGAACACGTATATTCCTGGATGGAACACGTATATTCCTGGATGGAGCACGTACAACACGAATAAAAGACGTATATCCATGAATGGAACGCGTATATTCCTGGATGGAACGCGTATATTCCTGGATGGAGCACGTACAACCCCGGATAAAAGACGTATATCACCATGTCCATGAATGGAACACGTATATTCCTGGATGGAACACGTATATTCCTGGATGGAGCACGTATATTCCTGGATGGAACACGTATATTCCTGGATGGAACACGTATATTCCTGGATGGAGCACGTACAACACGAATAAAAGACGTATATCCATGAATGGAACGCGTATATTCCTGGATGGAACGCGTATATTCCTGGATGGAGCACGTACAACCCCGGATAAAAGACGTATATCACCATGTCCATGAATGGAACACGTATATTCCTGGATGGAACGCGTATATTCCTGGATGGAACACGTATATTCCTGGATGGAACACGTATATTCCTGGATGGAGCACGTACAACACGAATAAAAGACGTATATCCATGAATGGAACGCGTATATTCCTGGATGGAACGCGTATATTCCTGGATGGAGCACGTACAACCCCGGATAAAAGACGTATATCACCATGTCCATGAATGGAACACGTATATTCCTGGATGGAACACGTATATTCCTGGATGGAGCACGTACAACCCCGGATAAAAGACGTATATCACCATGTCCATGAATGGAACACGTATATTCCTGGATGGAACGCGTATATTCCTGAATGGAGCACGTACAACCCCGGATAAAAGACGTATATCACCATGTCCATGAATGGAACACGTATATTCCTGGATGGAACGCGTATATTCCTGAATGGAGCACGTACAACCCCGGATAAAAGACGTATATCACCATGTCCATGAATGGAACACGTATATTCCTGGATGGAACACGTATATTCCTGGATGGAGCACGTACAACCCCGGATAAAAGACGTATATCACCATGTCCATGAATGGAACACGTATATTCCTGGATGGAACGCGTATATTCCTGAATGGAGCACGTACAACCCCGGATAAAAGACGTATATCACCATGTCCATGAATGGAACACGTATATTCCTGGATGGAACGCGTATATTCCTGAATGGAGCACGTACAACCCCGGATAAAAGACGTATATCACCATGTCCATGAATGGAACACGTATATTCCTGGATGGAGCACGTACAACCCCGGATAAAAGACGTATATCACCATGTCCATGAATGGAACACGTATATTCCTGGATGGAACGCGTATATTCCTGAATGGAGCACGTACAACCCCGGATAAAAGACGTATATCACCATGTCCATGAATGGAACACGTATATTCCTGGATGGAACGCGTATATTCCTGGATGGAGCACGTACAACCCCGGATAAAAGACGTATATCACCATGTCCATGAATGGAACACGTATATTCCTGGATGGAACGCGTATATTCCTGAATGGAGCACGTACAACCCCGGATAAAAGACGTATATCACCATGTCCATGAATGGAACGCGTATATTCCTGGATGGAACACGTACAACCCCGGATAAAAGACGTATATTACCATGTCCATGAATGGAACACGTATATTCCTGGATGGAGCACGTACAACCCCGGATAAAAGACGTATATCACCATTCCATGAATGGAACACGTATATTCCTGGATGGAACGCGTATATTCCTGGATGGAGCACGTACAACCCCGGATAAAAGACGTATATCACCATGTCCATGAATGGAACACGTATATTCCTGGATGGAACGCGTATATTCCTGGATGGAGCACGTACAACCCCGGATAAAAGACGTATATCCATGAATGGAACACGTATATTCCTGGATGGAACGCGTATATTCCTGGATGGAGCACGTACAACCCCGGATAAAAGACGTATATCACCATGTCCATGAATGGAACACGTATATTCCTGGATGGAACACGTATATTCCTGGATGGAGCACGTATATTCCTGGATGGAACACGTATATTCCTGGATGGAACACGTATATTCCTGGATGGAGCACGTACAACACGAATAAAAGACGTATATCCATGAATGGAACGCGTATATTCCTGGATGGAACGCGTATATTCCTGGATGGAGCACGTACAACCCCGGATAAAAGACGTATATCACCATGTCCATGAATGGAACACGTATATTCCTGGATGGAACACGTATATTCCTGGATGGAGCACGTATATTCCTGGATGGAACACGTATATTCCTGGATGGAACACGTATATTCCTGGATGGAGCACGTACAACACGAATAAAAGACGTATATCCATGAATGGAACGCGTATATTCCTGGATGGAACGCGTATATTCCTGGATGGAGCACGTACAACCCCGGATAAAAGACGTATATCACCATGTCCATGAATGGAACACGTATATTCCTGGATGGAACGCGTATATTCCTGGATGGAACACGTATATTCCTGGATGGAACACGTATATTCCTGGATGGAGCACGTACAACACGAATAAAAGACGTATATCCATGAATGGAACGCGTATATTCCTGGATGGAACGCGTATATTCCTGGATGGAGCACGTACAACCCCGGATAAAAGACGTATATCACCATGTCCATGAATGGAACACGTATATTCCTGGATGGAACGCGTATATTCCTGAATGGAGCACGTACAACCCCGGATAAAAGACGTATATCACCATGTCCATGAATGGAACACGTATATTCCTGGATGGAGCACGTACAACCCCGGATAAAAGACGTATATCACCATGTCCATGAATGGAACACGTATATTCCTGGATGGAACGCGTATATTCCTGAATGGAGCACGTACAACCCCGGATAAAAGACGTATATCCATGAATGGAACACGTATATTCCTGGATGGAACGCGTATATTCCTGGATGGAGCACGTACAACCCCGGATAAAAGACGTATATCACCATGTCCATGAATGGAACACGTATATTCCTGGATGGAACGCGTATATTCCTGGATGGAACACGTATATTCCTGGATGGAACACGTATATTCCTGGATGGAACACGTATATTCCTGGATGGAGCACGTACAACACGAATAAAAGACGTATATCCATGAATGGAACGCGTATATTCCTGGATGGAACGCGTATATTCCTGGATGGAGCACGTACAACCCCGGATAAAAGACGTATATCACCATGTCCATGAATGGAACACGTATATTCCTGGATGGAACACGTATATTCCTGGATGGAGCACGTACAACCCCGGATAAAAGACGTATATCACCATGTCCATGAATGGAACACGTATATTCCTGGATGGAACGCGTATATTCCTGAATGGAGCACGTACAACCCCGGATAAAAGACGTATATCACCATGTCCATGAATGGAACACGTATATTCCTGGATGGAACACGTATATTCCTGGATGGAGCACGTACAACCCCGGATAAAAGACGTATATCACCATGTCCATGAATGGAACACGTATATTCCTGGATGGAACGCGTATATTCCTGAATGGAGCACGTACAACCCCGGATAAAAGACGTATATCCATGAATGGAACACGTATATTCCTGGATGGAACGCGTATATTCCTGGATGGAGCACGTACAACCCCGGATAAAAGACGTATATCCATGAATGGAACACGTATATTCCTGGATGGAACGCGTATATTCCTGATGGAGCACGTACAACCCCGGATAAAAGACGTATATCACCATGTCCATGAATGGACACGTATATTCCTGGATGGAACACGTATATTCCTGGATGGAGCACGTACAACCCCGGATAAAAGACGTATATCACCATGTCCATGAATGGAACACGTATATTCCTGGATGGAACGCGTATATTCCTGGATGGAGCACGTACAACACGAATAAAAGACGCATATCCATGAATGGAACGCGTATCTTCCTGGATGGAACACGTACAACCACGGATAAAAGACGTATATCACCGGATGAATGGATGGGACACATATAACCCAGAATAAAACACGTATATCCCCGAATGAAATACTTACATCCCCGGATAACAGAAAGACGTTACATTCAAATTCCACATTGCCTATGATATCTCCCTCGTGGCGATTGATTCCATCAGGAATGAGGTCTCGGGAGTGATTAATATAAGTTGTAGGAATTTCTTTCGCAATTGAGCTAACAAACAAATTTGCATAAACTAAACACGTACCTCTCCGGATAAAAGACGCATGTCACTGAATGAAATACATATTTATATCCCTCAAGGAAGTACCTACACATGTGAAATATAAAGTAACATACATACCTTCTCTGTGCTTGGTGATACACAGCTGTATTGTGATGTGGATCGTGGTTAACACGACGACAACGCCCATCAACACGATTAGCATTGCTGCAACGAAATTTTGGGTCCTGCAATAATAGCAATGGGAACATTTCGTGTAAAACTGTGACGGCATCTGAGTTATGGTACAGAGTATATGCACTGCATGACTTGATGATGTATGCAAGATCTGGCAGCAGGCATTTTGAATTTAGATTTTATGTGTCCCATCCATTCAACAGCGTAACGTATTTATTCAGACGCAGTCAGGTATTTAAGACAGAACGACAGAACAGCACATATTTGTATGAAACACGTAAGCATAACACGTTATTTTCTGGACGAATGAGAATTTATGTGATAAGAATTACTGCTATGTATTCGTATTATAGGTATTACAAGTGTCCAATTGTTTTCAGGGAACTAGTTCTGGGAACTGCTGTGCGCATAGAAACACAGGCCTGAGCTGGAATCCGGAAACGGCCAGGTCAATCTACATGTATTTACGTAGTTGAAATTCTCCAACAAATAATTGGTTCCCATATGATGAGCAGCGTTTGCTAAATTTAGATGTGGTGTAGCACCATTGAGACTAGAGACAGGTATATATGAAAATTTGTCATTAGAAAATCGTATATGTCCCTTTTGTGACAATTGTATTGAAACTGAGGCCCATGTGATTTTGGAATGTATGCTGTATCAAGATTTAAGACAAATCCTATTTAAGAAAGCAACAGAGATGAACTTTTACTTTGCTGCTCTTTCTCCAAATGATAAGCTAATATTTATATTTTCCAACGCAGAAATTATGAGATTAAGTGCCAAAACCTGTTTTAATATTCTACAAAGACGTTATTTTTACCTTTGTACATAATGCTTCAATTTTTCTTAATAATCCAATGTATTTTTAATACCAGCTGAATAGTCATGCTAATCAGTTCAATTATGATCTGATCAGAGTTGATATTTGCTTTTTCAAAACATTTTTTAATATGCGCAATAGTGCTCTCATACAATCATCAGCATTTTATGATATCATTTTGATTGTAAGCTTATTTTAGGTTAGATTAGCGTAGGCTATTCAGATTTATCATGTGTTGTTTACAAATATATATATATATGTTATATCATACTATATTATTACAACTGCATAATGTGATGTGTTTTATACTTTGATAAATACCGTCTCTTGTAACTCATTTATGAGTGGCAATGTACTATAACATGTATTATTTTAATGTTGTTCTGTTATTGTTGTACATTGATGAGACGTAAATAAATTAATAAATTAATAAATTAATAAAACTATGATTCGCGGATGTTCCAGCAGGGATATACTACATGTATTATGCTGGGCAGGGTATCATGTTATTTTCAACATGTTTGCATTTAATTATTAAAGTATGCACTTTAATTTAGATACAGTCACTCAATACACTATCCGAGTGTGTATCATGCAGAGTAAATGTTCACTCGTCCTTCTATTACATATTTAAATATTTATATGTACACATTACATTAGTTTTTCTTGTTATCATTAATTTGGCTTTGTGATTTGATGTTGGCAGAATCTTTTGAAAACATTCGTCTGGTAACAGTTATAATCATAATAATATTACTAATAAAGACATTATTTTTACGAGAGAACTCATTTAACAAAAGTTAATCTACCATGAGGCCCTCAACATATATGTGTATATATATATACTAGAGGACATAGAAAACGCACACTTCGGATAGGTGTGTACATGTATACTAGAGGACATAGAAAACGCACACTTCGGATAGGTGTGTACATGTATACTAGAGGACATAGAAAACGCACACTTCGGATAGGTGTGTACATGTATACTAGAGGACATAGAAAACGCACACTTCGGATAGGTGTGTACATGTATACTAGAGGACATAGAAAACGCACACTTCGGATAAGTGTGTTTTTACATGAAAAGCAATAACTATATAAATACATAGTTTTAAACATTTTGGAATATTTTGAGTTGTTCAGTTTGTGATTTGTAATAAATATGTGATATATCTCTGATGGAATCCTTCGTATTTCGTGTTCATGTATGTTATGATTCTTGATCCATTTTTGTCTATCAAAATGATATCTGCCAATAAATGCCTATATTATGTGATCTAACATCTTAGATGTGCATAGTTGGATGGACATAGCTAATTCTAAGCTACATGTATTATAACATATCAAGTACACTTAAATCATGAATGCATGAAAGCAGCATTACATCGTATGAAATAAAAGATATTTGAAACATTCAAATTTTACGTATGGGTAGCAATGCTGCTACACATTCTAACATTATACTTTGTATACTTATGTTCATTTGGTAAACAGTGTTTGTTTGCGATAAAACAAACTCGAAACCGAAAGTAGGACTTTCCGAGTTGATCGGTCACGCATTTGTTTACAACCAGAACGCATCGTCCGCACTTGTTTACATTCCGAAAGCATCGTCCCCATTTGACCCACGTTGTCTTTTTTAATTAAATTACTTGAGATGTTGATTCATACCTCTGTTATCTAAGTCTGTTAGTGACATGTCTACATCCCCGCGAGGGGTTCGACATTAGAGGAAGATAGATAGATAGTCTTTCATGTTCAAAATATATACGTTGTTTTCTACATCCTCTGTTGTTTCACGCATGCGCGCTATGCGTGTTTAAATTTCGTGTGTTGATAAACAAATTCGCGTATACGACGGTTTATATTTATTGGAATGTTATCGTTTCTGAGCGACTATTTCGATTTTTGTAAACACACACACACACACCACACACACACACACACACACACACCACACACACACACACACACACACACACACACACACACACACACACACACACACACACACACACACACACACACACACACACACACACACACACACACACACACACACACACACACACACACACACACACACACACACACACACACACACACACACACACACACACACACACACACACACACACACACACACACACACACACACACACACACACACACACACACACACACACACACACACACACACACACACACACACACACACACACACACACACACACACACACACACACACACACACACACACACACACACACACCACACACACACACACACACACACACACACACACACACACACACACACACACACACACACACACACACACACACACACACACACACACACACACACACACACACACACACACACACACACACACACACACACACACACACACACACACACACACACACACACACACACACACACACACACACACACACACACACACACACACACACACACACACACACACACACACACACACACACACACACACACACACACACACACACACACACACACACACACACACACACACACACACACACACACACACACACACACACACACACACACACACACACACACACACACACACACACACACACACACACACACACACACACACACACACACACACACACACACACACACACACACACACACACACACACACACACACACACACACACACACACACACACACACACACACACACACACACACACACACACACACACACACACACACACACACACACACACACACACACACACACACACACACACACACACACACACACACACACACACACACACACACACACACACACACACACACACACACACACACACACACACACACACACACACACACACACACACACACACACACACACACACACACACACACACACACACACACACACACACACACACACACACACACACACACACACACACACACACACACACACACACACACACACACACACACACACACACACACACACACACACACACACACACACACACACACACACACACACACACACACACACACACACACACACACACACACACACACACACACACACACACACACACACACACACACACACACACACACACACACACACACACACACACACACACACACACACACACACACACACACACACACACACACACACACACACACCACACACACACACACACACACACACACACACACACACACACACACACACACACACACACACAACACACACACACACACACATTAGTATTTATATTTTACCCAAAACATCCTTTATTGCGATGTAATGCTGCATTAATGATCTTCTTTCAATATAAGAATTATTATTATTTACCATCATTTACATTAATATATGTTCTAAACATTTTGTATTTTTTTGTTGACTGTGGAATACAAATTAATTTATAAAATCTTAATGTCAACCATCATTTACAAATATATTAGTTGTTTTGAAATAGATATACATGTATGTGATATTAGCGATATACTTACACATCCCAGAACTTGCAGCAATATTGTGCGTTGGTTAATCCACAGCAATAAGAATGTTCTGTTGGTACAAACGGAAGTGGACATGTGAATATACCGAGGTAAGTGCCATTCTCGTCAGCTTCATAATTCTTGCATACAGAGATCGCTAGAAAATATGACCAATCAGTATACAGAGATCGCTAGAAAATATGACCAATCAGAAAACAGAGTTAGCTAGAAAATATGACCAATCAGTATACAGAGATAGCTAGACAATATGACCAATCACAATACAGAGATAGCTAGACAATATGACCAATCAGAAAACAGAGCCGATAGCTAAGAAATACATGTATAACCAATCAGAAATGATCTTTAATTCTGGCATCCATATAGCCCTAGAACATATAATAAATCAGAAACTCTTGATGTTCGTACCTCCACACCGTGCACGTCGGGAACAAGGCACATCTCACAGCACGACATTGGGTCACCGTTCCGAAGTGACCAATCCACGCCGCTGACGCACACAGACGAGGACCCGCATCGACTCTTCGGAGTGTCAACACTTACCTAGATCAGCGACAGCTAGTACTGGGGCGCTGAAGAGGCGATGAGTGACCGGGTATAGGAGAAGACGGCAGTTGTTTCGCGTGGATGGCGCACCCGTCGCCTCGAACTCTTTTATCTGTCTCCAATGACGGGCGAGCGGTTGGAGACGGAGGGATGCGACCACGACCCCGGATACGTCAACGATGTGGACAACGACGGAACAACCGAACCATTTTGCTGCTGTGAGCCGACTAATCGTGGAGGATGTGGCCCTAAAAAGCACCGAGAAAGCTTAAGATACCACCGAGAAAATAACCACATTGGACATGATGGCGGAGAGAGACTACCAGTACCACAATCTTCTAGAACATAATCATCTTGGACTTAAGCAACATAGACTCAACCAACAAGGAATACTTATCGAGTAAACTAATCATCTTGGACCGAAATCTTCACGGGAATCCACAACTTCAATCTACACTACTCTACAAGACACCGACGACTACAACACTTCATCGAATAATCGACGGTGCGAAAGCACGTTTGCTCGCCCATATGGTTTACCGGCGGCGAGGGTAAATAAATTGAATCATCATCACCGATCATCTTTAAGTGTTGGATACAGATAGCCAGGGTTCCAGTCTGTGTCGATTTTTCACTTTTTTACTTCAGGCAAAACGACATTATCAGAAACACTACGGCTATGGTGTTAAAAATATATTTATATGATTTTTTTTATTTAAGTTTATTTAACGTCGCTAGCGGTTTCCCATTTGAGCGACGGGCAGTTTACCTAACAACACCTTTCCTGGGCAGTTTTCCAGCGGTTAACCAGTACTTGGTGCACCAACCTCCGTAAGAAACTGCCAACTTTTTCATATAAATGAGACACGGTCTGAGCGGGGCTCGAACCCGTGACCATCATGATGATAAGTAACAGTGGTATACAAGTCAGCGACCTTAACCACTCGACCACGGAGGCGGACGTATATTTATATGACGGACATATATCAACGCTTGTTCCCAGGCTAACATACAGAGATCGCCGAATAGATCCCATTACAAAATAGAGGATTGTGACACATCATATCATAATTGTGTTCTATCATTTCAGATAACCGTGGTCATTGTTTGACAACCGAAATACATAAATAGTTGTTTAACAAATAGACAACATTCTTAATTTTGACCACGGTTATACTGTGGGGACATTGGGGGACCTATATAGTTGAAACATTTTGCATTGTACAAAATGCCGCCTAGATTTGATTTGTAAATGGTGTAATTCTTAAGATGTCAGAGAGATATCAGTTTTAGTCATGTCTAAAATTGAAAACATATACATGTGCATGCCAAAGACGTAGAGGGAGATAGAGGATTGTGATACATCATATCATAAGTGTGTTCTATCATTTCAGATAACTGTGGTCATTGGTTGACAACCGAAATACATAAACAGTTGTTTAACAAATAGACAGCATTCTTATTTACAAAGGATATTTTTGTCTTGCTAAAAGAGGTAAATCACTAAGCATAACACATCAGAAAAAAATATTACCTGGTCACGGGTTCGATCCACACTCAGGCGGTGACTCTTTATATTATGAAACCGTTTACAGTTTCTTATGGAGGTTGGTGCACCAAGTACTGGTTAATCGCTGGAGACTGCCCAGGAAAGGTGTTGTTAGGTAAGCTGCCCGTTGCTCGTATACGGGCAACCAGTAGCGACGATAAAGAAACTTAAAAAATAGCTAATCATTAATAAGCAAGCAATGATCCTAAATTATTGGATATAGTGTTCACTTGTCATTCGTGTTGGAGCAGACCGGAGTACCCGGGGGGAAACCCACATGTCTGATCTGGCGATCACCGTACCATTTCACATTATTCATGGTCCGAGGAACGAACCCATGTTGCATTGGTGAGAGGTGAGCATGATAAACACTGTGCTAATCGGACAGCCAAAGTTAGTACAAATACGTTACTTACAACCAGAAGGCGTGTTTTTGTAGACTTTATACTGTGCAGTCTTGAACCAGTCGAACATATAGTTGTAGAACGTTGGATAGAGGTTGGTATTACGTGAGTAAGTTCGGCTGTAACGAGCGTAACCTTTCCCGCCGGAATAAGAATAATATCTGAAATAAGTCAGGGAATATACGCGTGAAAGCTTATATTGATCACACGAATGAGAAACATTAGTCGGTTACTGCCCCTGAATACTCCTAGAAGTAGGTCTTCTGTATTGGTTTCCTATGTTTTTATAATAATAATGATGATGATGATGATGATGATGATGATGATGGTGATGATGATGATGGTGGTGGTGGTGGTGATGATGAGATGATGATAATGATGATGATGATGATGATGATGATGATGATGATGATGATGATGATGATGATGATGATGATGATAATAATAATAATAAAGACTTTATGTTACGAGGGAGCTTACATAACACATGGCTAATACAAATAAGGCCCTCACTATATATACAATGACATAGACAACATATTAATTAAACAAACACTACATGTTAAGTACAGTATTCAGCAATACGTGGAAGCTCATTTTTGGCATAGGACCCATTTTCAAAAATAGAATGTTTACCGTAAACGTGTATCGAAATGAATTTATATGGACGTGAAGAGCAGTAGTCAGTCTTAGACTGTGCCAAATGTTGTGTGTTTTACGCTTATTTATCGTCGCTACCGGTTGCCCATATGAGCGACGCCTCCTGAAGAGATTAGTCATTTTAGATTTTTGGAGGATAGTGCAATGATACAGACAGAGACCCATTCCAGGTTCCTCTGCTTACGTGACTAAGCCACACGAGACCTCTTAGCCATGAAAGACTTAATTATAGGGTCACGGGGGATCGAACCTGCGACCGGTTCCGAACAATCCGCATCCGCCAACTGTTATGAAATTCCGCAAATTATAAATGTGCACCCCCAGCCCCCTGTTGGTTTATGTAAGTGATATATGCTTGTAATTTAAGTATAGCAAATGGATGATAATGTGGGAAGATGCAAACTCGTTATACTATACTTACACATTGCTGTAGTAATTTCCGTAACGTTGTGCTCGATACCCAATAGAAAATACTGGATTGGATCCTCTCGCTTCAGTGTCACCTACATAACATAAATATTATTATACATTACTATTATGTCGACCGACGGATATGTAGTCCAGTGGTAACACGCTGGACTGGTAATCCATGGATCGCAGGTTCGATCCCCCGTCTGACCCTAATAAAATTAACAGTCTTTCAGATGGGACGTTAAGCCGAGGTCTCGTGTCGGTGCTTTACACCGTGCACGTAAAAGAACCAGAGGAGATTTTGGAATGGGTCTCTGTCTGTATCATGCACTATCCTCAAAAATCTAAAATGACTAATCTCTTCAGGAGGCGTCGCTCATATGGGCAACCGGTAGCGACGATAAATAAACGTAAAACACAAACAATTCTGTCGACCCTATCCGATAACCTCATTTTGCATGCATACATGAATGAGTAAATTTCTTTAAAATTATAAATATATATTTAAAATTGTTCTAATGACCTTCTCTGAGATATCTTGTATAAACCCACATTTCTCAGTGTTTAATCAAGTTTTTCAGCAATATGAAAATGGTAGTTATTGTATTTCAGAATCTCCAAACAAACGACCATTTTGGATTCTGCAATAGCGCCTCGTTCTTTGCACGCATATTCAGCCCTCGGTGGGATTTCCTTTTTGCAATTCTTAGAAGTGCTAGATTCACTTTATAATCAAATTTATTATAAAGTAATTTTAATGTTCTAAGACATTTATGACACTATACGAACATGTCGAGAAGATACGGTGATGGTGTTGTTAATTGTGCAACTGTGTAAATTACACGCATGACTGCGGATCCAGGGATAGCAGATTCGACCCCCCCCCCCGTCTGACCATAATAATATTAACAGTCTTTCATATGGTACATAAATCGAGATCTCGTGTCGGTGCTTTACACAGTGCACGTAAAAAGACCAAGAGGAGACTGTGTAATGGGTCTCTGTCTGCATCATTGCTCTATCCTCAAAACTCTAAAATGAGTTTAATCGAGGCGTCACTCATATGGGCATCGGTAGCGACGATAAATAAACGTAAAACATCACCTACACACTCATATGGGCATCCGGTAGCGACGATAAATAAACGTAAAACACCACCTACACACTCATATGGGCATCGGTAGTGACGATAAATAGACGTAAAACACCA
This sequence comes from Archivesica marissinica, assembly GCA_014843695.1. NCBI lineage: Eukaryota > Metazoa > Mollusca > Bivalvia > Venerida > Vesicomyidae > Archivesica > Archivesica marissinica. The sequence continues at coordinate 40,670,480 of CM026392.1, read as the reverse complement.
CCTACACACTCATATGGGCATCCGGTAGCGACGATAAATAAACGAAACACACCACCTACACACTCATAATAATGCCATTGCTGTTAGGATTTCTTACGGAGAAATAGAGCTACGGAGAGAGCTGGACGGGGAAAATTAAAAATGTTAAAAACATTTCTTCACTGCAAAGCTTGAGCAATAAGCCCTGCTGATTTTGTATTTAATAGATTTGTACGGTAACATTATATTTAGAAAGTGTAACAGTCAGTTTAATTGATCTGGTATTATGATCTGTTACGGAGAGACTGGGCTACGTCTAAACATTATTTATTTTACAACGATTGCGAAGCAAGTTCTAACAACTTATATTAATCACTCTCGTTGGCGCGGATGAAAGCGTATATGTGGTCATTCGTGTGGGAGGAAACCGGAGTACCCGGAGAAAACCCACCTGTCCGATTTGGCGACCACCGTACCATCTCACATACTTCCCGGTCCGAGGATCGAACCTGGGTTGCATTGGTGAGAAGCGAGCGCGCTAACCACTGCTCTACTCGGACAGCCTGGGCTACGAAGAGCCCAATGAAAAACCAAATAATCTAGATAAAATAAGATTATATATTGTGCAGCAATTAAAAATGTAAAAATAAAATGCTGAATTTCTTTGCGACAAAACATGGGTAATTCTAGTTTTGTAACGAATATAATTTTATGGTAACATCATATTTAGAAATTGTGTCCCATCGAACAACATTTAAAATATAAATGTAACTATGCACCATTATAAATCAGAACGATTCCATACATTGTTGATAAGTATATATAAAACATGTAAGGCTACAATAGGGGATGTGCTTCGACCCCTACTGGACGGAGCAAATAAATGGGTTTCCCCCTTTTTGGGGCCCGAAAAAAAATATACATTGTATTAAGAAATTGTGACCAGGAATATGACTCCAATTCTATAAAAAAAACACAAAAAAAACAATCAAACATACCTGACAACATCCAAAGACATGTAACGCACGTCCATAGTAACGCTGCACGTGACGTCTCCATTGTCTCTATTGATATTATAATCCAATTAAATGTATTATAATACCGGATGAAAACATAAATAGTCGAAACGAGTTGTAATAAAATTCACTTCTTTGAATCTAGTGCTCCAGTCCAATAAAAAAAATAGACTAACCTGGTACTGAAATTTATAATATTAAATAGATGCGGCACTAATTTGCGGATGAATATCTAACTTTAAGTAGGCATTCTAAGTTTTTGTATAATATTCATATAACTATACTATAAGCTCGTACAGCACGTACCACTAGACGGATATAATTGGATTAACCATCAAATGTTAATATCTCGTTATTTTACGTAATATTGTGTGCTAAACACCGGCTTTTCTATTTACAGAGTATTGTATTTTAGTCACGTTTCTTGATTAACTTGTGACTAACGGATTATTCATCTGTGCGCGATCACTGTGAAAACTGCGAAATGACCATGACGTGCGTATACACGCCGGACTTCCCTACGCACGGAGTTGTTCTGTTTCACAATATCTTGTATTGTATTGTTTAATTTCTCGATAACGGATCTTTCAAAGACTCATCATCAGTTCAAAAATGCGAACTGCATGACGTGCACATATCAGGGGGTAATCATTAAGTATAGCCTGGGTTCCAGTCTGTCGATTTTTCACTTTTTAACTTCCGGCAAAATGACATGATCAAGTTTCCCCAGGCGTTGATATGTTCAGAAACGCAATACGGCCCAATTAATAGTCTCAGTGTTAAAATATATTTATTTGACTGACCAGGCAAAATATGTCGACGCTTGTTCCCAGGTAATGACAACTTCTTACAGAAACGATGCTTATTGTGTTAATCGTGTATTGTGTTAATCACACGCATGTCTTGTTTATCTTATTTGTTTTTACACCTGTGCTGAGCATACTGTGTCTGATCTCTTACACCAAAACCAATTACTTTCATTAATTTTTCATTTCATTCTGTAAATCGAGAGATTTGGAAGATGAATATCATTTCTTACTTGTTTGTAAATGCTATATGCATTTGCGAATCAAATTTATTAAAAAATACTACTTTGTAAGACCAAATATGGCAAAGTGTATTGAATTGTTACAATCAAACAATAGAACTGTATTATTGAACTTAACATTATACTACTTGTAAACAAGCTGTTGCTATAAGAACGTCGATATTAAATATCATAGTGCATTAACCTCTATAATAGGTTATTAAATGTTGTTGATCAAATTGTATATAGTTGTACGTAGAATAAGCTGTAAGCAACATTCAATATACTTACCTTGTTTCCCAAAATAAACAAGTAGACATGCACATGTATATTTGCATACATACGAAATAAGTAATTTGTAATATTAAAGTTTATCCTCTCTAAAAACAAATATATATCTATTCTAAAATTTCTACTCAATACATGTATAATTAGCTTGTATGACATTGATCACGTGTAAATAGTATGTATAATATGTATATAATTATGACTATGTACTATATGTATACGTCTAAATGAATAAACGTCTATGTCTATTAATATCCGTTACGTAATAATGTAAAGATACTGCATAATAATAAAGATTAAGACTAATATATATAATATTATATATATAATATTATTATATATATAATATATATATATATTTATATACAGATTCAAGTAGAACTCAAACTGGTCCGCTTGCTACCAACAGAATCGCTAGAAATGACAGATACTGTTCATGTTGTAATACCCTTGATATTGAAGATGAGTACCATTTTGTGTGCTTTATCATTTTATATTCATCTGTCCTTGTTAAAAGTGTTGTTAGGTAAAATGCCCGTCGCTCAAATGGGCAACCGGTAGCAACGTTAAATAAACATAAATATTTTTTTTTTAAATAGTCCCTCGAGATTTGAATTAACCAAATTCAAGTAGAATTAAAACGTGTCGGAATGCTTCAAACAGATCCAAGCCATGAACCTAGATAGAAACAATCAAATAGAGTCTGACTTGTTATCCAGGGGTCGGGTCTCAGCTTCGATCCCAGCTAACATGACTGATATCATAGTATTTCGGTTGAGACTTTAAACCGAGGCCTCGGGAGTGCTGCGGTGAATGACGAGGCCGAGTTGACCGTGTACATACGTACGTGCGTGCGTGCGTGTGTGTGTGCGTGCGTGCGTGCGTGCGTGCGTGCGTGCGTGCGTGTGTGTGTGTCAGAGTTGCATGGAGCGTGCGTATCTATGCAATCGGCTGTCCGTGGTCGCTAGTTACCTCAGTGTAGTTTATTCTTTTGTGAAGAACAGACGGTTCTGTAATCCAGTGGTTAGATAACACGTTGGACTGGTAATCCAGGGATCGCAGGTTCGATCTCCAGTCTGGCCCTAATAAAATTAACAGTCTTTCAGATAGGACTCTAAACCGAGGTCTCGTGTCGGTGCTTTACACCGTGCACGTAATAGAACCAGAGGAGACTCTGGAATGGGTCTCTGTCTGTATCATTGCACTATCCTCCAAAAATCTAAAATGACTAATCTCTTCAAGAGGCGTCGCTCATATGGGCAACAGGTAGCGACAATAAATAAACGTAAAACAACACATTTTGTAAAGATTTCTCTTCGATCCAATTTACAAACACACCAAAACCTAAAGCCGCCATGTGATGTACAATTCTGTATAATTGTATTCGTTTAGTATATTATTTATACACACTATGACATAAATAAACAATATGTAATACAAAATCACAATTTACCACTATTTCAAATATTGCGACAATGCTATTGGACAAGATCAAGCATGCTCCTCAATTTAGATTCGTTTTACCTCGTAAACACTAATGTATGGACGAGTCCTTCGCCCGAGGTGATAAAACTATTCTCAGATCTCAAACTCGAACTCGAGAAATTTGATTCAGCTGAACCAGTTAGAAGCTTGAGACTGAGTTTGAGATTGGAGAAAAGTTTTATAATATCGGTGCATGGTGCAATTGTTAAATAGATGGGTTAGTAGTCCAGTGGTTAAAACGTTGGACTGCCAATTCAGGGATTGCAGGTTCGATCCCCCATATGACCCTAATAATAGTAATAGTCTTTCAGATAGGACTTTAAGCCGAGATCTCGTGTCGGTACTTTACACCTACCACTATGTGGTTCTAAGTTACCTCCACTGACGTTCCGGTCAACGAGCAACACACATCCGCTATAATTATTATGAAGAATGTTAACGACGTGATAATAACGTCCACGTGTTATACTACTTTACACAGTGACCGTAAAAGAACCAGAGGAGACTCTGGAATGGTTCTCTGTCTGTATCATTGCACTATCCTCCAAAATCTCAAATGACTAATCTCTTCAGGAGGCGTCGCTCATATGGGCAACCGGTAGCGACAATAAATAAACGTAAAACACACGCACTATTCCTGATGGTAGCGATATATATAGGATAATACACGAGTGGTCATTTCATACCACATCTTATGAAACAAGTTTTGGAATTTTGTTATTAAGCTTGCCAAAAAGTACGACTTTCATAAAATTTGGTATGAAATCACCACAAGTGCAAGATCCTTTTATCACATTACCATATAGCGCTTTTATCGTAGATTTGCACAAAATAACGTTACTACTTTCATTTTTGATGACAATTAATGTCAGCGTAAATTGTCACGACGTCATCAAATTCTCATGACGTCACTGCACAAAGCAGCGTTATATTTATGTTTTAACCCTTTCAACACCAAGTAACTCAGATGGACTGGTCCATGATATTCATAAACCAAAAAATGAATCAGAAAATCACATTTGGACAAGTTCATTTATCAAAATGGGTAATTATGTCCAAAAATAGTCATATCACTGGCAAAAAGTGCAGATCCTGATGAGACGGCTCGTCACGAGCCGGCTCATCTGGATCTACACTTTTTGTAAGCCTATTTAGAGGTCTGTGGTGTTGAAAGGGTTAAATACCCAGCATGGCATCAGGGATTTATCAAAACCACACACTTCCAGTCATAGACACCTCACGTTACTTGACTGCTGCACGTGTAGACGCTTCTAAGATACTACTCTATACTTTCTCCTCATTGCTTACTAATATTGAGTTATCTTCCAGTCATACCAATAATTAATCAGAACTTATCTTTCCTCATGTTCAGTTATCTTTCCTCATTGACGCTTACTAAGCAAACGTTATCTCCCTCATTGTCCGAGTTATCTGTCATCCTTGCCATATAGCATGGGTTATCTTCCCGCTGTGTCACTTATTAAATAAGCCGTTCTAGATAGCTTCCCGCAAGTCACGTAATAATCATGAGTTATCTACACTCATTGTCACTTAGTAACCAGGAGTTGTCTTTCCTCCTTACCACTTAGTAACCATGAGTTGTCTTTCCTCCTTACCACTTAGTAACCATGAGTTGTCTTTCCTCCTTACCACTTAGTAACCATGAGTTATCTTTCCTCATTACCACTTAGCAACCATGAGTTATATTTCTTCCTTACCATTTAGTAACCATGAGTTATCTTTCTTCCTTACCATTTAGTAACCATGAGTTGTCTTTCCTCCTTACCACTTAGTAACCATGCGTTATCTTTCCTCCTTACCACTTAGTAACCATGAGTTATCTATCAGTATGGTCGCTTATTTAGGATGTTGGCACCCCCTGTACTACTGGATGGTCAGTAATAATGAGTTATCTTCCCCATTGCATTGTTCCAACATTCATTGTGTGAACTACATTGGGGCTAACCGTTCGTGGTTTCTATCATCTACCAGGTACTGATTAGTAAACATGAGTTGTCTATCCATTGATTATATTCCGCGCTCTTTAATCATGGGTTATAGCCCGCTTCTACAATACTCGCAGCCGATACTCATGAGTTTTCTATCCCTTGACAAAGTGTCACTCACTGCTCTCTTCTATATGTGGCTATGGCAACAACGACATGGGTTTCTTGTTAGTTGTCTGCCCTTGTATGCCCATTGCACACTGTCTATGGGCATTATTTACTCAACTACATTCAAACGACGAATATAACAACTTTATCTACGGAGTTACCTTTCTTTAGTATGATTGATCTGCATCATATATCTTTCAAACTGCGCGTATGGTAATACTTTTCTGGTGAGCTATATTTCAGGACCGTAGCCACACTGAGGTACACCGAGGCAGTTTCCTCGGTTAAAATTTACAAAGCAAAAAAAAATTAAATTAATAAAATGCCAAAAATATCCCTTTGCTGTAAAAATGTACACTGCTAGAGAGGTGAAAGAAAGTATATAGTTATACGTCTAAACTCATTAATTCAGAAAACGCAGGAAATCGCTTCTATACCCAACAATTTAAAAGGGGAACATGCCTCCGGACCCCCTAGATTTTCTCGGTTGAAATTTGCCTCTGGCTACGGGACTGTATTTCCTTAATTAATATTAAAATGTTTCTTTCACGAGTCGTTGGTTATTGGCTCTGCGTTGACAGAGACATTCTGTTAGCTGGCATGGAAGTATACCAGTTCTGAATGGTACTATATGCAGAACGTATGCCTAGTCCGATATAGGGATATTGTCTCGAGGTGTCCGGTAATGTTCTACTATCAGCTCCATTTTCGACCTTCCCCAGAGAATTTGCGAACATTCCCTGATGCGGTCGTACGACGGGACATGTCCACATATAAGGGTCACGTGGACTATTGCTAAAATTCGATAGTCTAATATATGGTAGCTGATCGTACTGGGAAGAATCGCCCGTCGTAGAGTTATTCTGAAGAGAAAGAATGAAGTAGTTCGAACACTGACCATGTTTTCTGGAGGAATGGGAATTCATGTGATTCAAGAATTACTGCAATGTATTCGTATTATAGGTATTAAAAGTGTCCAATTGTTTTCAGGGAACTAGTTCCAAGCTTTCACTGGTATGCGCATATACATACAGGCTTGAGCTGGAATCCAGAAATGGCTAGGTCAATCTATTTACGTAGTTGGAATTTTAATTGTATTAATAATTAGCCTAATTTGCTTACCTGATATCCAGCTTTTAAATTCACGAAACTACTAACACGTGGGCGTTCTACATGAATATTATTGTCATCGTGTGAATGGGGCACGCGCGACTATGACATCGCAAATGTATTACTATGACGTCTCAGTACAATGTACATATTTACCAACTCCGGCATAATGTGTAATGTTCATATACCGACTATTTGCACAACGTTTAGCAAATTTTACATCAGAATTGGTACTGTAGCTGGACATGGCTGTTGAAGAATTCAGCGCGAGTGGGCAATATTCGTAGCGATAGCAGCCCGCCGTGCAGGATATATAGTGTTTATAAATGGATGATGATTTTCGGTGCCGCTGGATTTTCGACGCCATGTTGTTTGTTTATCTTTGTGGGCAGGGCGTATGCATACACACCGTGCGGATTTGCGTAGATATTACACTAGTGAAATAGCATGTATGTAGGCCTAATGGCGATATTACTCGTCTGTTATATATTTCGGGTTTTACGCCTGCATCAGCACCATTTTGGGCTATATCGCCGGCGGGCAGTTTACCTAACACCTTTCCTGGGCAGGCTCCAGCGGTTAACGAGTACTTGGGTGCACCAACCTCCGTAAGAAACTGACAACTTTTACATATAAATGAGACACGGTCTGAGCGGGGCTCGAACCCGTGACCATCAGTGATGATAGGTTACAGTGGTATACAAGTCAGCGACCTTAACCACTCGACCACGGAGGCGGACTTACTCGTCTGAAGTGCATGTTATGTTAATTGTTATAAAAGAATATGCAGTATGTACAACGCTTACCTGTGCGATAGTCTGCTGACGGCGTCCTATTACAATCAACGTTAGTGTAGCCGATATGATGACGACGAAGAAGACCGCGCAAACTGCCGACGAAATCACGACTACTGTGCCTAGAAATAGAGGATAGTTGTGTTTATTAGTGTAAGATAGGAATTTATTTCATCTCGTGATCAACGAAATATGTATTTCCTCTCGTGGCATTATATTTCATCTCGTGATCAACGAAATATGTATTTCCACTCTTGGCCACAGGGATTCGGCACGTTTGGGGGTACTAGTATATATATTTAAGTACAGGGATTCTACTCTGTGGGATGTCAGATTTCGCATCGATCAGTAAAATGGCCCTATCTGAAACAATTTTGTACACATCTGTCCAAATATAACGCCTATCCCGAGTCTTTATATTGTTCTTCAAATAAAACACAACTGTAAGCTGCGTGCATGTATACTTTGCAAACAATTGCCACATACATTGGCCATAGCAGGTCACATTTCCATACTAGGACACGGGTTCTGTCAGCAACAAAAATAAATCTTCGACGGGTATTGATAATGTTATTCACAGTTAAAACTCTCCCGTCGAAGATTTTTTTTGTTGCTGACAGAACCCGTGTCCTAGTATGGAAATGTAACCTGCTATGGCCAATGTCTGTGGCAATTGTTTGCAAAGTATACATGCATGCAGCTTAAAGTTGTGTTTTATTTGAAGAACAATATAAAGACTCGGGATAGGCGTTATATTTGGACAGATTTGTACAAAATTGTTTCAGATAGGGCCATTTTACTGATCGATGCGAAATCTGACATCCCACAGAGTAGAATCCCTGTACGTAAATATATATACTAGTACCCCCAAACGTGCCGAATCCCTGTACTCTTGGTGTTATTATACAGCGGTTTAACTACTCATACTTTTAACATGCTACATTCCCTTAATCTACGCAGACTAGATCAACGGCGTATTGACAATAGGTTATCCCTTATGTATAAAATGCATAATGATCGTGTTGCTATTCCCATTGAAAATTACCTAGTTCCCCTCTCCCGTCCTGCTCGCTATTGCCATTCCTTAAACTATAGGTTCATTACAGCAACTACAGACTACTACAAGTTTTCCTTTTTTCCAAGAACAATCTACCATTGGAACCACCTCCCTCCTGACATTGTCCATCTCCCTACCATAGAGCAATTCAATACGGCAGTTTGCCATATTGATCATGCCACTCCCTAGTTGTTCTGCGCAGCTGCTTTCAAACGTTTACCACAACTTATTTTCATTACCTTCTTAAATTATACTTTTAACTACTCATACTTTTAACTTCTTTGCGGTTTTTGACGCGCAACATGTCTACGTCCCCGCGAGGGTTTCGACATAAGCGGAAGATAGATATATAGTATCCATATAATGCCGATAATGCGAATGTTTTTGTTTGGTATCGTTTAACCCATTCAACACCAAGTAACTCACATGGACTGGTCCATGATATTCATAAACCAATAAATGAATCAGTAAATCACATTTGGACAAGTTCATTTATCAAAATGGGTAATTATGTCTAAAAATAGTCATATCACTGGCAAAAAGTGCAGATCCTGATGAGACGGCTCGTCACGAGCCGGCTCATCTGGATCTACACTTTTTGTAAGCCTATTTAGAGGTATGTGGTGTTGAAAGGGTTAAACGTTACAACAATATTCAAAATAAATACAATTATGTTGTATGACTATCGGTTCCATAACCACCCGCGCCTCTGTGGTCGAGTTGTCTAGCACGCCGTTGTTAGAACTCACCTTTCATCGCTATAACCAAGGTTGCATGTTACCTCCCTGTCAGTGGCAAGTGATAAATGATGCTATGTGAGAAAGTTGTCCGTCGTTTGCGGAGGTTGGAGCATTGAGTATTGCTTACTACCCAATAAATGTGGGTTGTTTTCTCCACCACTACATACTGACTTTATACGATTACAAATACTCCTTATGGGTGGAACAGGTAGACAGAAATACCATTATAGACGGCGACCTTTGAAAACAAAACTCTAATATCTATAATTTTAACAAGATATAGAGAATATTAGGTTACTGTCTTATAAATTTTAATTTAGAGCCGAGCCATGTATTTTTTCGGAGACGAGCCTAATAAATTAAAATTTATAAGACAGTAACCTAATATTCTATTTACCCTACATTCTGAGTGTGCACCCGACAAAAACAAACAAACTAGCCATGACAAACTTGCTACGCACTTGGTAATATGTTGCGCATTGATATTTATATCCACGGTTAGCCCTATGACGTCACGAAAGCTTTATTAGGCACTGACTAATAAAGCAACATTTATTAGGCAGGCCGTTTTTGTACGTTATTTCGCATGAAGGTAGGATAAATATTGATAAGTGTATCAAGGTAAAAATAACGCGAACCGGACTGATTGATCATAGCTGTAGCAAGTTTGTTGAAGTCGTGATAGCGCATTAGTAGCGCGTTCGCTTCATATGCGAAAGGTCCGGAGTTCGAGCCCCGCCTTTTCTCTCTCCCTCGTGGCGATGGATTCCATCAGAAATGAGGTCTCGATAGTGATTAATAGGCCATATAAGTTGAAAGAACTTGTTTCGCAATCGAGCTAAAAGAAATTTGTATAAACTAAAGGTAAAACTGGCGGATAACCGTCTCAATGTAAAATGTGAACCAGATTATTTGATATAACTGTATCAAGGTAAAACGTGAATCAGGCCGATAGCTAACCGCATTCTGTATACATGTATATCTTTTTTCCCCTGGCTCACAGATTCACAATTTGTTTGGAATCACTTTATGTTTTCAATAGTTGTATAGCATACTTACTATCCGATGCTTCTCGATTTATTCCAATACCATTGCTGTCGGGCTGCTTGGTTGTTATGATCACCTCAGTTGTAGACTCGTCCGGTGTTGTACTATCGGTAGTTGTTTGTGCTTCCGAGGTAGTTGATAGTAAATTAGTTGTAGACTTGTCCGGCGTTGTAACACCGGTAGTTGTTTCTACTTCGGGCGTGGTTGTTAGTAAATTAGTTGTAGACTTGTCCGGCGTTGTAACACCGGTAGTTGTTTCTACTTCGGGCGTGGTTGTTAGTAAATTAGTTGTTGACTGATCTTGCGTTGTAACACCGGTAGTTGTTTCTACTTCGGGTGTGGTTGTTAGTAACTTAGTTGTAGACTTGTCCGGCGTTGTAACACCGGTAGTTGTTTCTACTTCGGGCGTGGTTGTTAGTAAATTAGTTGTGGACTGATCTTGCGTTGTAACACCGGTAGTTGTTTCTACTTCGGGCGTGGTTGTTAGTAAATTAGTTGTTGACTGATCTTGCGTTGTAACACCGGTAGTTGTTTCTACTTCGGGTGTGGTTGTTAGTAAATTAGTTGTAGACTTGTCCGGCGTTGTCACACCAGTTGCTGTAGTCAGTGTAGATTGTTCTGCTGTTATCGTAGATGGTATAGTTGCCGTAGTTATATCAGATGTTGTTACAACTGAGGTTGTTTGTTCTGATGTGGTTGTGGATGCTATATCGGTCGTAGTTGGAACAGAGGTGGTAGTTGGCGATGGAGTTTGTTCTGTATTGGTAGTCGATAATATATCGGTCGTAGTTGGAACAGAGGTGGTAGTTGGCGATGGAGTTTGTTCTGTATTGGTAGTCGATAATATATCAGTCGTAGTTGGAACAGAGGTGGTAGTTGGCGATGGAGTTTGTTCTGTATTGGTAGTCGATACTATATCGGTCGTAGTTGGAACAGAGGTGGTAGTTGGCGATGGAGTTTGTTCTGTATTGGTAGTCGATAATATATCAGTCGTAGTTGGAACAGAGGTGGTAGTTGGCGATGGAGTTTGTTCTGTATTGGTAGTCGATACTATATCGGTCGTAGTTGGAACAGAGGTGGTAGTTGGCGATGGAGTTTGTTCTGTATTGGTAGTCGATAATATATCTGTCGTAGTTGGAACAGAGGTGGTAGTTGGCGATGGAGTTTGTTCTGTATTGGTAGTCGATACTATATCGGTCGTAGTTGGAACAGAGGTGGTAGTTGGCGATGGAGTTTGTTCTGTATTGGTAGTCGATAATATATCAGTCGTAGTTGGAACAGAGGTGGTAGTTGGCGATGGAGTTTGTTCTGTATTGGTAGTCGATACTATATCGGTCGTAGTTGGAACAGATGTGGTAGTTGGCGATGGAGTTTGTTCTGTATTGGTAGTCGATACTATATCGGTCGTAGTTGGAACAGATGTGGTAGTTGGCGATGGAGTTTGTTCTGTATTGGTAGTCGATACTATATCGGTTATAGTTGGAACAGATGTGGTAGTTGGCGATGGAGTTTGTTCTGTATTGGTAGTCGATAATATATCGGTCGTAGTTAGATCAGATGTTGTAGCCGAGGTTCCTTGTTCTGCAGTGGTAGTGGATAGTATAGGTGTAGAAGTCCGATCAGATGAGGTTGCAACCGAGGTTGCGTGATCTGATGTGGATGCCATATCGGTTGTAGTTTTATTTGCCGATGCAGTTTGTTCTACATTGGTAGTGGATGCTATATCTGTCGTAGTTATATGAGATGTGATTGCTGTCGATGTATTTTGCTCTGGTATGGATGTGAATGGTTTGTCGGTTGTAGTTAAATCAGACATGGTTGTAGTTGTTGTAGCCGTTGGTATATCTGTCGTGATTGGAACAGGTGTTGCAGCCGATGTTGTTAGTTCAACTGTGGTAGTCGTTGGTATACCTGTCGTGGTTGATACAGATGTTGTGCTAGCCGATGTAGTTTGATCAATTGTGGTAGTCGGTGGTATGTCTGTAGTGGTTGGTACAGACGTGGAAGTAGACGGTGTTGATTGATCAACTGTGGTAGTCGGTGGTATGTCTGTAGTGGTTGGTACATATGTTGTTGTTGCTGAGGTAGTGTGTCCAACTATGGATGTCGTTGGTATGTATGTACTGGTTGGAACAGATGCTGTGGAAGTAGACGGTGTTGATTGATTAATTGTGGTAGTGGTTGGTATATCTGTTGTGCTTGATATATATGTTGTCGTAGCCGATAGTGTTTGACCAACTGTTGTAGTGGTTGGTGTGTCTGTAGTGGTTGGTACAGATGTTGTTGTAGCAGTCCATGTTGATTGATCATCTCTGGTAGTCGTTGGTATTCCTGTGTATGTTGGAATATATGACGTAGTTGCAGATGTGGTTTGTTCTACTGTAGATGTAGATGATATGTATGTCGTGGTTGGTACATATGTTGTGGTAGCAGATGTCGTTTGATCACCGGTGGTAGTCGTTGGTATGTGTGTTGTAGTCGGAACATACGTTGGAGTAGCTGATGTAGTTGGATCAACTGTGATAGTCGTTGACGTCAATGTAGTGCTTGACATAGATGTAGTAGTCGATGCAGTTTGGTCAATTGTTGTAATCGTTGGTATATCTGTCGTAGTTGGAATGGATGTTGCAATAGCCGATGTTGTTTGATCAATTGTGGTAGTCGTTGGTATGTCTGTAGTGGTTGGTACAGATGTTGTAGCATCCGATGTAGTTTGATCAACTGTTGTTGTCGTTGGTATATCTGTAGAGGTTGATACAGGTGTTGTAGCATCCGATGTAGTTTGTTCAACTGTGCTAGTCGTTGGTATATCTGTAGTTGTTGGTACAGATGTTGTAGCATCCGATGTAGTTTGATCAACTGTTGTTGTCGTTGGTATATCTGTAGAGGTTGGTACAGGTGTTGTAGCATCCGATGTAGTTTGTTCAACTGTGGTAGTCGTTGGTATATCTGTCGTAGTTGGAATGGATGTTGCAATAGCCGGTGTTGTTTGATCAATTGTGGTAGTCATTGGTATGTCTGTAGTGGTTGGTACAGATGCTGTAGCATCCGATGTAGTTTGATCAACTGTTGTTGTCGTTGGTATATCTGTAGAGGTTGATACAGGTGTTGTAGCATCCGAGGTAGTTTGTTCAACTGTGGTTGTCGTTGGTATATCTGTAGAGGTTGGTACAGGTGTTGTAGCATCTGATGTAGTTTGTTCAACTGTGGTTGTCGTTGGTATACCTGTAGAGGTTGATACAGGTGTTGTAGCATCCGATGTAGTTTGTTGAACTGTGGTAGTCGTTGGTATATCTGTAGAGGTTGGTACAGGTGTTGTAGCATCCGATGTAGTTTGTTCAACTGTGGTTGTCGTTGGTATATCTGTAGAGGTTGAAATATATGTGCTTGTAGCCGATGTAGTTTGTTCAACTGTGCTAGTCGTTGGTATATCTGTCGTAGTTGGAATGGATGTTGCAATAGCCGGTGTTGTTTGATCAATTGTGGTAGTCATTGGTATGTCTGTAGTGGTTGGTACAGATGCTGTAGCATCCGATGTAGTTTGATCAACTGTTGTTGTCGTTGGTATATCTGTAGAGGTTGATACAGGTGTTGTAGCATCCGAGGTAGTTTGTTCAACTGTGGTTGTCGTTGGTATATCTGTAGAGGTTGGTACAGGTGTTGTAGCATCCGATGTAGTTTGTTCAACTGTGGTTGTCGTTGGTATACCTGTAGAGGTTGATACAGGTGTTGTAGCATCCGATGTAGTTTGTTGAACTGTGGTAGTCGTTGGTATATCTGTAGAGGTTGGTACAGGTGTTGTAGCATCCGATGTAGTTTGTTCAACTGTGGTTGTCGTTGGTATATCTGTAGAGGTTGGTACAGGTGTTGTAGCATCCGATGTAGTTTGTTCAACTGTGGTAGTCGTTGGTATATCTGTAGAGGTTGAAATATATGTGTTTGTAGCCGATGTAGTTTGTTCAACTGTGCTAGTCGTTGGTATATCTGTCGTAGTTGGTACAGATGTTGTAGCATCTGATGTAGTTTGTTCAACTGTTGTAGTTGTTGGTATATCTGTCGTAGTTGGAATATATGTGCTTGTAGCCGATGTAGTTTGTTCAACTGTGCTAGTCGTTGGTATATCCGTAGTGGTTGGTACAGGTGTTGTAGCATCCAATGTAGGTTGTTCAACTGTTGTGGTCGTTGGTATATATGTAGTGGTTGGTACAGATGTAGCATCCGATGTAGATTGATCAACTGTGGTTGTCGTTGGTATATATGTAGATGTTGGTACAGATGTTGTAGCCGATGTAGTTTGACCAACTGTGGTAGTCGTTGGTATATCTGTAGTGGTTGGTACAGATGTTGTAGCATCCGATGTAGTTTGATCAACTGTGGTAGTCGTTGGTATATCTGTCGTAGTTGAAATATATGTGCTTGTAGCCGATGTAGTTTGATCAACTGTGCTAGTCGTTGGTATATCTGTAGTGGTTGGTACAGATGATGTAGCATCCAATGTAGTTTGATCACCTGTGGTAGTCGTTGGTATATCTGTAGATGTTGGTACAGATGTTGTAGCCGATGTAGTTTGTTCAACTGTGCTAGTCGTTGGTATATCTGTAGTGGTTGGTACAGGTGTTGTAGGATCCGATGTAGTTTGTTCAACTGTTGTGGTCGTTGGTATATATGTAGTGGTTGGTACAGATGTAGCATCCGATGTAGTTTGATCAACTGTGGTTGTCGTTGGTATATCTGTAGATGTTGGTACAGATGTTGTAGCCGATGTAGTTTGACCAACTGTGGTAGTCGTTGGTATATCTGTAGTGGTTAGTACATATGTTGTAGCATCCGATGTAGTTTGATCAACTGTGGTAGTCGTTGGTATATCTGTCGTAGTTGAAATATATGTGCTTGTAGCCGATGTAGTTTGATCACCTGTGGTAGTCGTTGGTATATCTGTAGATGTTGGTACAGATGTTGTAGCCGATGTAGTTTGACCAACTGTGGTAGTCGTTGTTATGTCTGTAGATGTTAGAACAGAAGTTTCAGCATCAGGTGTAATTTGGTCAACTGTGGTAGTCGTTGGTATATCTGTAGAGGTTGATACAGGTGTTGTAGCATCCAATGTAGTTTGTTCAACTGTGGTAGTCGTTGGTATATCTGTAGATGTTGGTACAGGTGTTGTAGCATCCGATGTAGTTTGACCAACTGTGGTAGTCGTTGGTATATCTGTAGAGGTTGGTAGAGATGTTGTAGCATCCGATGTAGTTTGATCAACTGTGGTAGTCGTTGGTATATCTGTAGTGGTTGGTACAGATGTTGTAGCATCCGATGTAGTTTGATCAACTGTTGTAGTCATTGGTATATATGTCGTAGTAGGTACATATGTTGTAGCATCTGATGTAGTTTGTTCAACTGTGGTAGTCGTTGATATATTTGTAGAGGTTGGAATATATGTGCTTGTAGCCGATGTAGTTTGTTCAACTGTTGTAGTCGTTGGTATATCTGTAGAGGTTGGTACATATGTTGTAGCAACCGATGTAGTTTGTTCAACTGTGGTAGTCGTTGGTATATCTGAGGTGGTTGGTACATATGTTGTAGCATCTGATGTAGTTTGTTCAACTGTGGTAGTCGTTGGTATATTGGTAGAGGTTGGAATATATGTGCTCGTAGCCGATGTAGTTTGTTCAACTGTTGTAGTCGTTGGTATATCTGTCGTAGTTGGAATATATGTGCTTGTAGCCGATGTAGTTTGATCAAATGTGGTAGTCGTTGGTATATCTGTAGAAGTTGGTACAGATGTTGTAGCAGCCGATGTAGTTTGATCAACTGTTGTAGTCGTTGGTATATCTGTAGTGGTTGGTACAGATGTTGTAGCATCCGATGTAGTTTGATCAACTGTGGTAGTCGTTGGTATATCTGTAGAGGTTGGTACAGATGTTGTAGCAGCCGATGTAGTTTGATCAACTGTTGTAGTCGTTGGTATATCTGTAGTGGTTGGTACAGATGTTGTAGCAGCCGATGTAGTTTGGTCAACTGTGGTAGTCGTTGGTATAACTGTAGAGGTTGGTACAGATGTTGTAGCATCTGATGTAGTTTGTTCAACTGTGGTAGTCGTTGGTATATTTGTAGAGGTTGGAATATATGTGCGTGTAGCCGATGTAGTTTGTTCAACTGTTGTAGTCGTTGGTATATCTGTAGAGGTTGGTACAGATGTTGTAGCAACCGATATAGTTTGTTCAACTGTGGTAGTCGTTGGTATATATGTAGAAGTTGGTACATATGTTGTAGCATCTGATGTAGTTTCTTCAACTGTGGTAGTCGTTGTTATATTTGTAGAGGTTGGAATATATGTGCTTGTAGCCGATGTAGTTTGTTCAACTGTGGTAGTCGTTGGTATATTTGTAGAGATTGGAATATATGTGCTTGTAGCCGATGTGGTTTGTTCAACTGTGGTAGTCGTTGGTATATCTGTAGTGGTTGGTACAGATGTTGTAGCATCCGATGTAGTTTGTTCAACTGGGGTAGTCGTTGGTATATCTGTAGACGTTGGTACAGATGTTGTAGCATCCGATGTAGTTTGTTCAACTGTGGCAGTCGTTGGTATATCTGTAGACGTTGGTACAGATGTTGTAGCATCCGATGTAGTTTGATCAAATGTGGTAGTCGTTGGTATATCTGTAGAGGTTGGTACAGATGTTGTAGCATCCGATGTAGTTTGTTCAACTGTGGCAGTCGTTGGTATATCTGTAGAGGTTGGTACAGATGTTGTAGCATCCGATGTAGTTTGTTCAACTGTGGTAGTCGTTGGTATATCTGTAGAGGTTGGTACAGATGTTGTAGCATCCGATGTAGTTTGTTCAACTGGGGTAGTCGTTGGTATATCTGTAGACGTTGGTACAGATGTTGTAGCATCCGATGTAGTTTGTTCAACGGTGGTAATCGTTGGTATATCTGTCGTAGTTGGAATATATGTTGTAGCCGATGTAGTTTCATCAACTGTGGTAGTCGTTGGTATATATGTAGTGGTTGGTACAGATGTTGTAGCATCCGATGTAGTTTGATCAACTGTGCTAGTCGTTGGTATATATGTAGTGGTTGGTACAGATGTTGTAGCATCCGATGTAGTTTGTTCAACTGTGGTAGTCGTTGGTATATTTGTAGAGGTTGGAATATATGTGCTTGTAGCCGATGTAGTTTGTTCAACTGTTGTAGTCGTTGGTATATATGTAGAGGTTGGTACAGATGTTGTAGCAACCGATGTAGTTTGTTCTACTGTGGTAGTCGTTGGTATATTTGTAGAGGTTAGAATATATGTGCTTGTAGCCGATGTAGTTTGTGCAACTGTGGTAGTCGTTGGTATATCTGTAGAGGTTGGTACAGATGTTGTAGCATCCAATGTAGTTTGTTCAACTGTGGTAGTCGTTGGTATATCTGTAGAAGTTGGTACAGATGTTGTAGCCGTTGTAGTTTGCTCAAATGTGGTAGTCGTTGGTATATCTGTAGAGGTTGGTACAGATGTTGTAGCATCCGATGTAGTTTGATCAACTGTTGTTGTCGTTGGTATATCTGTAGAGGTTGGTACAGGTGTTGTAGCATCCGATGTAGTTTGTTCAACTGTGGTAGTCGTTGGAATATATGTAGTGGTTGGTACAGATGTTGTAGCATCTGATGTAGTTTGTTCAACTGTGGTAGTCGTTGGTATATCTGTAGAGGTAGGAATATATGTGCTTGTAGCCGATGTAGTTTGTGCAACTGTGGTAGTCGTTGGTATATCTGTAGAGGTTGGTACAGATGTTGTAGCATCTGATGTAGTTTGTTCAACTGTGGTAGTCGTTGGTATATCTGTAGAGGTTGGTACAGATGTCGTAGCATCCGATGTAGTTTGTTCAACTGTGGTAGTCGTTGGTATAACTGTAGAGGTTGGTACAGATGTTGTAGCATCCGATGTAGTTTGTTCAACTGTGGTAGTCGTTGGTATATCTGTAGAGGTTGGTACATATGTTGTAGTATCCGATGTAGTTTGTTCAACTGTAGTAGTAGTTGGTATAACTGTAGAAGTTGGTACAGATGTAGCCTCCGATGTAGTTTGATCAACTGTAGTAGTAGTTGGTATAACTGTAGAAGTTGGTACAGATGTTGTAGCATCCGATGTAGTTTGTTCAACTGTAGTAGTAGTTGGTATAACTGTAGAAGTTGGTACAGATGTTGTAGCATCCGATGTAGTTTGATCAACTGTGATAGTCGTTGGTATATATGTAGAGGTTGGTACAGATGTTGTAGCAACCGATGTAGTTTGTTCTACTGTGGTAGTCGTTGGTATATTTGTAGAGGTTAGAATATATGTGCTTGTAGCCGATGTAGTTTGTGCAACTGTGGTAGTCGTTGGTATATCTGTAGAGGTTGGTATAGATGTTGTAGCATCCAATGTAGTTTGTTCAACTGTGGTAGTCGTTGGTATATCTGTAGAAGTTGGTACAGATGTTGTAGCCGTTGTAGTTTGCTCAAATGTGGTAGTCGTTGGTATATCTGTAGAGGTTGGTACAGATGTTGTAGCATCCGATGTAGTTTGATCAACTGTTGTTGTCGTTGGTATATCTGTAGAGGTTGGTACAGGTGTTGTAGCATCCGATGTAGTTTGTTCAACTGTGGTAGTCGTTGGAATATATGTAGTGGTTGGTACAGATGTTGTAGCATCTGATGTAGTTTGTTCAACTGTGGTAGTCGTTGGTATATCTGTAGAGGTAGGAATATATGTGCTTGTATCCGATGTAGTTTGTTCAACTGTGGTAGTCGTTGGTATATCTGTAGAGGTTGGTACAGATGTTGTAGCATCCGATGTAGTTTGTTCAACTGTGGTAGTCGTTGGTATATCTGTAGAGGTTGGTACAGATGTCGTAGCATCCGATGTAGTTTGTTCAACTGTGGTAGTCGTTGGTATAACTGTAGAGGTTGGTACAGATGTAGCATCCGATGTAGTTTGTTCAACTGTGGTAGTCGTTGGTATATCTGTAGAGGTTGGTACAGATGTTGTAGTATCCGATGTAGTTTGTTCAACTGTAGTAGTAGTTGGTATAACTGTAGAAGTTGGTACAGATGTTGTAGCCTCCGATGTAGTTTGATCAACTGTAGTAGTAGTTGGTATAACTGTAGAAGTTGGTACAGATGTTGTAGCATCCGATGTAGTTTGTTCAACTGTAGTAGTAGTTGGTATAACTGTAGAAGTTGGTACAGATGTTGTAGCATCCGATGTAGTTTGATCAACTGTGATAGTCGTTGGTATACTTGTAGTGGTTGGTACAGATGTTGTCGTAATTGTCTGTGTTGAAGTTGTTATGGAGAGCGATGGTGACTTTGATGATGATGATGATGTCGATGGTGATGTTGATGATGTCGACGACGATGATGAAGATATATCTCGGCATGTGAGACAACAGTCATCAGGATTCACGTATGTATGGCACAGGAATGGGATGCAGACAATGTGATCACCGTAATTGCAGTCTGTGAAAACAAAACAATATATTGACTGACATAATTTACATTATTAAATATTCGGGTTATAATGTTATATATCTACAGTTAATCCTCTATTCCTTATGGTATGACCAGTAGGCATAGGTTAGCATTAGACTGATGCACATTCAAGCTTGTCTTAAGCAACCAGTTCAGACAGGGAATTACTGAAACTGTATGCTTTAATTTAATATATGTCAAATATGCAAATAAACACCAGTTAATGAATTTTGTATATGGCTTCTTAATACATCTTGGCTGCTTAATTTAGGTGGCCACTAACACAGATTTAATTGTACTGTCAAACCTGTCTTAAGTAGCCAGCCAAGGGAATCACAGAAATTGGCTGCTTAGCACAGGTGGTTGCTTAATATATAATGTCAAATGTATAGTAAACCAACATATTAGGAATCTTGTATATGGCTGCTTAAAGCATCTTGGCTGCTTAATTGAATCATGTACATTGCATAGCTGTAAGCTGAGTGTGTGCTTTACGTTTATTTATCGTCGCTACCGGTTGCCCATATGAGCGACGCCTCCTGAAGAGATTACTAATTTTAGATTTTTGGAGGATAGTGCAATGATACAGACCCATTCCAGAGTCTCCTCTGGTTCTTTTACGTGCACTGTGTACATCACCGACACGAGACCTCGGTTTAATGTCCCGTCTGAAAGACTGTTAATTTTATTAGGGTCAGACGGGGGGTCGAACCTGCGATCCATGGATTACCAGTCCAGCGTGTTACCACTGGACTACAGATCCGTCTGTTCTGTAAGCTGATTAGGGACATGCATGATCTGTACCTGGTATATGTATGTTGACGTGTGAACACGAGAGGCAACAGGCAGTCTCAACAGCTGGATCATAACACTGCGCTGCAGTTGATTCGCGCACTAGTTGGTTACAACCTTGTCCATCCTTCGTAAATACCGAGTCGTCCACGCACGAGACCACAGATTCTGAAATTAATTCATATCGTTTGTGCTGTCATATTGAATGTTTGTTTGTTTTTGTTGTATAAAGTCGCATCAATAGCTAAGTCATATGTCAACTTTCCAGCTGTTATTGTCGCATCAATAGCTACGTCATATGTCAACTTTCCAGCTGTTATTGTCGCATCAATAGCTACGTCATATGTCAACTTTCCAGCTGTTATTGTCGCACCAATAGCTAAGTCATATGTCAACGTTCCAGCTGTTATTGTCGCATCAATAGCTACGTCATATGTCAACTTTCCAGCTGTTATTGTCGCATCAATAGCTACGTCATATGTCAACGTTCCAGCTGCTATTGTCGCACCAATAGCTACGTCATATGTCAACTTTCCAACTGCTATTGTCGCATCAATAGCTAAGTCATATGTCAACTTTCTAGCTGTTATTGTCGCATCAATAGCTACGTCATATGTCAACTTTCCAGCTGTTATTGTCGCATCAATAGCTAAGTCATATGTCAACGTTCCAGCTGCTATTGTCGCACCAATAGCTACGTCATATGTCAACTTTCCAACTGCTATTGTCGCATCAATAGCTACGTCATATGTCAACTTTCCAACTGCTATTGTCGCATCAATAGCTACGTCATATGTCAACTTTCCAGCTGTTATTGTCGCATCAATAGCTAAGTCATATGTCAACTTTCCAGCTGTTATTGTCGCACCAATAGCTAAGTCATATGCCAACTTTCCAGCTGTTATTGTCGCATCAATAGCTAAGTCATATGTCAACTTTCCAGCTGTTATTGTCGCACCAATAGCTAAGTCATATGTCAACTTTCCAGCTGTTATTGTCGCACCAATAGCTAAGTCATATGTCAACTTTCCAGCTGGTATTGGTTAGGATAAACCCGGGTGCCCTTGGAGACGTATTTCAGGCAAGGACGAGCACTATGTAGAACCACCGACCTTCCGCAAGCCAGATGGATAGCTTCCTCACATATTTCGTGGACATCTGGGATTCGAACCAGCGGCAGTGAGGGGCAAGTGGTTTGAAGTTAACGACCGTAACCACTGTATATAAGGCCCTATATTTAAATACACCAGCCCAATGCAGCCAGCATCTCCTATTTTCTCACAACTAATGAAAGTCAATTGAACACATTTATTGGCCTACAGGCAAATGCACCTGGATTGGAGACAATTCCTCGCTTTACAAAGTTTAAGCTGATATTTCCTATTTTCTCACAACTAATGAAAGTCAATTGAACACATGTATTGGCCTACAGGCAAATGCACCTGGATTGGAGACAATTCCTCGCTTTACAAAGTTTAAGCTGATATTTCCTATTTTCTCACAACTAATGAAAGTCAATTGAACACATTTATTGGCCTACAGGCAAATGCACCTGGATTGGAGACAATTCCTCGCTTTACAAAGTTTAAGCTGATATCATGTAAGATAAGATAAGATAAGATAAGATAAGTTTATTATAGTCTAACTTTACATGATACATGTTTATTATAGTCTCACTTTACATGATACATATAATTACATAATATAGAAACTTTCATCATGCAAACCTTTCTAAGAAGAAATATGAGAGACTTAAAACTTAGCAATATAATGAAGACAATTTTCTAAGACACAATACGTACAGTAAAAGCCTTCGCACAGCACTAGTAAAATACTGAAACATCTATATAACATCTTAATACTCAGTGATGTATTTACAACATTACTATATATACAATATGTTAGTTTATACAAATTTATTTTAGCTCGATTGCGAAACAAGTTATTTCAACTTATATAAATCACTCTCGAGACCTCATTCCTGATGGAATCCATCGCCACGAGGGACAGAGAAGAGGCAACGTGGAATTTAAATGCCTTGCCTAAGGGCACAATCGTAACGGCTCCAGTGGGGCTCGAACTCCGGACCATTCGCACCTGAAGCGAACGCGCATCCACTGCGCTATCACGACTTCTACAATATGTTAAAATCTTCAGTTATACAACAATGTTTTTCTTCTATTTAAAATGTATAATAATAATAATAAAGACTTTATTTAACGAGAGTACTCATTTAAAAAGTTTAAAAGTTAATCTACCATGAGGCCCTCAACATATATACAATCAAATGCAATCAAAAGATAGCACTATAAGTGAAAACTGCACATTGGAATAATATAGTAATGTAAAAGCTGAAAAATAGAGAAACTATATTTAATATGTAATGGAATATGATGATATATGGAATTGGCTAGCAGAGTAGAAAATGGGAATGAGACAATTAATGATACTAGATCTATCTAACAATATGCAGATTTGACTTGTAGTGGTATCTTCAAAATATGTATGAAATCAACTTAAAGACAGCAATATTTACGATTCTATACAAATCACATACGAATAAAATACAGACATGAACTTGAATACAAAGATATGTATGTCAATTAACCCATTCAACCCCAAGTAACTGACATGGACTGGTGCATGCTATTTTTAGACCAATAAATTAATAAGAAAATTACATTTGGACCAGTTCATTTATCAAAATGGGTAATTTTATCTAAAAATAGTAATAATTATTACTGGCAAAAAAGTGCAGATCCTGATGAGACGGCTCGTATATTGCGTTATGGGTCATATATACAGGAAATAGCGTTATGGGTCATATATACGGGGAATAGCGTTATCGGTCATATATACAGGAAATAGCGTTATGGGTCATATATACGGGAAATAGCGTTATGGGTCATATATACAGGAAATAGGTTATGGGTCATATATACAGGAATAGCGTTATGGGTCATATATACGGGAAATAACGTTATGGGTCATATATACAGGAAATAGCGTTATGGGTCATATATACAGGAAATAGTGTTATGGGTCATATATACAGGAAATAGGTTATGGGTCATATATACCGGAATAGCGTTATGGGTCATGTATACGGGAAATAGCGTTATGGGTCATATATACGGGAATAGCGTTATGGGTCATATATACGGGAAATAGCGTTATGGGTTATATATGCAGGAAATAACGTTATCGGTCATATATACAGGAAATAGCGTTATGGGTCATATATACGGGAATAGCGTTATAGGTCATATATACAGGAATAGCGTTATAGGTCATATATACAGGAAATAGCGTTATGGGTTATATATGCAGGAAATAGCGTTATGGGTCATATATACGGGAATAGCGTTATGGGTCATATATACGGGAAATAGCGTTATGGGTTATATATGCAGGAAATAACGTTATGGGTCATATATACAGGAATAGCGTTATAGGTCATATATACAGGAATAGCGTTATGGGTCATATATACGGGAAATAACGTTATGGGTCATATATACGGGAAATAGCGTTATGGGTCATATATACGGGAAATAGCGTTATGGGTCATATATACAGGACATAGCGTTATAGGTCATATATACAGGAACTAGCGTTATGGGTCGTATATACGGGAAATAGCGTTATGGGTCATATATACGGGAAATAGCGTTATGGGTCATATATACGGGAAATAGCGTTATGGGTCATATATACAGGAACTAGCGTTACGGTTAATATATACAGGCAGATACCTGGGTCACAGTGGAGCCGTTACGAGTGTGCCCTCAGGCAAAGCATTTAAATTCCACATGGTCTCGAGAGTGATTAATATAATTTAAAAGAACTTGTTTCGCAATCGAGCTAAAATAAATTTGTATAAACTAAGAGAAGTTACCTTTGGTTTAAACATATTTATTCGACATTATATAACATAATTTACTACAAATAATTATGTACACAATAAATACAAGTGGATTGAAATGAAAGCTAAAAACTTATTAAATTTCTCTCCACAAGTTACCTTTAATTCTAACACGACCCAGCTAATAACATACATACTTGTAGAGTAAAATCTACCTCGGGTTATTCTGCGATATACCACGGTTGATACTTATTATTTCGATTCTAACACGACTTACTTCTAATAATTTTAGACGAGAATCGAGTTTGTGGAAGTCGTGATAGCGCAGTGGATGTGCGTTCGCTTCAGGTGCGAAAGGTCCGGAGTTCGAGCCCCGCTGGAGCCGTTACGATTGTGTCCTTAGGCAAGGCATTTAAATTCCACGTTGCCTCTTCTCTACCTCGTGGCGATGGATTCCATCAGGAATGAGGTCTCGAGAGCGATTTATATAAGTTGAAAGAACTTGTTTCGCAATCGAGCTAAAATAAATTTGTATAAACTAAGAATCGAGTTTGAAGTTCTTATGCGTAGAAATATATCACGAAGGCCGAAGTTAGTTATAGAACACGATGGCATCAACAATATACAAACAGCCGAACCAGGAAATCTGGAGGTTTTCATTTATCTGGTTGATAATATAAAAATATAAATGCTACTTTGTTTTACTTAATATGCCATACCTGTCGATGTGCTTTCTGTGCTGACAACGGATGTAGTTATTGGAAACTCAAGTGTTAGTTTTACCTAGCGAACTTGTCGATGATATGTCGGCTGTGGTTGAAGATACCGCAGCCGATGAAGTAGTTGCAGCAGAGCTTGTTGGTGATGCCGTGGATGACGTCGATATCGAGTGTGACGGTGATGTAGAGTGTGGCATCGAGGTAGAGATGGACGAGGGCGATGAGGTTGACGAAGTAGAGCTGCTTGGTGAATAAGGACGACATGTAAGACAGCAATCCACCAGAGGGTCGGCGTACGTGGAGCATAGGAAAACTACACACACCTGTCGATCGCCGAAAGGACAATCTGTGTGACATGGTTGTAGTTAAAATACCATGCATAATACAATGAGTAGGAGACAACGTACTTGAATACACATGGCCCCGAGGTTATACAACTTTTCTCAGATCTCAAACTCAAGCTCAAGTGATCTTATGCAAGGAATAAATTAATGGGTGACATATTAATAGTATTAAGATATATTCATTGTGCGCATGCGTATTAGGTAATACCTGTACGATAATATTAGTTTATTAAACGTGAATTTCTTGCGTGCATACACAAATCAGGGTAGTAAATGAAATTCGTAGAACTCGTTCGTAGTCACGGTATATCTATTAATAATATGGTGATATAAAAAAGTTTATTTGGCAAGCCGTTGTTGACCAGTGTGCAGATAGGATAAATGGCGTTACACTTTATGTTATGTTATATAATAATACAGAAGGAGTATAGAGCAATAGATGAATATAATACCTTACCTTTAACGTCAATGCTGACGTGTTGGCAGGAATAGCAGCATGACTCAGCTATTTCCAAGTCATAACATAGAGCAATTGTGGACTCGCGTACTAATCTCCTGCACGGTAGACCATTCCTCGTGAACGATGGATCATCAACGCATGTAGCAGCGTATACTGCAATAAAGATCAGCTTGAAATACAATCCACACACCGCTGGTGATTGTTTTAACCTGGACAATGGTGTCGCGACAATGATGTCCCAAAAAATTCGGTCGAATTTTGTCGAAACTGCGGAGGGTTAAACGGATGCAGAGGAAATACGAATATTCAAGGTGGAGAACTATCCGCAGCGCCGGTGGTCTCTCTATAAAGATGACACTAGTGCTGGAGCGGTCCTGGTCCTATCTCGTTCCAGATTAGTTATAATTATAGACCCATTTCCGAGCAAAGTTTAATAAAAAACAAATGTCGTTCCAGACAATATCTATAAAATTATATGTCTCGTTCAGACAATATCTATAAAATTATATGTCTCGTTCAGACAATATCTATAACATTATATGGTTCAGACAATATATCTATATAATTATATGCCTCGTTCAAGACAATATCAATAACAGTATATGTCCCATAAAGAATGGTATAATAAGTTAATAAATATATTTCAAATATATGATGGTATTTAGACAACATGATCCGGGACAGCTTGCAACCTGTTTTGCGTTCGTTTATTATATCTGCCGGTTATCCACGAACTGGACGCGACACACGAAGAGGTTATTCAATTAAATACAACAAGGAACTATCAACATTATATGGTAACCTCCAGAGTCATTCAAACATGTGCCAACGACCACCTCCAAATAAGAACAACCTAGGAATGGTCGCCATTTTGGTTTCACATCAACAAATGTCGTGCGCATTTGAACCTGTAATGAGGGACCACATGGTGTTTTACGTTTATTTATCGTCGCTACCGGTTGCCCATATAAGCGACGCCTCCTGAAGAGATTAGTTATTTTAGAGTTTTGGAGGATAGTGCAATGATACAGAGAGAGAGAGAGACCCATTCCAGAGTCTCCTCTGGTTCTTTTACGTGCACGGTGTAAAGCACCGACACGAGACCTCGGTTTAACGTCCCATCTGAAAGACTGTTAATTTTATTAGGGTCAGACGAGGGATCAAACCTGCGATCCCTGGATTACCAGTCCAGCGTGTTACCACAGGACTACATATCCCTCTGTGAGGGACCACATGTCTACACAAAATAATTTATACTGTTCTCTAGCTGGTCTTCAATACATCTTTGTCTATATATAAATAGCAATACTTACCGTTTGTTGTACACAAAGCAAGCCATAAAACTGCCACAGTCTGTAGTGTTATTATTATAATCATCTTCTACGCTTTTGTAAAAGCATTTTGGTGTCGAAAATGCAGCTTACGTGTGACCTATTTCTCCTTATATTTCGTGTGTTCGCATGCACTAGAATTCAGTAGATGTTGGTGCACTCGTGAATAGTTTTGTTGCTGCTGGCTTTTGATAT
Organism: Archivesica marissinica; assembly: GCA_014843695.1. NCBI lineage: Eukaryota > Metazoa > Mollusca > Bivalvia > Venerida > Vesicomyidae > Archivesica > Archivesica marissinica. The sequence continues at coordinate 40,642,622 of CM026392.1, read as the reverse complement.
TGAAAGTGTTCGAAAGGCGTTAAATTAGTTTGGTATTTGCTGGCTTTCGATATTAAAGCACAGTTCTGATAATGTCCGAGAAGTCGAGAACTATTGAATAGTTTCGTATTTGCTGGCTTTCGATATTAAAGCACAACTCTGATAAGGTCAGAGAAGCGTTGAATAGTTTCGTATTTGCTGGCTTTCGATATTAAAGCACAACTCTGATAGGGTCAGAGAAGCAATGAATAGTTTCGTATGTTCTGGTTTTCGATAGTAAAGTACAAATCTAGTATTAACTATTTTCATATCTGCTCACTTTCGATATTAAAGTCTCCGCATGCGTTTTCTTTTCTTCAAAAGGGAAAAAATAAAACAAAATTAATAATGAAATAGTATTAAATATCCAGAAACGGAGATAATTTACAAATAATAAGTTATTAATATCGATAAATAGTATCCAACATGCACCGGATTATATTGGGTTTTCTTTTAAAACTCCCAACGTGTCGGACGGATAACAATGATTCTTCTTCAGGCAATTAAAATATACCAGAATTAAATTGCTAACGAAACGTCGGTTTTATGGGTTTACCAATCTCGCCTAATCGAAATTCTAGGTCACACTGCAACATGCCGTCAGTATTATGCAGTTAATCTAGCAATTACTTAGTTAATCCGTTTATTGTCTCTGTTGTAGTTTTTCTGAATTTCAAAACACTTTTTTAAAGATCTGATTTATCTTTTTCTACAAAAAATATATTATTTATACGTTTCCGAAAATAATATCATGTTTCAATGACTGTACGAAAGAAGGTTTGTCATATGTGTGGTATGTATTTATACGACACATGCATTATATTGTCAAATATCATACTGACCTCTGGACGAATTGGTCAAGCTCATCCGAGAATAAGGTGTGTGTATTTGTATTGCTTGCAGGAATAATATTCGTTGACCTATGATAGATACTACATAGCGATAAACATTGACATGGGATTGAGAACTTAATTTAGCATAACATTTATTAACACTTCTGTACACATCAGCGTTTGTCACATCGCTTAAGTTGTTTGTCTTGTTGATTTCTTGTTATCTGGTATTTTTGTATTCATTGCATGTATTAAATATTTCCAAGTTCAGCGATATGCATAAATAATGCAATTTCACGTCAAGATACACGCACCGTGGGTGTATATAGATAAATAAATAACAGTGAACATCTATTATGATAGACGGGCCAGTAGTCCAGTGGTTAACACGTTGGATTGCGAATCCAGTGATCACAGGTTCGAAACCTCGTCTCTGACCATAATACTATTAAGTCTTTCGGATGGGACTATAACCCAATGTATCATGCATCGGTGCTATATATGCCTACAACGGGCATGTAACATAACTCGAGGCACCGAACAGTTTAACAGGGGGGGGGGTATTCTGTGACTACATTAACAAGGTATTCTGCGACTACATTAACAAGGTATTCTGCGACTACATTAACAAGGTATTCTGCGACTACATTAACAAGGTATTCTGTGACTACATTAACAAGGTATTCTGCGACTACATTAACAAGGTATTCTGTGACTACATTAACAAGGTATTCTGCGACTACATTAACAAGGTATTATGTGACTACATTAACAAGGTATTCTGTGACTACATTAACGAGGTATTCTGTGACTACATTAACGAGGTATTCTGTGACTACATTAACGAGGTATTCTGTGACTACATTAACGAGGTATTCTGTGACTACATTAACGAGGTATTCTGTGACTACATTAACGAGGTATTCTGTGACTACATTAACGAGGTATTCTGCGACTACATTAACAAGGTATTCTGTGACTACAAAACATATTGTATACCAGGCATGTCTCTTGTGTGCTCTGTATGAATGCCACGCATAGTAAACCATGTGTTATGGAGGTGTCTAAAACAATGTGGTCTGGAGGAATGCCACGCATAGTAAACCATGTGTTATGGAGGTGTCTAAAACAATGTGGTCTGTATGAATGCCACGCATAGTAAACCATGTGTTATGGAGGTGTCTAAAACAATGTGGTCTGGAGGAATGCCACGCATAGTAAACCATGTGTTATGGAGGTGTCTAAAACAATGTGGTCTGTATGAATGCCACGCATAGTAAACCATGTGTTATGGAGGTGTCTAAAACAATGTGGTCTGGAGGAATGCCACGCATAGTAAACCATGTGTTATGGAGGTGTCTAAAACAATGTGGTCTGTATGAATGCCACGCATAGTAAACCATGTGTTATGGAGGTGTCTAAAACAATGTGGTCTGGAGGAATGCCACGCATAGTAAACCATGTGTTATGGAGGTGTCTAAAACAATGTGGTCTGAATGAATGCCACGCATAGTAAACCATTTGGTATGGAGGGATATGTCTAAAACGATGTTCTCTGATGGAATGTCACATGTACATGTAGTGAAACATCTGGTTTTGAGGCTTGTCACATGCACTCTGGTGGAATGTGACATGTAGTCAAACATCCGGTTTAGAGGCTTGTCACATGCACTCTGGTGGAATGTGACATGTAGTCAAACATCCGGTTTAGAGGCTTGTCACGTGCACTCTGTTGGAATGTGACATATAGTCAAACATCCGGTTTAGATACTTGTCACGTAAGCTCTGAAGGAATGTCACATGTAGTCAAACATCCGGTTTAGAGGTTTGTAAGGAGAAGAGTGTAGAGGCTTGTCACATGCACTCTGGTGGAATGTGACATGTAGTCAAACAGCCTTGGAAGAGGCTTGTCACATGCACTCTGGTGGAATGTGACATGTAGTCAAACATCCGGATTAGAGGCTTGTCACATGCACTCTGGTGGAATGTGACATGTAGTCAAACATCCGGTGTAGAGGCTTGTCACGTGCACTCCGTTTGAATGTCACATTTACATGTAGTCAAACATCCGGTGTAGAGGCTTGTCACGTGCACTCCGTTTGAATGTCACATTTACATGTAGTCAAACATCCGGTGTAGAGGCTTGTCACGTGCACTCCGTTTGAATGTCACATGTATATGTAGTCAAACATCCGGTGTATAGGCTTGTCACGTGCACTCCGTTTGAATGTCACATGTATATGTAGTCAAACATCCGGTGTAGAGGCTTGTCACATGCACTCCGTTTGAATGTCACATGTAGTCAAACATCCGGTGTAGAGGCTTGTC